>JARQOD010000001.1:702835411-702875461 GCA_033576555.1 Oophaga sylvatica
GGGAATGCGGTGATGACCACGTCCGACCGGCTAGAAGCGTAGGCTAGGACTAGGCACAGGGAACAATCAGGTAAGATGACAGAGTTTTCTTACCTTACTTATGGAGCTGCAGTCTCCGTCCCGTGGGCCAAGGCCTGGGCCAACACCCCCGTCTCTCCGGTTAGCCGGGTCCTCGTGTGTTTCGTCCAATGCCCCGCGTGCAGGCGCCAACTGTTATGGAAATTTAATTAGGATAAATCTATCCTTCAGTGTTTGCTGCTTCTGTTCCCAATTTTATATTAAATGTATTTTTGAGCGCTCAGAACGAAATGAAAAACTGTCCACACGGAAGTGTCAGTATAGCAGTTCGTCAAGACCACACGTTTATTATTCATTCAAGGTTTTATACGTTTACAAAAAGGGGCTGGATAGTCAATTAACATACAATTAAAAGCTGCTAGATTATTGGCTGTTCTAGTGTAAGTATGATAATTATGATAAAAGGGCTGAAGTTGCAGATTTATTGTTTTTGTTCTTTGCCCTAGCTTTCTTGCATGACTAGTAAAGAAAACAATAGATATCTATTAAGTCTTTCTGTTCTTGTTTCTTATGAAGGCCAGGGGTTGTCTTTAACGACTGATTATAGCTGGCATCAGCTTTTTGCATAGATATGTGTGAGCACAGGATTTTTAGCAAGTGAGATCTATCTAACTGTGAATGCATATATATGAATATACTTTGAATATATGGAATACATATAATATTCCATGACAATACTTTGCACAATAACAGAGGAGGAGGTAGAAGCAGCAGATGCAATTGATGGGGCGGCTGTTGGTTAAGGTCCGCTGGTCTGCATTTTAGTGCAGTGGGCTTCCCAGAGTAACACATGTTGATTGCGCATGTGAAGGTTCATACATGTAGTTAGTCAAATTATTGCTCTTTTTCCCTCTACTCAGTTTCTCAGTTTTTTTTTTTGCAAAGTTGGCAGAATACATGAGTTGGCTTATCTTTTGCTGTGTCAAAAAAGGCCCAGTCTAGGCAACCCTCGCCTCCCTTTGTGAGATGCAGACCCATGAATGCTGCAGGCCACAGCTACAGTTGTGGCTGAGGATGCATTGCTCGTCGTGGCTGCATCACTATGTTTCTGCACCGACGGCGGCAACGTAACCTCCTCGTCTTCCTCCTCCATCTACTCAGATGACTTAGGCTGCTTTCACACATCAGGCTTTTTGTGTCAGGCGCGATCCGGCGTGTTTTTTTTACCATTGACTTACATTAGCGCCGGATCGCGCCTGATGTCACTGCGTTGCATCCGTTTTTGTCCGGATCCGTCGGAAATGTACATTCCGGCGGCCGGACAAGACGCTGGCTGCAACGTTTTTTTTTTTTTCCGGAGCCGCCTGAAAGTGCCTGAATCGGCACTTCAGGCGGCCGGAAACAATGCAAATCTATGGAGCCGGACCAGTCTTTTGACAAATCCGTCAGAAAACTGATCCGGAAAACAAAGTCTCTCTATATCTCTCTCTCTCTCTCTCTCTCTCTCTCCTTGGTCCGGACATTGATACCTGCATTTTCAACATGGAAATTTTTATCTTTCCGGGTTGAAAAGGTCAGGACGGATCCGGCAAGAAAACTGATCAGTTGCATCAGTTTTTTAAAATCAGCGCCGGATCCGTCCTGTCAGGCATAGGACGGATTATGCCTGACACAAAAAGCCTGAAGTGTGAAAGTAGCCTTACTCAGCTGTGTGCCTCTGTGTTTGAATCTACCACCTCATGATCATCCTCTGTGTTATCACATTTCTCACCCTGAGAGTCAGCCTCCTCCTCTTCCTGCCTGACAGCACAGTACAGTCCACGTGAGCCTCAGATATTTGAGTCATATGAAGATCACTTCCTCCCCGGGAGTTAACATCTGGTGATGAAAGTCAGGATGCTGCTTGGACCCTACATTGTCCTGCCCCAGATTCAAGCTAAAAAATTTTTGTGCATCGGTGCAGATGATTTCCTCCTCTTGACTCTGTGAAGCTTTTCAGTGCACTTCTGATGCCCATGGCATAAAATGTATGAACAACCCTTCAGACTCACCATCTGTGGTTCCCTACAGTCAGTTGGGCAGTTGGAGAGTTGTGTGCGGGGGAATTGGGGTGCTACATCTGTTGACTATACTGCATGCGATGTTGAGGTGGAGGAAGAGGAGGAGAGGCCATTTGAAGCTGTGCTTGCCATCCTCTTGAGCACATGCTCTTTCTGGGCCTCATCAACAAGGCGTACCACTATGCATCAGCCAAAGAACGGTAGTAGAGTAGCCCATCCAGTAACAGAAGTTGTCAGTTGTCTTTGTATAGGACGTGATGTTTTTGGTTCACTAGTGCTTTCACAAACATTACCACCAACCCCACGTACACCTTTGAACACAAAACCTAATTCCTCTTCCACCATGACTTCACTTTTTCCCAGTCATGTTGCTCAGATAGTGTGGTAGGAGCAAAGTATTAGCAACTAAAAATTAGATTTTTTTTTCTCTGCAAACAGCTGAATTTCAGCGGCACTAAATGACAAGGTGAAATATGGCATGCTGAATCTCGTTAGTCACAGAAATAAGAAGTCTTTGAATGTGGATGAGGCCTGTATGACACAGAAGATATTCTCGAAACAATTTCAAAATGAGATCTCCCCTAAGTTAGTAACCAAAGAATTTTTTTTTTGGTGTGGGTAAGGCCTATATAACAGACTAGATGCTCCGAACAATTTCAAAATGAGATCTCCCCTACTGTAGAATGTTAGTAACAGAAGAAATTTTTTTTGGCTTGTGGATGAGGCCTATATAACATAGACTAGATGCTCCAAACAATTTCAAAGTGAGATCTCCCCTACTGTAGAATGTTAGTAGCAGAAGAAATTTATTTTGGCATGTGGATGAGGCTTATATGACATAGACTAGATGCTCCAAACAATTTAAAGTGACATCTCCCCTACTGTAGAACGTTAGTAACAGAAGAAATTTTTTTTGGCTTGTGCATGAGGCCTGCATGACAAGGAAGATATGCTCCAAACAATTTCAAAATTTGTTCTCCCCTACTATATGACATTAGTAACAGAAGAATTTTTTTGTGTGTGTGGATGAGGCCTGCATAAAATAGACTAGATGCTCCAAGCAATTTCAAAGTGAGATCTACCCTACTGTATGACAGTAACTGAAGAAATTTTTTTGGCCTGTGGATGAGGCATGGTATAACTTAGACTAGATGCTCCAATCTTCCTTACTGTAGAACATTAGTAACAGAAGAATTTTTTTTTGGCTGTGGATGAGGCCTATATAACATATACTAGATGCGCAAAATAATTTCAAAGTGAGATCTCCCCTACTGTAGAACGTTAGCAACAGAAGAAAGAATTATTTAAGTGGGGATAATGCCTGTGTGACAAAGAAGATATGCTTCAAAACAATTTCCAAAATGAGATCTCCCCTACTGTATGATGTTAGTAACAGAAAAAAGAATTATTTAAGTGGGGATAATGCCTGATTGAAAAAGAAGATATGCTCTGAACAATTTCTAAAATGAGATCTCCCCTACTGTAGAACATTAGTAACAGAAGAATTTTTTTTGTGTGGATAGGGCCTGTATAAAATAGACTAGATGCTCAAACAAGTTCAAAGTGAGATCTCCCCTACTGTATGACGTTAGTAACAGAAGAAAGAATTGTTTGAGTGGAGATAAAGCCTGTATGACAAAGAAGATATGCTCCAAACAAAGAAGATATGCTCCAAACAATTTCTAAAATTAGATCTCCCTCACTGTATGATGTTAGTATCAGAAGAAAACATTTTTTGGATGAGGCCTGTATAAAATAGTCTTAGATGCTCCAAACAATTTCAAAGTGAGATCTACCCTACTGCATAACGTTAGCAACCAAAGACATTTTTTTTGACCTGTGGATGAGGCCAAAAAATCTTGGATCTAGCCTGCTGTATCATGTTTGAAAAAATATATATATTTTTTTTGTGGAAAAGCTCTTCACACACAACAATTTCACAGCCACAAAAGTACAACGTGGGTTATGGAGGACTGTATTTCGTTTAACAACAGAAAAAATATTTTTTTAATGTACATGAGCTCTGCAGACAGCTTCATTTCGCCAACACGAAATTACAACAGGGCATACGGCGGGCTGTATCACGTTTAGCAATAGAAATTTTTTTTATTCTTTAAACTGCAATTCCGCATGAGACATGCAGACAGTTCAATTTAATATGTCTAAATTGAAGACACAAAGCTTTGGTTCTGTGCTTGATTTTGGCTTTGTACAGTGATATTAAACAGCAACTTATCTGAGTATAATAAAAGATGAATACCTGTGTTGCTATGCCTAAATGTTTCCAACAACATTTGTTTACGAAGCTGACACTTTATTTTTTATTCTTAATGCTGAAAAGATTGGTGACTTTTTTATTTAAAAAAAAAATTGCTTATTTTATTTTTTAATTTCTTTTAGAGACTTCAGTCTGCTGTCATCTGATTGCTTCTTCAATATACTGTACTGCAATACAGCAGTAGCACATCATATAGTTTAAATCACGCTGTTCTAGAAGGCCAATATACTTCACAAGAGTGCCAACGTAGCAACCATAGGGGCCTTTATACGGAAGGAAGATCAAAGTACTGAATCAAAATCCTGTCCAACCACTTTCTACCTAATTTTAATGTTTTAACCACTGTATTTTGATTTGGTTTTAAATATCCTGAAATAAATCAAGTGTCTATGACTTTTCTTCAGACAGCGCCAGACACTGCAGTTTTTTTTACCCAATGTACATTTGTACCCATCTCGCAATCTCGCAATGCAAATAGGAGCAACAGCAGTCTACATTGCTAAACATTAGAGCATACCTCACAAGGTGAGCCTTTTTTTAATTATCTCATTTATATGTACATTTCATACTATACTGCCTAAGGGAGTGCCCCGGCCCGGATTTCTCCACAGCATTAACTGCCCTTAACCAGTCCCCAGGCTGCCGTGGGCCACCCATCGGCACCCATTTAATCGTGTCATTGAGGTGGAGTGATGGGAGCAGAAGACTGCAGTATTTAAGTGGTTAACAGCAGCAATCAGAGTTTAGCTCCAATAGCTGCTGTTAGAGGCATATGCTGGCTGTGTAACACCTCCTCATCTTATGGAAAGGCACTGTTTCCTCCATCCAGGACAGACAGAGGCAATCTCCCCTCTGCAACCTATGGCAAAATACCACTTTAGATGTTTCCTCCACCCCTTTACAAGTCTCAGGCAGTATCAGATAGCATTGCTCCTACCTGTGGGAGCCCAGCTTTATTGGCTGGGGGACCCTGACTGGCCAGCCAGTTTTTGTTAATGGAATATGTTGCCTTTCCTGTTTTTTCCTGTGGGCAGAAGAAAGGGTTAATGGCAGGTACCTGAAGGGTTAAGACTGCTTCGTAGGTCATTTCCAAGGGGGGTGTCCTTCCCAGGGAGTATAAAAGGGAGAGAGGTAGGATTTCCGGCCTCTTGGAGCGAGGTCAGCAAGAGCGGACCACCCGCCCTCCCGTTTTTTGGTGTTTTGGTAAATGGGTATTTGGTTAGTTTTAACCCCTTAATGTCCACTGACGTGCAGAGTCCGTCATGGCAAGGTGTCAGTTCCGGCACCAGGACGGACTCTGCCTTTGCCGTCGGTCCCCGCACCCACAGCGCTGTGATTGGTCAGTCAATCTGACTGACCAAACACAGCAGCGATCGTGCAGGAGAAGCTGAAATTTCAGCTTCTCCAGCGCGATCAGTGCAGGAGCCGGCGCTGCAGTGGCCAGGCTTCCTGCACTGACAGCCAGGAGCGGAGCCCCCACCGCCCCTGGCTGTTAACCCCCTGACTGCTGCGATCGAGCGCGATCGCAGAGCTCAGGGGGGGAGGCAGAGGGTCGGGAGCTCCCTCTGCCTCAGATCGGCACCCTGCATTGTATTTGCAGGGCCCGATCTCTGCCTTGATGACCCGGGGGTTGTCATGACAACCTCCGGGTCATCTAGCTACGGGAAGCTGCTGTGATCATTGTCACAGCAGCTTCCACTATAGTTGCAATGCATTGCAATGCCAGAGCATTGCAATGCATTGTAACTGCAATAAAAAGTAAAAAAAGTGAAAGTCCCATAAAGGGACAAGTTAAAAAAAATCATTTTTTAAAAAAAATTGTAAAAAAAATATTAAAAAATAATTTAAAAAAAATCCCCTAAAAAATACACATTTTTATGTAATAAAAAAAATAAAAAACAAAAAACATACACATGTTAGGTATCGCCACGTCCGTAAAAATCCCCTAGTTAACCCCTTCAGTGAAAGCCATAAAAAAAAACACAAAAAAGTAGTAAATTATACTTTTCCAAGCGGTATCATTATACCGCTTGGAAAAAGTGCAATAACACGCGATCAAAAAGTCAGATATAAATAATCATGGTACCGCTGAAAACGTCATCTTGTCCCGCAAAAAACAAGCCACTATACAGCATCATCAGCGAAAAAATAAAAAAGTTATAGCTCGCAGAATAAACTGATGCAATAATAATTATTTTTTCTATAAAATTTTTTATTGTGTAAAAAACGCCAAAACATAAAAAAATATATATAAATGAGGAATCGCCGTAACCGTAGTGACCCGAAGAATAAAGCTGCTTTATCAATTTTACCACACACGGAACGGAGGAAAAAAAAAAAAAACAATTCCTGAATTGCTGGTTTTTGTTCATTCTGATTCCACAAAAATCGGAATAGGAAACGATCAAAAAATGTTATGTGCCTGAATATGGTACCAATAAAAACGTCAGCTCGTCCCGCAAAAAATAAGCCCACAGATAACTCTGTCGGCCGAAATATGGAAAAATTATAGCTCTCAAAATACGGCGATGCAAAAATTTCTTACAAAAAATTATTCCAAGAAAAAGCATCTTTTAGTGTGTGACAAAAGCTAAACATGAAAAAAGGGTGTAAATCTGGTATCGCTGTAATCGCACCGATCCGAGGAATAAAGTTGCCTAATCACTAATACCACACGAGGAACGGCGTAAAAAAGAAAACCAATTCTTCACCTTTTGTGGATTTGTTCATTGTGCCTCCCAAAGATCGCAGTAAGGCGATCACAGTGGTTCCCCCCCACATATGGGATATCAGCGTACTCAGGACAAATTGCACAATAGCTTTTGGGGTCCTATTTCTCCTGTTACCCTTAGAAAAATAAAAATTTGGGGGCAAAAAGATTATTTTTGTGGAAAAAAATATGATTTTTTTATTTTCACGGCTCTACGTTATAAACTTCTGTGAAGCACTTGGGGGTTCAAAGTGCTCACCACACATCTAGATAAGTTCCTTGGGGGGTCTAGTTTCCAAAATGGAGTCACTTGTGGGGGGTTTTCTACTGTTTAGGCACATCAGGGGCTCTCCAAACGTGACATGACACCCGCAGACCATTCCATCAAAATCTGCATTTGAAAAAGGCGCTCCTTCCCTTTCCAGCTCTGCCATGCGTCAAAATAGTGGTTTACCCCCACATATGGGGTATCAGCATACTCAGGACAAATTGCACAATAACTTTTGGGGTCCTGTTACCCATTGGAAAATAACAATTGGGGGTGGAAAGATCATTTTTGTGGAAAAGATATGATTTTTTAATTTTACTGCTCTACGTTATAACCTTCTGTGAAGCCCTTGGGGGTTCAAAGCTTTCACCACACATCTAGATAAGTTCCTTGGGGGGTCTAGTTTCCAAAATGGGGTCACTTGTGGGGGGTTTCCACTGTTTAGGCACACAGGGACTCTCCAAATGCGACATGGCGTCCAATCTCAATTCCAGCCAAAAAAGTCAAATGGCGCTGCTTCCCTTCCAAGCTCTGCCATGCGCCCAAATAGTGGTTTACCCCCACATATGGGGTATCAGCGTACTCAGGACAAATTGCACAATAACTTTTGGGGTCCTTTTACCCTTTGGAAAATAAAAATTGGGGGTGGAAAGATCATTTTAGTGGAAAAGATTTGATTTTTTAATTTTACAGCTCTACGTTATAACCTTCTGTGAAGCCCTTGGGGGTTCAAAGCTCTCACCACACATCTAGATAAGTTCCTTGGGGGGGTCCATTTCCAAAATGGGGTCACTTGTGGGGGGTTTCCACTGTTTAGGCACACAGGGGCTCTCCAAATACGACATGGCGTCCAATCTCAATTCCAGCCAAAAAAGTCAAATGGCGCTGCTTCCCTTCCGAGCTCTGCCATGCACCCAAATAGTGGTTTACCCTCACATATGGGGTATCAGCGTACTCAGGACTAATTGCACAATAACTTTTGGGGTCCTTTTATCCTTTGGAAAATAAAAATTGGGATGAAAAGATCATTTTTGTGGAAAAAATATGATTTTTTAATTTTACGGCTCTACGTTATAACCTTCTGTGAAGCCCTTGGGGGTTAAAAGCTCTCACAACACATTTAGATAAGTTACTTGGGGGGTCTAGTTTCCAAAATGGGGTCACTTGTGTGGGGTTTCCACTGTTTAGGCACACAGGGACTCTCCAAATGCGACATGGCGTCCAATCTCAATTCCAGCCAAAAAAGTCAAATGGCGCTGCTTCCCTTCCGAGCTCTGCCATGCGCCCAAATAGTGGTTTACCCCCACACATGGGGTATCGATGTACTCAGGAGAAATTGTACAACAAATATTGTGGTTCATTTTCTACTGATACCCTTGACAAAATTTTAAAAAATTGTGTCGAAAGAAAAATTTTGGGAAAAAAAGTTAAATGTTAATTTTTTCCTTCCACATTGCTTCAATTCTTGTGAAGTACCTAAAGGGTTAATAAACTTCTTGAATGTGGCTTTGAACACGTTGAGGGGTGCAGTTTTTAGAATGGTGTCACTTTTGGGTATTTTCTGTCATATTGACCCCTCAAATTCACTTCAAATGTGAGGTGGCCCCTAAAAAAAATGATTTTGTAAATTTTGTTGGAAAAATGAGAAATTGCTGGTCAACTTTTAACACTTATAACTTCCTAACTAAAAAAAATTTTGGTTCCAAAATTGTGCTGATGTAAAGTAGACATGTGGTAAATGTTATTTATTAACTAATTTTTGTGACATATCTCTCTGATTTAATGGCATAAAAATTAAAAATTTGAAAATTGCAAAATTTTCAAAATTTTTGCCATATTTCCGTTTTTTTCATAAATAAACGCAAGTTATATTGAAGAAATTTTACCACTATCATGAAGTACAATATGTCTCGAGAAAACAGTCTCAGAATCGCCAAGATCCGTTGAAGCGTTCCAGAGTTATAACCTCATAAAGAGACAGTGGTCAGAAATGTAAAAATTGGCCTGGTCTTTAACCTACAAAATGGCTTGGTCGTTAAGGGTTAAGTTAAGGATTGATGAAAGTCACAGCAGTGGCGGAAGAGCAAGACTGAGTTACATGTGCCGGGAGTCTGGTGGCATATCCCCACAAGTTCCGAGTTTAACATGGAGAGCTGCGACCTTACCCTTCAAACAGTGGGTGGTGATAAAAGTTTGGAATGATTGTTTGTGTTGTTTTTCTTTGAGCAAAGGAAAAAAGGGGGGCAATGGTTGGTAATGTATGGGCAGTCTGACCAGCATGGTCTCTGCACTTGAGCCAGAATGGCAGGAAACACAACTCTAAATAACTAGGCCAGACACTCTCTGCCCAGTCACACTTACTTCATCAATACACTTTACTACTAACTAGGCACTTACCATGCAGGCATGACTTTCTGCAGACACACAGCATACACAGAATGCAATCATAAAAATGAACAAACAATAAAACATAAATAAGTACACTAAGCATAAGTACAGGTGGGAATATAAGCACATAAGTCTCTAAGTCTCTCCATATAAGAGGATAGAGAGGAACAGTTATTTACAAGGGGTTTTATATAAATCATTGTGTAATATTTTTTTTATGTTTGTGTGCTATAAGATGTGTAGTATTTTTGTGGAGTCTTTTGTATTCTTTGTGGGTGAATTTGTTGTTAACATTTTATAATTACAATTTTTTTGTCACATAATACGTACCGTATATACTCATGTATAAGCCGAGATTTTCAGCCCATTTTTTAGGGCTGAAAGTCCCCCTCTCGGCTTATACGCGGGTCATATACGGGGGTCGGCGCGGTCTCTGCAGCCCCCCTGCTTCTCCCACGATCTCCGGCTCCTTCCTGCAGCTGTCACATGGCACCGCTCATTAAAGTCATGAATATGCATATATTCATGACTTTAATGAGCGGTAGCACGTGACCGCTGCAGGACTGAAGCGCTGCGGAGAGCGCCGGGAGAAGAGGAGAGGCTGCAGGGACGCGCGGCGGAGGGGTGAGTATAGTGATATTTACCTGCCCCTCGGTCCACCGCAGCGCACTGCTCCCTCGGTCCTGGCTGTTAATGTTCAGGCAGAGGGCGCAATGACGTCGTTAGTGCGCGCCCCGCCCCCTGCCTGATCATTCACACACAGAGGAGTCAGACCGAGGGAGCAGTGCGCTGCGGTGGACCGAGGGACAGGTAAATATCTCAGGTGCCGGGGTCCTGAGCGAGCGGTGACACCCCCGCCTGCTCAGGACACCGGCACCTGGCCCCCAGCGACGAAAGGTGAGTATGTCATTTTTTTTGCAGCAGCAGCATATGAGGCCTATACTTTGGGGCATAATTGTGCAGCATATGGGGCATAATATGGAGCATATGGGGGCATAATATGGAGCATATGTGGGCATAATCTGGAGCATATGGGGGCATAATATAGAGCATATGTGGGCATAATCTGGAGCATATGGGGGCATAATATGGAGCATATGGGGGCAAAAGCTGTGGAACATATGGGGCATAATCTGTAGCATATGGGGGCATAATATGGAGCATATGGGGGCATAAACTGTGGAACATATGGGGCATAATCTGTAGCATATGGGGGCATAATATGGAGCATATGGGGGCATAATCTGTGGAACATATGGGGCATAATCTGGAGCATATGGGGGCATAATCTGTGGAACATATGGGGCATAATCTGGAGCATATGGGGGCATAATCTGTGGATCATACGGGGGCATAATATGTGGAATATATGGGGGCATAATCTGGAGCATATAGGGGCATAATCTGTGGAGCATATGGGGGCATAATCTGTGGAGCATCATATGGGGGCATAATCATTTTTCACCCTAGGCTTATACGCGAGTCAATAAGTTTTTCCAGTTTTTTGTGGCAAAATTAGGGGGGTCGGCTTATACATGAGTATATACGGTAATCCCCCAAGAAGTGACAAAATACCCCAGTAAGACATAATATTTTTCTTGCTTAGTTTTCTCTGTATCTGGGGCACACTTTGGAGTTAAAAGGGAGTCATGAGAATTATTTGAGAAATGAAGCCAAATGTGATCTTGTGTAAAAAGATGGATAGAACTGTTGAAATCATGCTGTGCAATTTTATCTGCAGAGTGACTCTAAACCGAACTGCTATTCTCTGTACATGTAGGCCTTTTAATGTGGGTGCAAGAACCAAAAAGAACCATCCTAATACCAGGAGTTAAACCCACAATGCCTGGGTACATGCCAGAAATCCTAACTAGTGCTAAGACACCACAAATAAATATACAGATTTGAGTTATCCCCACAGCAGAAGCTTGTCTAATTAGTGCAATAGGTAATGCGTCAGTGTCATAATATGGGGGTCATGAATCTTAGGCCGGTGTCCCACTTGCAACTGCAATGCAAGAGTCTCTCACCTCAGTACCCGGGCACTACCGCCGGTAGTTCGGACTGGAGCGTTCAGCTGCATAGAAATACATGCAGCCGCACACTCCGCTCCCGAGTGCAGGCGGCAGTGCTGGGTATTGAGGCGAGAGACTCGCGCATTGCAGTTGCAAGTGGTCTTACACAGAAAATGTTCTCAGGAAATGTTGTCTCCATCTTGAATAAATAGCTGCAGCTGTTTCACATTCAACATCAAAACATTACTGATTACAATGGAAGAGAAGTGTAGAGTGATAGACTGTACTGTCGTGTTCCTACCCCTGAATACACCAATTGCGCGTGTGTTATAAAGCAAATAGTGTCAAGTAGTTTTAAATATGTTTTGTTATGTGAAGCGTGAACTGTGTATGGCTGTGTTAAGTGTTATGTTTTGGTAGCTGAGGAGAGCAGGCAAAAACGGCAATACACCAGAGATCACACGACCTCTACCACCTAAATTAGTTCTCTGGTGTAACAAAACTAAGCCGCAGCCACAGAAAAAACTGGAAAAGGCAAATGAACAAACAACAGTGGCTCCAGAGGAACCGAGAGGAGACCAAGCCCCCCGGGGAGGGGAACCTGGCCAACCTCACAGAAATGCAGAGAAAAATGCAAATGGCAAGCACAAAAACAAAAAACAGAAAATATCTTATCTGAGAGCAGGAGAAGAGGCAAGACTCAGCAAGCTTCCAAGTGAACCAGGAAACAACGTTGAGACAAGAACAATTGATCACCGGCAACCATGATGGGGGTAAACCTCCCTTATATCCAGCCAGTCTGTACTTCCTGATTGCCAATCCTCATTGAATGGTTCAGTACTGTTTGTAACCACCAGAGGGAGCTTCTGCTCAGAATTCATTTCTAAAACATTCATAACAGTACCCCCCCCTTGAGGAGGGGTCACCGAACCCTCATTTGTGCAACCAGGTCGCTCAGGATGAGCTTTGTGATACGCACGGATCAGTCTCCTAGCATGGATGTCCGAAACAAACACCCAAGAATTGTCCTCCTGACCATAACCTCTCCACTTAACCAAATACTGGAGTTTCCGTCTAGAAAAATGAGAATCCAATATTTTCTCAACCACATACTCCAGATTGCCCTCAACCAAAACAGGGTCAGGGGGCGCAGCCATAGGAACCACTGGCTCGACAAACCTCTTCAATAAGGACTTGTGGAACACGTTATGGATCTTAAATGTCCCTGGAAGAAGTAAACGAAAGGAAACAGGATTAAGAATCTCCATGATCTTATAAGGTCCAATGAACCTAGGTTTAAACTTAGGAGATGCAACTCTCATAGGGATATTTCTTGAGGATAACCAGACCAAGTCCCCCACTTTAAACTGAGGACCATCAGTCCTATGCTGGTTGGCAAACCGCTGGGCCTTCTCCTGAGAGAGGGACAACCTCTCCACTACCTGGTCTCAAATCTGCTGCATACGCTCCACAACAGAGTCAACACCCGGACAGACAGAAGCCTCCGTCTGTCCAGAAGAAAATCGAGGGTGAAACCCAAAATTGCAGAAAAATAGAGACATCAAAGTGGCAGAGCTTGCCCTATTATTAAGAGCAAACTCAGCCAAAGGCAAAAAAGAGACCCAGTCATCTTGATCAGCAGACACAAAGCATCTCACATAAGTCTCCAATGTCTGGTTTGTTCTCTCAGTTTGTCCATTGGTCTGAGGATGAAAAGCAGAGGAGAAAGACAATTGAACACCAAGTTTAGAACAAAAAGTCCTCCAATATCTGGAAACAAACTGGACTCCTCTGTCAGACACAATGTTCTCAGGAATGCCGTGTAACCGAACCACGTGCTGAAAGAACAAAGGCACCAATTCGGAGGAGGAAGGCAACTTAGGTAATGGCACAAGATGTATCATCTTGGAAAACCTATCACAAATCACCCAGATAACGGTCATTCTCTGAGAAACAGGGAGGTCGGAAATAAAATCCATAAAGATATGGGTCTATGGTCTCTTGGGCAGAGGCAATGGCATCAACAAACCACTAGAGCGAGAGCAAGGCTTGGAGCGAGAGCAAGTCCCACAGGACTGCACAAACTCCCTGACGTCACGAGACAAAGTAGGCCACCAAAAGGACCGACTCACCAAGTCTCTGGTATCAAAAATTCCGGGATGACCGGCCAACGCGGAACAATGAATCTCAGACATCACACTCTTCTTCCACTGGTCTGGGACAAACAATTTCCCAACAGGGCAGCGCTCGGGTTTATCCTCCTGACACCCCTCCAGAGCCATAACGAATAGAAGAAACAGCGCTCCATCCAGGTGAATAATGTATCAATGCAGTTTATTCCACCATATCACAGCAACGTTTCGACCCATAACAGGTCGCCTGTTATGGGTCGAAACGTTGCTGTGATATGGTGGAATAAACTGCATTGATACATTATTCATCTGGATGGAGCGCTGTTTCTTCTATTCGTTATGGTTTGATATATCCAAGAAGGGTTCCTTGGTTTGGAACGAGCGCCCCAATACAGAGAGTGCTGTCAGAACAATTTGTTTTTTGACCCCTCCAGAGCCAGTCTCAAATTGGGCGAGATGGCGGAAAGAACTACACCCTCTTTCAAAATAACAGCAGGATCAGATAACTCAGGAGAGTCCGCAAGGAAACTCCTCGAGAGGGCATCCGCCTTAACATTCTTAGTGCCAGGAAGAAAGGAAACCACAAAATTAAAACGTGTGAAAAACAAGGCCCACCTGGCCTGTCTAGGATTAAGTCGCTTGGCTGATTCCAGATAAACCAGATTCTTATGGTCCGTGAGGACCACCACCTGATGTTTGGCTCCCTCCAGCCAATGTCTCCACTCTTCAAAAGCCCACTTCATGGCCAATAACTCCCGATTACCCACGTCATAATTACGTTCAGTTGGAGAAAATTTTCGAGAGAAAAAAGCACAAGGGTTACTTTTAGAGGTCTCAGGATCTCTTTGGAACAAAACGGCACCTGCCCCAATTTCAGAGGCATCAACCTCCACCTGAAATGGCAGAGAAACATCAGGCTGCCGTAGAACAGGAGCAGAAGTGAATCTCTGTTTAAGTTCCTGAAACGCAGAGACTGTCTCAGGAGGCCAGTTCACCACATCAGAACCCTTTTTGGTCAAATCAGTCAATGATTTAACAATAACAGAGAAATTACCAATAAATTTACGATAAAAATTGGCAAAACCCAAGAATCTCTGAAGAGCCTTTAATGAAGTAGGTTGGACCCAATCACAGATGGCCTGAACCTTGACCGGGTCCATTTCAATAACAGATGGAGACAAAATGAATCCCAGAAATGAGATCCTCTGTACGCCAAAAATACACTTTGATCCCTTCACATACAGAGCATTCTCTCTCAAAATCTGGAATACAGTCCGAACATGTTTCACATGAGAGTTCCAGTCATTGGAAAAAATCAAGATATCATCCAAATAAACAATCAGAAATTTATCAACAAAATCCCTGAAAATGTCATTCATGAATGACTGGAAGACGGAAGGAGCATTAGTGAGCCCAAAGGGCATCACTAGGTACTCAAAATGCCCCTCTGGGGTATTAAACGCCATCTTCCATTCATCTCCGTGCTTAATGCGAATAAGGTTATACGCCCCCCTGAGGTCAAGCTTGGTAAACCAAGTAGCACTTTTCACCCTGGAAAACAGGTCAGAAATCAAGGGTAACGGATACTGATATTTCACAGTGATATTGTTCAAGAGACGATAATCAATACACGGCCTTAATGAACCATCCTTTTTGGCCACAAAGAAAAAACTGGCACCCAAGGGTGAAGAGGATGGTCTGATATGACCCTTCTCCAATGACTCCTTGATATAAGACCGCATAGCGTCATGTTCAGGTACAGACAAGTTAAAAAGGCGACCTTTAGGGAATTTACTACCAGGCACTAATTCAATAGCGCAGTCATAGCTCCTATGGGGGGCAAGGATGCAGATTTACTTTCGCTAAACACATCAGAAAAATCAGTCAAAAAGTCAGGCACATCTTGAGCCTGGGGAGAGGCAGAAAAACAGGAGTGTTGGCATTAACACATTGGCAGCCCCAACTGGTTACAGACACAGATTTCCAATCCAAAACAGGATTATGAGACTGCAACCAAGGGAAACCTAGTACAATAATGTCATGCAGATTATACAGCACCAAAAATGTGCAACTCTCCTGATGATCAGGTTCAACCCTCATTATCACCTGAGTAGAGAACTGGGGTTTATTCTCAGCCAAAGGGGTAGAATCAATCCCCAGTAGGGGAATAGACTTCCGTAGGGGTATCAAGGGAAACTCACAACGTTTAGCAAAATCAAAATCCATCAGGTTAATAGCTGCTCCCGAATCAACAAAAGCCTGAGCAGAAAATGTGGACAGGGAGCAAATCAGGGTAACAGTCAACAGAAATTTAGTCTGAACACTACCCAAGACAACTGAGCGTGCAAAACGTCTTCCCCGCTTAGGGCAGACTGAAATAGCATGAGAGGCATCACCACAGTAGAAACATAACCCATTGCGTTTTCAAAACTCATGACGCTGTGCCCTAGAAGCCACTCCATCACACTGCATGGGCTCAGAAGCTGGTTCACAAGGCAACACTATTCCACGCATACCTCTACGCTCACGCAAACGTCTGTCAATTTGAATCGCTAATGACATAGAATTATTGAGACCAGAGGGAGCAGGGAAACCCACCATAACATCTTTTACATTCTCTGACAGACCCTTCTGAAAAAGGGCTGCCAAAGCATCATCATTCCATTTGGTCAGAACTGCCCACTTTCAGAATTTCTGACAGTACAACTCAGCGTCCTCAAGCCCCTGATTTAATGCCAACAGGGTTTTTTCAGCTTGATCAGTGACATTAGGTTCATCGTACAATAACCCCAGAGCCAGAAAAAATGCATCAACATTACTCAAAACAGGGTCCCCAGGTGTCAGGGAAAAAGCTCAATCCTGAGGATTGACGCGCAGGAGAGAGATGATAATTTGAACCTGCTGTGCTGCGTTCCCTGAGGACTTAGGTTTTAAGGCAAAAAACAACTTACAGTTATTTTTGAAATTCAGAAATTTAGCTCGATCCCCCCAAAACAATCTGGCATGGGGATCCTAGGTTCCACAACCGGCAACCCTGAAAGATAGGTAGCAATACTCCGAACTTCAGTGGCAAGCTGATCCACACGGCCAGACAACTGTGCAAACTCCATTGAGAGAAAAAAAAATCCTCCTCAGCACCCAGAGAAAAAGAGGGAAAAAAACATGCAGAAAAAAAAAAAAAAAATCTCTGACAACTCTGACAACTTTTTTCTTTCCACACTATTTTTCCCTTCTGTGAGTACCATATAATTTTCAGTTTGGGCCGGTGATACTGTTATGTTTTGGTAGCTGAGGAGAGCAGGCAAAAACAGCAATACACCAGAGATCACACGACCTCTACCACCTAAATTAGTTTGCTGGTGTAACAAAACTAAGCCGCAGCCACAGAAAAAACTGGAAAAGGCAAATGAACAAACAACAGTGGCTCCAGAGGAACCGAGAGGTGACCAAGCACCCCAGGGAGGGGAACCTGGCCAACCTCACAGAAATGCAGAGAAAAATGCAAATGGCAAGCACAAAAACAAAAAACAGAAAATATCTTATCTGAGAGCAGGAGAAGAGGCAAGACTCAGCAAGCTTCCAAGTGAACCAGGAAACAACGTTGAGACAAGAACAATTGATCACCGGCAACCATGATGGGGGTAAACCTCCCTTATATCCAGCCAGTCTGTACTTCCTGATTGCCAATCCTCATTGAATGGTTCAGTACTGTTTGTAACCACCAGAGGGAGCTTCTGCTCAGAATTCATTTCTAAAACATTCATAACAGTTAAGTGTATATAATGTGATATGGTAATGTATAATGTATCTTGTGGGATAAGCATTGTCCCTGGGTCCAGACTTGTCAGCAGAGTTCATAGCTCGAAAGTACTGTCACACTGGTGGATTTGGACCCACTGCTCCACGGGCCAAGCTTATCCTAGAGGGCATGACTAAGCAACTACCTGGTGTTCACTAGAGCCTCTGGTGGTGAGATTAGTCTTGGCGGCAGGGCTGCAACAGCTGACCAAATGTCAGAGGCACAAGTACACGTTACAAAGGGGTGAGACAGAGGCGAGGTCAGACAGTTCGATTTCAGGGCAGGCAGCACAGGATCAGAAAACTTTACCAAGGTCAAGAGCAGAGAGGTCAGGTAGGATGGGTTAACAGGCTGGGTCGTTAACAGGAAGCTGAGTACAGAAGAATGCATGCACATGGGCTAACATAGCAGGAACCATGTTCAAGCAAGGAGTGCTGAGAGGAGCTGCCTGAAATAGGACTTGCTGGCAAGAGATAGGCCGGGGAACCAAATCTCTGCCGGACACAGCAGGGTTAAATTCCTGCAGAGACCAGCGATGCACCCCTAAGGCTAGATGGTTTCCACATGCAGCAGCAACACAGAGGAGTAGAAGAATCAGGTTCAGCGGCTGCCCAAAGGAGAAACCGTGAGGCGAGTGGGGTGGCACTGAGGATGCATGCCAGTTGCTGCCGTGACAGTGACAAAAGGGAGAACACTTTGAGTATGAAGCCAAACAGGATCTAACTTTGAAAATATATTACCTTACTTATTTTGTACTGTCACTGAGCTAAGGTCTATACTATACTTTTGCTTAAATCTTAAAGGCTTCCTGAGGCAAGTTGGGATTGGCCTTGTTTCCTGATATACAAAAAAAAATCACTTATTAGTAGCTCCCTACCCTGGCTAATGATCTAACAGTGAGTATAAGGACTTGATCACACCAACGTACTTTTCATCGGATCGCACCCAGACTAAAGTTATACTATAGGGCCAGCACATGTCTGATTCTTTTCATTGGATCAAGCCAGTCCATGTTTGACTCAATCTTCAGATTGCGCTTGGCCATGAAAGTCAACGAGTGCATGGAAATAATCAGGCTGCACTTGGATGACATCCGATTACAGTCCAACTTCCAGGCACTGACACAATGGAGAAGATGAAAAAATTTTGTTCTCCATCTTCTCCTCATCGGATTGCACTATGCTGACACTCTGGTCAAACTCTGATCAGGGTGTCATTTGCACGATCAGACCGATTATCTCGAATAAGAGAAACTACGGCCATCTGATCATAGGCTAAATTTGACAGTCTTAATAAGGTTACAATTTTAAGAAATATATGTATAGTATATGCAATAGCCAAAAAAGAAGAATCTCACCAAAATAAATGCAAACATTACATGAACAGCTAGTTTTCATTTATAATTTTGTGCTTTTACTACCTATTATCATTTTTCTCTGTAGGAAGAGATCTGTATGGACTTTTTTGTTTTTTATGAACACATTTAGTTTTGACATTCTGAATGTGTAAAGTGTGATCCTATTTTTATCTGTTTCATATTCTCCCCAGTCACTGAACTTGAAATAACAGTCAAACATAGCTACAAAATGTATTTACCAGCCTGTTTCAGCCTAGATATTCTAATGAGCTGATTACAAGAAATGATGTTGTGTTTCTTAGACAAAAAATGAAAAACTAAACCGGATATGCCCTTGCTGGCCTTGCTCTGCTTCCTATAGTTGGCATACTAAGGGCACCATGTTAGCTGGGAAGGAGTTGTTCTACAGAGGTAAGATTTCGTCATGGTAGTAGATTTGAAAAAAAGACATTAAATTAGACAATATCTAACATTTGTGATCTGTATAATGTAAAAAGCTTCAAGTGATGTGTTCAGTTATTTTCAGGTCACAAGTGACCTGTAACCATCAGGAATTGAAATAGTCGTTACTTAGCTTTCCTCCGGGTCATTTACCACAGGCAATAGCAAATAATTAATGAGCACATAGAGAGGAAAAAGATATAAGATTAATTTATAATCAGAATGTTTGGGAGTAAAGGGACATTTATTTTTAATATAGTGATCTTCTATAGTGCAGTAAGAATAGTAAGGATATACGTGCATAGAACTAATTAATTAGTAAATTTTTTGCAATTTAATTTCTGTTATATATATTGGAATATGATTGTTTCTGCAGCATACACATGGACGTCTGTAAGCCCTATTGAGATGTATGGAACAGTCACAGAAAACTCTGCAATCTGCCATGTGTGAACTTAACTCTACAAAGAGAAGGTGCCATAAGTCTGATCATCAACCTACCGGTATTTTTGTGTGTGGTATGTGATGCTTAGTTTTTAGTTTTTGTTTGTTTTATTATGTTTTAGTTTTTTTAATTCTGGACTAAATAGTTATGAATTATATTCTTGAAAAATTATTCCTAGTGCCTTGAGTACAATGTCTGTTATTTATCCATCTATATCTTCTTTTTTTCTTTCCCTTTAAAACAGATACTAGTAAAGAACAAGTTTTCAGAGAGAAGTGAAGTCATTTCTGACAACAGGTAAGCATCTGAACATTATTATTGTGTTGTTAGAGAACAGATTTCCATTAAATGCATACACAAAAATAAAAAAGTATATGCCCATATATATATTAGAAATGATGGATACAAGATACATCAGCGTGCAAAGTGTAAAATTGTACCGTGATATATGATAGACATCGCTGACTTGTATATTAGATAATATTGCAGCTGTAGACCTATGGGGCTGTGCACATGACTAATACTGAGATTACTTTGGTAAATTATGATAATACAGATTGTTATTACTCGCATCTTTCAGTGGTGAATATAGAATATTTAAGATCGAGCTATGAAAAGCGCACGGCTTTGTAACTAATCATTTATATCAAAACCAAACGTCTTGTAAAATGTACAGTACTATATACGTGGACCCGCGGGCATGCGGTGCAGTCAGCTGGGTCTGTAGCTATAGTTAGCGAGAAAAGCAATACATCTGGTGTGGTCTGCACTGATGTATGGAGCCGCTGATGTATCAACTGGGAGAAGGGATGAGGATTTGTGCAGGATATGAACGTAGTTAGTTCTGTGTTTTATGCGCTTAGTTTTATGTATTTTAAGGGTTACAGAAAAGCATCTGTAGGGCTGCATGGATTTTGTAAATTTTACACTAGACAGGCACGAATGATGATACTGAGTTGGACTTTAATGCCATGGCATTGGGTGAATTTTCAGGTTTTAAAAGCTAATTTAAGGTCCTGCAATACAAGATCATGCCTATGAATCTCAGTAAAAGCATGAGAAGTGACCGGTGTTTTTACATTCTTTTACATTCTTTAATTAATGTACAAGAGTAAACATTAAGCTCCGCAAGCCTAGTGTTAATTCTGCTCCAGTAGCTATTCACAGAGGCAATGGCAATTTAGGAAGGGTCTATAAAAGCATAGCCTTATGTTTCAGGCTTTGTAATCTTATGCAGGGATTTATCCAGGTTTGCAAGCATGCATACAGGTGCTGGGGAGGATCTACATTCTTGCAGGCTTGGGTAGAACTACTTAGTTCTAGCTCAGCTAGCTTTTGGCAAAGGTACTGCCAGCTTTGGAAGGGTTCATGCAAAAAAGATAACTATAGTGGGTGCAGGGATTGCAGTTGCACCCCCAGGCCCTAGAGCATAAACCTACAGGTCATGATTTAAGAGTTTCCTTAGTACTGCACAGCAGATAATTCCATCACCTGGGCAATACTAAGGAAATCCTTAAAACATGACCTGTTGGCAGCTCTTCAGGACAGAAGTTGGGGAGCACTGCCCTAGAGCATAGCCCTGCCATTGCTAAGCTAGCTTTGACAAAGTTGCTGCCAGCTTTAGAAGGGTACATGCAGGGGAATAACTATAGTGGGTACAGGGACTGCAGTCACACCCTGGCTCTAGAGCATACCCCCACAAGCCTGGTGCTAATTCTGCTCTATTAGCTATTCACAGAGGCAATAACAATTTCAGAAGGGTCTATAAAAGCACACCCTTATGTTTCAGGTTTTGCAAGCTTATTCAGGGATTTATCCAGACTTGCAAGGATGCATAGATATGCAGGAGAGGATATACATGCTTGCAGGTTTGGGTAGAACTACATAGTTCTAGCTCAGGTAGCTTTTGGCTAGGGTGATGCTAGCTTTGGAAAGGTACATGCAGGAGACTACATATAGTTTGTGCAGGGATTGTTGGTGCACCTCCAGGCCCTAGAGGATACCCCTACAGATCATGATTTAAGGGTTTCCTTATTACTGCACAGCAATAATTCCATCACCTGGGCAATACTAAGGAAACCCTGAAAACATGACCTGTTGGCAGCTCTTGAGGACTGGAGTTTGGGAACATGGCCCTAGAGGATAGCCCTGCCATAGCTAAGCTAGCTTTGACAAAGTTGCTGCCAGCTTTAGAAGGGTACATGCAGGGGAATAACTATAGTGGGTGCAGGGACTTCAGTCACACCCTGGCTCTAGAGCATACCCCCACAAGCCTAGTGTTAATTCTGCTCTATTAGCTATTCACAGAGGCAATGACAATTTTGGAAGGGTCTATAAAAGCACACCCTTATGTTTCAGGTTTTGCAAGCTTATTCAGGGATTTATCCAGACTTGCAAGGATGCATAGATATACAGGAGAGGATATACATGCTTGCAGGTTTGGGTAGAACTACATAGTTCTAGGTCAGGTAGCTTTTGGCTAGGGTGATACTAGCTTTGGAAAGGTACATGCAGGAGACTACATATAGTTGGTGCACCTCCAGGCCCTAGAGGATACTCCTACAGATCATGATTTAAGGGTTTCCTTATTACTGACAAGCAATAATTCCATCACCTGGGCAATACTAAGGAAACCCTGAAAACATGACTGGTTGGCAGCTCTTGAGGACTGGAGTTGGGGAACACTGCCCTAGAAGATAGCCCTGCCATAGCTAAGTTAGCTTTTGACAAAGGTGCTTCCAGCTTTAGAAGAGTATATGCAGGGGAATAACTATAGTGGGTGCAGGGATTGCAGTCACAACCCGGTCCTAGAGCACATGGGAAGGCCAAAGATACCCCTTTGGCCCATCTGAGAAGAACAGTACTTTTAAACACCTGTTTACTTGGGGTCTATGTTTTGCATTAGGGTTCATGAGCTTCAAGTTACCTCACTGCCTGCATGAGAAAACAGAACATAGTTGAAGTACAATGCACGGCACAATATTCCAGTTTGCAGTAAATGATGCAGGTAGTGCCTAGGAGTCTATGCTTGTAGGTCTGCTTGGAAGTATAAAAGTATAGCTCCTGCCAGCTTTATGACTAGATTTAGATTCATGGGTAGTATAAAGTATAGCCTTAGGCCAAGACAGTCACATCATCGATTTATGCTTCTATCGGTGCTTTTCTGCATTAAGGACAGGTGTACCATTCAGCACAATTGAAGCTAATGTAATAGATGAAAATAATGCATACTGCAATTATTTGCACTCCGCCCTAAGGTCCACGTGTGGGAAATCCATTATGTGCACTAGCACACTAAGTACAGTCCTGTCCAAGGTACTATAGAAAGTGTAAGGCGACATGAATGTACCGAAATAAGCTGTAACCCATACAAGCCCTCACAGAGCTATGTACAAGGCAGGTGTAAATGTCATGAACTGCGACGCCTAAAGAAGGGTATTAGGAAAAAAAGCTCAACCTTGCAATACTACATGAAATAGCTGGGTAAGAATCAAAATTCTGCAAGCCTGGAGAGAAATACTAGGGACGAATTCAGATTTGTCATTCTACATGAAAGCACAGGAGCATATTTTGTGTTGATAGCCATGGAAACAATGTAGCAAACCTACCACTAGGAGCAACAAAAAGATGGCAGCATGGCCCCTCTCAGCTGTTTCTATAGCTCAGAATTCCTATGGCTGAGGTATCTAGATGGATATTGCCATGGCTGAGATGAAAATACCCCTTTATGCACAAATCTACCTAAAATAACAGGCGTAAACTTGGCACTGCCAATCCCTGTGGTCCACGCCGAGCTTTACAAGGCCACCTGAAACACCAGTAATAAATTTCAAGCTCTGGAAGCATAGAGCACTGTAGTAGATTAATGGCCAGCTTTGTATGGCTGCATAGAAATAGGGGCACACTTCTAGTAATACAAGTACGGGTAAGGGCAGCATATGTATTACTTTACCAGGCTCCATGAAATCGTTAGAGGTAATTGTAAGCTCTACAAGCTCACAGTGGTATAGTGTGCACATACCAGCTTTATCAGGTTACAAGAACTAGCAGAAGCAAATTTCATGCACTGCAATCCAACGGAAAGATAGTGGATAACCATCTTAGCCTTGCATGGCTCCCTAAATTAGACAGTGAGCATTTTAAAATATGCAGATCGAGAGTGGTGGGATTATATCCATGTTTGTAAGGGTATGCTGCAGCGTTATAAGCCTCCATATTAACTACTGCAGATAACATTGAGGAAAAAAGTACAGGGCAGCCGCACATTTCATTCCTTGCACTGCAAAGGTTGAGCAGTACATTTCTCTCCTTGCACTGCAATGGTTGAGCAGTACATTTCTCTCCTTGCACTGCAATGGTTGAGCAGTACATTTCTCTCCTTGCACTGCAATGGTTGAGCAGCACATTTCTCTCCTTGTACAGCAATGGTTGAGCTGCACATTTCATTCCTTGCAATGCAAAGGTTAAGCAGCACATTTCTCTCCTTGCACTGCAATGGTTGAGCAGCACATTTCTCTCCTTGACGCAATGGTTGAGCTGCACATTTCTTCCTTGCAATGCAAAGGTTAAGCAGCACATTTCTCTCCTTGTACGGCAATGGTTGAGCAGTACATTTCTCTCCTTGCACTGCAATGGTTGAGCAGCACATTTCTCTCCTTGTACAGCAATGGTTGAGCTGCACATTTCATTCCTTGCAATGCAAAGGTTAAGCAGCACATTTCTCTCCTTGTACGGCAATGGTTGAGCAGTACATTTCTCTCCTTGCACTGCAAAGGTTGAGCAGCACATTTCTCTCCTTGCACGGCAATGGTTGAGCAGCACATTTCATTCCTTGCACTGCAAAGGTTGAGCAGCACATTTCATTCCTTGTACTGCAATGGTTGAGCCGCACATTTCACTCCTTGCACTGCACAGGTTGGGCCTCACATTTCACCCCTTGCACTGCAATGGTTGAGCCATACATTTCACTCCTTGCACTGCAATGGTTGAGCCGCATATTTCACTCCTTGCACTGCAATGGTTGAGCCATACATTTCACTCCTTGCACTGCAATGGTTGAGCCATACATTTCACTCCTTGCACTGCAATGGTTGAGGAGCACATTTCACTCCTTACAATGCAAAGGTACAGCTGCACTTTTCATTCCTTGCACTGCAATGGTTAAGCAGCACATTTCTCTCCTTGCAATGCAAAGGTTAAGCAGCACATTTCTCTCCTTGCACTGCAATGGTTGAGCTGCACATTTCATTCCTTGCACTGCAAAGGTTGAGCAGCACATTTCTCTCCTTGCACTGCAATGGTTAAGCTGCACATTTCATTCCTCGCACTGCAATGGTTGAGCAGCACATTTCACTCCTTGCACTGCAATGGTTGGGCTGCACATTTCTCTCCTAGCTCCTAGCACTGCAATGGTTGAGGAGCACATTTCATTCCTTACAATGCAAAGGTACAGCCACACATTTCATTACTTGCATTGCAATGGTTAAGCAGCACATTTCTCTCCTTGCAATGCAAAGGTTGAGCAGCACATTTCTCTCCTTGCACTGCAATGGTTGAGCTGCACATTTCATTCCTTGCACTGCAAAGGTTGAGCAGCACATTTCTCTCCTTGCACTGCAATGGTTGAGCAGCACATTTCATTCCTTGCACTGCAAAGGTTGAGCAGCACATTTCACTCCTTGCACTGCAATGGTTGAGCCATACATTTCACTCCTTGCACTGCAAAGGTTGAGCAGCACATTTCATTCCTTGCACTGCAAAGGTTGGGCCTCACATTTCACCCCTTGCACTGCAATGGTTGAGCCATACATTTCACTCCTTGCACTGCAATGGTTGAGCCGCATATTTCACTCCTTGCACTGCAATGGTTGAGCCATACATTTCACTCCTTGCACTGCAATGGTTGAGCCATACATTTCACTCCCTGCACTGCAATGGTTGAGGAGCACATTTCACTCCTTACAATGCAAAGGTACAGCTGCACTTTTCATTCCTTGCACTGCAATGGTTGAGCCGCATATTTCACTCCTTGCACTGCAATGGTTGAGCCATACATTTCACTCCTTGCACTGCAATGGTTGAGCCATACATTTCACTCCTTGCACTGCAATGGTTAAGGAGCACATTTCACTCCTTACAATGCAAAGGTACAGCTGCACTTTTCATTCCTTGCACTGCAATGGTTAAGCAGCACATTTCTCTCCATGCACTGCAATGGTTGAGCAGCACATTTCTCTCCTAGCTCCTAGCACTCCAATGGTTGAGGAGCACATTTCATTCCTTACAATGCAAAGGTACAGCCGCACATTTCATTCCTTGCACTGCAATGGTTAAGCAGCACATTTCTCTCCTTGCAATGCAATGGTTAAGCAGCACATTTCACTAATTGCACTGCAATAGTTGAGCAGCACATTTCTCTCCTTGCACTGCAATGGTAGAGCTGCACATTTCACTCCATGCACTGAAACATTTGAGCCGCACATTTCACTCCTTGCACTGCAATGGTTGAGCTGCACATTTCATTCCTTGCACTGCAATGGTTGAGCAGCACATTTCTCTCCTTTCACTGCAATGGTTGAGCAGCACATTTCATTCCTTGCATTGCAAGGGTTGAGCCGCACATTTCATTCCTTGCACTGCAATGGTTGAGCAGCACATTTCTCTCCTTTCACTGCAATGGTTGAGCAGCACATTTCATTCCTTGCATTGCAATGGTTGAGCAGTACATTTCTCTCCTTGCACTGCAATGGTTAAGCTGCACATTTCATTCCTCGCACTGCAATGGTTGAGCAGCACATTTCACTTCTTGCACTGCAATGGTTGGGCTGCACATTTCATTCCTTGCACTGCAATGGTTGAGCAGCACATTTCACTCCTTGCACTGCAATGGCTGGGCTGCACATTTCTCTTCTTGCACTGCAATGGTTAAGCTGCACATTTCATTCCTCACACTGCAATGGTTGAGCAGCACATTTCTCTACTAGCACTGCAATGGTTGAGCCGCACATTTCACTCCTTCCACTGCAATGGTTGAGCAGCACATTTCTCTCCTTCCACTGCAATGGTTGAGCAGCACATTTCATTCCTTGCACTGCAATGGTTAAGCTGCACATTTCATTCCTTGCACTGCAAAGGTTGAGCCGGACATTTCACTCCCTGCATGGCAATGGTTGAGGAGCACATTTCATTTCTTTCACTACTATGGTTGAACCACACATTTCATTCCTTTCATTGCAATAGTTGAGCTGCACATCTCATTATTTGCACTGGAGTGGTTGAGCAGAGCCACACATTAATTTTCTTCCATTGCAGTGGTTGACATTGACACTGATGTCACAGCATAATTGAATTGTGAATTTCAAGCCTGTGTCCCTTGTCAAATTATGCTACTGATATTTTTCACATTGTGTTAATGAGATTTCTTAAAATCTCCTGTGCTATTTTTGGCACTGTAAAATGCAACCGTTTCCACAAACATTTCCGCATATGCACACTCTGCAATCTAGTGTGCTGTATTACAGAACTTAAACAGCAAGGGTTAACAGGCTTATCTGGTTTATATGTTTGGTAAGATAAATGCTCAATATTGGATTTTTGGAGTGCACCCTCACCGGTCAGCTGCCTGAAGGGCTTGTGTCTGTGGCAGTTGAGTAAGCACCACATCCCCTTCATTGTGTACCAGGCATAGCTCCATACTTTTAGCTGTGGTTGTAACTGATTTTGGTTATACAGCTTTGTCTCATTTAAATAAAAAGGCTGAGCTGCAATTCTAGGCACAACCACTATTAATATTATGACGCATGCACCCCTCCAAACAGCTGATTGTTGGGGGCGCTGCGAGTTGGATTCTAAAGAAAAGTCATTCATTTTAAAGAACTGGATAATCCATCTAATTTCCAGCACTAGGTGCCTATGTAGTGGGAAAAAGTTTAGTTTTAAAAGTTTAAATAAAATAGCAAGGATTAATTTCAATCTTTCTTGGCCCAAAGAAAAAGCATGAAGAAATATCTTGATTTGTAAGCCTACATAAAATAGCATGGGTATAGTAAACTTCAAGTCTGGACAATAGTTCTGGGAAATGTCTAGCTTTAGAAAGCTACATAAATGGGTGCAGTGCAACCATGGAGAAACAGTAATAAGGGAAAGTCCAAATGCACAGAGGCTGGACTAAAGTATTTGGGAAATGTTTCAGCATGTTAGGATGAATTTGGAGAGCGGTAGTGATGAAAATACTCTCAACTGCAAAACTACATGAAAGTCCCCTACCAATTATGAGGAAAGGGTCACTAAGTCAACTTAAGACCATTATTCATATCTATGGGACTGGTGGAGATAGTTGGACACTGTACAGTGCTTGTCTCTATTAGTCCTATAGATAGGTGACAAATGTATCTATATAGTAGAAGAAAAACCTTTAAGCATAGAGTCAACTTCCAGCTACGTAGAAATCACTGAGGTACATTTCAAGCCTGGTCAGATGGTATTGGGCTACATAGCTAGGACTTTACAAAGGAGCAGACACAGATTAGTTATTAGGAAAAACTTTTTGACAGGGTGATCAATGAGTGGAACAGGCTGCCACGAGAGGTGGTGATTTCTCCTTCAATGGAAGTCTTCAAATAGAGGCTGGACAGACATCTGTCTGGGATGATTTAGAGAATCCTGCTTTGAGCAGGGGGTTGGACCAGATGACCTAGGAGGTCCCTTCCTACTCAACCATTCTATGATTCTATGACTGCACACATGTTCAGAGTATATTCTTTGCTTTGTAAGCCTGGGTAAAAGTAATGAGCTCATATGGAGTTACAGAGGAAACTTTTCATACTTGCTCTCTGGAATGGATGTAGCGATGTATATTTCCTTACCAGTAAAGGTTTATGTGTGTTTTCAATTATTAGACTAGCTGCAGGATGACCATTCATAATTGTAAGGCCAGGTACACACATCCAACATTCACGGTTCAAGTGCAGATCGCAATCTACATAGTGGCCATAGGTCTCTTGAACTAAACGCAACAGCCTCATAGGCTTCAGAAACCCATGGCTAGTCCATACATCGTGGTCCTACATGGATCATGAATGTTGGATGTGTGAAGCTGGACTTAGTCTGGATGGAAGTAAAGGTGAGGGTTTTCCCTACTCAAGACACTGTTAGAGAGAGGGAAGAGGTGCCACATGGAGTTTTGGAGGACATGGCGTCATATGCACTAGATGGCCACCTATTCCACTTACTGGGTATCAAATAATACTGCATTTGTAGTGTGGCTGTCTGCCAATCACCAACGTTTGGTCACCTAGATCTTTAGCTCACAGACATGTGGGGATCAGCTTATCAACAGCTACTCTGTTTAGAAAGAATTAGTCCCAATGAATCAACCACTGTAAGGCCCCATTCACACATCATGTTCGTGATTTTTCACAGGCCGAATAATCCAAGCAAAATCATAGAGACATGTCCTATTTTGATCTGCACATAGGATCAAAATCGGCAACAAAAGTCTATGGGTTTGTGAAAACAATCGGGCTGCTTTTGTATATTATACAAGTGTGGTTCTATTTTCATGGACTATTAGGTAGGAAACGGTTGAGAAACTTTTTGGGGGGAGGTGTGAATGCCAATGGATTGCAAAAAGTGAGCTATGTTGTGATATAATCAGCATATAATGACATTTTGTATTGCAATTACTCAAAGCTGGTCAATACGTGCTAAAAATATTGTTTGCAAAATGTGCAAAAGATTTCTCAAACTCTCATGCTCAGTGTTTTTGCTATGTGGGATCGTACAAAAATGATGCAAGATTCCAGCTTTGAAAGCATGTAGGCGAAATGTGAGGCAAGATGGAAGTTTAGTAGTATAGTTCTAGATTTTCTATCAGGTTTGCACGACTGTATAGAAGTATCTAGCGCCAAAGTACCAGAGTGCATTTCCAGCTTTTTTGCTGTAAAATTAGTTTTATATATCAAAGTCTGGATGGAAACACACTGAAATGTATGGCAAATCGGAGTAAAACTATTTTTATGCCAATGTAATTAAAATTAGTTGCAGTGAGGTCTGAATATAGTAGCTGAATATAAATTGTATGAAAAAGCCCATGAGGGGCAGTTTGGTCCAGACTTATATAGATACTAGATGGTGGCCTGATACTAACGCATCAGGTATTCTAGAATATGTATGTAGTTTATTTATGAAGATACGTGGAGGCTGCTGCTGGGGTTTACGTGCAGGCCGCTGGTTGGGGTACTTCCGCTGCGAGCAGCCGGGAGATGACCGGCTGGCGCCAGTCATCTCCGGCTGCGTAGCCGCTGACCTCCATGCAGCAGGAGATGACCCGCTAGCGCCGCTGATCTCCCGACGATAGCGGTGGCATGTGTGGTTCAAATCCTGCACCAATTTGCAGCCGGACTGCGCCTGTCGCTGATTGGTCGCTTCCGGCCGGACGCGACCAATCAGCGACGGGGATTTCCGTTACAGACAGACAGAATTAGACGATTATATAGTAGATAGGGCTATCACTGTTTGCAAAATATGACCAGAAACTGACAGCAAAATTTGATTTTTTTTTTTACTGTGAATTAATTTGATGATTAGCCAGTATGTCACCCCTTGTACTGCAATGGCTGAAACATGGAGCAAATCCGGACTAGGTCATGTTGTCGTTCTCATAGAAATCTGCTGTGTGCCCTTTTTAAATAGACTATTGGTTAAATTCATAATTTGCCATTTATTAATTGCTTTTCATTCTTTGTCTTGTGGTATTTTAGGAATTTTTTTTTGCATCAAATTGTTCAAACTGGTGGTTCACTTAATTTTTTGCAAAATCAAAAATGCATCTTTTTTGCAACTTTTTAGTAAATAAAGTCACATGTTTGGCTAAAATATTACAAACTTTGCACAAAATTTCAGAATCACCAAATAAAAACCTTTTGTGGAGACTGGAGTCCATTTGAACGAAAAATGTAAACTAATTTTTTTTTCTAAAAAAGTCATAATTGACACAATTGATGAATCAGCTGAGAATATTTGGAAACCCCCTAACCCTGCCCACAATGACAAACACAAAAAAAAGAGTGGAACACATAAAATAGACTTAAAAAAAGCATAAATTACAGTAAAGTAGACTGAAAAAATGGTGTAAATGCAATAATGGACCAGGCCCAATGTGTTCTCAAGGAAAATAAGACATTTTTATGTCCAATCTGTATCATCTACTTTTATGGGATTAATAGATGTTATGCATTTGGTATGGCGATAAGGTTAGTAGGTACCATTTCAGAACCTTAAATGAATTGTCTATGAAGGAAAACCACTGTGGTAAATGTCTGCCACTTGTGACCACTATCTAATAAGTCTAATTCAGATATCTCCATTTTTTTCATCAGTATGCTAGATCCAATTTTTTACCATTTTTTGGTTTGTGTGTCCATTTTTACCACCAATGTGGCATCCGCTTTTCTAGTATTTAAAATAAATAAATGACAACATTTTCCAAGCTTCTCCTACTTATTATACTGTAAATACACTTGGAAGACATATTCACAGCATCGGAATGTTATTTGTTCTTCATTGACCGGTTCACTAGAATGGGTAAGTTTGATGTGCAAATTGGATCAAAATCGGTTTGCAAAATGCAAATACGTAATAAACGTGACCCATCACAATATTGAGTATTTTTATGCAGTTTGCAACAGAAACTTATACCTGAAGAGGAAATCTATTAAAATATAAATTATATGTGTTTCAGACACAGTTTACACCAAATTGATAGTTTGGAAAACGGCCTGCAAAGGGTGTGGTTAAAAGGACTGGTAGTGCCAGTCTTATTAAAGATATGCTCTATATACTGTATATGCCAGAAACGTGGAGCATAATAAGGAGATAAGTGTCCAATATATCCAGATCATTGTTCTACAATAATTATGCTGATAAATTTGGCATAATTACATCATTTTAACAAACAACGAAATACATCAACACAGTGACATTCATCCATCGATAAATTTCTCTCATTGGGTCTCCCTAATTTATATTATCTAAAGAGCTGCCTTCTTCACTCATGGTTTCCTGTCAAAGTCCAACTTCAAAGCAGATGTCACATCTCAATTTAAGCGCACCTTACATCCATTTAGTCAAGAGCACCCAAAGCAGAACATAGTGGATTTATATATTGACAGTGAGAGCACTACCTTCGCTCCTCCTCACATCAGTGACTGCCGGTCACACTTATTTATTTTACTCACTTATATTGCGCCATATATTCCAGAGAGCTTTACAGACAGTACCGGCACTGTCCCCACTTGGGCTCACAATCTATCAGTATGTCTTTGGAGTGTGGGAGGAAAACCACAGAAATTCAGGGAGAACATACAAACTCCTTGCAGCAGGAATAAACAAAGCAACAGTCTTAACCTCTGAGCCACTGTGCTGCCCATCTGTCTGTTCTCTTTTTATATCAGTTCTGTTTGTACTAAAAGTGATTGTTCTTATGTCATAGTATGTAATTCCTAATGCTATACCCTAATAATGTAAACTGCAAACCTCAATTCAAAAGAATTCCTAATCCAAACTGTAATATTTCTCATTATTTAGAAGTTCTGTTCACCTAGTAGAACCTGGGTAATTTCTATAAGTAACACTTTTTCAATGCTTCAATTTACTCCTATATGATAAAAGTTACGTACCTTCTATGTTTTACTCTTATATGCATACATCATTGTGACATATTCATATTTCATTACAGCTGAGACAAGTGGTCCTTCAGTCTTCCCTCTGGTCCCCTGCTGTGATTCTTTGTCCTCTGATCAAGTCTCCATTGGTTGTTTGTCTACCGGTTACCTTCCTACTCCCGTAGACGTACAGTGGAATTCGGGTTCTATTACAAGGGGAATTAGAAACTACCCAGCTGTACTTGGAAAACAGGGCACGTATCTATCAACCAGTCTACTGACCATCCCTACATCTGATTGGACAAGTGATAAGAAATTTGTGTGTAATGTCAACCACAAACCATCTGGTGCTAAAATCAACAAAGAGATTGAAGGTGAGATCACAATAATTCTCTAAATAAGTTAGAGGGGGGTTCTACATGTTTACTATGTATCTGACTGATAAGAATAGCTCTTGAGGACTGTACTGAGAAGAGAATATGAGTATAGCCAAACCTAAAGGAATTTTTGTGCCAGATAACAGGGCTTGTATACTCTGTTCTCCTCTGCCTCAAGACTGCTTTCAAGAGCAGTTTTATGAAGGAATGGGCTGTGTTTGCATGCTGCATCTCCATTTAATGTCTGATGCGCTAATGGTGCACTGCACTTGGCATTATTCATAAGTGTCTGAGGCTTCAATGGAGCGGTAAGGAGCAATCTTGACTTGTCGCTCCCTTCAACTCCTCCTGGATCTAATTTTACAGCCAGAGGTAAAATGGTGATACAAATCTTTCCTTCGGGAGATTGGATCCAGCAATTTGACCCTCACCAATCTAATAGTTATATCACTTATCTAGTGAACAGTTGGTAACTTGTTTGGACCAGAATTCCACTTTAGGCCAGGCCTACACGTGAGCTCACCATACATATAGCCCCCACATAAATATGCACACTCACATGCGCTGTGCCATGTTTATTTCAAAATGATAAGAAGCTACATTCGCAACACCTAGATCCCAGGAAAGCAAAGAACGGGCCATGTTGAATTGAGAAATAATTACATAAACTGAATAAAGATGTCTGGTCATCAAGTTCAGCCTTTTTTGGTCAATTGATGTCAATTTCCTTCCTTACTGTTGGACTGCCCGCATGCATGCCCTCACATAGTCAACATTAAGATGTAATTATTTTATATTAAACTTTAATTTCAATGGGTATATTAATCCCCTCGTGTCGCAGTAGTAACATTTTAATAGTCAGAATATTACTTATGAGTACTTCATACTCTCGCACTATTTCAGCTAGTTGTATATTAGTGAAGAAACTATATAATGTTTGTGATCACTATAATAAAACATATATCTCAGTGACATGCAAAAAGATATATAGAGTTCATATAATATACAATGACTTTGTTATTTCTTTAGCGTGTTCAAGCAAAACAAGTCCGCCCACAGTAGAAGTCATGCAGGCTTCCTGCGGTGAAAGTGGCTCTGTTGATCTGGTCTGTCTCATCCTCGGATACGCTCCTAACAACATTAATGTGGAATGGCTGTTGAATGGAGAGAAAACATCTATTATCCCATCAAACAGCACTCCTTACAAAGAAAGTGATGGCACATTTGGATCTCGTAGCAAAGTTAGTGTTCCAAAACAAGACTGGCTTGCTGGAGATAAGTACACTTGCAAAGTGAGCCATCCAGCCAGTGAGACCAAAAATGAAGACACCATACACAAGTGTCCAGGTGAGAATGATCCTTTTAATCACAAGGGTGAAGTGGTAGTGGATGGAGGCATGGATGGATGGATGCAGAGGATGATCATAATGATATCACACCTACACAAAAGTTTAAGATACATAAAAGTTGTAATAACTGCACAATAGTAATTATTATCATGAGCAACAAAAATACAACACATGATAATTAATCATCAATCCTTTCATTACGTTCTTTTCCCTTCACAGTCCCAGAAAATCTAGTTCCAAAAGTTGTTGTTCTTCCTCCTACACCTAAAGACATCTTAATCAGCAAGCAAGCAAAAGTGGTCTGTGAGGTGTCTCAAGTAGAATCTCCAGAATCTTTAACGATCAGCTGGAAAAGAGAAGATGGCAAAAAAACTTTAGCATTTTCTTCAGAACCAGAAATAGATTCATTTGGGCGATATACCGTCAAAAGTACATTGAAAATAAGTTTAACTGATTGGTTAAGTGGCCAAAGTTGTACGTGCATTGTCAAAAACGATGAACTTCCATCTCCAATTGAGAAGTCAATTAAAAAAACAGAAGGTAAAATTATTTGTGGATTTTTAAGCTTGAGTTTATAAAGGGCATTGAGTTGTTGACTTGCTCAAGGCAAGCCCAATGGTATGCAATGTGTGTAGCCCCCACAAGGAGCCCCAAACTCCACTGATAACGCAAGTGCTACAGATTACATAGAGCCCTGAGGCATGAGGCTACTGTAAATCTTCAGATGAATACTACGCATTACTATTCTTATTAAATGACTTTATATATGGCAGTGTTACTTGGTGATTGTTGGTATTTATAAAATTGTAAGCTATGTGGGGCTTAGCTACTTTAGCATGTATAATATATGTTCTTATGGTGTATAGCAGTAGCAGGATTGTATAGCATTGTTATTCAGGCAACTATAAAGTTGTGTTTTTTGGCCAAGAGGTGGCACTCTAATTTGGGCACCATCCTGTATGATGGTTGTATGTAGGCACTGTGTTGCATGGTTATATGTGTGTTACATATAGACAACTACACCATATGGGGCCAACCTTATCCAACATAAGATCAGCCTTGGTTTTAAAGAGAATATTCCTATCTTTCACTTCCTTACCCAACTTTATCTACTTTGCATTGCTGTCATAATTGTAATGGTGATTTAAGGAAATGCAATTTGGGCTACTACTATATTGTACATTTTTCACAACTATATAATACTTTGTATCTTTTTTAGAACCAGCCACAGACCCATCAGTCTATGTCTTCCCACCTCCGGCAGAGGAACTTAAAATCCATGACTTCGTCAGTGTACCCTGCCTTATCAAAGGGTTTAAGCCTAAAGAAATCTATGTCCAGTGGAAGAAGAATGGTTACGTCCAGGATGAAGACCATTACACAAACTCTGAGCCTATGCAGCAAGATGCTGAAGACACCTACTTCATCTATAGTACACTCATAATTGAGAAATCTGATTGGAACAGAGGAGCAGTTTTGACATGCAGTGCTGTTCACAACAAGATTACTGAAAAAACCATAAAGAAATCTAATGGTAAATGATTTTTGTGCATTTCTCCAATCCATGAAGTTGGTCCAAATGCTTATTGTTTGCCCCTATATCTTACCTAGTATGTGTTAACTACAATTATTCATCAGCTTGATGTGTGGAACATCAACCAACTATGTTTTAGCACTATATGCTCCCATAGGACGCAGTTATGGAGAACCAATACCAATCAGACCAGCAATCACATAGGTTTTATCACAACGTGTACAAAGTGCATTGTCCTAACATTAGTCATCGCGGTTTCTAACCAATGTATGTCCTGTATATCTACTATGTATCCCTTCTCGTGTGTCTGGTGTGTGGAACACTAGATCTTGTGAGTCATGTCATGTGTGCTTGTATTTCAATAAACTCTTGTTTAAGATAAAATCACTAAACTAAAATGTCTTTTGTTTTGTTTTGTCATCTGGAGTTTTCAAGCAAATACTAATCTTTTGTGAAAAAAAAATCTAAGACGTCTTAACCTTTCTGTGCATATTGGCTTCTTCTGGACAGAGAATGTGTGTCCCCAACAACCTTCTAGTTTTAGGGTCAGACCAGCTGGACAGTTGAGATCCGATCATGATGCAGTAGAAAAAAGTTGCGCTGTTGACTGTATCCAGTTTTTGCAGGAGCATATACGGTTACGACAGTGCCTCGCAACCTTGCCATATTTTATCCTTTGAAACGCTAAAATTAATTTCATAAGACACTAACTCAATCAGAAGGCTGTGTTGGAGGAATGAGAAATACCTGGAGCTAGAGATTAATAGCCCATGGCCCAACATTTACCCCAAATTGCTACCCCAAATTTAACATATTCATACGCATTATCAAAGTGTTCACCAAAACTACGCAGTGGGATAAACTGATTGAGACTCAGATCGGGTTTGCACCTTTTGACCTGTGGTGTTAGACAACAACTGATCGGCAAAACACTAGCAGATCATCAGTCATGTCTCAGCCAGGTAGACTGCACAAAGACTAGTAATAGATTGTTCAGTGCACATAACCTGCCATTGTTCTCCTCAGCACAGGTCCTGTTTACACTGCACAATTTTCGGGAAATGAGCGCTCCCAGGAACGCTCCATCACGGTAATCTTACAGTGGAAATGCATCTCAAGCTATACAGAAACTTTCTGTGCATGACTACCAGATTTTATTGGGTGACTAAAATACTGCAGATACATATTGAAATGGCTTATAACCCCCCCCCCCCCCAGAAACATAGAATAGTGATAGAAGACAATCAAGTAACAGTCACCTATAATCTATGGTGTCTTTAAACAATTGAATGCTCTTATGAGTTTAGAACTTGTTACTTTTTAATAATAATATTGATTATTGAGTATGTATATCTTATAAAAAAAATGCAGGAAAAATGTTATAATACTATTGCTATGAAATGGAATTTGTCACCTATTTTTTGCCACCCCATCTGATTCCAAGGATGTGTCATTTCCTGGGCTGCTTGTTGCAGTTTTGATAACATCACTGCTTATTCTTCTGCAGATCTAGCAGTTCTCTGAATGCTGAGTGCTATATAACCCTGCCCACATCACTGATTGGCATCTTTCTGTATGCTCTGTGCATAGGCAGAAAGCTGTCAATCAGTGGTGGGGTGGGGTTGGAGTATGTAGTGTGTGCTTCCTCTCTGTCAGATACTGTCACTTTTGTCTGGATTCTAGTGGTAAAAACACATAAAACAGCAACACAAGAGAAGGAATACAAAGAAAGATGTACGACAAAGATGAGTGATTTAAATGCTCCTGGTAAATTCATGTTTGCCATTTGGTAACACTGATTTTTCTGGACCACCCATAGACATTTAACATCAGGGCAGTCCAGCTCTTACTCCGCTCTGATGTTCTAAAGCATCACTGCATAGATTTTATAATCTTATGGAGGGGACAATGTGAAAAATAAATTATAAATATAATTAATAAATAAATAATAGCAGATAAAAAATGCTACAGTCAATCCAAGTTGCTGTAACTAGCCCTGCTGCCATAAAAAAAATATATATATCCAGTATATAAAAATAATTGTTACAGAATGGGGAACACATTTTTAATTGTATTTTACTAGTTCTTTTTGGTCATAAAAAATGGGAAAACAGACACTTGTTTCCTGTATTTCCCATTGATTTCACCCAATATCAGCGAAAAAAATTAGAGAATATAATAGTGACATAAAAATGAAGACCCATGTATTACAAAAAAAGAGACAAATGTTACTTGAATATCTGAACAAGAAAGAAATTTACAGCTCTTTAAAATGCATGTACAAAAAAAAATGAACCTAGTGATTGACAGAGATAAATGGCCTGGTCTTAAACTGGTTAAATCCATGTGCTAGCCAATTATTTGTAAAAAATAGTCATAAGTTAAAACTTATGAGATCTGGTTAGGTAAACTAGTGGCCTGACTGCTCCCGTAGCCATACACATATAGATATGTGTCACCGTATGGTTTGTCTGCTACAGTTATGTTCACTCACTACATAATAAACATGCACATCCAGATTGACTAAGCAAGCATGATAATATGAATAGAATGAAGAAGACTATGGGCAAGAACTTAAAGGGGTATTCCCATCTCTAAGATCCTATCCCAATATATAGTAGGTATAAATAATAATAATAATATTAGAAAATACCTCAAATTAAAAATGTAGTACAGTTCTTCTGATTTGCTATGTTGCTTACCCCAGGTGCAGGGCATTGTCATATCTTAGTTATCCATGGTTATGACCATTAATAGCTAACTAATTAACTGTCAATATATGAGTGGTCATAACCATGAATACCTAAGCTACTGCAATGTCCTGCACATGAGGAAAGAGACATAGCTAAACTATCGTAAATTATTATTATTACACCTGCTAAATAGGTAGGATAGGATCTTGAAGAATACATCTTTAGCTCTCAAGTGAATAAAGTACTGCTACGTGGATCATTTGTTTCCCCAGACCGGACAATCAAACTTACACCCTCAAAATCTTATGTAAAATAACTTACCTTATACCATTTGCATTAGAATAATTTACACAATCCATGTTCATAAAATGGTTTATCAATTTCCAAACCTTTTAACAAGTCACTGATAAAACAAGGTTGCAGTACTCAGTAAAGGGCCAGATCATATTGACAATTTTGTATAGCTTGAAATGGTAAATCTGAAATTATATTGATTTCAGCGGTTCTAACAGTAAAGGTTCTTATCCCCTTCTCGCCAGAGCCATTATTCAGTTCCGATACGATACGACGATACGATACACTTTATTGATCCCGGGGGGAAATTACAGTATTACAGCAGCAATACAAACAGCAGTACATAAAATATTAGGACACAAATCTTGCACAGGTATACCAACATTACATAATAAATAAAAGTGGGTAGTTCAGGGTATATAAGTCATGTTAATTGACATTAGTACACCAGCCATCAGTCATTATTTTCTACCACTCTTAGGAAATTATTATACATCCCCATAGCAGTAGGTACAAACGATATCCTGAATTTCTCCTTCTTGCACCTTAATAGGATTAGACGGCTGCTGAATGTGCTCTTCTGATTCAAGAACAGCTCGTATAGGGGGTGTGTATTATTGTTCATTATAGCCCTACACTTCTTCTGAATTCTATCCTCCAACACCTCCTCAAACGAGTCAAGGTATTGGAGGATAGAATTCAGAAGAAGTGTAGGGCTATAATGAACAATAATACACACCCCCTAGTTCGTGCTTTAGTTTTCTCCTCCCCTTCTTCCCAGAGTTATAATATTTTTTATTTGTTCACCAACACACTTGTGTAGGGACTTCTTTCTTAAGGGACTAGTTGTTTTGAATGCCACTATTCACTTTATCATATAAATCATATAATATACTGAAAAACTGGATACCAATTGTGGCGAAATATTGAAAAAATGCAATTTGCCATTATTTTTGGAGTTTTATTTTTACACGGCTTAATGTGCCAAAAAAATGGCCTAGAGACATGATTCTGCAAGTCAGACAATTTCAGCAATCCCAAACATATATTTTTTATATACCGTATATACTCATGTATAAGCTGACCCGTGTATAAGCCGACCCCCCTAATTTTGCCACAAAAAACTTGGAAAACTTATTGACTCGCGTATAAGCCGGGTGTATAAGTTGCCGTCCTGCTCTGTGCTCCCCCATCCAGCTCTGTGCGCCCCCATTCTCCTCTGTGCTCCCC
>JARQOD010000001.1:702875561-702900815 GCA_033576555.1 Oophaga sylvatica
GGGGGGGAGTACAGAGGAGAATGGGGAGCACAGAGCTGGATGGGGGAGCAAGGAGCAGGACTGGGGCAGCACAGAGCAGGAGGGCAGTTTATACACCCGGCTTATACACGAGTCAATAAGTTTTCCCAGTTTTTTGTGGCAAAATTAGGGGGTCGGCTTATACACGGGTCGGCTTATACACGAGTATATACGGTACTTAGGATTCATTGGTGGTGCAGTGGAGTTGAATCTGGACAAGAGGAATATGTGCGAATCCAGTCAATGATCTAGAGAGATTTAATGATTTATATACCGTACTAATAAAGTAAATGCTGTTGCTAGTATTTATAATTAAGACACTCACTATTAGTGGAAAATACTCAGTAAAGGGATTGTGCGTCTGTAAAGTTGTGTGATGCTCTGATGGTATGAGGTAGACAAGTGGACTCCTTGTTTGCTGTACAATGGCAGAGCGCACTAGAATGCAATACACTATGTTCCAAATTATTATGCAAATCGTTTTTAAGTGTCATAGCGTTTTTGTTTTTTTTTGTAAATGAAACCCATTGATGGTATTGTGTCTCAGGGTTCTTTGGATAACTGAAATCAATCTCAGATACCTGTGATAATTAGTTTGCCATGTGAGCCCAATAAAAGGAAATCTGGATGTTCCACACTATTAAGCAGGCCAGAGTTTTCAAGTAATATGGGAAAGAAATAATATGTCTCTGCTGCTGAAAAGCATCAAATAGTGCAATGCCTTGGTCAAGGGATGAAAACATTAGATATTTCCCGAAAAGTTAAGCGTGATCATCGTACTGTTAAGAGATTTGTGGCTGATTCTGAGCACAGACATGTTTGTGCTGATAAAGACAGAATGAGGAAGGTTTCTGCCAGGCAAGTTCATCGGATTAAGAGAGCAGCTGCTAAAAAGCCATTACAAACCAGCAAACAGATATTTGAAGCTGCTGATGCCTCTGGAGTTCCTCGAACCTCAAGGTGTAGGATCCTTCTAAGGCTTGCTGTGGTACATAAACCTATGATTCGGCCACCCCTAAACAGTGCTCACAAGCAGAAGCGGTTGCAGAGGGCCCAGACATACATGAAGACTAACTTTAAAACAGTCTTGTTTACTGATGAGTGTTGAGCAACCCTGGATGGTCCAGATGGATGGAGTAGTGGATGGTGGGTGGATGGCCACCATGTCCCAACAAGGCTGCTACGTTAGCAAGGAGGTGGAGGAGTCATGATTTGGGCTGGAATCATGGGGAAACAGCTGGTAGGGCCTTTTAAGGTTCCTGAAGGTGTGAAAATGACCTTTGCAAAGTATATAGAGTTTCTGACTGACAACTTTCTTCCATGGTATAAAAAGCAGAAACGTGCCTTCAGGAGCAAAATCATCTTCATTCATGACAATGCACCATCTCATGCTGCAAAGAATACCTTGGAGTCATTGGCTGCTATGGGCATAGAAGGAGATAAAATCCCCTGACCTCAACCCTATAGAGAACCTTTGGAGTATCATCAAGTAAAAGATCTATGAGGTGGGAGGCAGTTCACATCAAAACCACAGCTCTGGGAGGCTATTCTGACTTCATGCAAAGAAATACAAGCAGAAACTCTCCAAAAACTCACAAGTTCAATGGATGCAAGAATTGTGAAGGTGATATCAAAGAAGGGTTCATATATTAACATGTAACTTGGCCTGTTAGGATGTTTTGGAGTTAAGTAGCTTTTTTGTTCAGTGAATGTGACCTCCTAATGCTGCACATTCCACAAATGAGCATTTTCAGTTCTTTAAAACAGATCAAATGTTCAGAAATTCTAATGTGCCTAATAATTTGGAACAGTGTATTTTGAGTTTTTTTCCATTTTTGGAGATTATATTGTTATCATTGGGAGGTTTCTTCAATAAAATTTGATGTATACTCTAACGGGTGATGACTTTTATTAGACTGACTGTCATTTGCACCGACCACTTAGGAAAATCAGAAAAAAATATAATTTGCATAATAATTTGGAACATGGTGTATATCAAATATATGGAGTTGGAATTCTCGCCAAGAAAGTGTTCACAAAGTATATACAAATAAACAATAAACAATATAACTGTAGTACTCACTGTTTGAATCGTTGGTGATATGGTGTGTAACACGTACAGGCATACAGATGTCCCATATAAGGTGTACGCACTGTGACTCTCGCATGTGACAATTATATTGTCACATATATTGTTTATTTGTATATACTTTGTGAGCACTATTTTGGCGAGAATTCCAACTCCATATATTTGATATATTGCATTATAGTGCGCTCTGCCATTGTACAGCAAACAAGGAGTCCACTTGTCTACCTCATACCATCAGAGCATCACACAACTTTACAGACGCACAATCCCTTTACGGATATTTTCCACTAATAGTGAGTGTCTTAGGCCTCTTTCACACATCCGTCTTTTTGTATCAGGTATGATCCGGCGTGTTGGTAAAAAACGGATCCGGTAACCGGATGCGTTTTTTACCATTGACTTTCATTAGCGCCGGATGTCATTGCGTTGTATCCGTTTTTGTCCGGATCCGGCGGAAATATACATTCCGGCGGCCGGACAAAACGGAGCATGTAACGTTTTTTTTTTTTTTGCCGGAGTCGCCTGATGTGCCTGAAGCTGTGCATCAGGCGGCCGGAAACAATAGAATTCAATGGAACCAGATCAGACTTTTGTGCAATCCGGCAAAAGTCTGATCCGGATTCTGGAAATCAAGGTCTACTACTACTACTATTACTACTACTACTACTACTACTTTTTGCAGTGTCTCCGGGCATCAGAAACCCTCTTTTTCTGGGTTCAAAAGTTCAGGTCGGATCCAGCAAAAAACCGGATCCGTTGCATCAGTTTTTTTGTTTCGCCGGATCCATCCCTTCAGGTGTTCGACGGATCATGCCTGATACAAAAAGACGGATGTGTGAAAGAGGCCTTAATTATAAATACTAGCAACAGCATATACTTTATTAGTATATAAATCATTAAATCTCTCTAGATCATTGACTGGATTCGCACATCTTCCTCTTGTCCGGATTCAACTCCACTCCACCACCAATGAATCCTAAGTAAGTACACTCAGCGCGGTGATTAGTACCTTATCTCCAAGATGTGAAACACGACTATTGAATGAATTTTAATTGCTTATTTATATATTCATATAAAAAACATAAAGACATGATGACAAATAAAACTCTCAACAGGTAAAAAGTGCGGGAGAGGGGGAGGGGGAGGGAACTTCATACTTTGGATTTGCAGGTTATCGTACATTAAATAGCAGCAAAATGGAACAAGAGTCTTGTAATACAATGATGCCCCAATTTCATCATAATCAGCTGGAAGGAGGGATTTTTTAATAAATATAGGAATAAATATTAAAAATAAATCAATGTTAAATAATAACCCAATTTAATTAATAATGAAGAAAAATTAGACGCTAGATGGAGATGCAAGGAAGGAACAAGTCACAGTATATAAAACAGGATGGAAAATGAGGTAGACAACGGTACATCAAATCATGATATAACTAATGTGAAAACATGATCAAGATATAACATATATAATTTCATATATAATATCAATACCGGTGTTTACTGGCAAGACTTCGACTGACAAGTCCTAATGGCAGCCAAAATACTGGCAAGTGATAAAGTGACTGGTTCTTTAGGGACAGGAGAAGGAAAATGTTATAATATTGCTGGATGGATGATGCTTACCCGCTCTTACCGCCTGCCCAATGCGCGTTGCTCCGAAGCTTTGTCCAGGGACAAGGAAGTTAGGAGGAGTGGGCTATTTAACAGAGAAATGGCCAATGAATGTGTTTTTTTTTAATGAGTAGTGATTTTCAGTTGGGTAAAGGTGTCCATGAGACCATGCATGGTTATACTCACTCTACTTCTGGGCCACAGGACTAGCATCCTGGGAGCACAGCGGCTGGACCGGAAGAGAGATGAGAGTGGATCGCCAGCCAGGGCAGTGGGAATACTCTGTACCAGACCGCTTCTTTAAGAAGAAGTGTCACAGCGGCAACATTGACCTGGTCCGTGGTGCTGGGCGTCCAATAAAAAGGAGATATGATGAAAAGGGATAATGAAGAGTTTGTAATAAATCGTTCATGACGTCACCTGTGGTATTCGGTCAGGGACCGACGCTGCTATTCAGATCCTCTGGGATAGTGACAGGGCAGCAGAGATAGTTTAGCTCTCCACAGGTAGAGCTGTATCCCAGGGCAGTTAAGGTATAGATGTTAAAGGTGAGGATGGTAGATGTGGTACAGGGCAGGTGATGCAGGAATGATTCAGATGACACAGCAGGGTGCAGTTTCTAAAGCTTTACTCACAGTTCATGTGTACACAGGTGCCCGCTTGGTGCCGTGTCCTCCTGATGAGGGGTTCAGCAAACTCCCAGATAGATTGGAACACACCTTTCCAGGACTCCTTTCTGTATTTACCTCTCCTGGCCGTCTCACTGTGCTGGCTTTCTGCCCTTCCTGTCCAACACCTCACAGTCAGTGTCCTAAGCCAGCAGCCATCGACCTTGTCAGGTGACGTTCCCTCTGCATCCCCTTGTTCCCTTATGGCTGCCTTTTCAGCAAAGATAACTGTGGCTGTAGCTGAAGCACCTAGAGGTTTCCCTGCCTCCGGCTTGCTAGCTGAGTCTGGTGATTTCTCCACTAGTCTCAGTGTTATGTTTTGGTAGCTGAGGAGAATAAGCAAAAACGGCAATACACCAGAGAGGCTGGAACCTATTGGATTGCAGTAACCTGAACTAACCACACAACTAGAGGTAGCCATGGAGTGTTCCTACGTTGATCCTAGACGCCTCGTCACAGCCTGAGAGATAACTACACCTAAAGGCAGAAAGATGAAAGCTATCTGCCCCGGAGCAGATCCCCAAAGAAAATAGGAAGCCCCCAAACATGTAATGGTGGTTAGACAAGAAGAAGCACAGACACAGACAGAAAATAGAATGAGCAAACGCTGGGGCCCAATCTGTCTAGACAGAAAAGTACAGGAAAGGATACTCACTGCAATCCAAAAAAAACCTAAAACATACCAACTCTTCTGATTGCAAAAACACCTGAGATCACACGATCTCTACCACCTAAATCAGTTCTCTGGTATAACAAAACTAAGCCACAGCCACTGAAAAAACTGGAAAAAGCAAATGAACAAACAACAGTGGCTCCAGATAAACTGAGAGGAGCACAAGCCCCTGGAGGGGACCTGGCTGACCTCACAGAAGTGCAGGGAACAATGCAAAAAGCAAGCACAAAAATAAAAGCAGAAAATATCTTATCTGATAGCAGAAGATGCGGGCAAGACTCAGCAAACTTCCAAATGAACCAGGAACCATAATTGAGACAAGAACATTTGATCACCGGCAACCATCATGGAAGGGAACCTCCCGTATATTAGACCAGTTCGTGATCCCAGATTGCCATTCCTCGCTGAAAGGTTCAGTACTGTCTGTAACACCAGAGGGAGCCTCTGCTCAGAAACAATCTCTAGCACATTCATAACAGTACCACACCTTGAGGAGGGTCATCGAACCCTCACTTGTGCAACCAGGTCGATCAGGATGAGCTCGGTGATAGGCACGGATCAGTCTCCTAGCATGGATGTCCGAAGCAAACACCCAAGAATTGTCCTCCTGACCATAACCTCTCCACTTAACCAAATACTGGAGTTTCTGTCTAGAAAAACGAGAATCCAATATTTTCTCAACCACATACTACAGATTGCCCTCAACCAAAACAGGGTCAGGAGGCGCAGCCATAGGAACCACAGGCTCGACAAACCTCTTCAATAAGGACTTGTGGAACATGTTAAGGATCTTAAATGTCCCTGGAAGAAGCAAACGGAAGGAAACAGGATTAAGAATCTCCATGATCTTATAAGGTCCAATGAACCTAGGCTTAAACTTTGGAGATGCAACGCTCATAGGGATATTTCTTGAGGACAACCAAACAAAGTCCCCCACTTTAAACCGAGGACCATCAGTCCTATGCCGATTGGCAAACCGTTGGGCCATCTCCTGAGAGAGAGACAACCTCTCCACTACCTGGTCCCAAATCTGCTGCATTCGCTCCACAACAGAGTCAACACCCGGACAGACAGAAGCCTCCGCCTGAAGAAAATCGAGGGTGAAACCCAAAATTGCAGAAAAATGGAGACATCAAGGTGGCAGAGCTAGCCCTATTATTAAGAGCAAACTCAGCCAAAGGCAAAAAAGAGACCCAGTCATATTGATCAGCAGACACAAAACATCTCAAATAAGTCTCCAAGGTCTGGTTTGTTCTCTCGGTTTGTCCATTGGTCTGAGGATGAAAAGCAGAGGAGAAAGATAATTGAACACCAAGTTTAGAACAAAATGTCCTCCAAAATCTGGAAACAAACTGGACTCCTCTGTTAGACACAATGTTCTCCGGAATGCCATGTAACCAATTCGGAGGAGGAAGGTAACTTAGGTAATGGCACAAGATGTATCATCTTGTAAAACCTATCACAGATTACCAGATAACGGTCATTCTCTGAGAAACAGGAGGTCGGAAATAAAATCCATAGAGATATGGGTCCATGGCCTCTTGGGCACAGGTAATGGCATTAACAAACCACTAGAGCGAGAGCAAGGCTTGGAACGAGAGCAAGTCCCACAGGACTGCACAAATTCCCCTGACGTCACGAGACAAAGTAGGCCACCAAAAGGCCCGACTCACCAAGTCTCTGATACCAAAAATCCCGGGATGACCAGCCAACGCGGAACAATGAATCTCAGACATCACACTCTTCTTCCACTGGTCTGGACAAACAATTTCCCAACAGGGCAGCGCTCAGGTTTATCCTCCTGACACCCCTCCAGAGCCAGTCTCAAATTGGGCGAGATGGCGGAAAGAACTACACCCGCTTTCAAAATAACAGCAGGATCAGATAACTCAGGAGAATCCGCAAAGAAACTCCTCGAGAGGGCATCTGCCTTAACATTCTTAGTGCCCGGAAGAAAAGAGACCACAAAATTAAAACGTGTAAAAACAAGGCCCACCTGGCCTGTCTAGGATTAAGTCGCTTCGCTGATTTGAGATAAACCAGATTCTTATGGTCCGTGAGGACCTCCACTTGATGTTTGCTCCTTCCAGCCAATGTCTCCACTCTTCAAAGGCCCACTTCATGGCCAATAACTCCCGATTACCCACGTCATAATTACGTTCAGTTGGAGAAAATTTTCTAGAGAAAAAGGCGCAAGGGTTACTCTTAGAGGTCTCTGGATCTCTTTGGGACAAAACGGCACCTGCCCCAATTTCAGAGGCATCAACCTCCTCCTGAAACGGTAGAGAACATCAGGCTGCCGTAGAACAGGAGCAGAAGTGAATCTCTGCTTAAGTTCCTGAAACGCAGAGACTGCCTCAGGAGGCCAATTCACCACATCAGAACCCTTTTGGTCAAATCAGTCAATGGTTTAACAATACCGGAGAAATTACCAATAAATTTACGGTAAAAATTGGCAAAAACCAAAAATCTCTGAAGAGCCTTTAATGAAGTAGGTTGGACCCAATCACAGATGGCCTGAACCTTGACCGGGTCCATTTCAATAACAGATGGAGACAAAATGAATCCCAGAAATGAGACCTTCTGTATGCCAAAAAGACACTTTGATCCCTTCACATACAGTGCATTCTCTTTTAAAATCTGGAACACAGTCCGAACATGTTTCACATGAGAGTCCCAGTCATTGGAAAAAAATCAAGATATCATCCAAATAAACAATCAGAAATTTATCCACAAAATCCTGAAAATATAATTCATGAAGGATTGGAAGACGGAAGGAGCATTAGTGAGCCCAAAGGGCATCACTAGGTATCAAAATGCCCCTCTGGGGTATTAAACGCCGTCTTCCATTCATCCCCGGCTTAATGCGAATAAGGTTATACGCCCCCTGAGGTCAAGCTTGGTAAACCAACTAGCACTTTTCACCCTGGAAAACAGGTCAGAAATCAAGGTAATGGATATTGATACTTCACAGTGATCTTATTCAAGAGACGATAATCAATACACGCCTCAATGAACCATCCTTTTTGGCCACAAAGAAAAAACCAGCACCCAAGGTGAAGAGGATGGTCTGATATGACCCTTCTCAATGACTCCTTGATATAAGATCGCATAGCATCATGTTCAGGTACAGACAAGTTAAAAAGGTGACCTTAGGAAATTTACCACCAGGCACTAATTCAATAGCGCAATTATAGCTCCTGTGAGGGGGCAAGGATGCAGATTTACTTTCACTAAATACATCCGAAAAATCAGTCAAAAATTAGGAACATCTGAGACTGGGGAGAGGCAGAAAAAAAAGTGTCGGCATTAACACATTGGCAGCCCCAACTGGTCACAGACCCAGATTTCCAATCCAAAACAGGATTATGAGACTGTAACCAAGGGAAACCTAGTACAATAATGTCATGCAGATTATACAGCACCAGAATTTTCAACTCTCCTGATGATCTGGTTCAACCCTCATTACACCTGAGTAGAAAAGTGAGGTTTATTCTCCGCCAAAGGGTAGAATCAATGCCTAGTGGGGAATACACTTCCGCAGGGGTATCATGGGAAACCCCCAACGTTGGCAAAGTCAAAATCCCTTCAGGTTAATAGCTGCTCCTGAATCAACAAAAGCCTTAGCAGAAAATGTGGACAGGTAGCAAATCAGGGTAAACAGTCAACAGAAATTTAGTCTGAAACACTACCCAAGACAACTGAGCATGCAGAACGTCTTCCCGCTTAGGCAGACTGAAATAGCATGCGAGGCATCACCACAGTAGAAACATAACCCATTGCGCTTTCGAAACTCATGACGCTGTGCCCCAGAAGTCACTCTATCACACTGCATAGGCTCAGAAGCTGGCTCACAAGGCAACACTATCTTACGCATACCTCTGTGCTCACGCAAACGACTGTCAATTTGAATAGCCCAAAGACACAGAATCATTGAGACCAGAGGGAGCAGAGATCCCACCATAACATCCTTTACATTCTCTGACGCCCTTCCGAAAAAGGGCTGCCAAAGCATCATCATTCTATTTGGTCAGGACTGCCCACTTTCGGAATTTCTGACAGTACAACTCAGCGTCTTCAAGACCCTGATTTAATGCCAACAAGGTTTTTCCAGCTTGATTAGTGACATTAGGTTCATCATACAATAACCCCAGAGCCAGAAAAAATACATCAATCATTCAAAACAGGATCCCCAGTGTGAGGGAAAAAGCCCAATCCTGAGATTCGCCGCACAGGGAAGAGATAACAATTTTGAACCTGCAGTGCGCGTTCCCTGAGGACTTAGGCTTTAAGGCAAAAAACAACTTAAGTTATTTTTGAAATCAAAATTTAGCCCAAATCCCCCAAAAACAATTGGCATGGAATCCTAGGTTCCACAACCGGCAACCCAGCAAGATAGGTAGCAATACTCCGAATCTCATGGCAAGCAGATCCACATGGCCCGACAACGTGCAAGCTTCATTGAGAGAAAAAAAATCCTCCTCAGCACCCAGAGAAAAAGAGGGAAAAAAATGCAACAAACAGGGAAAAAAAAATCTCTGACTACTCTGACAACTTTTTTTTTTTTTTTCTTTCCACACTATTTTTCCCCTTCTGTGAGTACCAAAATAATTTTCAGTTTGGCCGGTGATACTGTTATGTTTTGGTAGCTAGGAGAATAAGCAAAACGGCAATACACCAGAGAGGCTGGAACCTATTGGATTGCAGTAACCTAATAACCACACAACTAGAGGTAGCCGTGGAGCTTCCTACATTGATCCTAACGCCTCGTCACAGCTGAGAGATAACTACACCTAAAGGCAGAAAGATGAAAGCTATCTGCACCGGAGCAGATCCCCAAAAAATAGAAGCCCCCAAACATGTAATGGCGGTTAGACAAGAAAAGCACGGACACAGACAGACAATAGAATGACAAATGCGGGGCCCAATCTGTCTAGACAGAAAATACAGGAAAGGATACTCACGCAATCCAAAAAAAAACCCTAAAAATACCAACTCTTCTGATTGCAAAAACACCTGAGATCAAAACGATCTCTACCACCTAAATCATTTTTCTGTGTAACAAAACTAAGCCGCAGCCACTGAAAAAATAGGAAAAAGCAAATGAACAAACAACAGTGGCTCCAAATAAACTAAAGAGACACAAGCCCTCGAGGGGACCTGGCTGACCTCCACAGAATGCAGGGAACAATGCAAAAAGCAAGCACAAAAATAAAAGCAGAAAATATCTTATCTGATACAGAAGATGCAGGCAAGCCTCAGAAAAACTTCAAATGAACAGGAAACCACAATTGAGACCAGAAAAAATTGATCACCGGCAAACCATCATGGGAGGGAACCTCCCTTTATCAGACCATCCGATCCCAGATTGCCATTCCTCGCGAAAATTCAGTACTGTCTGTAACCACCAGAGGGAGCTCTGCTCAGAAACCATCTCTAGCACATTATTAAACTCAGGGCCAGTACCCCACTGCGACCTGGTTCATCCAAAACTGGATACGGGCCCCACGGGTGGGTTTCCGCACATCCCGTCTGCAAGGACCCCTTCTGCCTTCTGGGAGCTTCCTTCTGTCTCTCCCTTTCAGCTTTTTCTGTCAGCTTGCTCCTGACAGGGGGCTGCCTCACAGCACGTCTGCTTACTTTCACTTTCTCCTGAACGTCTGACTTATTCTCCCCTGCACTGTTCTTTCCTGCTCTGTTTTCTCCTCCCTCTCTTCCTATCTTTCCACCCACCCCCCAACACCCTTTACTACCCTGCTGGAATGAGACCATCCTCCTTAGGGTAAGTCCAAGGTGCCCTTCTGCAATAGTCTGCGTTGGGTGCAGGTGTTAGAGTCCGGGTGGTGCTCCCTCCTTACCTGAAGTGGGTTACCACACCTCTGGATGAGATGAATACCTCTGTGGCGACTGAACCTCAGAGTGCCACATACCCCCCCATTAAACACCGCTGGTCAGCAGGCTAGAACAGAGTAAAACAAGGTGTAACAGAAACATACAAAATTTTGGATATGCATATCAATAGGTAAACAATAGGTAAACAAATTAAGTGCAACTTCCCTTTATGGGAGGCACTTTTTCTTTAACGTTGCATAACAATAACTACTATCAAATTCAAAAGTTATTCCTTACAAAATATATATTATTTCCTATACATTACTTCACATTTATATTACCCCTTATAAACCTTATAGCAACCAAAACATTTTTATTTTCCTTCAAGTGCAATAAAATTGTATCAGTTTCAACGGGGGTTCAGCAAACTCTGAACCGAGGTAGTCTTTCTTTAGTGCAATCCCCATCCAGGGTTTCTTTTTTTTGTCTAACTTCTAAGTGCAATATGGGGACCTGTCCCAAACCCCCAACGTAGGTCTTGGCATGCTACAAGGCATGGCTGGTCTCCTTATGGGGGCCACGGTCCTCATCACGCCAAATGGGTTTTGTTCTGTGGTCTGTTAAGGCAAGAGAACTCTCCCCTTTCAAAGGTTATATGTAAAAACAAGAGGGACACCTTAAGAAGTGCTAACTTTACAACAGGTAGTTCTGATCATTCACCGCCATGATCCTACTTTCCCTTTAAAAACTCCAATAACATTAACACACACACCTTACCAGAAATTATTGATAATATTTACATTAACTTTCCTTTCTTTATCTTTTCTTTTCCACAGCGGGGAAAGTTCAGGGGCGGGAACCCCATAGTTCCCGGGGTTTTCCCCCCGTGGCCCCCGCACAGTACAGACCAAAATTTGGAAAACACTTCCTTTAAAAAATTTTTTTTGTATTTTCATGCTATAAAATTGTACATTCACATGAAGGCACAAAACTAAATTAAACATGGGAAAATTTTATACTTAACAAAAAATATATAACAATGAAATTTTTTTAATTCTAGTTCTTAAATAGCCACCTTTTGTTTGATGATGCTTTAACACTCTTTGGCATTTTTTTTTAAGAGCTTCAAAGGAGTCAACCGGAAAGGGTTTTCCCCACAGGTGCCCCGTCGGTTTAAAAAAGGGGGATTCTGGCCTTATAAAGGGGGTTGGGAAACATTGTTTGCGAAGTTTGGATACACGCTGATATTTTACTAATAGACTGTTAAATTTTTTATTATGCCAAGAAAAAAAGAAATAAAGAAAAAGGGGTTTGGGGATCATTACTTTAAAAATGAAGGTCATCAGTCGAAAAATGGGAAACTTTAAAAGTGCCCCCTGAGTTGCAAAAACCATCAAGCGACAAAGAAAGGGGGCTCAATAGGACGCCCCCGAAAAGGAACCCCAAAGTCACCTCTGCTTCTGGGAAAAATTTTACCCATCACCACCTCAGAAATCGCATTTAAACAGCAGCTCAATTAGAGGGGGTCAATCCACACGTTTTCAGAGCAACACATCTTACAAAATGTAAAGGAGTTTTGTGCAGCAGCCTTTAAAAAAAAATAGTGTAGAAAACCACGTAAGATAGGCAAAAGCAAAGAGACTTTTTGGGGGCAAAAAAACACAAAATGGACATTAACCAGGGAAATCGTTTTTTGGTTGATGACCCAAAATTTTTGAATTTTGGTTCCAACCCCACCGGTTTTGGGGCGACGCAGAAAAGGTAGGGATGGCTCTACATCCTGTTCCCCCCGGAAGCAGGAGGGGAGGTGTGAGGGGTGGGGGTGCTTTGCTGTAAAAATGTTGGGATTTATTAAAAATTAAGGCATACTGAAGCCGCATGGCTACCCAGCATCTTCGCGGCTCATTCCCCGGTTTGCTTTTATTAAACCCTCATTTTTTTTCAAAGGAAATGCCCAAAAAACCCCTCCGCTGTGTAAGGGTATTTCCCCAAAAGGAGAGTGATGGGGGTATCCAGTGACCTGGCCTCCCCGTCCCCCGACCTGAACCAACGAAGGTTTGGGGTGACTGACCCCAAAAAAGGGGAAAGGGCCAAAAAAATCTAAGCATCTCGGGGGGAAACCCCCCTTAAGATTTTTAAAACCTTTCGTACCCCCTTTTGAAGCTCATCAAGGAATGCCAAATGTGCAAAGCGTCACAAAGCAAAAGGGGGCTATTTGAAAACCAGAATAAAACAAATTTCAGTTTTTTCACACTTTTTTTAAGTATTAATTCCCCAGTTTTAAATTTTCATATTTTGATCCTTCAGTGGAATGTACTTTTCATGCATGAAAATACAGAAAAATTTTAAAAGGGGAAAGGTTGCCCCAAAATTTTTTGGTCTGTACTGTATACTGTTACTACCGGCCTTTTTAAAGGTTAGGGGGCTTTTGGGGGCCCCCGGGTTTTTCCTCCACACGGCATTGTCCGTACCTGCTCCTCCGGGTGCCAATCTTCTCCTCCCCTCCACGGGTCGGTGTTTTGGCTGGGGGATGGTTGCCGCTCCCACACCTTCTCTAGCAGGGCCGCTTTCCACTTGACACGGTGATTGCAAATTTGGAAAATGGGGCTCGCTCTCACTGACCAAGGAACCCGGATCTTCGTCAGTGGTGGGTCCACCGTCATTGAGGGGTCCTCGCTGCAAAACCCCACTATGGGTCACCCCCACTCCATCTTTCGGTTGTTCCGGCCCCTTTTGTTCCCGGGGGGTTTTTTTCTCTTGTTTTCCAACCCCTAACAAAACGGAGGCGGCTCCCGTGAGGGTTTTCTTTAATTTTAAGCAGTATGTTTCAGGGGGGGGCAGTTTTCGATCTAAAAAGGGCGCCCACGAGTCACGTTCCCAGCGCCGCGTTTTACCGCAATGGCGAAAATTTTTTAGTTAAAACAGATTTTAAAGGAAAAGTTTTATGATAAGGGGCGGTTTCTGTCGTGATGTCAAAATGGGTCGCCTCGGGCAGTTGGGAAAATCATAAGGTCTTTTAAAGAAATGTCAAGCGGCAGCATGACCCGGGGGGGCTGGCGTCCAATAAAAAAGGGGGTATGATGAAAAGGGATAATAAAGAGTTTGGAATAAAATGTTTGTGCCCCACCTGTGGTATTGTAAGGGACCGACGTTGCTTGCAGATCCTCTGGAAAGGGAAAGGGGTGCAGAGATGGTTAGCCCCCAGGTAGAAGTATCCCCCCCAGTTAAAGGGAATTGTCACCCAAAATAACATATAGATAAAGTATGGTGAATAGTGCTCCCCAAAAAGTAAGGGGGTTCTATATCATGACCCCGTTTTTATATTAAAATACCTTTTTAAGTTGGTGTTGGCGTGTCAAAAAACTGCAGAGGTCAGGGGCTCGGTTTTTTATGTCCTCCCCCCCCCCTCTCCGTCATTGTTGCGTATCGCCGTCTGTGAATAAAAAGGGCGTTGGTTCCCCCCAAAAACCAATTTAAAAACCTCCCCCCGCATGCGCAGTATGCTTTCCCCAAAAATGGGAAAGCAAAAAATGACATGGGCATCGCTATTTTTCCTTGCCCCAAAAAACTGCTTGTTTGGACGATTCCCCGGGGCAAGGAAAATTAGTGCCGCGCTGTAGTTTTTTATTTTTTTGCCCATTTGGGGCAAGCACACTGCGCATGCGGGGCAGGATTTAATTTTGCGAATTTTGGGGAACCAAAACGCCCCTGTGGATAAAGGGAAATACCTGACCGATTGGGGTTTTTTGGAAATTTTTTCTGAGAAGGAATCCAGATTTTACCTCCTAAGGATATATTGTTTTTTTGAATTTGCCCTAGAGCGTTTTTCCCAAAAGTCTTTTTAATCTTACTATCGAGAGAAAGGGTTTTGGGGGGAATACATACAAAATTGGGCCCCGCCGGTCACATTAGGCCCCAAGCCCCCTGGGCTTTGGTTTTTTTTTGTTAAAAAAGGAAGGGGATTACGTCCTTGTCTGGCTTTGGAAATTTTAATAAAATTTGTCACAACCTTTCCCCCATGCCATTTTCCCCTGATTTGTTTAACCAATTAGGGGGGCCCAAAAGTGGTTTTAAAAATTGATCTTCGGGGGCATACTTTTGTTGCGATAAGGAGGGTACAAAGGGGAAGACATTTTTTAACCCCCCTTGGTTATTTAAAACCCTGGTTATCCTTTTTGGGCCCCTTACCAATGCTCCTGCATTTTTTAGAATTTTTTTAATGCTCCTTAGACCTTGATCGGCAAAAATGGGTTGTGTATTTGGATGTTTTTTATTTATTTGGGAGGGGGGGGGGGGTTAAATTGGGGGAGCTTGTGGGGTTTCGTTATTGAGTGACTTTTTTTTTTGTAAGCTGGGAAATGTGATTCGCTTAAAAATTTTGTTTTTTGGGCTACTTATCTCCAGAAAAGTTTTAAAGGGCCCGGGTGAAAGTTCAAGCTGTGGGAAAAGGGTGGCCCATTGGTTTAAAATCGTTACAGGGTTTTTTGGGTTTTCCCCAATTTTAAGAAAATTTTAAAATTTTTTCTTTTTTTGTAAACCCTTGATCTCCCCAGGAAAGGGTAAGGGGTTTTTCATGGACTATGGGCCCTTGAATTTTTTGTTTTTTAAAGGGAGTTCGCTCCCCCCCCCTTAGGGCCCCTAAGTGACTAAACCCCTTTTTTTGGTAAGTTGAGCTTTTCTGTGGGGGCAGCCCGGTGTTGTCTGGAAAAAAACCCGGATGGAGTGCATCCTTGGTTTTTTTTTCAAAAAAAATTTCTAACTAACGAATTATATTTGGGAAAATCGGAATTTTTTGGCCCTTTTTAAATCGCATTTGAACACTGGCGGCATCTCTTGGAAGGTCTAAATTTTTCCCGTTCGGGTTTTCACTGACCAAAAAAAAATTTTTCTTTTGATGCCCCCAAAGCTTAATGCCCGTAGGTAGGTTGGCAGTTTTTCTGCGTTTAATTCTTCCGTTTTTACATCCCAGTAAAGAAGTGAAAGGATGCTTTGTTCGCATTTTTTCCCCCATGGTTGGGCGGGGGGGAGGAGAATTTTTTACAAAAAGGGGGTTTTTTGTGCTTTGGGGGCTCTGGTTGGAAGATGAATTCTTAAAGCAAGGAAATGCCCCATCTAACACCCCCCAGGGAGGGTTTTTTGTGCCGGGGGGCCTTTGGAGAGATTTGTTTGGGGTTATGGTTTTGGTTGGCGGTTCCGGGTTCTGAGCCCCCCAAAACTTTGGGCGGTTTTTGGTGGGCCCGGATGGCAGAAGGAAGTCTTAAAAAACCCCCCTCTGACTTAGACGTACTACCCCTCCAAAAACCCCCTGAAATTTTCCATGGACGGATATACGTCATGGCACAGTAATCCCCGCCGGGAGCTGTTATCAAGCTGACCCCCTGACGTGTTTCGGGGCGGTCACGGCACAAAAACCCTTTCCCCGCGCGATAAACAGATCGGGGTACTGGGGCCGGGAAGCATCCCGGGGGGAGGGGCCCCCCGCGCCCCCCCCCTGAGCCCCCCAGCCAGGCGATTATCGGCTGTTTGAGGGCTTCCTCCCCCCCAGGACCCGGGCCAAAAAGGCCCGGGGGGCCTAAGGGAGGGGGTTCCCCCATGCCTGCTGGGCCCCGCACTGGAATGCTGCACTGCCTAGCGACGCTGTTTTGACGGTGTGTGCACACTGTCACAACCCCGACTGAAAAATACCGTGATGTCCCCCCTGGACAAAGTAAAAAAATTAAAAAAATAAAAATAAACATTTTAAAAAAAACCCCCAAAAAAAATAAAAAAAAAAAATATATTCCCCCCCAAAATTATTTTTCCGTAAATAAAATAACCAAAAAAAAAAAGACCCTATTTGGTATCGCCGGTCCGTAGACAACCCCCCCCCTAAAAACTGCCCCTATTAACCCTTAGGAAACTTTAAAAAAAAATAAAAAAAAAAAGCAAAAAACAATCTTTTTAAAAAAAACAAAAAGGGAAAAAAACGCATCAAAAAACCCGTTGAAAAAACAAATCCCCGAAAAATCTTTTTTTTTTTTTTTTTTTTTTGTCCCGCAAGAAAGGTTTTCCATCCTTTTCCCGGAAAAATAAAAAATTAACTCGCAAATAAAGCGATGCAAAAAAAATTTTTTTTTTATATAAAAATTTTTTTATTCATAAAAGCCCCAAAACAAAAAAAAAAGATATAAATGAGGATCCCCAAAATTATGACCAAGAATAAAATGCTTTTTCAATTTTACCACCCAGAAAATAAAAAAGCCCCCCCAAAAAAATTCTAATTTTTGATTTTTTTTCTTTCTAACCCCCAAAAAACGAAAAAAAAAGCGATAAAAAAAAACACGTGCTAAAAAAAGGTGCCAAAAAAAAACCCTCAATTTCTTTCCCGCAAAAAATAAGCCCCCCAAATGATTTTTGGGGGCCAAAATAAAAAAATTTTTAAAAGCCAAAAAATGTGGATAAAAAAACCCTTTTTTTGCAAAAAAAAAGGTTTTTAGGGAAGCCCCCAATCATAAAAACCCTATAAATATAAATCAAACCCCCTTTTTTAACCCCTTAGTTAGGGAAAAGAAATAAAAAAAAAAAATTTGTATTTTTTTTTTTTTTCCCATTAGGGTTAGGTTGGGTTGGGCAAAAGTTAGGTTAGGGGGGGCAAAAAAGTTAGGGGGGGGTTGGGGTTTTGGGGATTGGGGGGTGTGTTGGGGTTATTTTTTGGGGGGGGGTTGGGGAATGGGGTTGGGGGTGGTTGGGGTTGGGGTTGAGTTAAAAATTTGGGGGGGTTTTTGCTTTTTTGGCCCCAGGGCCTCCAAATGTGCAGGGTTGCAAATTTCCCCCCAAATTTCTGCGTTGAAAAAGTAAAAAGGGCCCCTTTCCCCTTCTACTTCCCCTTTTTCCCCAAAAAGTTTTTTTTCCCCCCAAAAATGGGGTTTTCGCGACTCGGGCCCCCAATTTTTGTGAAATTTTTTCCCCATTTTTTTGGGTTCCCTTGGGGAAAAAAAAAAAAATTTTGGGGGGAAAATTTTATTTTTGTAAAAAAAAAAAATTTTTTTTTTTTTTTAGGGTTGCGTTTTAAACTTCGGGGAAGCATTTGGGGGGTTTAAATGCTCACCACCTTAGATAATTTTCCTTTTTGGGGGGGCTTTTTCCCAAAAAGGGGGGCTTTTGGGGGGGGTTTCCACGTTTAGGGCATCAGGGGTCTCCAAATGCAAAATGACCCCCCCCAAAATTTCCCCAAAAATCTGAACCCAAAAAAGTCCACTTCCCCCCCCACCCCGTGGCCCATCTATTTTTCCCCATATTGGGTTTCAGCGATCAAAAAATTTTTGGAAACAATTTTTGGGGCCCAAATTTCCCTTTTCCCCCTTTTGGGGGAAAAAAAAAAATTGGGGGGCGAAAAAATAAATTTTTGGGTAAAAAAAAGGATTTTTTTTTTTTTACATGTAAGTTTTTAAATTCTGTGAAAAATTTCCCGGGGTTTCAAAGTGTCACCACACATCTAGAAATTCCTTTTTGGGGGGTTTTTTCCCCAAAAAGGGCTTTTTGGGGGGGGTTTCCCCCTTTTTTGGTGCAAAAGGGCTCCCCAATTTTTGGGGGACGACCCCCCAGACCTTTCCCCTCAAAGTCTGCAATCCAAAAATTCACACTTCCCCCCGAGCCCCATTTGTGCCCCCTGTTTTCGCCCAAATTTGGGATCACTATTTCAGGAAAAAGGACAAAAAATTTTTTGGGGTTAAATTTTTTTGTTCCCCTTTTGGGGAAAAAAAAAAATTTTGGGGGGCAAAAAAATTTTTTTTTTGTAAAAAAAAAAAGATTTTTTATTTTAGGGTGTACTTTTAAAATTTAGTAAAACCCCCGGGGGTTAAAAGTTCCCCCAAAACCCCCTTAATAATTTTCCTTTTAGGGGCTATTTTCCCCAAAAGGGTAAATTTAGGGGGGGTTTTCCCCTGTTTAGGCAGATCAGAGCTCCCCAAAAACCGACAGGCGTTAAAAAAACGACGGCGCCCCTTTTCCCCCAACTTGCCAGGGCACCCAAAAATGGTTTACTCCCCTATGGGGTATCAGCGCACTCAGGAAAAAATTTCACAATAAATTTTTGGGGTTTTTTCCCCTTTGGGAAAAAAAAAAAATTTGGGGGTTTGGAAAAGATCATTTTTGGAAAAAAATGATTTTTTAAAATTTTTCGGTTACGTTATAAAAAAAGTTTTGGAAAAAAATTGGGGGGTTTAAAATTTTTTTTACCAAAGTCAGATAAGTTTTCCCTTTGGGGTTTTAGTTTCCCAAAGGGGTCATTTGTGGGGGGTTTCCCCCCGTTTGGGCATCGGGGGGTCTCCAATGCAACATGGCATCCAATTTTTTAGCCCAAATTTTTGGGTTGGGAAAAAAAAAAAAGGTGCTCCTTCCATTCCCAAACGGGCCTGTGCCCCCCAAAAGTGGGGTTCCCCCCCCAAAATTGGGGGATCGCATACCAGGACAAATTTTTTCAACAAAATTATTGGCCAATTTCTTTTACCCTTGGGAAAAAAAAAAAATTTTGGGCTAAAAATTTTTTTTTTTGGGGGAAAAAAAAAAGGGTTTTTTATTTTATGCCCCGGGGGGTTTTTAAAAAATTTTTTGAAAAAATTTGGGGGGCAAAAGGGCACCAAAAAATTTGATAAGTTCCTTTGGGGGGCCCCTTTCCAAAAAGGGGTCACTTTTTGGGGGGTTTCCCTGTTTTTTCTCTCTAGGGGACGCAAAAAAGGGGAAAAAGACCCCCCTTTTCGCTGCATTCCAAAAAGTTACTACTTCCTTTTTCCAACCCTTTCGTGCGCCCAAAAAATTTCCCCCCCCCCCATTGGGGGACATGTATCAGGAAAAAAGGGGGGAAAAACTTTTGGGGGCCAATTTTCCCCGGGGGAAAAAATTAAAAAAAATTTTTACAAAAAAAACTTTTTTGGGGGGAAAATTTTTTTTTTTTTTTTTCACACCCGGGGATTTAAAAATTTTTTTGAAAACTTGGGGGTTCAAGTGCTCCAAAGAAAATTTTTACCTTTGGGGGTCTTTTTTCCAAAATGGTGCATTGTGGGGGTTTTCCACTGTTTAGGCATCAAGGTTCCCCAAATGGACAGGGGCATCCAACAAACCCCCGCCAATCTTATTTTAAAAAAGTCAAACGGCGCCCCTTCCTTACGAGCTCTCGGTGCCCAAAAAGGGGTTTTCCCCCACAAATTTGGGTATTGGCATATCAGGAAAAATTCATAAAAACCCTTTATCTGTCCATTTCTCCTTTTCCCTTGTGAAAAAAAAAAAAATTTTGAAAAAAGACTTTTTTGGGGCTAAAAAGTTAAAATATTCATTTTTCCTTTTCCAGTTTTTTTAGTTCCTGTAAAGCACGAAGGGTTAATAAACTTCTTGAAGTGGTTTGAGTCCCTTTTGAGGTGCATTTTTAGAATGGTGTCACTTTTGGGTTTTTTCTGCCAAAGACCCCTAAAAGTGATTTCAAATGTGAGGGGGGCCCCTAAAAAAAATGGCTTTGTAAATTTTGTTTTAAAAAAAGAGAAATCGCTTTTAACTTTTAACCCTTATAATTTCCCAACAAAAAAAAAATTTTGGGTTCCCCAAAATTTTCTGATGTAAAGTAGACAGTGGGGAATTTATTTCTTAACTATTTTGGTGACATATTTTCTGTTTTAAGGAAAAAAATTAAAAATTTTTAAAAAATTGAAAATTTTTAAAATTTTCATATTTGCGTTTTTTTCAAAAAAAACGAAATTTTTAAAATGAAGAAATTTTTCAAAAACGTAAGTACATATGCACGAAAAAACAATCTCGAATCGCGAACCCTTTTAAAGGGTTCCGAGTTAAACCTCATAAAGAGACAGGGGTCAGAAGGGGAAAAAAATTGGGCCCCGGTCTTTAACGTGCAAACCCCCCCTTGGGGGTAAGGGCTAATGGGTGGTAAATTACTGTGTTGCTAGATCTAATCTTCACATACCCTGCTGCGGGGTTTCTTTGCCTCTGGGGGTTTCCCTTGCCCTTGGAACTTTTGGGCTATGGATTTATTACGCCCTTCCCCCTCTGGGGTTTTTTCCACGTCATGGGGGTGGTCGGGGCCCGTTTTAGCAAGATGTGCCCCTTGGCCCTTTCTAAACGCCCGCCAAGATCTCGCTAGGCCCTTTGTAAAGGAAAAATTGTCAGCTACTGGCTTCCTATGAATTTTTTCTGATGGGGGACCTCATTTCGTGGCTCTTTTTGGCACGCCTTTTGGCGGGTTTGGGGATTTCTTTGTTTTCATCCGGTACTCCTATTAAGGGCCAACAGAAAGGAAAAATAGGATGTTGGCAGTTCTGCTTGTTTTGGGGCAGACAATCAAAGGGGGGGTTGAGTTTCTCCCCATTTGTAATTTGCTCTTAAAAACCAACATCCTTTTCTCTGGTTGTTCGTTTTTTTTTTTGTTGTATGGGAGAACCCGTCGTTTGGGTTTTTTTCCCCAAATGGTATCCCCCGGCCCTAAACCCGGGAAATTTTTTGGGTGTTTTGGGAAGGGTTTGGGGAGGATGTGCTGGAAATCTCAGGGGCTAACAATCACAAAAAGGTACTTTGATAGGAAACGGCAAGAGGTTTTTTTTGCAAATTGGGCAGGGTTTGGTTTACCCTTTAAATTGGGGTTTGGGGTTTCCCTTTTAAAAAAATTGGGCCCCAAGTAGTGGGGCCTTTTAAGTCTTCAGGGTTTAAAACCCAAAGGCTGTTAGGTTAAGTTCCACCCCTGGAGGGTTAATCGGTGTTTCATGTTTTTCTGTTGAAAAGAGCTATGTTCGGGTGGAGACGCCCCTCCCCTGTTCCCCCCGGTGGTAGAGGACGGGGGAAAATTAAATTTCCCCATCCTAATTCAGCGGTAAGAGGAATTTGCGTTCTCGTTTTGGGGGGTTTTACCAGGAAAATCATGGTGAGGGGGGTGAGTTTCGCTCCAGACTTTTTTTAGAGCTTTCACAAGAGGTTTCCGGGGAAATGGGGGGGTTGGGGGACCCGAGGGGGGGAGGAAACCCCAAATTTTCATCTTGGGTTTCCCGATTTTTGCCATTTACCCCCCCCTTTACTTTCTGGATTCAGAATTTTTTTCCCAAGAGGTCGAATTTTATAAGTTTGCCGATCTTTTGCATTTTTTTGCTTGTTTTTTTTTGGGTAAATTTGGGAGGGGTGTCCCCCTTTTTTTTTGTTTTTTGAGGATCCCCCCCTTTTAAGGTTTCCCCCCTTGGGGTTCCCCCCCGCAGGATTATTCCCGTTAATTTTAGGGGTTATTTAACTATTTTTTTTTTTTTCTTGGGAAAAAAAAAATGTTGTTGTGTTCCACTGTCTAAAAATATAACTTCAAATGTTTTTTGGTTAAGGGGGGGAAATTAAAGGAGGGGGGGGCCCTTTCCCTTTGGCCCTTTCTTTTTCTTGCTATTTTTCACGTTGCGGGCGGGGGTTTTGTGGGGGTTTGTTTCCGTCCCCCTTCCCGGGAGGGTCCCTGGGGGGACGCGTATTTTTAAAAGGAATGGGTTTGTTTTCACTGGGGAGCTCCTTTTTTTTTTGCGTCTGTCCTAGGGGGGAAGAGGGTTTTGCACGTCATTTGTCTTGGGTAGTTTTTCAACAAAATTTTTGGGTTAAACGTTACCTCTTTTGTCCATGCCCACATTTTCGGCTAGGCTTTTTTTTGTTTCAGGACAGTTTTAAAAACCTGAAAAATTTTTTTGACTTTCCCAAAAACGTTGGGTTTTCTTGTTTCCCCCTGCGGAAGTCATTCCCCTGGGCTTTGATTTTCCCCTTTTGGGGCAGAGAAAAAACCCCCCAAATTTTTTATTTCGGTGATAATGGGGTTTAACCCGATCATCGGGAGAGTTGCAAATTTTGGTGTTGCTTAATCTGCATAAACATTATTGTACGGGGTTTTCCCTTTGGTTACAGACTATAACCCTCTTTTGGTTTGGGAAAAATCTGTGTCTGTGACCATTTTGGGGTGGCCAATGGTTAAAACTGACACTCCTGTTTTTTTGCCTCTCCCCCTTTTCCCGGGTGTTCCTACTTTTTGACTGAATTTTTTTGATGGGTTTTTGTGAAAGAAAATCCCGCGTCCTTTCCCCCTCCAGAAGCTACGAATGCGTTTTGAGTTTGTGGGCCCGGTGGGAAATTTCCCAAGGGGCGCCCTTTTAAAATTATCTGTACTTGGGAAAACGATGCTATGCGATCTTAAACAAAGGAATTTATTGGGAAGGGTCATATTAGACCCTCCTTTCACTCTTTGGGGGCCCTTTTTTTTTTTTTGTGGGCAAAAAGGGGTTGGGTTTAAATTTAGGCCCGGATTATTATGCCTCCTTTAATTTAAAATCACTGTGAAAAACAATTTTTCCATTACCCCCTTTTTTTGACCCGTTTTTCCCGAGTCAAAAATGCAGTTTGGTTTTTCCCAAACTTTTCCTTTAAAAGGGGGTATAAACCTTTTTTGCATTAAACACGGGGATGAATTTAAAAACGGCGTTTTAAAAACCCCCGAGGGGCCTTTTTTAGTACCTAGTGATGCCTTTTTGGCTCATAAAAGTTCCCTTTCCTTTTTCCAAACTTCTGAATGATATTTTTTAGGGATTTTGGGATAAAATTTCTGATTGGGTTTTTTGGATGAACTTTTATTTTTTTCCCCATGGGGGCCCCATTTGGAAAAATGTTTGGGGCTGGGGTTCCCAAATTTTTAGAGAGGAAATTTTGTAAATGAAGGGATCAAAATGTCTTTTTGGCGTACAGAAGGTCTCATTTTGGATTCAATTTTTTTTCCATTTGTTATTGGGAAAGGGGCCCCTTTAAGGTTCAGGTTATTTGGGTTTCAGGGCCCATTATTGAATCTTCGAGTTTGGGTTTTGCCCAAATTTTTTTTGAATTTATTTAATTTTCTATGTTTTAAAAATACGATTTTACAAAAGGGTAATGGGTATTGGCCCCAGGAAATTTTGTTTTTTAAGAAAGTTCCTTTTGCTCCTTTATCAGCCTGAGTTTCTTTACCCTTTGGTTGGGGGGTTTAGCTTTTTTGGGTCGGCGTTTTTGTCCCAAAGGGAAAACTTCGAGTAACCCTTTTGGCTTTTTTTCAAATTTTCCCAACTGAACGAATTATGATGGGGAAACGGGGGGTTTTGCCTTAAAAGGGGTTTGAAATGGGGCTTTGGAAGGGCCCAAAAAATTTGGGTTGGTTTCCCCCGGGAAAAAAACCCGGTTTTCTGATCGCCAACCTTAATCCGAACCAGGGGGCTTTTTTTTTCCGTTTAATTTTTGGGTTTTTTTTCCCCGTCAAGAATGTTGGGATCCCCCCAGGAATTTTTGGGATTTCCCCGGATCCTTTTCGTTTTTTGAAAAAATTAAATTTCCCGTTTGTCAATTGAATTTTTTTTCGGGGAAACCACGCTCCCGGGGGGTTTTTGTAACGGGGAATTTTTTTTTAAAAATTGTTGCTCCGGCTCCCTTTTTTATAAGCTGGTGGCTTCCTTTTGGGGGTTTTTTTGGGGGTTTGGCGTTGTGGAAAGTTTTCCTGCCTTTCTGTGGTTTTTTTAAAAATTTCCGGCCAAAAAGGGGTAAACTTTGGATTTTTTTTCCAACCCGCCCTCGGGAAGGGCGGGTTTTTTTGTAGGTTTTAAAAATTTAAACTTGTGCCAACCTTGTTTTTCCCCCTTGGTCCTTTTTTCCCCCCCCGGGTTTTTTTCACTCTTTCCCCGGGGGAAAATTTTTTAAAGGAGTTTTTTCAGTTTTTAGGGTTTTGAAAAATTTTCAAAGTTTTTCTGCTTTATCCCAAATAGACAACCAGAGAACCCAAAAAAACCTTTTAAAAAGGGGGGGTTTTTTTGGCTGGGGACTTGGGGTTTTTTTTGCCTTTGGGGGTTTTGCTTTAATTGGATGGACCCTTTTGCCATTTTTTGCAAATTCTGGGGAAAAATTATTTTTTGGGCAAGTTCTTCGTCCCTTTTACCTGTTTGGGCAAAGACGGGGAAGGGATAAGGGGGGTTTTTCCCTTTAAAAAAGGGCCCCCGGGTTTTCTAACCAATGGCTGTGGTTGGTTTAAAGTGGGGGTTTTTTTTCCCCGAAAACCCCCTGGGGGTTGCCCCAAAAGTGGAGGCTTTTGCCCGGGACTAACCCGTTTTTCCGTGTTCTTGGCTTTTTTAAAAATTTTCCCCCCTTTTGGGGTTTGAAGAGGGGTTCCCGCTGGGGGTTTTGGTTTGGGGGAAACGATTGGTTAAAAAATTGGATTTTTTTTCAGGTGGGAAAAAATTTTTTAAAGGGGGAGGGAAGGGAAAAATTTTTTTGTTAAAAATTCAAGATTTTAAAAAAAATATTTCGGGATTCAAATTTTTCGGGACCCCCAAGGGGGGAAAGGGGCTTTTTTTT
>JARQOD010000001.1:702900915-703169554 GCA_033576555.1 Oophaga sylvatica
TGAGTGCCGCTGTCTTCGGGGTCCTCCAGCAGTGAATGATGAGGCAGAGGGCGCGGCGTGCACTAACGACGTCATCGCGCCCTCTGACCTGAACATTGCAGCAAGAGGACGCGAGCAACGGTGGAACGGGACAGGTAAATATCCCTTATACTCACCCTTCTGCCGGCGCGGTCTGTGCAGCCCCTGCTCTTCTCCCACGGTCTCCGCCGCCAGTGTTCAGCGGTCACGCGGGACAGCTCATTAAAGTCATGAATATGTGCGTATTCATGACTGTAATGAGCGGTACCACCTGACTGCTGAACACAGGCGTCGGAGACCGTGGGAGAAGAGCAGGGGCTGCAGAGACCGCACCAGGAGGGGTGAGTATATAGAAGAGCTGCGCTCCCCCTCCCCCGCCGACCCCCTGGTAGTACTGTGTCAGCACAGCTACCCGACCGTCGAGGGCCCCCTCACCTGTCCGGGCCCCATAGCAGCTGCTTGGTCTGCTTCATTCACGGTACGCCACTGCTCAGCAGTCTGCTTCATTAGGCTGGTTAACAAAAATAGGGGGGACCCGACGCCATTTTTTATTCGAAGGGAACCCCTATTTTTGTTAATCAGTTCCCTCTGACGTCACTGATTGTGTCCCTGGCTGACCTGAAGTGAAAGTGGAAAGCAATCAATTAAGCTTTCCACTTCCTCTCCTGTCAGCCAGGAGAGGAACTCATTCATTTGGGGGTTTACTGTGAGGCTGCAGCATTAGCTGCGGTCCCTGCAGTAAACATTAACCCTTTCTGAAGGATTACACCGTGGGACCTGACTGTGCATGGGATAGGTAAGAATAATTTTGCTTTTTTATTTTATTTTTATTACAGGAAATGGTTTTTGCAGTCAAATAAAAGATGGTCAAAAACATGTGTCTTTATTTCATTAAAATGATTTTTAATTAAAGTGTGTGTGTTTTATTTTATTTCATGCAATAGGATTAATAATTGATAGTTGTCTAATTGACAGCTCTCAATTATTAACCTGGCTTAAGGTCACCTTTCAATTGCAATGTGGCTTTAACCCCATATTAACCCATTCGCCACCGCTACAGGGCAATGGGAATAGACGGGCAAAGTGCCAGAAAGGGCGAATCTAATTATAGATTTGTCTTTTCTGGGGTGTCTGGGGGCAGATGTTAGTAGCCAGGGAGGGCCAAAAATAATGGTCCCTCTCTGGGCTATTATTATCTGCCCCCATTCGCTGGCTTTGTCTGTCTGGTTGCGAAAATAGGGCGGGAGCCCACGCATTTTTTTTAAACAATTTTACACCTCATATATATATATATATATATACATGTCATTGAATTTGTGACACATATATATATATATATTATATTTATAGTTCATACACTTCTACATAGTATAATAGCCGCTAATTCAATTGACGGCTTTTGTGAAAATGCAGAACCCGACATGAAATGACACTTGGTGTACATAGGGTTAACCATGTCTTTTCATGTCCTTTGCTATCTGATTTGCACAAACAATTACATCAGTCTATGTGTGCAAAATTTCACACCTGTAGGGGTTAATTAAAGGTGTAAATTCGTAGCAAAAAAGTCCGTTTTTTTTACAACGAATTTACACCTTTAATTAACCCCTACAGGTGTGAAATTTTGCACAATAGACTGATGTAATTGTTTGTGCAAATCAGATTGCAAACGACATGAAAAGACATGGTTAACCCTATGTACACCAAGTGTCATTTCATGTCGGGTGCTTCTGTCTTTTCACAGAAGCCGGCTTTACCCGGCAATTGAATCAGAGGATATTTTACTATGTAGAAGTGTATAAACTATACATATATGTATATATATATGTCACAATGACATGTATATATATATATTATATATATATATGTATTCTATGTGTGTATATTTAGTGTTTACAAGGAAATAAAGGTTTTTTTTAGTTGCGATATTTTGTTCCCATAGACTTACATGGGACTTCCGGTATCGGAATCGGATATCGCCGATATTTAGTGATATCGGCGATACCATTCCGATCCGATATTTTTAGATATTGAGCAGTATCGCTCAACACTAGTCACGAACACTCACCTTAAATGAGGAAAGTGAAGCCTGCAGTTTTTTGGATGTTGTTTTGGGGTCTTTTGTGACATCTTGGATAGTGTAATTTTGGTCGGCCGGCTACTACTGGGAAGGTTCACCCATGTTCCAGGGTTTTGCCATTTGTGGATAATGGCTCTCATTGTGGCTCACTGGAGTCCCAAAAGCTTTCACCATTTGTGGATATTGGCTCTCACTGTGGCTCGCTGGAGTCCCAAAGCTTTAAAAATGGCTTTATAACCTTTTCCAGACTGATAGATCTCAATTACTTTGCTTCTCATTTTTTTCCTGAATTTTTTTGTCTTATTTAAGTGATTTCTTGATTGAGAACAGATGTGACATTGATCAGACCTGGGTGCAGTTAAAGAATTTGAACTCACCTTCCAAAAGATGAGATAAACCATAGTTAATTTATGTTTTAAGGGGGATGGGAGGCATCCCCATCTTTTCACACAGGGCCCTGTAGGTTTGGATTTCTTTTTCCCTTAACCTCTTAAGGACCAGGGGTATTACCGTTTTTGCGTCTCCTTTTTTGCTCCCCTTTTTCTCAGAGCCATTACTATTTTATTTTTCCATCAATCTGGCCATATGAGGACTTGTTGTTTGTAGGTCGAGTTGTACTTTTGAATGACACCATTGGTTTTGCCATATAGTGTACTGGAAAACGGGAAAAAAATTCAAAGTGCAGTGAAATTGCAAAAAAAGTGCAATTCCACAACTGTGTTTTGTTTGTTTTTTTTACCAAGTTCACTAAATGCTAAAACTGACCTGCCATTATGATTCTCCTGGTCATTACAAGTTCAAACATACCAAACATGTATAGGTTCATTTTTATTTAAGTGGTGAAAAAAAATCCAAAGTTTGGCAAACAAAACAAAAAAGGTGTCATTTTTCAAGACCCGTAGTGTCTCCATTTTTTGTGATCTGGGGCTGAGTGAGGGCTTATTTTTTGCATGCTGATATTTTTATTGATACCATATTGGTGTAGATACAATCTTTAGATCACTCGTTATTGCATTTTAACACCTTCCCGACCCATGACGCCTACGTCGGCATCATGAAAACCTGTGCTATCCCGCCTACGAAGGCGTCATGATATGAATTGGGTTCCTGCGGGTCGGGTGACCGAGGTCACTGAAAGGTCACCTGACCTGCAGGCACAAGACTCTTTGTGCTTCACCACAGGGGGGGTGGCTTAACCCCCACGTGGCTACGATCGCTCTGATTGGCTGTTAAAAGTGAAACAGCCAATCAGAGCGATTTGTAATATTTCACCAATGAAATTTGGTGAAATATTATAATCCAGCCATGGCCGATGCTGCAATAGCATCTGCCATGGCTGGAGACCGAGATCTGACCCCCTCCACACCGAGTGACGGCGGCGATCGGCCGCCGCCATCAATTGATGGCGGCGAACAGTCACCGTCACTATCTGCTCCCCTCCAGTCCGCTCCCCCCGCCTTCTGATCCCCTTCTCACCTCTCCCGGGACCTGCGATGTCCCTGTGGCCGTCCTGGAGTCCCTCCGGGATATTTTATGGGCGCCGCCATCTTGGAAAATGGCGGGCGCATGTGCAGTGCCCTGCCGGCCGGCAGATTCCATTAATTTATTTTGATCACTGTGATAAACTCTCACAGTGATCAAAATAAAAAAAGTAAATAAACCGCCCCTTTATCACCCCCATAGGTAGGGACAAGTAATAAAATAAAGAAAATATTTTTTATTTTTCCATTAGGGTTAGCTTTAGGGTTAGGGTTAGAACTAGGGTTAGGGTTGGAACTAGGGTTAGGATTAGGGTTAGGATTAGGGTTGGAATTAGGGTTAGGGTTGGAATTAGGGTTAGGATTAGGGTTGGAATTAGGGCTAGGGTTGGAATTAGGATTAGGGTTAGAATTAGGGTTAGGGTTGGAATTAGGGTTACAGTTGGAATTAGGGTTACTATTGGAATTAGGGTTACGGTTGGAATTAGGGTTAGGCTTGTGTTTAGGGTTAGAGTTGGGATTAGGGTTAGGGGTGTGTTGGGGTTTGGGTTGCGATTAGGGTTAGGCTTGTGGTTAGGGTTATGGTTAGGGTTGTGATTAGGGTTAGGGGTGTGTTGGGGTTAGGGTTATGGTTGGGATTAGGGTTAGGGGTGTGTTGGGGTTAGGGTTGTGGTTAGGGGTGTGTTGCGGTTAGGCTTGGAGTTAGAATTGAGGGATTTCCGCTATTTAGGCACATCAGGGGGTCTCCAAACGCGATGTGGCGCCACCATTTATTCCAGTCAATTTTGCGTTCAAAAAGTCAAACAGTGCTCCCTCCATTCCGAGCTCCGACGTGCACCCAAACAGTGGTTTACCCCCACATATGGGGTATCAGCATACTCAGAAAAAATTGCACAACAATTTTGGGTGTCTAATTTCTACTGTTACCCTTGGGAAAATAAAAAAATTGGGGACTAAAAAAAGTATTTTTGTGGAAAAAAATGATTTTTGATTTTCACGGCTCTGCGTTATAAACTTCTGTGAAGAACTTGGAGATTCAAAGTGCTCACCACACATCTAGATGAATACCTTGGGGGATCTAGTTTTCAAAATGGGGTCCCTTGTGGGGGGTTTCTAATGTTTAGGCACATCATGGGCTCTGCAAACGTAACATGACGCCGCAGACCATTCCATCAAAGTTTGCATTTCAAAACATCATTACTTCCCTTACAAGCCACGACGTGTGCCTAAACAGTGGTTCCCCCTCCACATATGGGGTACCAGCATACTCAGGACAAACAGGACAACAACTTTCAGGGTCCAATTTCTCCTGTAACCATTGTGAAAATAAAAAATAGGGGGCTAAAAAATAATTTTTTTGAGGAAAACAAATGATTTTTTATTTTCACGGCTCTGCGTTATAAACTTCTGTGAAGCACCTTGGGGTTCAAAGTGCTCGCTATGCATCTAGGTAAGTTCCTTAGGAGGTCTAGTTTCCAAAATGGGGTCATTTGTGGGGAGGAATCCAAAATTTAGGCACACAGAGGCTCTCCAAATACGACATTTTGTCCGCTAGCGATAGGAGCTCATTTTCCAAACAAAAAGTCAAATGCCGTTCCTTTCCTTCTGAGCTCTGCCGAGCGCCCAAACAGTGGTTCCCCCCACATATGAGGTACCAGCGTGCTCAGGACAAACTGGACAACAACTTTTGGGGTCCAATTTATCCTGTTACCCTTGGGAAAATAAAATATAGCCGGCTAAAAAATAATTTTTGAGGAAAAAAAAGATTTTTTTATTTTCACTGCTCTGCGTTTATAAACTTCTGTGAAGCATCTTGGGGGTTCAAAGTGCTCACTACACATCTACATAAGCTCCTTGGGGGTCTAGTTTCCAAAATGGGGTCACTTGTGGGGGCATTTCTACTGTTCAGGCACATCAGGGGCTTTGCAAACGCAACATGACGCCCGCAGAGCATTCCATCAAGTCTGCATTCCAAAATGGCGCTCCTTTCCTTCTGAGCTCTCCCATGTTCCAAAACAGTGGTTCCCCCACATATAGGGTATTGGCATACTCAGGACAAATTGCAGAACAACTTTTGTGGTCCAATTTCTCCTGTTAACCTTGTGAAAATAAAAAATAGCGGGCTTTTTTATTTTCACTACTCTGCGTTATAAACTTCTGTGAAGCACTTGGGGGTTCAGAGTGCTCACAACACATCTAGATAAGTTCCTTAAGGGGTCTAGTTTCCAAAATGGTGTCACTTGTGGGGTTTTTTCACTGTTTAGGCACACAGGGGCTCTCCAAACGCGTCATAGTGTCCGCTAACGATTGGAGCTAATTTTCCATTCAAAAAGTCAAATGGCGCTCCTTCCCTTCTGGGCCCTGCCGTGCGCCCAAACAGTGGTTTATGACCACATATGAGGTATCGGTGTACTCAAGAGAAACTGCTCATCAAATTTTAGGATCCATTTTATCCTGTTGCCCATGTAAAAATGAAAAAAATGAGGCAAAAAAAATTTTTTGTGAAAAAAAAGTACTTTCATTTTTTTACGGATCAATTTGTGAAGCACCTGGGGGTTAAAAGTGCTCACTATGCATCTAGATAAGTTCCTTGAGTGGTCTAGTTTCCAAAATGGGGTCACTTGTGGGGGACCTCCAATGTTTAGGCACACAGGGACTCTCCAAATGCGACATGGCAACCGCTAAATATTCCAGCATATTTTCCATTCAAAAAGTCAAATGGCGCTCCTTCCCGCTGTCGTCGCTGTTATCTTGTTAACCCTTTCCTCCTCGGAATGTGGTACCAGAGAGATAAGACACAAACCAAAGGGTGCGTCAATAGACTCTACTCTTTATTGCTAATGAAGGGGCTTATATACACCCCTGAAGCAGGAAGCGGAATTACCATATATGGCAGTTAATACAACTTATCATTAAAGCACGTAACATACTGTTTTCTAACCAAACTTTCCATCTTTGCCTTTAGCCCCTGATTTTCGCTCCTAGCACAGAGTATCTCTTTAGGTCAGGGGGAGTATTATCAAGGAAGGAACATTCTTTTCTTATCTTCCCTTCTGCTATGCCTCAGCTTCCCAAGGCCTTGAGAAGAAATACTGAATTTAACTCTAACATCCCCTCCTTTTTTTCCTTCATTTGATCAATACACATCTTCATATCTCCTCTTTGTCCTAGTACATCGTCTAATACACATCAAACAAATTTTAAAAACTAAATAGATAGCAAGACATATCAATAAAACCTGTAGGCCAGGTTGTATTATCCCAGTCAGCCATCCCCCTATGCCTTTGAACCAATTTGCGGGGTTAAGAAAGGAGAAAGTATTTGCCCACCATGAATCTTGATTCTTCAGATTTGCCTCATCATATAGTTTCCTTAACTTTATGACATCCTCTAGCTTATATTTAAGGGTTAAAACACTAGAATTATCAATATAATGGCAACATGCAGGTCCGATAATCTGGCACATCCCTCCTTGAGCTGCAGTCAGGTAATCTAACACGAGAGTATGTTGGTTAGTAACAATAATTAGCTGGTTCTGTACTGCAAGGGACCCATTGAGGATATCTAATATATCCCATATTTGATCATCTAGGTAATCTGTGGATTCTACCAACTTATCCCACGTCTGAGTTATCATAGGGTAGATGAATAATGCACTGAAAAATGTATTTGCTATCCCCATCTCCACTATGTGTGGTCTCCCATTTGGGCGAGGTCTATTGTCTGCAGATCGTTTATGTAATGTACAAATCCAACAGTTTGCAACAGTTTGGTTTTGTTCTTTCAGTCCATCCACTAAAACTAAGTGGTGTCTAATGAATCTGTTATCATTTCCATCTACTCGGCTAAGTCTGTTCCAAGCATCCGTTACTGCAAGGATGCAAGCAAATGTCATTAGTAGCATCATTCCTCTTCTGGAGGCTCTCCAAGGATCTTCTTACAATGTGATGCGTGGATCCAAGTTTCCTTGCCTTGTAGCTTGACTGCGGTACTTGTCGTCAGTAGAACTTGAAAAGGTCCATCAAATCTCGGATCCAGACTCTTTCTCACGTGTCTTTTAATGACTACCCAGTCTCCGGGCTGCAAGCTGTGACTCCCAGGATCCTGGTTCGGATCTGGAAGAGAACTGAAGACATTATCATGTACTTTTTTGAGTCTTTTATGCAAATCCCTTACATATGAACTTAATACATGGTTACTCATTTCCAGTGCTTGGGGAAAGAAACATCCTAAACTAGGCACTTTGCCAAATAGTACTTCATACGGAGAAAGTCCAGTTTTTCTATTTGGAGTGTACCTTACTGAGTATAGGGCTAATGGTAAACATTCAGGCCAAGATTTCCCTGTTTCAGCCACGGCCTTTTGGATTTTTAACTTCAATGTCCCATTTAGTCTTTCTACTTTTCCACTGCTTTGTGGATGATATGGGGTATGAAAAGCTTGTTGAATTCCCAGAGCTGTCAAGACTTCATTCATTATTTCACCTGTGAAATGTGTACCTCTGTCACTTTCGATCACCTCTGGTACTCCATACCTGCACACCACCTCCGCAAGCAGCTTCTTTGCGGTTGCCGCAGCCGTAGCCTTGGCAATCGGGAAAGCCTCCTGCCAACCTGAGAATAAATCAAAACACACCAACCCATACTCCCATGATCCTGATTTTGGCAGCTGAATATAACCAATCTGCAGTCTCTGGAAAGGATAGAGGGGCCGAGGGGTGTGTTTGGGTGGTGTCTTGACTACCCTTCCCTGATTATGTGTAGCACATACCATGCATCCCTGGATCAAACCTTCTATACAGGTGGAAAAACCTGGTGCCACCCAATGCTTCTGCATCACGCTCATTACAGCAGTTTTGGACTGGTGGGTTGGCCCATGTAACATCTGGGCGACCGCAGGGTACAACGCCCTTGGAAGGCATCGACGCATCCCTCTTCCCCATACCCCAGTTGCTGCATTCAGACATGCACCTTCTTTTTCCCACTTTTCTACTTCCTCCTGGCGCACCTGAGCCTGCATCTGGGCTAAGGCATCCTCCGACACAAAGGGATTTTTGGGAGCGCTTACCTGGTGCATCGTTACCCCTTGGAGTGGTCTACTGGCTGCTGTTTTTGCTGCTGCATCGGCCATTGCGTTTCCTTTTACTCACCTGATCAGTGCGTCTGGTATGTGCTTTAACTTTTATGACAGCTACCTCTTTTGGTAATTGTAATGCATCAATTAACTGCTGGACTGCGTCAGCATTTTTAATGGGATGTCCTGCTGCCGTCAGGAATCCTCTAGATTTCCAAATTGGACCAAAATCATGAGCTATACCGAATGCGTATCTAGAATCTGTGTAGATGTTAACAATTCTACCTTCAGCTATCTTACAGGCCTCGGTCAGAGCCTTAAGTTCAGCCTCCTGGGCCGACTGATGTGGGAGCATTGGTTCTGCTTTGATCACTGCATTCAGGGAGACGATGGCATACCCGGTGTGGAAGGTACCTGAGTCATCTTGGTGGCGAGATCCATCTACAAAAAATTCAAAATCAGCATTAAGTCTCTCAGTTTCAAACACTGTGGGTAGACCTGCTGTTTCTTGTGCCATAAGCTGAACACAGTCATGAGGAATCTCCTCTCTTGGATCTTCTTTGTACAATACCGTACCTGACCCCTCCTTTAGATCCGAGAGAGGTAACAACGTGGCAGGATTAAGTGTGGTACATCTCTGCAAAGAAACATTTGGAGGCATTAAAAGTGCACATTGCAATCGAAGGTGACGTGCAGCTGAAAGGTGTGCCGGTTGCACCTGGTTCAGTATGGTATATACATCATGAGGTGTAAGTACTGTCAGTGGATGATCAAGAACGATATCTGACGATTTGTGAAGCAATAGTCCTACAGCATGTACTGCCCGTACACAGGACGGGGCACCTCTAGCCACTGCATCTAGTCTTCCACTGAAATAGTGTCATGGGTGTATCGCCACAAGGATCGTCGCGATTACACACTCTGACTTCTCACAGCTGAGTTGCTGTTTCTTTATGTTTGGTAATGAGGGAGTTAATTTTACCTAGCTCTTTGCTAAGACTAGGTCCAGCCTCGCCCGGCTGCTTTTGATTATGTTCTAATTAGCTTCCTTTATATACCTGCCAGTCTGCTTGTTAGATGCCGGTGAAAGCCTTTATGTAGTCTAGCAGACTGGATCGGTTCTGAGAATACTTAAGCTAAGAGCTCCTTAGTTGTTTTTACTCTTATAGCTTATAGTTTATCTCTGAGACCTTAGGTGTTCCTACTGTGTGTGAGTGTTGTATGTAAGACTTTATTTACTTTATTTCTTTATTTCTTGTCTTTCTTGTATGTCTTTCTGTTCATTAACCGTTACCTGTTCATTCCCTTTGGTGGTAATCAGGGTCCTTCTTAGGACTAGATTACAGTTGGCAGGGATTGATAGGAGACAGGGATTAGTTAGGACCCCAGTTTAGGGTCAGCATAGACCCCGGTCACCCTCTAGCCGGAGACAGCGTATAACGGATTCCGTATTGACCCACTGGACTTTCTGTCAGGTAATTCTATGTTATCATATATCTATGCACATGTTATATTGTATGTTGCCCTTTTGATATAGATTACTGTCATCACATATATATATATATCTGCTATACAGCGTGACAAATAGGCTACAGGCCTTTGATTGTCACCATGTAACTGAGTCAATACCCCTGCCGCGTGTCCCTGCTGTTCGTGGAGATACAGGGTGAATGGTAGTTCATAGTTGGGGGTTCCTAACTCTGGAGCTGCCACAATCCTGTTTTTGAGAGAATAAAAACAGTCTATACCTTCAGGAGTTAGTTTAAAAGGCACAATGGTGATACAGTCATAGAGAGGCTGCATGAGGATTGATACAGCATGAATCCACTGCCTGCAGTAGGAAACCAGTCCAAGAAATGTCCTAAGAGCGGCAACATTAACAGGAATAGGAAAATTCTGTACAGCTTCTTTGCGAGCGCTGGTCAGATGTCGCGCCCCCAGTGTAATGCAATGTCCCAAAAAGATAACTGAAGATTTACAGAATTGCAGTTTATCCTTTGACGCTTTACATCCAGATTGGTACAGAAACAACATGAGTGATATCGTTGCACTGCGGCACTGTTTCCTGGAGGGGGCACAAATCAGTAAGTCATCAACATATTATAAAAATAACATTGGCAAAATCAATAACTGTGAACCAAGCAGCTTCCTGAGATATCTGGAACAAAAGTGTATATATATATATATATATATATATATATTGTACCAGCCAATACATAGAGAGTTAAATCTCGTAGTTGAAGGGGGAAGCTGGAGTTTTTTTTTTCTGTTAAGGCTACTGATAAGAACCTAGCTGCAGGCCTGCTGCCGAAGGTGGGGGCTAGGTTTTAACATCACTTGCTACCAGTTTCTGTAATCTGCTGAGCTATAGCCGACTCTTGAGCTGAACTTAAGAGGATACTGTCTCTGTTGGGGCAGGATTGCACCTGGCTTTAATTTGACCATGACTAGCTGCACCCTTAATCTGCCCACATCTGTTTTATCTGAAGCCCAGAAATCATGCGGTATCACACCTTCTAACATTGAAGGAAATTCATTTGTGTCCTCTATACTAGCAACGTCTAACGACATGATTTTACAAAGAGTGCTCGGCTTCAATCCTGGTGTCATAGTGACAGTCCCATCAGGATGATACTCAATATATGCTTGCAATTGAGACAATACATCAATTCCTAAAAAATTACATTGACCCCGTGGTGATACCATTAACTGTGTGTGTGTACAGTGGTTCTTTGAATTTGCAGGGGAATCTTTTTAGTGACGGGGAGCAGGATAGATGGAGAGTTATAAGGAGTCGCTATAACATGGTGGGAGAAATCACTTTTCCCAAATGGCCAGTCCTCTTCTGTAATTACTGAATTGTCTGCCCCCGTGTCCACTTGGAACTCAACCTCATATCCCCCTGGTGTTCACCTGCACTGTGCAATTAGGAGTGGGGGGGTAAGGAGACAAGGGGGTTCATGTGCAAGCTACCTCTTTTTGCCTGCGCTAAATCATGTTGTGCCCCCTGTGCTATTCTCGCTAGATCCTCTGCTTTAACTGATCTCCAATCTGGACTACTTACTTTCAGCTTTTCTTTGTCACTTCCTTTTTTTTTTTGTCTATCTTTCTTCTCACGTACTCTGACCTTCTATTCACATGCCTAGCCCTTCGATTCTTACGTACTGTGTCTATTCCAAAAACCTATTCAACAGAGGTGATTAGAAATCTGAAAACTACTGCACTCTGGCTCTGCGTCTCTATGCTGAATGCCTGATGGGAGGGGTAAGTCGGGCCGCTGCGCAGTTTATCAGTGTGCTCTCCCTCAGCCTTCAGCTTCCTTATCTGTAGAGTGACCTTGGTCTAAAGCAAAATGCCATCTCGCTGCTGCCAGCACTTATCTCTGCTTGCTGTCACTGACTTCTGCATTGTCAGGTCCGGTCCTACACACATAGCACTTGTATGTCTCATCTATCAGTCTATCGTATCTAGCTTCATCTGCCAATTTCCCTTCTTCTAAGCGCTTGCAGATCCTGTCTAGTTGCTTTATTAGAGCCAACTGCTCTGTAGGGCTCCATGGTCTGTATAACACTACTGTCCGGGGGGAGGCAGACAGTAGGGTAAATCAGTCATCCCTGTTTTTGTCAGTCTGTAACGTCCGTCTCCTAATTCTTCAGTCTTTTCTTCTAAGTAATCACACGCACTCATCCACAGGTTCACTGTTTTCAACAGTCCTTTGTCTCTCAACCATCCATGATGTGAGCTAAAGAACCTTTTTCCATTTATCACTGTTCAATTCTCCGTTTTCACTCATGCCTGCTTTACACAATACTCTGCGCACAACTAAATCTTTAGCAGAAATGCCTTCCTTGGCATTTTGGTCCCCCATTTTTCTATCTCCTCACCTAGAAGAGATTTCTTGTCACCAAGACAAGTTTGTCACCAAGACAATTGCATCACCAAGACTCTGTCACCAAGACAGTTGCGTCACTTAGACAATGGGCCACAAAGGTTTCTGAACCATTCCACTGCTCGCTTTCCAAGATTTGTACGCCAACCAAATGAACAATCCAATCACACAGACACCAAGACAAAACCACAACATAATCATTGGATCCATACTGTCATTATTCAAAGGAGGAAAGGCAGGACTGACAATTAATCTGAGGGTCTACTGGTTCAAAGGGACCTGAGACAGGAATACCTGTGATTTACCTGGAAAGCCGACCGCTCGGGGAGGAGGGAGTCCACTATACAGTGATATAGATTTTAGGTAGAATATAATAAGTATTCTTACCCCAGCGCTGTATGTATATCACCAACAGAAGGCTCCGCTCATCCCACGTCTCCGGACCGGTCAGGCTTCCTCAGAATAGAATAACTCAGTCCCCTGTTCGGGCGCCAGCTGTCGTCGCTGTTATCTTGTTAACCCTTTCCTCCTCGGAATGTGGTACCAGAGAGAATAAGACACAAACCAAAGGGTGCGTCAATAGACTCTACTCTTTATTGCTAATGAAGGGGCTTATATACACCCCTGAAGCAGGAAGCGGAATTACCATATATGGCAGTTAATACAACTTATCATTAAAGCACGTAACATACTGTTTTCTAACCAAACTTTCCATCTTTGCCTTTAGCCCCTGATTTTCGCTCCTAGCACAGAGTATCTCTTTAGGTCAGGGGGAGTATTATCAAGGAAGGAACATTCTTTTCTTATCTTCCCTTCTGCTATGCCTCAGCTTCCCAAGGCCTTGAGAAAATACTGAATTTAACTCTAACACCTTCTTAGCCCTGCCGTGCGCCCAAACAGTGTTTTATGACTACATATGAGGTATCTGTGTACTCAGGAGAAATTGACCAACAAATTTTAGGATCCATTTTATCTGTTGCCCATGTAAAAATGAGAAAATTGATGCTAAAAGAAAATTTTTGTTCAAAAAATTAAAATGTCCATTTTTTCCTTCCACGTTGCTTTAGTTCCTGTGAAGCACCTGAAGGGTTAATAATCTTCTTGAATGTAGTTTTGAGTAGCTTCAGGGGTGCAGTTTTTAGAATGTCATCACGTTTGTGTATTTTCTGCCATATAGAGCCCTCAAAGTAGCTTCAAATGTGGTCCCTAAAAAAATGGTTTTGTAAATTTTGTTGTAAAAATGAGAAATCGCTGATCAACTTTTAACCCTTATAACTTCCTAACAAAAAAAAAATTTCTTTCCAAAATTGTGCTGATGTAAAGTAGATATGTGGGAAATGTTATTTTGTGTCACATAACTCTCTGGTTTAACAGAATAAAAGTTCAAAATTTGAAAATTGTGAAATATTCAAAATTTTATCCAAATTTCCATTTTTTTTCACAAATAAACGCAAAAAATATCGACCTAAGTTTACCGCTATCATGAAGTCCAATATATCTCGAAAAAACATTCTCAGAATCGTTAAGATCTGTTGAAGCGTTCCTGAGTTATTACCTCATAAAGGGACACTGGTCAGAATTGCAAAAAATGGCAAGGTCTTTAAGGTCAAAATAGGCTGGGTCAGGAAGGGGTTAATGCAATGTTGCGGCGACCAAAAAAACGTAACTCTGGCATTTTGTTTTTTACGTTATGTCATTTACTGATCAAATTAATTATTTTTATTCTTTTTATATATTGATAGATCGGATTATTATAAATGTGGCGATACCAAATATGTGTATTTTTTATTTTAAATTGACAGAGATTGACAGTGGCATTTAACATGTTAACAGCCATGGGTGGATCGCGATTCCACCTGCAGCTGTTAGGGGCACATGACAGCTGATCAAATCAACTGTCATGTGCCAGAAAAGGGGTAGACACTGCATGTCATTGTGTGTTAAGGGGTTAATAATAAAGACCTTCATTTAAGAACTGCATTTCGTGTTTACTTTTGTTATTGTTGCCTTATATTTAAATTTGTTTGGTGATTTGAAACATTTACATGTGACATATATTTCAAAAGAATAGGAAATCAGGAAGGGGGCAAACAGTTTTTCATGCAACTGTAGTTCCTGGACAGATTTTCTGAAACTATACAGCATTTCAGAATAGAGAAAATTTGGCTTCATGTTCCCTGTTGTTCAGGGAGCATGAGTCTCTGTCAACTACAGTGTGGGAAGACTAAGTGCAATACAAAGGGATGAGGGGAAGGAAGCCCAAATGCTAGGGAATGGGTGAGTGGAGACTTCTAGGCAGATCTAATAGCAACCTGCCTACACTACCGTCCCTATATTGGTTCCACACCAATCGCCGAGCAGCAAACCTAAGCCCTGTACATCCCTAGAGCTAGGCCCTGAATAGGGAAGGGGGGGTGGCACTGGTCAGTCCCCATTGTACACTAAAGATAAGAAGGGAGACAAACACGGGGGAAGAAACTTAACTTGAGCAGACTTCAGAGAAGTAACACAAAACGTCCTCCAAGAGCACCAGAGAGGAAGTAAGCCAACTGCTATAGCTCCAAGCCTTCACAAGGGAAAATGTGAATATCACCGGCTGCTCCCTGAAGCAGACTGAGAGTCTATAAACACCCAGGTCCAGGTGTGTTAATTAGAGCAGGAGGAAGGTTGCCACTGTGTCAAAAATTCAGAAGGATTAAGAAGGCGTCTGCAATGCCAAACACAGAGACCTTCTGCAGCCAGATGCAGAACGACTGTCTATTGCATCTGACACACCCGTGACAGTCTCCTTTCAAGTTACCTATAATACTCTCGTGCCCAGGATATAATAATACATCTTAGAATGGTAAGGTATTACCTATTCTGCTCTACAATGAGATGATTCTGCTAATTACTCAATCCATTCAGCAAAGCTGATGAGAGAACTACAAAAAAAGGTAAATGACATAAATATTTGCAGCTTATACTTTCTACAAAACAAATATGTTACTGTTTTTGCATTTTAGTTACATGTGTGTATTTAAGAAAAAAAAGAGCATGGATGAAAATAAAGGATAACCCAAGCAAGTGAAACATTCTTCCAGAATGATGAATGTTCCAGAAAGATAGAACAGTCTGGTCGGTAGTACTATTTTAGAAGCTGAATAAATTATGCCAATATTTGGGCAACTGCGTTCACTGGAAGGTTGCATTTACTTGCAAACAAATAAACAAAACAGGAAATGCAGTTTCTGACTGTTAGTGTCCGCGTTCTCAAAAGTTACTCATTCTTGTAGGACCAACTCCCAAGTTGACACATAACACAAAGCTTTTTTGTGAGTATTTTGACATTTTAATCTACAGACCTTGACTGTAAATTTTATAGGTGAGTAGAAACATCTTCATGGACTCCTCCAAGGCCTGCTTCTCAGGAAATTACAGACATTTCACCTGACAAATCTTATATGTGTATTGCATTTGGTGGTATAAGCTATTATATTGGGGTCCCATGTATATTTTATGAAAATGACTGAAAATATATTGATGTATTGTGTCTATAAACTACACCTCAACAGATCTATGAAGAAGTGTAAGACATGATCATGACTTCATGCATATTTGAGCAAGATAGACGATAACAAGAAATGGGTGATTTCATACAGTTTCTGCTTTTAACACCAGATGCATGACTCTACGATTTAGCAATACAAATAGAAGAAAATGCCAAATGTTGTTAGATTAATACTAGGCACCCACTTTTATACCTATTCATGCATGTGTAATTATACCACGAGCCGGGTGCAGTTACTTACTGCCGAGCTAACAAAATCCAAATTTAAAACACAGAAATATGGCTATAAGTAAAGTATGAAGATGGAGATGCAGATGTGTCGCAAATTCCTGGATGTTACTGCAGGATTTCTAAATGGTATATCATAAAAATAGGTGCACCTGTAATATACAAAATCTTCAATATGTCTGTATAATGTGCTTAAAGCCGTAATTGGGGCAAGGTTTACACCATCTTTCTGCCGTGCATATAAGAACATGTTGTATTTTTTATGTTTCCATTAACATACGCATCTGTATGGCACCAGGTGGTTACACTTGTCAAATGCATAGATCGCAGGCAGCATTACAGGTTTTTTCAGCACGGACTAGCAAAGAAGTCTAAGCTTTTGAGAACTGGTAAAAACTGTCACCAGATGTGAACTTGAAACACATGGCAACATTTACTTGGCTTTTCAGACCCACAGAAATGTTTCATTCACTGAACACTTTTTTGACTTACAAGCATATTCTCCTGCTGTAATCCACAAACGCAGTGTGAACCAAGCATTAGTGCCATGTGCCCAGTGTACTTACAGTGTATATGTTTGCTAGGAGCATTGGTGTCTCACTTTTGGACATACTGTGCCATACTGTTCGATCGGATTGGTGTATTTCTATCAACTTTATTTAACCTCAACTGAAATGATTTTCTGTACCCGTATAGTTTAAAAATGTCGAATCTCCTGGGATAAAAATATACCTCCCTTCTTTATACTATTATTTCTGCTCCCTGTGGTTTGTAAGAAGCTCTTTCTTTATTAGAAAGGCCTATCTGCAGGCCTGGGACCAAGCATGGGTAGAAGTAGGCCATTGCATTGCTATTTAAAAAATAATGTCATTATGACTGTTGTGGCATTGTACCTTATCTGGCACACATATTCCTCTACTACACAGTCATAGTCGAATAGCCTGCTGATAGATGTGCTCTTTTTAGTGTTCTCCGAGCCACAGACAAGTCAGCTCAAGTCTGGACATTTACTCTGCAGCACAGTGATGGGGCAAAAAACCCAGGGTCACACCAAAAGCATCCCTGAATGTTTTGCAGAATATTGGCAAATTTTACAACTATCTTCTGATGGTCACCATACCTGTCACCTTAACTATTGTATCACTTAGAAAAAATACCATCTGTCTTCTCCCACCTTCAAACAAGTAACAGGCCATTATTTGTGAGTAGATAATACTAAGCCTCTCTGTATATAGCAAAAAACTACCCCTATATGTCATTTGGTGTGACTTATACACACTTTTTGTTGCCTGCCAGCAGTAACATGCAGTACTTTTAGTGTCTCCCCAAAAAATGTATTATACATCACAGAAATTATAGCCAAACATAAAAGTGATTTCTGTCCACACTGGTGGCCTTCTGCCCATAGCGTAGGATTCTACTTCAAGCTACCAGGCCCAGCTTAAGTATTCAGAGCAGGTCTTAGGAGAGCTTGTCAAGGGCGTCTCATGGGGTACTATTTCTCCTTTGCCTAGGTAGACTTATAGACGGTGGACCCTGGGAAAAGGTATGCAGAATAGCTCTTCTCCAAATGGACAAAATCTCTCTCTGTGTCTCTACCAATAGGTAACTGCCCTCTATGTCTATGTCAATAAGGCTTGAAACATGACCAGTGATTTTTGAGAGGAGATGCAGGTGACACTTTCCCCTCGGTATTGCTTGGGGAACCATTTAAATAGATTCCACCTGGCTAAGCAACTATTTCTTAGATATGTCATTGAAAGTTTTGCTTGTTGTGCTATATGTATCTACACATTAGATATTGAGGTCATAGACAGAAATCTGAAAGAATAATTCTAGTACATGGCAGAAAGGAGGAGCTGCACAGTCGTATATAAGGGCACCAACATGTGCATTGTGCTTATGCGGCGCCGCAGATTGACGTCAGCAGTGTGACCGGGTGAGCTGACCACGCTGCTGACGTCGCCCTGACCCGGTTGTGCTGGCGTGCAGAGCTTCAATTGTACTCACATCTAAATGATGCGAGTACAACTGATTGCCTGGAGCTGGCGCGCTACACCTTCTCCAAGCCAGCTATCAGCTTGTCAGCCGGCTCAGAAAACGGTCAAATCCCACTACGGGGGAGGCATAATGCCACCACCGGGGAGAGACATTGGACTGCCACATCAGGCAGCCTGAAGGCACGCCCCTGCTGGCTGGGGCAAGGGTAAATGCCACATCTGCCCCCCCAGATATGTCCCTGATGAGGGGGGCAATTAGTAACCAATTGTGGCTGCATTCAGCAGTTCAAGGATCTAGGGCATCATAAAAAGGGGCTGTGACATATAGAGCTGTGCTCTCAATGCCTCCTCAGTGATTCCTGACTCTGGTCATCATCTATCTGAGGCACACAATGTGTAGATTACACAGTAAAACATTTTAGCCACTTCTGGTCTATGTGACGTAAACTGTGTATAACCAAAGCTTTCATTAACCTGATATGTTGTAGCTTACCAAGCTTACGTAGCCCAGCCCTGTGCAATACGCCTGAAAGTGTCTGTTGTGAAGTCTGTGTGATAGCCACACTTAAACAGCATTGGAGCATTATCGTAGACACTACCATTTATTTGTGCACTGCTACAGGGGTCAGGGCAGGGTTCAGGTTTTCATGGGTGAAAGAGTCTCAGTGGGCCCCTTTAACACATACCACAATTCATGATGCACAGATACGGCAGAGAAATATAGATATAGTACAATGTCAAAGATTTCACTTACTTCTTACATTACATGATTGATAGCTATTGCAAATTCTTCAATAGCTCAGAAAACCGGTCAATATTTGCAGCACATAATGCATGTGCTGGGGTGATTCAAAAGTTTTCATTTTAGACCGGACAGTATAGTCCTCCTTACAGTATTAGGGGCACCACATAGTCCTCTATATTATGGGCACCACATAGTCCTCGATACAGTATAATGAGCCCTATTTATTGCTCCATACAGTATAATGAGCCCCATATAATGCTAAAAACAGTATAATGAGTCCCATATAATGCACCATACAGTATAATGAGCCCCATATATTGCTCCATATAGTATAATAGGCTCCATATATTTCTCCATACAGTATTATGGGCCTCATATAATGCTCCATACAGTATAATGGCCCATAAGATGCTATATACAGTATAATGAGCCCCATATATTGCTCCATACAGAATAATAGGCTCCATATATTGCTCCATACAGTATTATGGGCCTCATATAATGCTCCATACAGTATAATGGCCCAATAAAATGCTCCATACAGTTTAGTGAGCCCCATATATTGCTTCATACAGAATAATGGGCTCCATATATTGCTCCATACAGAATTATGGGCATCATATAATGCTCCAAACAGAATAATGAACTCCAAATAATGTTCCATACATAATAATGGACACAATATATTGCTCCATACAGAATATTGGGCTTCACAATCTCACAATGCTCCATACAGAATAATGGACACCATTTATTTCTCCATACAGAATAATAGGCTTCGTATAATGCTCCATAAAGAATAATGTATTCCATATATTGCTCCATACAGAATAATGGACCCCATATAAAGCTCCTTACTAAATTGACCCCATATAATGCTGCATACAGAATAATGGGCCCCATATAATGTTCCATACAGAATAATGGGCCTCATATAATGCTGCATACAGAATAATAGGCCCCATATAATGCTCCATATAGAATGTGCCCCATATAATGCACCATACATAATGGTCCCCATACAATGCTCCATACAGAATGGGACCCCATATAATGCTCCATACAGAATAGACCGCCATATAATGCTCCATATAGAATGGGCGCCATATAATGCTCCATACAGAATGGACCCCATATAATATTCCATATAGAATGGGCCCATATTAGGCTCCATACAGATTGGGTCCCATATAATGCTCCATACAGAATGGCCTCCATACATAGAAAAATAAATAATCAAATTCTTACCACTCGTCGTTTTCCACTGGATGCAGCTCCGGTGTCTTCAGCCTATTCTGGCTCTCTGCACTGCTCAGCGCAGATGGCATACTGTAGTGGCATAATCGCACCCTCTGCCCTGAGACGTCACACCGTCATAAAATATAAGAAGAGACTGGAACTGCGGCCAGCAGGAAACAAGGAGAGGTGGGTATTTCAAACAATTTAAAGCACGGGATCGTCTGTCACCGGCCCCCCCTCTGACTTATGGGCCCCATAGTGTGCCGGTGTACCCGTTGGTGAGTGGGCCCCCCGCTTGCTCAGGGCCTAGGCACTTACCCGGGTGCACCGGCTGGTGAAGCCGGCCCTGACAGGGGTGCGGTACCAGGTACTACTATAGGGTCACTGATATAGTAGACACTGTAATATAGGAACTGTACTGTTGTATGGCAATAGCTTTTTTATACTGTAGAGCTTTATTCTTTGTAAACATTGTAGCATGACTATTTGGTATTTATTGCCCACTGTATCATGTAATATCGTTAGTATTTCTGGAACAATTAGCATTGTTAATTGGGCATATGTTTAAAAAGCAGATCGGATCTGAGCTATTGATCCAAAAGGTGTATTCTGGTCTACAACAAATACCTATCCATTGGACATAAAGAGGTAGATCCAGCTTCCAAAGATGTCCATAATAAATACATTTATTTATTGTATAAAAAACATAAAAACATTGCAGCTACATGCACAATTATCACTGCAAATGCGTTTCACACGCAACCGTATTTAGTCATTGCATATCACACAGCAGTCACATTCTCTACATCTGTGCACAAGTTCATCAATATATGTCACCTATCCAATGGATATCTGATAATTGTTGTAAACTGAAATACTCTTTTATCGCCTGCAGCTTCCTTGTACATTCATATCTAAAAAACTTTGTATCACTGAAAGACATGCACTGGGATTTTATGCGAGGGATGCCTATCCACAAGAGTCCAATATAGCCAAAGCATTTGGGCCATGCCTCTTCTTCATTACTGAGAGGGAAGTGGCAACAAAAGATGGCAGGAGGGAGTAGAGGTGATACACAAATTTGCAAAGGCAAAAGATAGAGAGTAGGTTGCAGGAGTAGAAGATGGTGGAATAAAAAGTGGCAGGGGAAGAAGAGGTAAAGAAGGAGATGCAAGCTGGAAGAGATTATGTAGAATCAGGTGGGTAGGGACTATGGGAAAGAACAGAGGAGATAGTATATAAGAAAAGACTCTCTGAGGGTATAGAGATGGCAACATAAAAATACTCATTTTTTCGGCTGCCTATACACAGTACAGTTACTCACAAAGATAAAGTCCCATGACCCCACTAGGCTAATTTAGACTACAGCAGTCCCATAATTAATTCACACTGTAACCAGGCCTCTCAGTTAGTTCATTTGGAAACTAATTTTAAACCACAGAGCACACCTCTCAATTAATTGTGAGCCCTGACTAAAACCCTAATGCCCATTATCTAGCATTGTGTCTCTGCTTCCAAATGGCCAAGGTCCAGTGAAGTTCCCTCCACTTCCCAGCTTCTCCTGTGCGCAGTGCTACCTCCTCTTCTGTACACCACCACAGCTCCTCCATATAATGTGGGGGCCACCTCTGAAGAAGCTCAGATCTTCTGGTTCTCTTGAGATAGCATGCCTAGGAGATGTACTGTGTGACGCATTGGGATGTGGGCACTGAAAGACTATTAAAAATTAGCAACATCGTCGATGGTAGTGACCAGGTTTCTTACGTCAGTATTAGTAGCATTCTCATCAAATGCTAAAACAATCACCATAACGAGGCAGGTCTAGTCCTGTGAATACAAGCACCATATATGTGATAATTAAGATGCGCAATTATCTGTAGTACTATGACATCAACAATAAAAAGCAGCTGTGGTGACACAAGGAGCAAATGACATCCTTGTTGGCTGTTTTGAATCAGTGCCATTCTGAGACACACAACATAATGTCATGAAGGTCCAGGAAACGATAAATTTGAGTGCTCTCCATCTTTTACTGTTTATTAGGTAAAAGAAGCTTGGACTTTTTTTTTGCATCCAAGAAGATGGATTCACCTGATGATAAAAACAGATACATGGACTAAATGTAGAATTGGATGTATGAATAACACTGATAAAAAAAAATTGTCCCTTTTTTCTCATGTGCACAAAAAAATGGAGGTCTGGATTAGGATTTGCTGAAATTTTCAGAAACCTCTTATTACTAAAAACCTGAACATGAGCCCTATTGTCCCTCCCACCTCCGTTATCAGCGGATTTGTATACTAGCCTGTAGTAAACTAATGGACTGCTCAGGTTAGCCAAAAAGAGGAGTGATATTTCCAGATTCTCCAAATGGAAAATCAGTTTCATATTGCAGAAGCAGCATTGGAAATGGGATATTAAGATCTCTTAAATAGAATATACAGATCATAACTTGATCAGCTCTGTGTATATAGCACTTTATTTGTATACTGTATGTTACCTGAACCACTGAGATTCAGCTTGATGTAAAACTCTTATATACATAAAATTAGACAAAAAAATACTGGATCCCACTATGAAACCTTTCCTAGAGCGATAAAAAAATGCTTCCACAACTATACATACTGGTATTCAACCCAGTTTTTGGGGGCCAAAATGGCTCCCAAACATTTGTATTGAGGGCATTTGCAATGCGCACATCTGAAATTGTGATTTTTCCTTCAGAATTTACTTGTATCACCTACATGTTAAGTTTAATATGACAACAAAACCTGTCTGAATTAGGGGCGCCGAGTCCAATAGTCCAGAAAACTCTAACAAACAGTTTGAGATGCTTGTATTCCCAAAGTTGAAGGATACTTTCTATTCAAACTCTATTTTGTACTTTTCCTCCACTTTTCTTCCCATTATTGTATGAATGAATTGACAACTTGGTGTTACCATTCCAGGCACTGTCTCAACACACTTAAAGGGTTATCTAATAATGGACAACCTGTTATTAATGACTGTATAAATTAAATAAAGCGATTCCCCCCTCCCCAACCATCCATTCTGACAAAAAATGTGAGTGCTGAAGCAGCCACGTGACATTGTTAATGTCAGTAGACCGAGGGGGGACAAATATTGATTTTATAAATTTATGCAGCACCCTGGGCCATTAATAAGATGTTGTCCAATATTGAACTTCTTTAACAATGGCAGCACTGAATAGCGTGTCATAGACACAGCCTATTGGCAATAGGAACAGTAATATCCATTTTTGTAAATTTATTAATACATTTCCAGGAGGAAAAATAGACAAATAGTACAACATAGAGATCTAAAAGAAACTCGCTGAAGAGTATTTCCTAAAACAGATAAGCAGGGCCGGATTTAGAAAAAGTGGGGCCCTGGGCAAGAGTTTAACCCCTTTACCCCCAAGGGTGGTTTGCACGTTAATGACCGGGCCAATTTTTACAATTCTGACCACTGTCCCTTTATGAGATAGTAACTCTGCAACGCTTCCATGGATCCTGGTGATTCTGACATTGTTATCTCGTGACATATTGTACTTCATGTTAGTGGTAAAAATTATTTGATATAACTTGCGTTTATTTGTGAAAAAAAACAAAAATTTGGCGAAAACTTTGAAAATTTCAACATTTTTCAACTTTGAATTTTCATGCCCTTAAATCAGAGATATGGCACACAAAATACTTAATAAGTAACATTTCCTACATGCTTACTTTACATCAGCACAATTTTGGAACCAAATTTTTTTTTTTTTACGTTATAAGGGTTAAAAGTTGACCAGCGATTCCTCATTTTTACAATACCATTTTTTGGGGTGACCACATCACATTTGAAGTCACTTTGAGGGGTCTATATGAAAGAAAATACCCAAAAGTAATACCATTCTAAAAACTGCACCCCTCAAGGTGCTCAAAACCACATTCAAGAAGTCTATTAACCCTTCAGGTGCTTCACAGGAATTTTTTGAATGTTTGAAAAAAATAAACATATACCTTTTTTTAACAAAAAAATTATTTCAGGTCCAATTTTTTTATTTTCTCAAGGGTAACAGGAGAAATTGGACCCCAGAAGTTATTGTCAATTTGTCCTGAGTACGCTGACACCCCATATGTGGGGGGTAACCAATGTTTCGGTGCATGGCAGAGCACGGAAGGAAAGGAGTGCCGTTTGACTTTTTCAATGTAAAATTGGCTGGAATTGAGATCGGATGCCATGTCGCGTTTGGTGAGCCCCTGATGTGCCTAAACAGTGGAAACCCCCCACAAGTGACCCCATTTTGAAAACTAGACCCTCCAAGGAACTTATCTACATGTGTCGTGAGAACTTTAAACCCCCATGTGCTTCACAGAAGTTTATAACGTAGAGCCATAAAAATGAAAAATCATATTTTTTTCCACAAAAATGATATTTTCGCCCCCAATTTTTTATTTTCCAAAGGGTAACAGAAGAAATTGGACGCCAAGAGATATTGTGCAATTTGTCCTGAGTACGCTGATACCACATATGTGGGGGTAAACCACTGTTTTGGTGCATGGCAGAGCTCGGAAGAGAAGGAGCAACGTTTGACTTTTTCAACCCAGAATTGGCTGGAATTGAGATCAGACGCCATGTCGCATTTGGAGAGCCCCTGATGTGCCTAAACAGTGGAAACCCCCCAATTCTAACTTCAACCCTAATCCCAACACAAAACCCTAGTCCTAACCCTAATTCCAAACCTAACGCTAACCCTAATGCGAAAATGGAAATAAATAATTTTTTTTAATTTTATTATTTTTCCCTAACTTAGGGGGTGATAAAGGGGGGTTTGATTTACTATAGCTGGTTTTTATGTTTGGCAGCTGTCACACGCTAAAAGACGCTTTTTATTGCAAAAAATAGTTTTTGCATCACCACATTTCGAGAGCTATAATTTTTTTATATTTTGGCCCAGAGTCATGTGAGGTCTTATTTTGGAAACTAGACCCTCCAAGGAACTTATCTAGATGTGTGGTGAGAACTTTAAACCCCCACGTGCTTCACAGACGTTTGTAACGTAGATCCATAAAAATAAAAAATCATATTTTTTTCCACAAAAATGATATTTTCGCCCCCAATTTTTTATTTTCCAAAGGGTAACAGAAGAAATTGGACCCCAAAAGTTATTGTGCAATTTGTCCTGAGTACACTGATACCACATATGTGGGGTAAACCACTGTTTTGGTGCATGGCAGAGCTTGGAATAGAAGGAGCACCGTTTGACTTTTTCAACCCAGAATTGTCTGGAATTGAGATTAGACACCATGTCGCATTTGGAGAGCCCCTGATGTGCCTAAACAGTGGAAACATGCCAATTCTAACTCCAACCCTAATCCCAACACAAAACCCTAGCCCTAACCCTAATCTCAACCCTAACGCTAACCCTAACCCTAAAGCGAAAATGGAAATAAATAATTTTTTCATTTTATTATTTTTCCCTAACTTAGGGGGTGATAAAGGGGGGTTTGATTTACTATAGCTGGTTTTTATGTTTGGCAGCTGTCACACGCTAAAAGACGCTTTTTATTGCAAAAAATAGTTTTTGCATCACCACATTTCGAGAGCTATAATTTTTCCATATTTTGGCTCAGAGTCATGTGAGGTCTTATTTTTTGCGGGACAAGTTGACGTTTTTATTGATACCATTTTCGGGCACATGACATTTTTTGATCACTTTTTATTACGATTTTTGGGAGGCAGAATGAACAAAAACCAGCAATTCATGAATTTCTTTTGGGGGTGGACCTTTATACCGTTCCACATGTGGTAACATTGATAAAGCAGTTTCATTCTTCAGGTCAGTACGATGACAGCGATACCTCATTTATATCTTTATGTTTTGGCGCTTTTATACAATAAAAACAATTTTATATAAAAAATAATTATTTTTGCATCGCTTTATTCTGCGAGCCATAACTTTTTTATTTTTTCGCTGATGATGCTGTATGGTGGCTCATTTTTTGCGGGACAAGATGACATTTTCAGCGGTACCATGTTTATTTATATCCATCTTTTTGATTGCATGTTATTCCACTTTATGCTCGGCAGTATGATGACAAAGCATTGTTTTTTTGCCTTGTTTTTTTTTTTTAAGGGTTTCACTAAAGAGGTTAACTAGTGGGACAGTTTTACAGGGTACTAAATATGTGTATTTTTATTGCTTTTTTATTTACATAAAGAAATGAATTTATTGAGGAATATTTTTTTTCTTTATTTAGGATTTTTTTTTAATTATTTTTACACGTTAATTTTTTATATACTTTTTTACTTTGTTCCAGGGTGGGACATCACTATATAGTGTCAGATCGCTGATCTGACACTTTGCAGAGCACTGAATCTGCGATTTGACAGGTAGTGCAGTAGGTTTCTCAGCGCTTGCTCTCAGCAGGACCCGGAAGGACCCCGCGGCCATCTTGGATCCGGGGGCCTGCAGGGAGGAAGCCCTCGGTGCAACGCAATCACATCGCGTTGTTCTAAGGGTCTCAGGGAAGCACGCAGGGAGCCCCCTCCCTGCGCAATGCTTCTCTATGCCGCCGGAACACTGCAATCATGTTTGATTGCAGTGTGCCGGGGGTTAAAGTGCCGGTAGCAGTCCCTGACCTCTCCTGGCACATAGTGCCAGGTGTCAGCTGTGATAATCAGCTGACACCCAGCCGCGATCAGCTGCACTCCCCCCGTGAGCGCAGCTGATCGCGATGACGTACTATCCCGTCCACGGTCATACGGGCCCGGGTCACCTGGACGGGATAGTACGTCAGATATCAGAAAGGGGTTAAAGTGGGGCCTCAAATACTCACATACAGCACCATCACACAGCAACATTTTGGTTGCATTTACATGTACTGAGTTCAGGCCATTAAACGAGCGTGATAGGCAATATTGAAGTCTTTCGATGCTTGTTCCTGAGTTTCTCTACACCGGCTGAGGAACAATGATGGCGGCAGATAGTCCTCAATACAGTATACTGAAGCCCACTCAGAGTATATTGCAGCCCCTCTCAGAGTATACTGCAGCCCAGCCCCCTCAGAGTATAATGCAGCCTGTTGTGAATGGGTTTGAGATGAGTTCTGAGCAGAGGCTCCCTCTGGTGGTTACAAGCGGTACTAGTGAGGATTGTGAGGACTGGGAATCAGGTGTTACTGATTGGTCTTATATAAGGGAGTCATTTTCCCATCAGGGTTGCCGGTGATCAATTGTTCTGGTCTGAATCCTTCTTTCCAGTTTCCCTTGTAGCCTGCTGTGTCGTGTCTGCATCTCCTGCTATCAGATAAGACAATTTCTTATTTTGTGTTTTTGCTATATTTTTGCATTTTGTCCTGCACTTCTGTGGGGCCTTCTGGGTCCCCTCCGGGGCTTTTGCCCTCTCAGTTTAGTCCAGCCACTGTGTTTTGTACTTTTGCTTTTTCCAGTTTTTTTTCAGTGGCTGCTGTTTTGATTTTTTTACACCAGAGAACTAATTTAGGTGGAAGAGGTCGTGTGATCTCAGGTGATTTTGAAATTAGTAGAGTTGGTGTTTTTTCAGGGTTTTCTGAGATTGCAGTAAGTACCCTTCCTGTCCTTTTCTATTTAGATAGTTTGGGCCCCAGCGTTTGCTCATACTATTTTCTTTCTGTGTCAGTATTTCCTCTTGTCTAACCGCCATTACATGTTTGGGGGCTTTCTATTATCTTTGGGGTTCTGCTCCGGGCAGATAGCTTTCCTATTTCTATCTTTAGGTGTAGTTAGTTTCTCAGGCTGTGACGAGGCGTCTAGGACCAAGTAGGAACGCTCCACGGCTGCCTCTAGTTGCGGTGGTTAGTCAGGGTACTGCAATCTCATAGATTCCAACTGCTCTGGTGTATTTCCTTTTTTACCTGCACTCCTCAGCTACCGTAACATAACAGTATCACCGGCCATAAAAATTGTATGGTACTCACAGAAGGGAAAAATATTTTGAAGGAACAAAAGTTGTCAGAGATATTTTTCTGTTTGTTGCATTTTTTTTTTTTTTTCCCCCTCTGTATCTCTGGGTGCTGGGGAGGATCTTTTCTCCCAATGGAGTTTGCACAGTTGTCTGGCCGTGTGGATCAGCTTGCCACTGAGGTTCAGAGTATTGCTGCATATCTTGCTAGGTTGCCTGCTGTGGAACCTAGAATCCCCATGCCAGATTTGTTTTTAGGGGATCGAGCTAAGTTTCAGAATTTAAAAATAATTGTAAATTGTTTTTGCCTTAAAATCTAAGTCCTCAGGAACGCAGCGCAGCAGGTTCAAATTATCATCTCTCTCCTGCGCGGCGATCCTCAGGATTGGGCTTTTTCCCTGACACCTGGGGATCCTGTTTTGAGTGATGTTGATGCATTTTTTCAGGCTTTGGGGTTATTGTACGATGAGCCTAATGTCACTGATCAAGCTGAAAAAGCCTTGTTGGCATTAAATCAGGGGCTTGATGACGCTGAGTTATACTGTCAGAGATTCCGTAGGTGGGCAGTCCTGACCAAATGGAATGACGACGCTTTGGCGGCCCTTTTCCGAAAGGGTCTGTCGGATAATGTAAAGGATGTTATGGTGGGATTCCCTGTCCCCTCTGGTCTCAATGATTCTATGTCATTAGCGATTCAAATTGACAGACGTTTGCGTGAGCGGAGAAGTATGCGGGGAAATGGTGTTGCCTTGTGAACCAGCTTCTGAACCCATGCAGTGTGATAGAGTGGTGTCTGGGGCACAGCGTCATGAGTTTCGAAAGCGCAATGGGTTATGTTTCTACTGTGGTGATGCCTCTCATGCTATTTCAGTCTGCCCTAAGCGGGGAAGACATTTTGCACGCTCAGTTGTCTTGGGTAGTGTTCAGACTAAGATTTTATTAACTGTCACTCTGATATGCTCTCTGTCCTCATTTTCTGCTCAGGCTTTCGTGATTCTGGAGCAGCTATTAACCTGATGGATTATGATTTTGCTAAACGTTGTGGGATTTCCCTTGATACCCCTACAGAAGTCTATTCCTTTACTGGGGATCGATTCTACCCCTTTGGCTGAGAATAAACCCCAGTTTTCTACTCAGCTGATAATGAGGGTTGAACCTGATCACCAGGAGTGCTGCACATTTTTGGTTCTATATAATCTGCATGACATTATAGTGCTGGGTTTCCCTTGGTTACAGTCTCATAATCCTGTTTTGGATTGGAAATCTGTGTCTGTAACCAGTTGGGGCTGCCAATGTGTTAATACCAACACTCCTGTTTTTTCTGCCTCCCCCCAGGCTGAGGATGTTCCTGACTTTTTGTTTGATTTTTCTGATGTGTTTAGCGAAAGTAAATCTGCATCCTTACCTCCCCATAGGAGCTATGACTGCGCTATTGAATTAGTGCCAGGTAGTAAATTCCCTAAAGGTCGCCTTTTTAACTTGTCTGTACCTGAACATGACGCTATGCGGTCTTATATCAAGGAATCATTGGAGAAGGGTCATATCAGACCATCCTCTTCACCCTTAGGTGCCGGTTTTTTCTTTGTGGCCAAAAAAGATGGTTCATTAAGGCCGTGTATTGATTATCGTCTCTTGAACAATATTACTGTGAAATATCAATACCCGTTACCCTTGATTTCTGACCTGTTTTCCAGGGTGAAAAACGCTACTTGGTTTACCAAGCTTGACCTCAGGGGGGCGTATAACCTTATTCGCATTAAGCACAGGGATGAATGGAAGACGGCATTTAACACCCCTGAAGGGCATTTTGAGTACCTTGTGATGCCCTTTGGGCTCACTAATGCTCCTTCCGTCTTCCAGTCCTTCATGAATGACATTTTCAGGGATTTTGTGGACAAGTTTCTGATTGTTTATTTGGATGATATCTTGATTTTTTCTAATGACTGGGACTCTCATGTGAAACATGTTCGAACTGTATTCCAGATTTTGAGAGAGAATGCTCTGTATGTGAAGGGATCAAAGTGTCTTTTTGGCGTACAGAAGATCTCATTTCTGGGATTCATTTTGTCCCCATCTGTTATTGAAATGGACCCGGTCAAGGTTCAGGCCATCTGTGATTGGGTCCAACCTACTTCATTAAAGGCTCTTCAGAGATTTTTGGGTTTTGCCAATTTTTATCGTAAATTTATTGGTAATTTCTCGGTTATTGTTAAACCATTAACTGATTTGACCAGAAAGGGTTCTGATGTGGTGAATTGGCCTCCTGAGGCAGTCTCTGCGTTTCAGGAACTTAAGCAGAGATTCACTTCTGCTCCTGTTCTACGGCAGCCTGATGTTTCTCTGCCATTTCAGGTGGAGGTTGATGCCTCTGAAATTGGGGCAGGTGCCGTTTTGTCCCAAAAAGATCCAGAGACCTCTAAAAGTAACCCTTGTGCCTTTTTCTCTCGAAAATTTTCTCCTACTGAACGTAATTATGACGTGGGTAATCGGGAGTTATTGGCCATGAAGTGGGCTTTTGAAGAGTGGAGACATTGGCTGGAGGGAGCCAAACATCAGGTGGTGGTCCTTACGGACCATAAGAATCTGGTCTATCTGGAATCTGCCAAGCGACTCAATCCTAGACAGGCCAGGTGGGCCTTGTTTTTCACACGTTTTAATTTTGTGGTTTCCTTTCTTCCTGGCACTAAGAATGTTAAGGCGGATGCCCTCTCGAGGAGTTTCCTTGCGGACTCTCCTGAGCTATCTGATCCCTCTGTTATTTTGAAGGAGGGTGTAGTTCTTTCCGCCATCTCGCCCAATTTGAGACTTGCTCTGGAGGGGTGTCAGGAGGATAGGCCCGAGCGCTGCCCTGTTGGAAAATTGTTTGTCCCGGACCAATGGAAAAAGAGTGTGATGTCTGAGATTCATTGTTCCGCATTGGCTGGGCATCCCGGAATTTTGGTACCAGAGACTTGGTTAGTCGGTCCTTTTGGTGGTCTACCTTGTCTCGCGATGTCAGGGAATTTGTGCAGTCCTGCGGGACTTGCTCTCGCTCCAAGCCTTGCTCTCGCTCTAGTGGTTTGTTGATGCCATTGCCTGTGCCCAAGAGACCATGGACCCATATCTCTATGGATTTCATTTCCGATCTTCCTGTTTCTCAGAGAATGACCACCATCTGGGTAATTTGTGATAGGTTTTCCAAAATGATACATCTTGTGCCATTACCTAAGTTGCCTTCCTCCTCTGAATTGGTGCCGTTGTTCCTTCAGCACGTGGTTCGTTTACACGGCATTCCTGAGAACATTGTGTCTGACAGAGGAGTCCAGTTTGTTTCCAGATTTTGGAGGACTTTTTGTTCTAAACTGGGTGTTCAATTGTCTTTCTCCTCGGCATTTCATCCTCAGACCAATGGTCAAACTGAGAGAACAAACCAGACATTGGAGACTTATCTAAGATGCTTTGTGTCTGCTGATCAGGATGACTGGGTCTCTTTTTTGCCTTTGGCTGAGTTTGCTCTTAATAATAGGGCTAGCTCTGCCACTTTGATGTCTCCGTTTTTCTGTAATTCTGGGTTTCACCCTCGATTTTCTTCAGGACAGACGGAGGCTTCTGTCTGTCCAGGTGTTGACTCTGTTGTTGAGCGTATGCAGCAGATTTGGGACCAGGTAGTGGAGAGGTTGTCCCTCTCTCAGGAGAAGGCCCAGCGGTTTGCTAACCGGCATAGGACTGATGGTCCTCGGTTTAAAGTGGGGGACTTGGTCTGGTTGTCCTCAAAGAATATTCCTATGAGAGTAGCATCTCCTAAATTTAAGCCTAGGTTCATTGGACCTTATAAGATCATGGAGATTATTAATCCTGTTTCTTTTCATTTGCTTCTTCCAGGGACATTTAAGATCCATAACGTGTTCCACAAGTCCTTGTTGAAGAGGTTTGTTGAGCCAGTGGTTCCTGCTGCTGTGCCTCCTGACCCTGTTTTGATTGAGGGCAATCTGGAGTATGTGGTTGAGAAAATATTGGATTCTCGTTTTTCTAGACGAAGACTCCAGTATTTGGTTAAATGGAGAGGTTATGGTCAGGAAGACAATTCTTGGGTGTTTGCTTCGGACATCCATGCTAGGAGACTTATCCGTGCGTATCATAGAACTCATCCTGACCGACCTGGTTGCTCAAATGAGGGTTCGGTGACCCCTCCTCAAGGGGGGGTACTGTTGTGAATGGGTTTGAGATGAGTTCTGAGCAGAGGCTCCCTCTGGTGGTTACAAGCGGTACTAGTGAGGATTGTGAGGACTGGGAATCAGGTGTTACTGATTAGTCTTATATAAGGGAGTCATTTTCCCATCAGGGTTGCCGGTGATCAATTGTTCTGGTCTGAATCCTTCTTTCCAGTTTCCCTTGTAGCCTGCTGTGTCGTGTCTGCATCTCCTGCTATCAGATAAGACAATTTCTTATTTTGTGTTTTTGCTATATTTTTGCATTTTGTCCTGCACTTCTGTGGGGGCCTTCTGGGTCCCCTCCGGGGGCTTTTGCCCTCTCAGTTTAGTCCAGCCACTGTGTTTTGTACTTTTGCTTTTTCCAGTTTTTTTTCAGTGGCTGCTGTTTTGATTTTTTTACACCAGAGAACTAATTTAGGTGGAAGAGGTCGTGTGATCTCAGGTGATTTTGAAATTAGTAGAGTTGGTGTTTTTTCAGGGTTTTCTGAGATTGCAGTAAGTACCCTTCCTGTCCTTTTCTATTTAGATAGTTTGGGCCCCAGCGTTTGCTCATACTATTTTCTTTCTGTGTCAGTATTTCCTCTTGTCTAACCGCCATTACATGTTTGGGGGCTTTCTATTATCTTTGGGGTTCTGCTCCGGGGCAGATAGCTTTCCTATTTCTATCTTTAGGTGTAGTTAGTTTCTCAGGCTGTGACGAGGCGTCTAGGACCAATGTAGGAACGCTCCACGGCTGCCTCTAGTTGCGGTGGTTAGTCAGGGTACTGCAATCTCATAGATTCCAACTGCTCTGGTGTATTTCCTTTTTTACCTGCACTCCTCAGCTACCGTAACATAACAGCAGCCCCTCAGAGTATAATGCAGCCCCACACAGTATAATGCAGCCCCACACAATATAATACAGCCCACCTCCCCCACTCACAGTATAATGCAGCCCCCCAAACACAGTATAATGCAGCCTCCCCCACTTACAGTATAATGCAGCCCCCCACATACACAGTATAATGCAGCCCACCACATACAGTATAGTGCAGCCCCCACACACTGTATAGTGCAGCTCCCACAAACACACAGTATAGTGCAGCCCCCCCACACACAGTATAGTGCATACCCCCTCACACACACACAGTATAATGCATACACATGCATACACATATACAATACTTACCTCCACCCATTCTCCCATTGCTCTGGCTTCTGCAGTGCATCTCATTTCTTCCACTATTAGCACAGCGTGGCGCACAAAGAAAGTTATGTCATCGCGCTCCCGCTGAGTCACAAGCAGAGGGGGAGTGATGGGAGACGGAGCATCATCTGACACTCTCTCCTCCATCACCTTCTTTCAACAAGATGTATCGGTATCTCTGACGCCAATAAGTTGAATGCGCGATGCGGTGAGTGGTGCCAGGCCCCTCTTACTGGCCCCATAGCAGCCGTGTGGTGTGCCGCTATTAGCAGCACACCACTGACTGGGGGCCCTTGGAGAAGCAGGGCCGTATGCAGCTGCCTGGTCTGCGTGCTGGCCCTGCAGACAAGTCAGGGTAGCTGACAAAACTACTTATATGTCACTAAGCAACTGCATCTCCACTAAGGACCATTTTGCAGATATAAGGTAAGACAATAGTCCTCTGCATCTATTACACTTTTCCCAGCAATCACTCACATCTGAAAATCTGACTGTTGTGTGCCAACCAAGTAAATCAAATAGGTTCATGGGACTTAAAAGCACCCTTGATGGCAAAACCCAAGACTCTGGAGTTCAATTTCTAGGTTATAGTGGAGCAGATGTGCTTGAATTAGGAGATGGAATGCAAATTGGTTTAAATTTAGGTAACCCTATAAAATGTTATACTTTTGCTACCTAACTTTTGTTACCATATAAAATGTAATTCTTTTGTTACATTTCAGAAGCACAGAAGCAACCCAATGTGTTCCCTTTGACCCCATGTAAGAGTGTGACCTCTGAAAATATCATGATTGGATGTTTGGCTACAGGGTATGTTCCTGGACCAGTAAAAATACAGCTGACTTCAGGGTCCATAACAAGTTCTTCCAAGGAGATGACCGTACAATACGAGAACATATTTGCCTCAAGTAGCTTCCTGGCCATACCTCGATCTAGTCTAAAGAAAGAGAACCAAAGCTGCACAGTGGAGCACGAACTAACAAAATTTAAAACCGAAATTAAAATAAAAGGTAAGATCAAGAACACAGACATTGTTTGAAGAGCAAAAATGAATAATGGCATGTCAATGTGTACCGTATTCGAGCACCATAACAATGTAACTTGGTCATAAATGTAACCCCATGTCTTTATTTGGAACTTTATAGTGAAGGAACAAGAGGCTGTAACAGATGAGGTGACAAACGCGTCATTATATTTATTCGGACCTCATACACAGGAAATTGAAGAAGTCAGCAGTAATAGTCAAGTGAATCTTATCTGCATGATCAAAACTTTCAGCAAGGGTAACATCAATGTTTTATGGAATGAAGGTGATGCGATAATGAAACCTGAAATGATCACAGAATACACAGCAAAAGACCCTGAAAAAAACTATGTAAAGATCAGTATGCTGACCATCAAGAAGGAGAAATGGGATAGTAACAAAAAATATAGTTGCAGTTTACAAGGAAAGAAGAAGTAGTAAAAGCTGAGGTACAGAAGAGTCAATGGAATGGTAATTGATCTATGTGCTTCAAATCACAGCCTGTGTAATATGTGTAGCCACCCCTATTTCACTAAAAGTGATTATGTAGCATTACAATGTATTTCTATGTACATGTGTATAATCATAGAGAAGACGCTGCCACTTAATTATATTCCTACATTACCCATTATTAAAAGGGTTGTCCTGCAACGACATATCTTAAAGACAGGTCATCAAAATCAGATCATTGGGGGTCTAGCTCTGACAGTGTCCGAATATAAACTGTGGAGAGGGCAGAAATGTCATGGCTCCGCACACTGTGAAGTATGTGTTCCCAGGTACCACAGCTCAACTCACATTCCCTCCAATAAAAGTCGAACTGCAGTACTGAGAATGGCCACTACACAGAGTACAGAGCAGTGCTCTTCCGGCTTCATACACTGCTTATATCAGTCCGCCGCTGGCGCTACAAGCAATTGATGGTGGGAGTGCTGCAGGATTAGAATGGGCGCGGATGTGTAGCCGCCGCCTCTATAGAGCTGATGGAACTATGCTGTTTGGCTCAACTACTGATCATGTAAGGCCACTGCCACCTCTCGGAACAGCTGATCGCACCTCTATTGGTCTCATATTGATCACCTATCCTAAAAGTAATGGACAACCCCTATAACTTGCACAACAGATGAACAAACCTGTGAAAAAACACACTATATATTCAGACCCACTGTGTTTGTAGGTAAATGTGAACTTGTTCATAGGGTAATTTTCAACTGATTGATGATTTTACTTAGCAAGTTGTTATGATCTTCCAAATGTTCACTTAAGGCTGAGACTTGAGATGTCTGTGAAATAAAGTCCATGTATGGACCGTAATGCACATACTGACCGCCGGTCTCCTGACCGATCTTGGCAACCTATATATGCCTATGAGGCTGGCAAGCTTGGGTCAGGAGACCCGCGGCCAGTATGTACATTGCGATCCATACTTGGACCGTATTTCACGGACATCTGAATTCAGCCTTAAGCTTTTTTATTTTATTAGACGTGTCAGGATGGATATGATATCTGTAAACATGATGTCCCCCAGAGAGTGAACGAAGAGTACCCTGTGTAACTAATGATAGCTTAAAATGAAGTATTTTGGAAAGGCAGCACCATAGGAGTGTTTAATTTGGACATTACATTACCAGAGTATTTAGAGCAAGTATGTGACAGGTCATCTTTTCTGTTTTTCTCCTCTTTTTGTTTTTCCTTTTGCTTTTCTCAGGGTTCATATGGTGAACTGTAATATTCAATCATATTCACTTGTAACCATGCATTAAAATGTCCTTTTTGACAATCTCACTGCTCTCTGGCTGTCTATTGCTTGGCAACATGTATTGCCTATGTGTCTTTGTGTTTATTGATAGTTGAATGCTAATGCTATCAGCAAGAAAACTATATCATGGTAGGAACATCACTCAGCATAAATATATACACAAGAGATATTTCCATAGTTCTTCCAATCCCCTTGCAATTGTCATTAAAATATGAAAAGGGATGGACGAAAAGTTATTCTAGAAGGAAGGTGATTCGATTTCACAGCTCCTGTGCAGACCTACACACGTGGTCAAAATTGTTAGTACCCCTCGTTTAATGATAGAAAAACCCACAATGGTCACAGAAATAACTTGAATCTGACAAAAGTAATAATAAATCAAAATTCTATGAAAATGAACAAATGAAACTAGACATTGCTTTTCCACCATGCTTCCACAGAATTTTTAAAAATAAAACTCATGAAATAGACCTGAGTGAGTGGGTACCAACAATTTTGACCACGTGTGTATGTATCTCCATGGGGCATCATATATATATCCCAATGTAGTTTGATCCTCCTTTCCATACAGTATATACAGTATATCCCCTACATCTTCCTTGCTTACTTACCTAATGTATGTTAGTATGGTGTACAATAATGAAGTGCTAACAAAGAGATATATTTTATGTGCTGTTAATAGTTTAACAGTTTTAAGGTTCAAGGTAGATATACAGTAAGTCCATCGAGTTCAACCTATAACCTAACATGTTGATCTAGAGGAAGACAAAAACCCCATGGAGCAGACATTAATAGCTCCATATTAGGAGAAAAATTCCTTCCACACTACACATATGGCGATCAGACTAGTTCCCTGAATCAACGCCCCATCACAGAATCTAATGCCCTTAACCTGTAATATTACATTTTTCATGAAATGTCAAATACAATTTAATAATTAGATCTTAGTGATTACATTTGAAGATCTGTCATTTGGATAATAAATTTAAAACTTACCATATTTTTCGGACTATAAGACGCACCCCAAATTTAGGAAAAATACATTTTTATGAGATGGGAGTCCTTCTTAATGTCTGAATTTAAGGTACCGTATATACTCGCGTATAAACCGAGATTTTCAGCCCATTTTTTAAGGCTGAAAGTCCCCCTCTCGGCTTATACGCGAGTCATATACCGGGTGGTCCGGGGGGGAGGGGAGCAGGGATGTCAGATCATACTTACCCCCTCGCTGGCACGTCTCTGCAGCCCCTCTGCTTCTCCCACGATCTCAGGCTCCTTCTTGCAGCGGTCACGTGGTACCACTCATTAAAGTCATGAATATGCACATATTCATGACTTTAATGAGAGGTACCACGTGACCGCTGTAAAAAGGAATATGTGCTGGAGACCACGGGAGAAGCAGGGGGACTGCAGAGATGCGCCAGGAGGGGGTGAGTATATGTGATATTCACCTGTCCCCGGTCCACCACTGCGCGCAGCTCTGACCTCCTCGTCCTCTGGCTGTGATGTTCAGGCAGAGGGCGCGATGATGCAGCGGTGGACCGGGGACAGGTGAATATCTCAGATGCCGGGGCCCTGAGCGAGCGGTGACACCGGCACCTGTCCCCCATAGCACACCGGTGTCCCCAGCTGCTCAGGACACCGGCACCTGGCCCCCAGTGACGAGAGGTGAGTATGTCATTTTTTTTTCTTTTGCAGCAGCAGCGATATCATATGGGACCTATACTATGGAGCAAGATATGGGGGCATAATCTATGGAGCATTTTATGGGGGGCATAATCTATGGAGCATCTTATGGGGGCATAGTCTATGGAGCATCTTATGGGGGCATAATCTATGGAGCATCATATGGGGGCATAATCTATGGAGCATCATATGGGGGCATAATCTATGGAGCATCATATGGTGGCATAATCTATGGAGCATCATATGGGGCATAATCTATGGAGCATCATATGGGGGGCATAATCTATGGAGCATCATATGGGGGCATAATCTATGGAGCATCATATGGGGCATAATCTATGGAGCATCTTAGGGGGCATAATCTATGGATCATCATATGGGGGCATAATCTATGGAGAATCTTAGGGGGCATAATCTATGGAGCATCATATGGGGCATAAAATATATGGAGCATCTTATGAGTACATAACTTTTATGGAGCAGCATATGGGGCATATTATTCTATGGAGCATCTTATGGGGCCATTATTAACTGTATGGAGAATTATATGGGGCTCCTGATTCAATATGGATATTCAAAAGCATTTGACCTACTGATGTCTCAATTAATTTTACTTTTATTGGTATCTATTTTTATTTTTGTAATTTACCAGTAGCTGCTGCATTTTCTATCCTAGGCTTATATGCTAGTCAATAAGTTTTCCCAGTTTTTTGTGGCAAAATTAGGGGGGCTGGCTTATACACGGGTAAGCTTATACATGAGTATATACGGGTATCTTACCTGGGGGCCGGCGGCGATGAGGTGGAGTCACTGGAGACATGGTCCCTTCCTCAGGAAGCCGGCAGCAGCAGAAGTGGGGCATTGCTACAGGCCCTGGGTGAAAGGAGGGGGTATTCCAGCAGTTCAATGCTGCGGGCCTGATGCCAGCGGTGAGACAGAGCACAGTGTGTTCCGTCGGCAGAGTCTATATCTCAGGAAGCCGGCGGAGGCAGAAGTGTGGTGATGCTGCAGCCCGGTGTCAGCGGTGAGCAGAGTAGAGTTCATCATTGGTTTCCAGGCGGCCATCTTTCTGAAGCCATGGGCCGTCGGAGGCAGCACATGCACAGATTAGGACCTTGGCCCAGCCAGGATCTCAATCTGCTCATGCGCGGCCTCCAGCAGCCATTTCCCTGAAGCCCGCAGACTCAGGAAAATGGCCGCTTGAGGCGGCACGTGCACAGATTGAGATCTCGGTGGGCCAAGAGCCCAATCTGCGTACACGCTGCATCTGGTGGCCCACGGGTTCAGAAGGATGACAAATGGAACCAATGATGCACTCTGCTCAGCTCACCGCCGACACCGGGCTGCAGCATCACTAGACTTCTGCTGCTGCCGGCTTCCTGAGGAAGGGACCCTGTTCCACCACCACCGCAATCCCTCGGTAAACCTGCATTCAGACTATAACATGCTGCCCCCATTTTTCCTCCCAAACTTAGGGGGGGAGTGCATCTTATAAAAAAGAGTGCATCTTATAGTCTGAAAAATACGGTACTGCAACTGATGTAAAATATCAACATATGTGGCCCAGTGGGATTAATAGGGCTGCATTTAGTGAAGGCTACAGACTACAATACAGAAGTTTTGCAAAATTAAAAAAAAAATAAAAAAGCAACATTACTGTGACCATAAAAATCTGAACTATTAAAAAATGACATTATTAATCACTCACGGTAAATGACATTAGAAATTATTAAAAATGTCAGCATTGCTTCCTTTCATTCTTATTGTCTTCTATGAAAAGGTACCAATAAAACCTGGAGTTCAGCCTAAAAAACAATCACTCACACACATCTCTATCAATGGAAAAAATAAAAATTGTTTGGCAGCAAAAAATAAATTTTAGTATTTTCATTTATCCGTTTTTAACCCCTTACGGCCGCCATCAATTTTTGTTTTCGTGCTATCGTTTTTTCTTCTCCTTCTTCCAAGAACTAAAACTTTTTACAGTTCCACTGACAAAGTTAGAAATATAAGTAGGATTTTTTTAGACACTGGCAAATACACTATTTGACTGCCACTGTCAATGATTTACAACAATGCTTAATTGGTTAAAAGTAGCGATCAGAACAATCAATCAAGTCCTACATTGGAAAGGGATTAAAGTATTGAAAATAAGGTTGTAATAAAGAAAAAAATATATACATTTGGTATCACCATAATTGTACTAGGTGTAATTTTTTAACCCACATCGGACACCGGAAAAATGAAACAAAAAAAACAGTGATGGAACTGTTGCTCTTACTACTATGCTAAATAAAATAGTGCAGACACAAGTTTCAGGGTGTTTGCCCCTGATCAGTGCAAAGCAGGAGGTCTGATTTGGCTAGGTGAAAGGCCTCTGACCGGGGGTCTAAAGACTTTTAGATTGCCATATCCAATAGATGGCACTAGAGTTCTGGTCCTCCTCTTTAAAGAGGTTATTTTCAGATTTATCTTCTGTGCAGAAAAGAGGATTAGGCATGTTGAAATCCAACATGACCAATTTTTTCCACAGATATCTGCTATTAAACAATGGCTACATTCAGGAATACGTAGCTATGTTTATCTGTACTAACGATGTTCAACTAACCTGTAGCAAAACAAGCTACTGTCAGATTCATGTTATTGTCTAATCTCCTGTGGTTCGAAGGGAAAATGTTTCTCCTTGAGGGGAGTTCAAAGTCGGCATAATTAGACTTATAAGTCATGCAATTCTCCTCTGGGTATTTAAATATGCAAATAGCCTCTTCAGAAAGGAACAAGACAAATTCTAGTGCCACCTATTGGAAGTAGGAATCCTAAATGACCTTTTACTGATCCTTGCCATATGACTTAGGATTCAGAGCCAAACCAGACACTCCATTTGCACACACATGTTTAAAGGGAACCTGTCAGCAGGATTGTGCACAGTAACCTACAGACATTGTTAGGTCGGCGCCATTATACTGATTAAAAATATACCTTGGGTGATGAAATCCGTCTTGTGGTTGTTGTTTAATCTTTGTTTTCAGTTTTGTGTTAATGATATGCCCAGAGGGGGGTCTTCATGTGGTGCTCTGATTAGATATTCATAACGCAGACTGCTGACAGGTTACTGATCCCTCACTCAGCTTGTAAAATTTGATGAATTTTTATTAAGCAGTCATGGTAAACGTTTCGGTCAGCACATATGACCTTTCTCAATACACCAACTGCTTCTGAGGTATCACTATGGGTATAATATAGAAGGTATTTGAACAATATGTGTTCCTGAAGTGGGTCCTGTGGCTGAGTATTAACCGGAAAGGGTTCACCATATGAGCTCAATTTGCAATATAGTGCAAGTATCCTCCAGAGCACAATCAAGTAGGATTATATGCGATGAACCTGGAAGTGGGACCGCTGCAATATCGTTATTGGCGGTGGTGGATAGCGGTGTCTCCTGCCATATGAAACGCGGTGTCCACCGCTTGTTTTCAGGGTGGACACCGCGTTTCATACGGCAGGAGACACCACTATCCACCACCGCTAATAACGATATTGCAGCGGTCTCACTTCCAGGTTCATCACATATAATCCTACTTGATTGTGCTCTGGAGGATACTTGCACTATATTGCAAATTGAGCTCATATGGTGAACCCTTTCCGGTTAATACTCAGCCACAGGACCCACTTTAGGAACACATATTGTTCAAATACCTTCCATATTATATCCATAGTGATACCTCATGAGCAGTTGGTGTATTGAGAAAGGTCATATGTGCTGACCGAAACGTTTACCATGACTGCTTAATAAAAATTCATCAAATTTTACAAGTTGAGTGCCAAAAAATTATTTATTTATTACTGTTTAGGTGTGGGAACCTTTTTTGAGCACCTTCACGGTTACACTCACAACTGATCCCTCACTGACCTGCCTTCTAGTTTGCATATTGAATATCTGTACATAGTGAACAAAAAAAAAAAACCTTCTACAGGCTATGGCAACTAGGCTGCAGAATAATCGCATGTTTAATTTACCAATAATAAATGTGGTTGACATTATTTAGACAGAAAAAAAAGTCCTCCTCCAAGATGGCGCCGCCAGTGCCTGTGCAGTAGCAGCTATTGCAGATAGCCGAGAGCTGCTGCTGCGCACGCGCGGGCGGCGCCATCTTGAAGATGCTTCATTTCAGGAAGGGGGCAGAGGCTGTGACAATGACCGCAGCCTCTGCCCCCTGATGATAATTTGTGTGATTATCCCAGCATACTGAAGCATAGGTAAAAAAAAATAGGTAAAAAAAATCCAAAAGCTGTTAGTGCAGTGAGAGAACAATAGGTAATTATTAAAGCAAATATATTAGAAAATAGCTTAGATTATAGAACTAAATAGACAGTGAGTAAAGATGAGCGAATATGTTCGGAAAACGATTGCCAAACATAAATTCGGCACAAAGCATTTTTCTTAAAATCAGAAAAAAGACGGTAACATTCGGTAAAAGATAGAATAAAAGCCAGAAATGCATGTGCCGCGTTAAGTAAAATCACAGCGTGACAGGTTAGAATAGAATAGATAGAATAGATATATAGCTCTGACAAAAATGAAGAGACCACTGCACAGTTTTATAAAAATCAGCTTCTCTACATGTCTGACAGCCATTCCATTCCAGTGTCAGTTGAATTCCAACCAGAGTACTCCTCATTTTACTTAATGTGCCTCTGATTAGGTGATCACCTGAACCAAATCTTATTTCACAAATGAAAGTATAAAAAACACTGCTGTGGTGTTCACAATCATCTTGCAATAGGACAAGCTGGATGGCAAAATAAGTGCTAATAATATCCCAAAAGTAATAGAAATGAAAAAATAACTTTTAAACCATGCCAAAGGAGTTGAAAAGAAAAGTCTTGAGTGAGGAAAAGAAGGGCTCAATTCTGGCTTTACTAGCAGAGGGATTCAGTGAGCGTCATGTTGCCTCCATCCTTAAAATTTCTAAGACGGCAGTCCATTACAACAAGGTCAAGCAGCAGACATTGGGGACAACAAAGCTACAGATTGGCAGAGGGAGAAAACTACTCTCCACTGATCCCGGTCAGTCATCTTATTCGAATGTCAATCAGCAACCGCAGGATGACATCATGTGACCTACAAAAGGAATGGCAAATGGCAGCTGGGGTAAAATGCGCGGCAAGAACAGTTCGGAACAGGCTCCTAGAGGCAGGGCTGAAGTCATGTAAAGCTAGAAAAAAAAGCTTTCATGAATGAGAAGCAAAGGAGAGCCAGGCTGAAGTTTGCCAAAGACCATAATGATTGAACCATAGAGGACTGGAGTAAGGTAATCTTCTCTGATGAGTCTAATTTTCAGGTTTTGCGCAACACCTGGTCATCTAATGGTTAGACGGAGACCTGGAAAGGCGTACAAGCCACAGTGTCTTGCACCCACTGTGAAATTTGGTGGAGGATCGGTGATGATCTGGGGATGCCTCAGCAAGGCTGGAATTGGGCAGGTCTTTGCGAAGGATGGAAGAATCAAGCCTCTTACAGGTTATCCTTCTGCTCAGGCAATGTTCCCCAACTCTGAGGACTGGTTTTTCCAGCAGGACAAAGCACCATGCCACACAGCTAGGTCAATCAATGTGTGGATGAAGGACCAGCACATCAAAATCCTGTCATGACCAGCCCAATCTCCAGACCTGAACCCCACTGAAAATCTCTGGAATGTAATCAAGAGGAAGATGGATAGTCACAAGCCATCAAACAAAGAAGAACTGCTTAAATTTTTGTACCAGGAGTGGCATAAGGTCACCCAAAAAGCAGTGTGAAAGACTGATGGAAAGCATGCCAAGACGCATGAAAACTGTGATTAAAAATCATGGTTATTCCACAAAATATTGATTTCTGAACTCTTCCTGAGTTAAAACATTAATATTGTTGTTTAATAATAATAATAATCTTTTTTTTTATATAGCGCTAACATATTCCGCAGCGCTTTACAGTGTGCACACATTACCATCGCTGTCCCCGATGGGGCTCACAATCTAAATTCCCTATCAGTATGTCTTTGTTATGTTGTTTCTAAATGATTGTGAACTTGTTTTCTTAGCATTATTTGAGATCTGCAAGCACTGCATTTTTTTGTTATTTTGACCATTTCTCATTTTCTGAAAATAAATACAAAATTTATTGCTTGGAAATTCGGAGGCATGTTGTCAGTAGTTTATAGAGTAGAAGAGCAATTTACATTTTACTTCAAAAATATACCTATAAAGAGAAAAATCAGACAAACTAAAAATTTTGCAGTGGTCTCTTAATTATTGTATTGCCAGAGCTGTATACACATAGGATAAGTAGATGTCAGTGACACACATATATATTTATCTATATATATATATATGTTACATAGATAGATTGAAGAAAAGCCGGCAATTCAGCAGCCGCATTATGTAAAATCACTGCAGGAGCCGACAGGAGAGAAGAGATGGATTACATACAGTAAATACACAAAGAATAGGTAGTTATATAGATGTCAGGGACATATACAATTAGTACAGTGTGTGCAGCTTACTGTACATGTATTTAATTAATAAAAGATTATTTTTCTGAAAACAATGGCGTGGGCTCCTGCATAATTTATGTAAATAGGCAGAGGGAAAGCCGATGGCTAGGGCCGATGTTTATAGCTTGGGAAGGGGGAACCTATGGAGCTTCCCAGGCTATTAATATCAGCTCACAGCTGTATACTTAGCCTTTACTGACTATTTAAATGGGGGTCCCTAAAAAAAATTATGTATGGTCCCTCTATAATTGATAACCAGCAAAGGCTATGCAGACAGCTGTGGGCTGATATTAATAGCCTAGGAAGGGGCCATGGATACTGCTCCACCCCAGGCCAAAAACATCAGCTCTCAGCCACCCCAATTCTTGCACTTAGTCTCACTCTTCCCACTTGCCCTGGGTGATAGTTGGTGGGTTAATTTCACCTTTGTATTGTCAGGTGACATCAAGCCCCGAGGTTAGTAATGGAGAGGCGTCAATAAGATAACCCCAGTACTAAACCCATAGTCACATTGTGTGAAAACACAGACACCAGAAAAAAAGTCTTTTAAATGAAAGAAAGACACAAACTCCTTTAGTAATCTTAATTAAACCATACTTATGACCTCGCCTATTCCCACGATGCCCTCGTGATCTGCAAAAGAGGTAAAAAAACAAACAACAATATTCCTCACCTTTCCGCAGAGATTATTTTAATCTATTTGTCCCACAACGGGTCTAGCTCAGCTAAATATAGATGGAAGGCTGCACGGTTGCTTAATGCGACCATGCAGCCTGTCATCCAGTAGACACTGTGCTCAGTATCTGCCTGTGAACTGCTATTCCTTCTCTGAGGGCACTGCGAGCATGAGATAGTTCTCCTGTTCGCAGTGCCATCAGACAGGTACTGCGAGTTCACGGCCAATGAATTCACTTCACCTTTCTGACGTCAATGCAAGCGCTGTAGGAAAATTCTGAGAAATTCTCACAGTGATCTGCTGTGAAGTCACTGAGCTTGAACTGCGGTGACCTCATCACTGACACTGGAGGGACGCTACTCTCTTTCTAGTGTGTCCATCACCATCTGAATTGGCCGTCCCTCCTCCTGGCTGCTTGAGTGAGACTGTTCTAATTTATTCTCTTGGAAAGTGATGGTTACATATGATGTCTGTTTAATAAGGATAAAACTTTGGGGTTTTTTTTTCAGTGACTTTTTTTACATTGTCTAATTATAGCCAAATCACTGCCGGGACCTTAACGGTTCTATGTGTTGGTCAGTTTTGGCAGTTTTGACATGGTTATGGTACGTGGTCTATTTTTATACCGAGAATAGTCAAATTACTCTCTGGATCTGAATGGTCCGATGAGTTGGTTAGTATTGACTATCAATTATGTGTTTCTCGAGTGCAGCACTGCATTTGTTTTGCACTTTTCTCATTTGGGCTATTTTAGAATATACTCCAATTAAAAGTTAAGTTTTATGATCACTTTTTGCTACAATTTCTATGATCCAGAGTGGTATATACATCCATTGCTAATTACTTGAAAGCCAATAATCCCCCTGACATGGATTACGGCATGTGACAGAAAGACAGACAGGTGAGGATGTTGTCGTTTTTTATTTTAGTTTTATTACAGGAGAACAAGGGCTTCGGTGGAATTAGGCATTAGGTGAATATAACTGTGTTTGTTATTTTTAAATAAAATGGAAAACTGTGTTTAGTCTTATTTCTAATAAGGGACTTCATTATGGCTGTGTCTTTGTTTACCATGTAACTATAGGATTAGTAATGGAGAGGTGTCTTATAGACACCTCTCCATTACTAAGCTGTGGGCTTGATGTCACCTAACAATACAAAGGTGATATCAATCACACAAATATGAACCCCACTTGCCACCGCTACAGTGCAAGTGGGAAGAGGCGGGCAAAGCGCCAGAATTGACACATCTTACAGATGCACCTTTTCTGGTTGACTGCAGGCTGCTATTTTTAGGGTGGGGTGCCTATATCGATGGCCCCTTAAGAGCCTGAGAATAGCAGCTCCCAACTGTCTTCTTTAGCAAGACTGGCTGTCAAAAATGGGGGCACCCACACTGTTTTTTTTAAATTATTTATTTAAATGATTAAAAATAAGGAGTAGGGACCCCTCTATTCTTAATAACCAGCCTTGCTGAAGCTTACAGCTGATGGTTGCAGCCCCCAGCTTTGAGTTTTACCTGACTGGTTATCAAAAATACAGGGGAACCCATGCAGGTTTTTTTAATTATTTACTTACAGCGCAGGAGCTGCTGATGAATACTTCCATTCGCCGCTGCTGTTCTCAATGTTATCAGTCACACGGCGTGGTAAACACCGGCATTTGTGCTGTGTATGTTCGGCTATATTCGGCTATTAAATCGACGATTAAATTGGCGAATATTGCAAATTCGGCGATCGTGAGCCAAGTCGAAAATTGAATTATTCACTCATCTATAGTGTTGAGTACTTGTTGACTCCTTTGCCTTCATTCTGCAGTCAGACTCATCCCAAACCAATTGGGTTGAGGTTTGGGTGATTGTAGTGGCCATGCCATCTGACACAGCACTCCAACATTTTTTTTGTTTTGCAATTTCACCGCACTAGAAATTTTTTTCCCTCTTTTCAGTACACTATGAGATAAAATCAATGGTGTCATTCAAAAGTAAAACTTGTCCCTCAAATAGCTATATTGACAGAAAAATAAAACAGTTATGGCTCTTGGAAGAAGGGGAGGAAAAAATGAAAATGAAATAGTAGAAAATGGCTCGGAGTTGAAGAGGTTAATATTGATTAATATATTATATCTACTCCAAAATGTTTATTCTGAAAAATTTGAAAAATACAACTCATTTCACAAAAAACAAGACCTGATATGGTTAGGTCAAAGGAATGAAAAAGTGAAAAATAATGTCTTGAAGTCCCAAAATTGGTCAGTTCTAAAGGACTCAATTGAGTGTCAGTATTTTGTGCAATAAATCAATGGTTGAATATTTGTGAATGTGCAGTTATATGATACTGAAAAGAGTATAATTGATGACTACAGTAATCACTTTTCTGCTTTGTGTGATTAGAGTCTCCCTTGCAAGTCAGTACTTACGATGATGAGGAAGATGGTGATGACCATGCTGATGTTGATGATGACAGCGTCTGGACCACAGCAGTCACTTTCATCATTTTGTTCTTGTTCAGTATGTTTTACAATGCCGCAGCCACATTTGTCAAGGTGAGGGAATCACCTACAGTATAAGTAAAAACTAACTGCTATGTGTACAATGGATAGATAGGGCTACTGTAAATTGTTATGTAAGCCCTTAAATCTGTTTTACAAATATATCTCTCATAACAAAAAATCCTGAATATGCATTTGTGTATTGTGTGTTCAAAAAAACTGTAAAATAACAATTAGCTCACATTAGCCTATATTTGATCTATAATATTGGTATTTAGCATAGAAAAAACACCTAAAATTTAACATTTATTAAATATACATTAAATATACATTAAAAGGATGATTAACATCTGCTTAGATGGGATAGCCACCATCCTGCTCCCTTTAAGAGAGGGATACTAAAGGGGCAGTATCTTTATTCCCTTGGACACATTATTACCAAACTAATCTAGGAGTCTGTCCAGGGAATGTTTGCCCTGTTTGTGGGTTTGGGTTTTTCTGCTTGGGTCTGTCTTTTATATGTCCCTCTATATACTCAGGGTTATCTAGGGTGAATAGGGACAGCCGCCAAGGAGCGGGGCACCACTATTGTATCCCCCTAGGGTGCCAACCTCCACTGGTAGGCAGGCAATAGGAGAGGAAACAGGCTTGGGTGTGGTAACAATAGTCATGAAAATACAGAAAAATCTTTGAATGAGAAGGTGTGTCCAAACTTTTGGTCTGTACTGTATATTTAATAAATGTTAAATTTTAAGTCTTTTTTTCTATGATAAATATAACTATTGGAGACCATACACTATTTTTTCTTTTCATTATCTATAATATTGGCCAACCTGGCTATATTGGATCGCTTTCAGTAAAAACTACTGCACACATTTGACTATATGACCCCAACTTTGTTTGCTTTCCCTATTGAAAATACATTGAACACTTGGTTGAGCCAAACATTCATGTTTTGGGGGAGTCGGAACTCATAGTTGGTGACCGTACGAGCATTGGGCCAATAGCTATTGCATGTGTATGTCCAGATTAACATCATGGCCTCTAGGAATTATTAACTGTGGCTTTCAGTGAGAACCATTATAACTGTGTTCAACACAAAATATGCATTCCATCATTTGCATAGAACACTATTTGAAATACTAGGCCATTTTTCAATATTGCCGTCTTTTGGTTTTATTTGAACCGTTCACACATTTTATTGCCTATTGCTTTTAATGGTGTCCACCTACTTTACAAATGCTTCATTTTGCACTCACTCATATTGTAAAGGGTATGCCACACTAAACAACATCGCTAACGGGATCGCTAAAAAACGTCACTATTTAGCGATCCCGTTAGCGATGTTGTTGTGTGCGGCATGCAGCAACGACGTGGCCCCTGCTGTGATCTCGTCCGTCGTCCTGATCGTTCCGGACCCTATTCTGATCGTCGGCGTCCCGCTGGGTAAGTATATATCGCTGAGTGTGGCACCTTTTTAGCGATTTAGCGGTACTTTTGTACCGCTAAAGTCGTTAAGGAGATCGCTAACCGCGATAGCGTCCTTAACGATATCGCTAAATGTGGCCGACACTAGCGATATTGTAAACGATCCCGCTAGCGATCTCATTAGTATGCGACGCTAACGAGATCGTTAGCGGGATCGTGTAGTGTGGCAGTACCTTTAGGGTATGTCATCAAAGTCTAATCAATGAATGTCAAGTGATCAGCCTTTGAAACTAAACAACAATGCCATGCTTCTGCATCCTAAACAAAGAAGGCCTTTGGAAATATGACATGTAAATCAAATAAATTGTTAAACTGCTTAAAAGTAATCTGTCAGCATGTTTTTGCTATTTAATCTTCGAGCAGAATGATGTAGGGGATGAGAGCCTAATCCCAGGGATGTGTCACTTGCTCAGTATCTTACTGTTGTTTCAATGCTATCAGAGTTTTATCAGTAGGAGATTATCACTGGAGGACCAGATGTCACATGCCAGGCGGTCCAGCTAATCTGTGTAACCCTGCCCCATCACTGTTTGGCAGCTTGCTGACAATGTACCAGGAAATTGCCAATCAACGATGTGGGTGGGATTATACACAGCTCAGCATTCATATCAGTGCTACATCTACAGCAGAGAATAAAGAAATTTTAGCAAAACTGCACAAAGCAGTCAAGTAAGTGATATATCACTGAAAGCAGACTATCTTCTTCTACATCATACTGCTCTCAGATTCCATAGCAAAGACCTGCTCATAGATTCCATTTAAAATGAATAATACATGGTCCTAATGCTTGTTTTTCATCTGAGCGCTACTGTGATGGCACAAGCTTACCAGAAACATTTTGGATTAATGTCTCTGAACTGCTAGTGGAAATCCTTATTGGGAATATTACCTAATTAAACCCCCACAAGATATGAAGAAGAGCCTTTTCCTCTCTCAAAAAGGGACGAAGGACACATAAGTATAGAGGTCTGTGGAGAGCATCCTTAGCATGACAACCACGGCCTTATAGAACATGTATGCTTGAACTCTTCATCTAGTGAAGTAAATGGCATCCCAAGTTTTATTTATCATGCTATATTTTGTAATACAACATAATGTTGGCTCTTTTAAGAAAAAACTTACAGTTGTGCTCAAAATTTTACATACCCCGGCAGAATTTTTGCTTTCTTGGCCTTTTTCAGAGAATATGAATGATAACACCAATGCCAGTAAAATTGTTTGGGATACAAAGAAAAACCCACCCCCATTAACTTTTTTGCATTTACCAAATGGCTGCAATGAAACAAAGAGTGAAAAATTTAAAGGGGTCTGAATACTTTCCGAATCCACTGTAAATTATCACCTATCTAGAGGATGGTTGATAAGTGTTAGATCCCTTGGGGTCAAGCTGCTGAGACACCCACTGATCTCGAGAATGGGGGGGCAAAATTCCTGGTGTGAATGCAGCGGTAGTGAGAATATGCAAATACCAGTCACATGCTAAAGTCACTACTGTTCTATTCACACAGGGGATTTTGTGATCTCTATTCTTGTGTTCAATGTCGATTGGTACTAATCAGATATAAGATATCCTGGCCATAAACTCCTTAATGACCAATAACGGATCTATCCATCATTGGACGCCTCCACCTGTTTGGTGGGGGCTCCGACGACGAGCCCGCACCTTTTCTGGCACATGACATGTGGTGCTAACAGCCATGGGTGGAATCACGATCCACCCGCGGCTATTAAAAAGTTAACTGCTGCTGTCAAAGGTTGACAATGGCATTTAACATGCATTTCCGGCAATCATGTCGGAAATCGGCCCATCGGTAACCCCCGTCATGTGATCGCGGGTCAGCAATGGGTTGGCATGACAACCAGAGGTCTCCTGGAGACCTCTGTGGTTGTCATTGCCGAAATGCTCTGAGTGCCACCCGGTGGTCAGCGCTCATAGCAAGTTAGGTATCTTCTACATTCATGTAGCATTGCCGATCAGACAAGTGCAGCTTCTAGTTTCCCATGGAGACTATTGAAGCATGCCAAAAGTGAAAAAAAAATGTTTTTAAAAATATAAAAAAATGAAAAAATATAAAAGTTCAAATCACTCCCCTTTCACCCCATTCAAAATAAAGCAATAAAACAAAATCAAACGTACACATAATTGTTATCGCCGCATTCAGAAACGCCCAATCTATCAAACGGTAAACGAGAAAAAAAGTTAAAATGCCAGAATTAGGTTTTTTGGTCACCGCGACATAGCATTAAAATGCAATAATGGGCAATCAAAAGATCGTATCTGCTAAAGCTACTGGTATCAGAAAATGGCGCAATTTTTTTTAACCAATTAGATAAAAAAGAACCTAGACATATTTGGTGCCAATGAACTCAAAATGACCTGGAGAATCATAATGGCAGGTCAGTTTTAGCATTTAATGAACCTAGTAAAAAAGCAAAACAAAAAGCAACTGTGGTATTGCCCTTTTTTTTGCAATTTCACCGCGCTTTGAATTTTTTTTCCCTTTTTCCAGGACTATGATATGTTAGAACCAATGGTGTCGTTCAAAAGTACAACTCGTCCTGCAAAAAACAAGCCCTCACACAGCTATATTGACAGAAAAATAAAAAACTTACGGCTCTGGGAAGAAGGGTAGCAAAAAAAGAAAAAGCAAAACCAAAAATACCTCCGGTCATGAAGGGGTTAATGTATTAAATGGGAAACATAAACCTTTACTGAACTGGAATCATCTATTCATTTATGGATCTGTGGCTCTATACATGGGAATTGTGAATTAATACTAAAGAGTATTATATAATATGTAAAATACATGTATGTAATTTTGATATATATTTGATACCTCTTGTGCACACTAGGAGTAGATCAGAGCTGGTCAACGCACCACTTTAATGCACAAGCATGATACGTAGTCTTCTGCAGCAGAAAAAATCCAAAGAAAGAAAGCAAACCGGCACCACATATATAGCTACTCAAATTATGCTGACACTTTTATCCAGATTTATCAAGGAAGAAGTATTAAACTCAACTAGAAAAGAGCAACTTTATTCAAGTGGAATTTAATTCTCTTTGAATTTTACAAAAATTCATATTCTCCAGAATACTGATTTTGTTTTTGCAATTCGCTCCTCTCTAATTCAGCAAAATGGCAGACAGCTGTGGCCATAGAGAGTAAGGAGAAACAGTTACAAATAAATGATAATACTCACCTCACAACTCATTAATCCCCCCACCCCCACGCTCCGCCGTCCAGTGTGCCAAGCATCTTCTTTTCTCCCTCCCCTGTCATGCATATCCTCTTTCCTCCATGCTGCGGCTTCCATTGCTGGCTAGGGCTCTGATGTCACTGCATGTTGTGCCATTACAGCGCATGTTATCACTTCACGACATTATGACATGCGCCACTTCACGCAATGAAGTCAGAGGCCTACTCTTGCCAGAAGCCTGGAGTGAAGTGGTTGAAAAGGATGAACATGAGAGGAAAAGTGGGCTGTAGGAGTGGCAGGACAGGTGAGCAGTGAGGAGAGTATAGGGCTATGTTCACACTGGCGTTTTTGCTGCATTTTTTTTCTGCAGCAAAACCTGCTCTCTCGGCAGTAAAGAAGCTGCAGAAAAAACGCGGTTTTGCTTTGTTTTTTCTTGCATTTTTGCTGCGTTTTTGTTACGTTTTTTGTTGCGTTTTTGTCATGCTACGTTTGTCTCTTGTGCATGCTGATAAAGTTTAGTGACAAAAAAAACTCATTCTATCATCTCTAGGCTCAGTCCAAAGTGCAGAAAAGTAATCCAATTGTATTGTATCAATCTATGGCTCAATTTTCAAATACAGGTATACAAATATTTTTCTCTAAAGAAAGTACCTACAATTGACCTAAATAGGGAAGGGCCCTCCGTTAACAGACAAAAAAACTACAGCGCATTAGGAGTGCAAAGGCCAGAGTTACATTTCATATATTTTTATTACTCCAAAAAAAAAAACAAGATTAAAATGTTAAGCAGATGGCATATCCACCAAACAGGTTCAAACATCAGTGTATCAGCATATGTAAAGTTTAGAGATATATACTTAAGGGAGTCAAAATAGCAAAAATTTTTGCATTGGGTTACAACAAGACCAGTGAAGCACAAAGTAGCAGAGTGACAAAACTTGAGTGTGACTGGCCAAAGGGAACACCCCCAACGCGCGTTTCGCTTACTGATTCTTACAGGGGGTGGCTTGAGGGCAGCATCTATATTATAAGGCCGGGGTCACACTTGCGAGAAACTCGCGCAAGTCTCTTGCCTCAATACCCGGCACTGCCGCCGGCACTCGGGACTGGAATGTGCCGCTGCATGTATTTCTATGCAGCTGAACGCTCTGGTCTGAGTGCCGGCAGCAGTGCCGGGTATTGAGGCGAGAGACTTGTGCGAGTTTCTCACAAGCGTGACCCCGGCCTAACTCATCAATACTGATAAAATAGTTGTGCTCCCATTGACTGCGCCAAGACTGGAATACCCAAGGTACATGTCTGATGTCACCACTGCCCACCCACATCAGATGCATCAAGAGATGTAGGAGGGGAGAGGCTAGGCTGCAGAGGCGCAACCAAGGCAACTGGACGCAGGGCAGAAGACACAAACGCACACCCTTAGAGGCATGGTATATGGCAACCATAGCAACTGAAGGTGGGGAAAACAGGTGACCTTTCACCTCAAGAATAAATGGATGGCAGGTTACTGAATACAAAGGGAGCACAATGCAATGTTAAGAAGTCTAAATGAAAATGGTCCTTATTGTAGCGAATAAAGGAAATAAAGTCAGCCTTATATTAAAATGCAATAGAACATATGATATATGGTAGAAATATGTGCAATGTAAACATGAAATATATGCGATGTAAAAATATAGGTGTGAATGATGAATGTTCACATATTTCATGTTACTATTAGGTGTATACACAAAACAGTGAAAAAAGATGATAAAGTGCTAGAAGTGCAAAAAAATGACCGACACACAACATATCAATATGAGCATTGAAAACATCTAATATGTGTAATATAATTGTAAATAATTATAATAAATGATAGCCAACTACATAATTGTCATTAGAATATAATTGTAAACCCATAATATGAGCCATGTAAACATATAGGTGCAAATGATGCATGTTCACATATGATCAATCCTTTGTTCCTGTACAAGATAGGCCTCTGACACAGGCGACTGACTACCAGTGTCTTATTCTCTTCACCCCACTAAAACAAACATGCCTGTTAGGCTGGACCATGCTGAATGTACATGTTTATGATGGAGCAGGAAAGAATAGCTGTCAGCTGAACAAGTCTTCTGTCTTTAATAGGTTGGTGGGCAAAGAGTAGAACGTAGACTTGAGAACAAATCTAAAACTATAGTGTATGGATGATGGATTCATGTTGATACCTTCTACAAGCATAACCAGAGAAGCGAGAACACTTTTCAGCTTTATAAAACCTATAATGACTATTGGTCTGTTTTATATTTTTCATCTAATAAATCACCAGGGGTTGTCCACTCGAGCCTATAACCGTTTGAAAACATGTTTCATTGTTAATACAACACATACAAGTTCAATAGACATTTTTCTGAATGTAAAAGATAGTAGAGTAACAATTTTTAGAATAAGAAATGTTCTGATATTGATGATCAGATGAGACAGAAAAAAAAGGAAGTGGGCACATTTTATTTTGATTGAACCAAGTTATACTTTGAGTTTTGTACATACCCAAACTAGACATGTGGAGCACCACATAAACCACAGGCCTACAAATAATAATACCATGAACAACAGCTAACAGATGCTATACAACATCCCCTTTCCTCCCACCAGCATTCCCAAAAATAGACAATCTGTGCCAAACACATATACCATTCTGCAGGCATGATTCCACCTCAGATCTCCAAAAGAACATCTTAAGAAGAGGCAACACGCTATAGTACAACAGCATGTGATCTGCAATGCGATCTTCAACTAAACACACCTTGGCTATATCTTGCAAGAGATGATCACAACATGTCTGAGACCATGGTCTTGAAAATGTTCCACCATCTACAAACCAGAGGTAAGAATAACTAAAAATTACACTAAATTTATTAGTCCACAACAACGTAATAGAAAATATGTTTCTATTTAGTTTTCCTTATTTTGGAATCCTAACAAGTTAAGGAGCTTTGCTATTGGTTCAGTCCTCTAAAAGTGACAGTTTACTTTTATGTAAGTACATTTGCTCATTTGCTAAGTTGACATACGCATTGCATGCCTGTAGTGACTTTGCAACTACTAATTTAGGCGGCTAATGACCTAATAAGATGTTAAGAGTGCCGACCTTCAGATGTTTGGCTATTTAGAGCTCCAAAAGACCTCTACTGATAAAGTCATTTAGGCAAATTGAAGCTCTGGCACGGATATTTGGGTGAAGACTGTAGCAACAATTAGAAGAACGTAGCGCTTTAGTTTTTACACATATACAATCATACACATCGATATTGTATGGCAGGGCACCAAAGCAATACAGTTACCTTTTCCCGGAGTTTTATGACCTCCATGTATTGCGACAGCTGTCATGTAGACAGTCATATTCTTCCCTAAAAGAAATACTTAAAAAGGAGAACACTTCCCTTCGTGCAGAGTCTGATAAAAGTCACAACAAAGTCTCCTTAAGTCACTGTAAGAAGTCAAAGAAACGCACACCAAGGCTTCATATACTTCATAAATTCTCTCTTAGTCGGTGAGCTTGGTTATGTGATCTACTGAATACAAATGGAGGGTAAGTCATATCAATGCTCATGTTTTTAGCTTTAGTGGTGAAGATTATGAACATCTCTGACTAGTACTGATTGAACATTTTCCAGTATCTATATAGTAGCTAGCGGTATGCTATAGCTAGCTGGTAAGCTTTGTTAACTTGAACTACTGAATATAATTGACTAGTACAGGCAAAACATTTGCCCATGGGCAGTGTCAGACTGAAGAACATTGGACCCACCAGAGGATTTTATTCTGAGGTCCAACTTTTCTCCCCCACTCAAAAGCCCCATAGCAGCTGCAAGGTTTGCACTATGAACTCTCCTTAAGGAGAAGCCAGTGCCCACTGGAGGATTCTCCGGTCCTCTGGTGGGCCAGTCAACCTCTGATCTAGGGTTAAGCTTAGTTATGATCTTTCACGAGTATTCACTAGATCGATTCTAGCAATTGTATAGTAACTTGCCTGTGTGCATTAGATAACTGGAACCACAGGCCAGATCCCTGCCCATGGTTTTAGCTTTTGTGGTGAGAATTAAGACTAGCCCTTTCTAGTTTTCAACTGTCTATGCTAAAATGCTATAATAATTTAGTAGATAGTTGATATGTAATATCTAGCTACTGAGCTTTGTTAATTGAGCTACAGAATAAAAATTGCTAGAATAAGCAAAATCTCTGCCCTTGGTTTAGCTTTAAAGCTAAGGATTGGGGTCATCTCTCTCTAATTTTAACTGTACCATTTCTAATAACTATCTAGTAGTTATAGGTATACAATAGCTGGCTGGTGAGTACGAGCTAAATGGTGAGCTATACTAATACTGAATATATTGCTAGCATAGGCAAGATGTATCAGCTTTAATGATGAGGAGTATGTTCTTAACTCCTTAGTATTTTCTTGACCCATTTTTGTAGTTATATAATAGCTAGCCAGTATCCTAGATGCTATGCAATAGCTAGCTGGTTAGCTTGGTTGATTTACAGAATGAAAATGGTTCACACAGGCCATATATCTTCCATTTATTTTGGCTTTAGTGGTTAGGAGTAGGACCAACCTTCCCCGTATGCGTTGGATCTATGCTGGTACATACCTAGTAGCTAACCAGCATACGATAGCTAGCCGATGATCTACTAAATATAAAATGCTCGTACTGGCCAAATCAGTGACCATAGTTTTAGCTTTGCAGTGGGGATTAGCATGTATTAGCTCTATGGTAGCAGCAATATAGTAACTAGCAGTATGCAATAGCTAGCTGGTGAGCTTTTTTAATTGAACTACTGAATATAAATGGCTAGGATGTGTGCTCATGGTATTAGCTTTAGGCGTGAAGAGTATGCTTATATCCCACTAGTATGCACTTGACCTACTCTATTAATTATACAGTAGCCATCTGGTTAGCTTGGTTGATATACACAACATAGTTAGCATAGGATAGATCTCTGACCATGGGCTGAGCTTTAGAGGTGAATTTGGGACTTTCTCTTCCTAGTATTCATTGGATCTATGACATTAGTTACCGTACATAAAAGCTAGCCGGTATGCAATAGCTACCTGGTGCCCTAAGGTAATTGATCTACTGAATACAGATTTCTAGCACAGGGCTAACAGCTTTGGTGGATTGAGACTATCACTCGCTAGTATTCAGTGAGCCTATTCTTCTAACTATATACTGTAGTAGCTAGCCAATATAGCAGTAGCTAGCTGACGAGCTTTGTTAATTGAGCTACTGATAATAAATTTCTAGCACAGGCAAGACATCTGGCCACGATCTCAGCTTAAGTGATGAGGATTATGTTCATCTCTCAAATATATACACTTGACCTGTTATAGTAATTGTATAAACAGTATGCCATAGCAAGCCAGAAAACGAGGGCAAATAATCTAATAAATATGACTGGTGATCACAGGTCTGGTCTCTGATCATTACTTTAGCTTTAGTGGTGGGGACTAGGACCCTCTCTCATTAGTATTAACAGAACCAATTGTAGCAACTATAAGCTAACCGGTATGCAGCATCCATATTGCAGGGTAAGTTAATTGATTTACGGGATATAAATTTACAGCATTGGTTAGATGTCTGCTCATGGTTTAATCTTTAGTTGTTAGAATTGAAACTAATATCTCACTAGTATCCATAGAACCTAATCCAGTAATTATATAGTAGCCAGCTTGTTGACAACAGCTTGACTGACTTATGGGATACAAATGGTTAGCTCAAGCCACATTTCTGCTCATGGATTTATCTTCAGTGATGAACATTGGGATTCTCTCTACCTATGCACTGGATTTATGATAGTAAATACCGTATATAGTAGCAGGCCAGTACGCAATAGCTAGGTGGTGAGCTTAGGTAATTGATCTAATGAATATAAATTGTTAGCACATGTCAAACCTGATAATAGTTTTAACTTTAGAGGTGATGATTAGGACCATCTGTCACTGGTGTTGACTGGACCACTTCTAGCAACTATAGAGTAGCTCACTTGTATGCAATAGCTATCTGGTGAGCTTGATTAATTGATTTACAGAATATAAATTGCTAGCACAGGTTAGATGTTTGCCTATAGCTTTATATGGAAAAATCAAAGCAGCACCAAAATCACTCAATGTTGGGTGCCAGGCCTCCGAGACCCGGCATCAACAGGTCAGAAGAGATGTAAAAAAGGAAAACCAAGGAGCACTCCAATTAACTGTGCAAAAAGGTGGACTTTTCATTAGTCCACATGGCAGCGACATTTCTGTCACAGCACAGAATTTGGCTTGAGAAAGGTCCTGTTAGGACCAAACCGTCGCTTTTTTGCACAGTTTATTGAAGTGCTGCCTGCTTTTCTTTTCTTATATGCCTATGGATTTAGCTATATTGATAAGGATTAGCACTTGTATTCATTGGATCTAGTCTAGTAAGTATGAAGAAGCTAGTTGGTATGCAATCACTAACTGCTTAGCGTGAATGATTTACAGAATATAAATGGTTATAACAATCTGGGTCCAAAGTTTTAGATTTAGTGGTAAGGATTATGACAATCTCTTCCCAGTATACACTGGATCTATGCCAGTATATAGCTAGTAACTAGCCAGCTAGCTGGTGAGCTTAACCATGTCATCTACTGAACTTAAATTGTTAGCACTGGCCAATTCTCTACCTCTGGTTTTATCTCTGTGATGGGGAATAGGGTTATCTACTCCTAGTATCCACTGGACTTAGTAGTAATTAAATAGTTGTTAGTCAGTTTGAAATAGTGAGCTTGATGAGCTTAGTTACCTAAACCACTGAATAGAAATTGATTGTGCAGGCAATCCATTATAGCAGGGGTGGGCAATTAATTTTTCCCCAGGAGCCACATGAGAGACCATGACTGTTGTGGAGGGCTGAACCAATAGCTTGAAATTAATTCTAATCAATATTAATTTATTAATATTAATTGTATCACAATATTGAGCAGAATTAAGTATGCTGATACACCCCTATATATCTTTGACCCCAAGTACAGCCCCTTCTCTATATCATATGAACCTCCCACAGCCCCTTTTATACAGCATGAGCCTCATACAGCCTCCAAAATATACACTGCATGAGCCCCACACAGCCTCCCCATATACAGCATGAGCCTCACACAGCCTCCCCAGGTACAGCATGAGCCCCACACAGCCTCCAAAATATACACTGCATGAGCCCCACACAGCCTCCCCACATAGAGCATGAGCCCCACACAGCCTCCCCATATACAGCGTGAACCCCACAGTCTCCCCATATACTGCATGAGCCTCATACAGCCTCCCCATGTACAGCATGAGCCTCATACAGCCTCCTCTTGCACAGCATGAGCCTCACACAGCCTCCCCACATACAGCATGAGCCCCACACAGCCTCCCACACATACAGCATGAACCCCACAGTCTCCCCATATACTGCATGAGCCTCATACAGCCTCCCCATGTTCAGCATGAGCATCATACAGCCTCCTCTTGCACAGCATGAGCCTCACACAGCCTCCTCACATACAGCATGAGCCCCACACAGCCTCCTCACATACAGCATGAGCCCCACACAGCCTCCCCATGTACAGCATGAGGCTTCACACAGCCTCCACATATACTGCATGAAGACCCCACAGCCTCCCTATATATTGCATGAGCCCCACACAGCCTCCCCATATACAGCATGAGCCCCACACAGCCTCCCCATATACAGCATGAGCCCCACACAGCCTCCCCATATACTGCATGAGGCCCCACACAGCCTCCCCATATACTGCATGAGCCCCACACAGCCTCCCTATATATACTGCATGAGCCCCACACAGCCTCCCTTTATCCACTGCATGAGCCCCACAGCCTCCCCATATACTGCATGAGCCCCACACAGCCTCCCTATATATACTGCATGAGCCCCACACAGCCTCCCTATATATACTGCATGAGCCTCATACAGCCTCCCCATGTACAGCATGAGCCTCATACAGCCTCCTCTTGCACAGCATGAGCCTCACACCGCCTCCCCACATACAGCATGAGCCCCACACAGCCTCCCACACATACAGCATGAACCCCACAGTCTCCCCATATACTGCATGAGCCTCATACAGCCTCCCCATGTTCAGCATGAGCATCATAACAGCCTCCTCTTGCACAGCATGAGCCTCACACAGCCTCCTCACATACAGCATGAGCCCCACACATCCTCCTCACATACAGCATGAGCCCCACACAGCCTCCCCATGTACAGCATGAGGCTTCACACAGCCTCCACATATACTGCATGAAGACCCCACAGCCTCCCTATATATTGCATGAGCCCCACACAGCCTCCCCATATACAGCATGAGCCCCACACAGCCTCCCCATATACAGCATGAGCCCCACACAGCCTCCCCATATACTGCATGAGGCCCCACACAGCCTCCCCATATACTGCATGAGCCCCACACAGCCTCCCTATATATACTGCATGAGCCCCACACAGCCTCCCTTTATCCACTGCATGAGCCCCACACAGCCTCCCTATATACTGCATGAGCCCCACACAGCCTCCCTATATATACTGCATGAGCCCTAGTCTCCCCATATACTGCATGAGCCTCATACAGCCTCCCCATGTACAGCATGAGCCTCATACAGCCTCCTCTTGCACAGCATGAGCCTCACACAGCCTCCCCACATACAGCATGAGCCCCACACAGCCTCCCACACATACAGCATGAACCCCACAGTCTCCCCATATACTGCATGAGCCTCATACAGCCTCCCCATGTTCAGCATGAGCATCATACAGCCTCCTCTTGCACAGCATGAGCCTCACACAGCCTCCTCACATACAGCATGAGCCCCACACATCCTCCTCACATACAGCATGAGCCCCACACAGCCTCCCCATGTACAGCATGAGGCTCCACACAGCCTCCACATATACTGCATGAAGACCCCACAGCCTCCCTATATATTGCATGAGCCCACACAGCCTCCCCATATACAGCATGAGCCCCACACAGCCTCCCCATATACAGCATGAGCCCCACACAGCCTCCCCATATACTGCATGAGGCCCCACACAGCCTCCCCATATACTGCATGAGCCCCACACAGCCTCCCTATATATACTGCATGAGCCCCACACAGCCTCCCTTTATCCACTGCATGAGCCCCACAGCCTCCCCATATACTGCATGAGCCCCACACAGCCTCCCTATATATACTGCATGAGCCCTAGTCTCCCCATATACTGCATGAGGCTCCACACAGCCTCCCTGTATATACTGCATGAGCCCCACAGTCTCCCCATATACTGCATGAGGCTCCACACAGCCTCCCTATATATACTGCATGAGCCCTAGTCTCAGCATATACTGCATGAGGCTACACACAACCTCCCCATATACTGCATGAGGCCCCCACAGCCTCCCCATATACTGCATGAGGCCTCCACAGCCTCTCCATATACTGCATAAGGCCCCCACAGCCTCCTCATATATTGCATGAGGCCCCCACAGCCTCCCCATATACAGCATGTCATCACCATAGCATCCCCATGTTCTGCACGACAGCCCCATAGAATCTCCATGTGCTGCATGTCACCCCCATAGAATCCCATGTGCTGCATGTCACTCCCATAGCCTCCCATGTACTTCATGTCACCCCCATAGCCTCCCATGTGCAACATGTCACCTCATAGCCTCCGCATGTGCTGCATGTCACCCCCATAGTCTCCCTATGTTCTGCACAACAGCCCCATAGAATCCCCATGTGCTGCATGTCACCCCCATAGAAGACCCATGTACTGTATGTCACCCCCATAGAATCCACATGTGCTATATGTCACCTTCATCGAATCACCATGTGCTGTATGTCACCCCCATAAAATCACCATGTGTTGTATGTCACCCCCATAGAATCCCCATGTGCTGCATGTCACCCTGATTGAATCCCCATGTGCTGTATGCCACCCCATAGAATCCCTATGTGCTGTATATCACCGCCATAGATTTCCCATGTACTGTCTGTCACCCCCATAGAATCCCCATGTACTGTATGTCACCCCCATAGAATCACCATGTACTGTATGTCACCCCCATAGAATCCCCATGATCATACTGCTTCTGTTGCTGTCTCTGGTGCACTGAGTCTCCGGTGGTACACAGCTGACGCGATGAAATTATGTCATCGCGTCAGCTGTTTCACACGCTGATTGGTGGAGGAAGTGGCCGGAGGCCCGCGGACCTCTGGTTTCCAGCCCAATGGCTGTCTCGGTCCACGTGCCGGACTGAGATAGCCAGAGGGCCAGATGAGGCCCAAGGGCCCCACTTTGCCTGACATCAGTGGCGTACCGCCAATGGCAGCAGGCCAAATGGCTGCTATGAGGTCCGTGAGCCAAGGGAGCCCGGCTCCAGCATTGGGCCCCCCGCCTGTCATCGCATGATCAACTGTATCGACATCCTGGATGACGATACAGTTGAAAGCAGTGGAGTAGAGCCAATGGTGCTCATGATGCAGATACAGTTGAAAGTAATGATAGCAGCAGACACTCCATATTCCATAATTCCCCTCGGTGTCTGACGTCTCAGTGCAGCGGGTACGATGATGTCACTACATAGCGCTGCTGCCCTGAGATGTTTGGCGCATCAGAATGGATGTGAGTATTGTATTTTTTTTAATCAGTGAGTACATTGTGGTGGCCATAATACTGTATGTAGGACTATGGGGTGCATTATACTGTATTCAGGACTATGGGGAGTGCATTATCCTGTATGGAGGATTATGTGGATTGTATTATACTAGGTGGAGGGCTATGGGGTATATTTACCTGTATGAAGGACTATGGGTGCAGTATACTATTTGAAGAACAATGGGGTACATTATACTGTATGTAGGAGTATGGGAAGCGCATTGTACTATATGGAGGACTATGGATTCATTATACTATATGGAGGACTATAAAGTGCAGTATACTATATGGAGGACTATGCATTATACTGTGTGGAGGACTATGAGGAGTGCATTGTACTATATTGAGGACTATGGTTTGATTATACTATATGGAAGACTATGAGGTGTATTATACGGTATGCCAGACTATGGGGAAACATTAAACTATATATAGGAACTATGATGAGTGCATTATACTGTATGGAGTACTGTGGGGTGCATTATACTATATGGATGACTATGGGGAGTGCATTATACTATATGGAGGATTATGGGTTGTGCATTATACTTTATGGAGGATCATGGGGTACATTATGCTATATGGAGAACTATGGGGAGCATTATGCTATATGGAGACCTATTGGGAGTGCATTTTACTATATGGAGGTCTATGGAGTGCATTATACTATTTGGAGGACTATGGGAAGTGCTCTATACTATATGAAGACTTATGGGGAGTGCATTATATTATATGAAGACCTATGGAGAGAGCATTATACTATATGGAAGACTATGGAGTGCATTATAATATATGGAGGACTATGGGAAGTGCACTATCCTATATGAAGACCTTGTGGTGAGCGCATTATATTATATGGAGGACTATGGGGTGTATTATACTATATGGAGGGCTATGGGGAGTGCATTATATTGTATTTGCAACTATGGGGTGCAGAATATAATATGGAAGATTATGGGGCCCATTATACTATATGAAGGGCTATGTTGGGGCCATTATAATATTTGAAGAGCTATGTGGTAGCCTTTATACTTTATGGAGGGCTATGTGGGGGCCATTATACTGTATGTAATAAATTATACAGTCTGAAGGTTTGTGTGGGGTCCATCATACTGTGTGGAGGGCTGTGTGGGGGCCATTATACCATTTAGAGGGCTAGTGGGGGCCATCTTACAGTGTGATGAGATGTGGGGCTGCATTGCTGGGGGGAGTAGGGTCATCATACTGTGCATGTGGAGAGTACTGTGAAGGAATTCACTGTGTGGGCATCATACTGTGTTAGGGGACACTTTTGTTGGCATCATACCTTATGGGTACAATGAATGAGGAATCTAGGGCTTTTGTAGGAAGAAAATTACTTTGTAAGGACTGCAAAGTTGTGAGATATGCTCTTCTGTGACCCTGCCGAATATTTTTTATTTTTATATTTTTGGGGGGAGAAGCAATTAAAACATTCGCTATGTGGCCCCATGATTTCTATGTACACCGCTTGTTGAATTGTACATTGTGAAAGCAAAAAGATGTCTTGTGACTCTGTGCCTTATTATGCCCTAACTATTCCAAAGAACTGAATCGTAAGAAGTAGAAAGAAATGCGGCGCTCACCCAATCCTGTATAGATTTGTGATTTCTTCCATTAAGTAGAAAACATGGTTACATGCGGTGGTGCAGATGTCAGGGGAGTGATTCATGAGAATAGGAGACCTGACGGACTAAGTACGTTTCACGCCTTTCTGGCTCTTCTACGGGTCCATTTTCGCTTCTTCTGATCAGCTGTCTGGCGCTGCAGCTTCATGTGTCGCGGCTGTTTCACTGTCACAACACATACATGGAGAGCCTAACACACAGGCTGTCCATGAATGTGTTGTGACTGTCACACAGCCGCGACACATGAAGCTGCAGCGCCGGACAGCTGATCAGCAGGTGCGCTCCATGTATCCGGGTTCCCTGTGCAGCTTATTCGGATAAGGGGGGAGCAGAACATATTCGCTCATCTCTAATTAACATTATCAGTGAATGCTGCTAATAAAACAATACAAACTTTACAACTTACATTATAAAATGCTGGCATGTACGCGATCATTATATGGATACAAATATTCATTCTTCATACTCTCATGTACAGCACCATGGAATCAATGGCGCTATATAAATAAATAATAATAATAATAATAATACTTGTGACAATTTTTAATTCGACAGAATTTTTGCCATTTACTTAAAATAAGTCTCTTGTAAACAATTCTTAAAAATAAATTAATTCTGTTTTTTTTGTTCAAAACAAATTCACAATTTTGTACAGATTAATTGCTTAATTTCTTATAGTAAATAAGAGGTTTTTGTTTTTTTTTATATAAAGTGATCCCACCTAGAAAAGATTCTGGCTCCCTCCAGCTGTCACTAGAGGGAGTTTAGGAGATTATGGTATATGTACTGTCATACATTAACCTTTATGATAACACTGAGCCAGCTGGAGATATCATGTTATGTCTAAAAGGAATCACTTTCTAATAATTTAACAATTGACAGGGAATGATCCATTTAATCCAGTCACTCTAATTATGTAATTGCCATGACTGCACCGATGTCCTCATTTCAAAAGTGCCGTCCCTTACAGTGGTGCTGCAATGCGGTCCAGAACATGGTGACTGATGAAGGCACATATGATCAGACCCTTTCATCAGACACCTCCATTGAATACCAATGTATATAGAGCTAGTTCCCATTGCTCACAGTGTTACTGGAAACCGCTAATGGACAGGTCTGATCACATACCCATCCATCAGCAGACATGTTCTGGGAGAACACAACACATTGTAGAATTTTTGACTTGAGGACATATATAATATATTATTCACCAGATTAATTGGATGTTTTCTGGACGTTGAAGAAATATTTGGTGCTGCCAAAACAGCAGGCAGTGTTGGGAGGGATCGGACTAGCCTCTTCTCTGGCTATGCCCATGTCTTCAAAGTGTAATATCTCAGAAACACCGGAGAGTTACAGAGAATAATACACCTAGATGCAATTGTACAGCCAGATATATGCTGCCTGTGCTTTGGGAGCATGAATCACCTGACAGCTTCCCTTTAAAAAATGGCCAACACATTTAACCCCTTAGTGACAGAGCCAATTTGCAGCTTAATGACCGGGCCAATTTTTACAATTCTGACCACTGTCGCTTTATGAGGTTATAACTCTGGAACGCTTTAACGAATCCCACTGATTCTGAGGTTTTTTCGTGACCTATTGTACTTCACGTTAGTGGTAAAAAAAATTTGATATGACTTTTATTTATGAAAAAAATGGAAATATGGCGAAAATTTAGAAAATGTAGTAATTTTCAAACTTTAAATTTTTATGCCCTTAAATCAGAGAGATATGTCACACAAATTTCTTAATAAATAACATTTCCCACATGTCTACTTTACATCAGCACAATTTTGGAAACAAAATTTTTTTTTGTTGCGAAGTTATAAGGGTTAAATTTGACCAGCGATTTCTCATTTTTACACCATTTTTTTTAGGGACCACATCACATTTGAAGTCACTTTGAGGGGTCTATATGATACAAAATACCCTAAACCGACACCATTCTAAAAACTGCACCCCTCATGGTGCTCAAAACCACATTCAAGAAGTTTATTAACCCTTTACGTGCTTCACAGGAACTGAGGCAATGTGGAAGGAAAAAATTAACATTTAACTTTTTTCCAAAAAATTTACTTCAGAACCATTTTTTTTATTTTCACAAGTGTAAAAAGAGAAAATGAACCACAATAATTGTTGTGCAATTTCTCCTGAATACGCCGATACCCCATATGTGGGGGTAAACCACTTTTTGGGCGCACGGCAGAGGTCGCAAGGGAAGGAGCACCATTTGACTTTTTCAACGCAGAATTGGCGGGAAGCCATGTCGCATTTGGAGAGCACCTGCTGTGCATAAACAGTGGAAACCCCCAACAAGTGACCCCATTTTGGAAACTAGACCCCTTAAGGAACTTATCTATCTAGATGTGTGGTGAGCACTTTGAACTTCCAAGTGCTTCACAGAAGTATATAACGTAGAGCCGTGAAAATAAAAAATAATTTTTTTCCTCAAAAATGATTTTTTAACCCATTATTTTTTATTTTCCTAAGGTTAACAGGAGAAATTGGACCACAAAAGTTGTTGTGCAATTTTTCCTGAGTACGCTGATACTCCATATGTGGGGGGAAACCACTGTTTGGGCACATGGGAGAGCTTGGAAGGGAAGGAGCACCATTTTGTAATGCAGACTTTGATGGAATGTTCTGCGGGTGTCATGTCGCGTTTGCAGAGCCCCTGATGTGCATAAACAGTAGAAACCCCCCGTAAATGACACCATTTTGGAAACTAGACACCCCAAGGAGCTTATCTAGATGTGTGGTGAGCACTTTGAACCCCCAAGTGCTTTACAGAAGTTTATAAACGCATAGCCGTGAAAAAAAATCATTTTTTTCCACAAAAATGATTTTTTAGCCAGCTATTTTTTATTTTCCCAAGGGTAACAGGAGAAATTAGAACCCCAATATTGGTGTGCAATTTGTCCTGAGTACGCTGATACCCCATATGTTGGGGTACGTCATTGTTTGGGCGCACGGCAGGGCTCAGAAGGGAGGGAGCAACATTTGACTTTTTGAACGCCATGTCGTGTTTGGAGACCCCCTGATGTGCCTAAATAGTGGAAATTCCTCAATTCTAGCTCCAATCCTAGCCCTAACACACCCCTAACCCTAATCCCAACTGTAACTCTAATCCTAACCCTAATCCCAACCCTAATTGTAACCCTAACCCTAATTCTAACAATAATTCCAACCCTAACCCTAATTATAACCCTAACCCTAATGGAAAAATGAAAATAAATATATATTTTTTTATTTTATTATATTTCCCTAACTAAGGGGGTGATAAAGGGGGGATTTATTTACTATTTTTTTTATTTTGATCACTGTGATAGGGTTTATCACAGTGATCAAAATTTACCTTCACTGAATGAATGAATCTGCCGGCCGGCAGATTCGGCGGGAGCACTACGCATGCGCCCGCCATTTTCTTTACAGGAAGAAGACGTCGGGAGCTGCGGGAGCCAAGGGAGGACAGGGGGGACATTAGGAGGTACAGGGGACAGATCGGGGGACCCGGAGACCGTATTTCTCTCCCCTCTGATGTGCGATCATTTTTTTTTGAAAATTTGACAAGAGAATTATTCGCAAGGGCAAATTTGGATTCATATGACCTGTGTAGAGACAGTTGACCTTTGATGACCTCAAACTCTGGAGGAGATGAATTTTTCCAGTTATAAGCGATACTTCGTTTAGCTTCCAATAAGATGTGGATTATCAATGATCTAAGGTCTGGAGATACATGATCCAGATTAAGTGAAAGTAAGGCTATCAGGGGAGAAAGTTTAACCTTATTGTTGGAAATTTGAGCTATGAGGAGAGAAATTTGGGACCAAAAATTTTTTAAAGAAGGGCAGGTCCAAAACATGTGAGTAAGCGAGCCACGACCTCCACAATTTGTGTGAAAGTACATTGTGAGACACACTGGTGACATGGACTGACATGAGGGATGGCGACTTGTACATAGCATCGTAGGATATGTTGGAGCAATATAAGTAATAGTAAAATAAAATAAAGAAAAAAAGCTTCTATTCTTTACAAGGCATGCTTATACATTTCTACACCAGCTTATCATATTCTTTTCTCTTGCAGTTGAACAAATTATCCCAGATGTCTACCCAGTGATTGCAGTTGGGAATACTGGTAGCACTTCCACTTCTATTGCATGTCTGGTAAACCGTTTTTGGCCTCCACCTGTGTCTGTCACATGGGACACTACTAAAGGGGAGAAACTATCTGGAGTAAAGGACATCATGTTCCCTCTTAGTGGAGACCCTCCAGCATATAACCTTCTCAGTCAAGTCACCATCAATAAAAATGACTGGGACAGTAAGACTTATCAGTGCAATGTTGGTTTTCACTCCACCAACATTGTGAAAGTTATTCCCAAAGGTGAGTCAACAGTCATGCTCATAAATTGGTTGAGAAAATTGTACTGTATAAAAGTAATATTTGGTTAAGGTCCCTTGCACAAATGTAGTGTTTGGGGACTTTACTGGGCCCCAGTGACATGATTTCGTATGTAGGCCAACAAAAAATAAATTGTGTCAAACTTCATTGGACGCCACATCTATGGAGGTATTCTTTTATAGCATCATTGCTTAAAGGGAATAATATCTCATTACATATGTGACCTAGCAGAGATTTGGAATGCTTCATCAAGGGAGCCATAAATACTTATGCACTGACAAACCGGTTCATTGCATGAAGCCTATGGACTCGCACTCTTACCCAAAAGTACCATATGTATTGGGAGCTTTTCAACCTATACTTTAGCATTGTCATAGATGCGTTCTTTGTCCTGCATTTGACAGATATGCATCCGTGTACTGTTTTTATAGCTGTACGGGAAAGCACTGCAAAATGCACTTTCCCATACAGCAACCACAAAAAGATGTACACCTTGTAGTATTTGTTTTAGTGCAATAGCTTTCTATGGTGGATGGATACCTAAACGTCCATCCAGACTGTGGTCAATGTTGGGATTGTGCCGCCTGAAAGTATGCGCCACACAGTGGCAACAAGTGCACTGTGCACCAGGCCTAACTCATTAGACTGTAATTATGAAACAGGAAATAATTGTATTTCTATTACCCCTCAGGTTCTGTCACTCTGCCAGAAGCACCAAGCGTCCACCTTTTGCAAGGAACCTGTCCTGAAAGCAACGGTGAAATAGAGCTCACTTGCCAAGTGTATAACCTAACCTCCCAGGATGCCACATTGAAATGGTATATCAATGATCAGGAAAGGAGGTTTGCAGAAGACAAACTCGAACTGGGAAAATCCCAGAACCACTATTTTGCTTTGCATAGTACAGTGACCATTGGTCAGTCTGAGTGGAACAATGGTGTCCGTGTAAAATGTCATGTGACCGACACCAATACTAATACAATAGCAGAGGACACAATTAAAAAATGCTCAGGTAAAGGCCAATGATAATTCAAACGTTGCCTATGCTAAATATTTGCACTTGAGATGTATTCATTTGGAAAACTGCAGCAAGTTCCAACCATCATAATAATATATCCTTCTATGGATATTCATGTGCTTTATAATTACATATATATATATATATACAGACACAAGATGCTCAGCACCGAAATCTTCTAACATGAGGACTGATGAGACTGTAAGCCTAAATGCGCAGAAGTATGAAAGTATGACAGGAGGGTGGACACTTTGCAGGGATATGCGAAGATCACGCACTACTCCAACCACATTGAAAATGTAGACATCAGTACTAAGGCAGTCTATGACAAGCTTATTAAAGCAGTATAGAACAATATACGGTATATGTCAATGCTAATATTCCATTATAATAATAATTGTTGTTTAATTGCTGTTTTTTTATCTCATAGAAAGCTTTAACTGTTTGGGAATTCATGTGTTTATCGTGCCACCCTCTATTGAAGATCTCTATGTTCATAACACTGCTCGTGTTACATGTGTGGCCTCCAACCTGAAAGATACAAATGAAAATTATTCATTTGCATGGAGCTTACCTGGAGGTTCTGACCTCAATGTTCAGACTGAGGATTCACAACTACATAACAATGGAACTTACAGTGTGTCCAGTGTCCTCACTGTTCCCCCAGATGTCTGGCTGCAAGAGACAGAATTTACCTGTCTATTCCGTCACAATGGACTCCAGAAACCCATCATTACTAGACTCAAGAAGGAAAAAGGTGAGGAACACCTACATTATATATGTATATACATATATATATATATACAGTATATATAAATATATACAGCTCTGGCAAAAATTAAGAGACAACTGCAAAATTTTCAGTTTGTCTGATTTTTCTCTTTATAGGTATATTTTTGAGTAAAATGTAAATTGCTCTTTTATTCTATAAACTACTGACAACATGTCTGAATTTCCAAGCAATAAACTTTGTATTTATTTTCAGAAAATGAGAAATATTCAAAATAACAAAAAAATGCAGTGCTTGCAGACCTCAAATAATGCTAAGAAGAGAAGTTCATAATCATTTAGAAACAACAATACTAATGTTTTAACTCAGGAAGAGTTCAGAAATCAATATTTTGTGGAATAACCATGATGTTTAATCACAGCTTTCATGCTTCTTGGCATGCTTTCCACCAGTCTTTCACACTGCTTTTGGGTGACCTTATGCCACTCCTGGTACAAAAATTTAAGCAGTTCTTCTTTGATGGCTTGTGACTATCCTTCTTCCTCTTGATTACATTCCAGAGGTTTTCAATGGGGTTCAGGTCTGGAGATTGGGCTGGCCATGACAGGGATTTGATGTGCTGGTCCTTCATCCACACATTGATTGACCTAGCTGTGTGGCATGGCACATTGTCATGCTGGAAAAACCAGTCCTCAGAGTTTGGGAACATTGCCTGAGCAGAAGGAATCAACTGTTTTTCCAGGATAACCTTGTATGCGGCTTGATTCATACGTTCTTCGCAAAGATTAACCTGCCCAATTCCAGCCTTGCTGAAGCAACCCCAGATCATCACTGATACTCCACTAAATTTCACAGTGGGTGCAAGACACTGTGACTTGTACGCCTTTCCAGGTCTCCGTCTAACTATTAGACGACCAGGTGTTGGGCAAAGCTGAAAATTAGACTCATCAAAGAAGATTATCTTACTCCAGTCCTCTATGGTCCAATCCTTATGGTCTTTGGCAAACATCAGTCTGGCTCTCCTTTGCTTCTCATTCATTGATGAAAGGCTTTTTTATAGCTTTACATGACTTGAGCCCTGCCTCTAGGAGCCTGTTACAAACCGTTCTTGCCGTGCACTTCACCCCAGCTGCCATTTGCCATTCCTTTTGTAGGTCACTTGATGTCATCCTGCGGTTGCTGAGTGACATTTGAATAAGATGATGGTCATCCCGGTCAGTGGAGAGTCGTTTTCGCCCTCTGCTGGTCTGTAGCTTTGTTGTCCCAAATGTCTGCTGCTTGACCTTATTGTAATGGACTGCCGTCTTAAAAATTTTAAGGATGGATGCAACTTGACTCTCACTGTATTCCTCAGCTAGTAAAGCGAAAATTGACTTTTTCCTCACTCAAGACTTTTCTTTTCAACTCCTTTGGCATGATTAAAAGTTATTTTTTCATTCCTATTACTTTTGGGATATTACTAGCACTTGTTTAGCCATCCAGCTTGTCCTATTGCAAGAGGATTGTGAACACCACAGCAGTGTATTTTTATACTATCCTTCGTTAAATAAGATTTGGTTCAGGTGATCACCTAATCAGAAGCACATTAAGTAGAATGAGGTGTACTCTGGTTGGAATTCAACTGACACTGGAATGGCTGTGAGACATGTAGAGAAGCTGATTTTTATAAAACTGTGCAGTGGTCTCTTAATTTTTGCCAGAGCTGTATATACACACACACACACACACATAAATATTTTTCGGATTATAAGACAGTTTTTTCCACCCAAATTTGGGGGGACTATGGGTGTGCGTCTAATAATCCGAATTGTAGCTGTGGTGGGGCTTACCACATGTGGTGGAGTGGTGTCACATGGTTGCTGCTGCCAGAAGCTTCTGGCAGAGGCAGGAGTCGGGTGGTGGCTGCGAGCCCCAGGCTGGTACGATGAGGTGTGCAGCTGTAACGGGGGCTCAGCCGACATTTTGTGAAGCCCCCAAGCCCGCAATTTCCTTACTCTTCTATGCAGTGGACCCCAGGAATATGGTCGCCGAAGGTGGCATATGCGTAAATTGAGTTCTCAACAGCAAGATCTCATCTCCTGAGATCTCGGCTCCTGAGATCTCAATTGTGCATAGAACAGTATGGAAAGTGCGGGGCTCGGGGCTTTCACAAAATGCCGACGGAGCCCCCACACCATCAAACACCTTGTCATACCAGCTTGGGGCACGCAGTCATGGCCCAACTCCTGCCGTGGCCGAACACCCCATCCTACCAGCCTGTAGCCCGCAGCATCTCCTACCTCCGCCACCTGGGACCCCTATCCACTACTGCTTCCGCAAAAGCACGTACTGCTTTATTAAAAAAAACACATTTTTTTTCTATTTTTCCTCCCCAAAATTTGGCGTGCGTTTTATAATCTGCAAAATACAGTATATATGTACATCTTATATAATATATATATATATATATATATACAGGTATATCTATATAGATATACCTGTATATATATATATATACATACAGTTGAAACCAGAAGTTTGCATACTGTATATAAAAAGACACATCTGCATGTTTTTCTCAATATCTGACATGAAATCAGAATAAACATCTCCCGTTTTAGGTCAATTAGGATTACCATAATTATTGATATTTGCCAAATGCCAGAATAATGAGAGAGAGAGAGAGAGAGAATGTTTTAAGGCATTTTTATTACTTACTGCAAAGTCAAAAGCTTACATACTCTAAGATTACTATGCCTTTAAACAATTCTGGACTACGCATATGATGATGCTGTATATTCCAACTGTATATGGAATAACAATGGTGCTACACTGCAAAATTCATGCAATTGGCGAATCATTTGTGGTTTATAGACTGTTGACTAAGTTGATGGAGCAGTAGGCACGCTTCTAAGCAAACAAAATGCTTATTTTCTGTTACCTCAGATATATTTAACTAATATTGTTATTTTCTGTAGATTTTTTGACAGTTAATAAAAAAATCTTTAGCTTGTTCTTTTAGTCCTTATCATTAGAATCAAATCTGACTTGCCTTGATCTCAACAGGGAACTCAAAATTATGATTCTCAAAAGGTGAATTTTAGTGAATTGAGTTATTTTGTTGTAAATCTGTCAGACTGCTGTACTGGTACATTAAGCATTGATATAGCTAATTTTAAATATATTTTATACACAGTAACAAAGACGTCCCAACCTGTGGTTTCCGTGTTCCCACCATCTACTGAAGAGCTGGCTCAGAAGGAGACATACACTTTGCTATGCTTAAGCTCCAAATTTAATCCTTCAAATATCTTCATGGGTTGGACAGAAAATGATTTGGAAGTCTCTAGAGAGCGCTATGTCAACAGTGCACCCATGCTTGAAACCGGCGGGAAAACCTATTTCATGATAAGCAAGCTTACCATTCCAGCTAGTTCTTGGGATTCAGGATTTAATTATGGCTGTGTGGTAGGCCATGAAACCATACCCAATAATTTTAGCAGAACATCCATTGACATAAACTCTGGTAAACCATCAAAGGTCAATTTGTCTGTCAAAATGTCTGATGTTACCCTCAGTTGTTATTAAAATGTCATCTATGGCATCCTCCACTTTCCTTCTACCAAATGTTCAGTACTTTCTTCCCTTTATGGTGTATGTTACACAAATTGCTCAACATGTTGTTAAAAGGCGATTACGACTATAACAAGAACTAAAGCTAACTTTCTATGTAAATGAATGAATGACGTCTTCCCCGATTCTTTTGTCTTGACTTTGTTAATTGTATCTTCTCCTGTCTATTTGTGATTTTACAATGGTAGAAATGTGGAAATGTTTTTTAAAATGATTGATGTTGCAATAAATTCTATAAAGACAATTTTCAGAGATGGGGACTCAGTGACTAGAATAAGATTCTTACATTTTGGAATATGGCATTTGTTCACTTTGCCTAAAGAACTTTAGGCAAAGTGAAGGGATAATTGTAGGCAAGATGTATCTAGATTGATTAAAATTATGTGTCAAGGTCACTATATTTTCAGTTATTCCACACTATTGTGGGACCAGACTCTTGTGCTCTCCATCAGTTCTTCTCATTTATTTTCATAGCATAGGAATTGCAGGCACCACAGTTAAAGAAGTCTAAGGGGTAACATTTCTCCTTAAGGAGACTGCCAAGTTGGCATAGGGAAAAATATAGGCCACGCGTTGCTCCTTGGAAAATAAATTATGTATATAGTCTTTTCACAAAGAAAGAAAACGTGGTCTCTATTGACACCCATTGTAAGTAGCAATTCTATAAATCAATAATAATCTTCCAAAGATCATTTGTGGAGAAAATTGATGTTGCAAAGTTCTTTAAAGGGTCTTTATTGACTTATACGATTGCTACATCCTATATGTGATACTAGAGACCTCGCGATCTTCTGTGAGAAGCCTATTTGCCCAGTCAGAGAAGACACTATACTATGTACGGTGTAAAATGAAACTCCAAGCCGGAGCACTCTCTCACACTCTTTCAAGTATGACACACTATTAATGCAATATCAGTGTGTATTATTACAACTAGTAGTAAACTGTCTCCTAACACAATGTCATTAGTTCATAAAATCTGTCATAGTGACAGTTCTCTTTAAGTCTTACTTGGTGTCATAAGCGGTAGTAATTATTATTATTATTATACATTTATATAGCGCCATTTATTCCATGGCGCTTTACATATGAAAAGGGAAAAATATAGACAGATACAATAAACATGTGCTAGACAAGGGACGCATAAGTACAGAAGGAGAGAGGACCCTGCCCGCGAGGGCTCACAGTCTACAGGGATGGGTGAGAATACACTAGGAGAGGGTAGAGCTGGTCGTGCGATGGTTCAGTACACTGAGGATCATTGCAGGTTGTAGGCTTGTCGGAACAGGTGGGTCTTCAGGTTTTTCTTGAAGGTCTCCGTTGTTGGTGAAAGTCTGATGTTTTGCGGCAGGGAGTTCCAGAGTATGGGGGAAGCCCGGGAGAAGTCTTGTATGCGGTTGTGGGAAGAAGAGATGAGGGGGGAGTCGAGAAGGAGATCTTGAGAGGATCGAAGGTTGCGTGTAGGTAGGTAGCGGGAGACCATGTCACAGATGTATGGAGGAGAAAGGTTGTGGATGGCTTTGTATGTCATGGTTAAGGTTTTGAACTGGAGCCTCTGGGCAATAGGAAGCCAGTGAAGGGCCTGGCATAGTGGGGAGGCTGGGGAATAGCGGGAAGACAGGTGGATTAGTCGTGCAGCAGAGTGTAGGATGGACTGGAGTGGTGCCAGAGTGCTAGAGGGGAGGCCAGACAGTAGGAGGTTGCAGTAGTCGAGGCGGGAGATGATAAGGGCGTGCACTAGTGTTTTTGTGGTTTCATGGTTGAGGAATGAGCGGATCCGGGAAATATTTTTGAGTTTGAGGCGGCAGGAGGTGGCGAGGGCTTGGATATGTGGTTTGAAAGAGAGGGCAGAGTCGATGATCACCCCAAGGCACCGAGCATGTGGGACTGGGGAAAGCGAGCAGCCATTGACATTGATGGATAGGCCTGGTGGAGGGGTAGAATGAGGTGGGGGAAAGATGATGAATTCTGTTTTGTCCATGTTCAGTTTGAGAAAGCGAGCAGAAAAGAAGGCTGAGATAGCAGACAGACACTGTGGGATTTTGGTCAGTAGGGAGGTGAGGTCAGGTCCAGATAGGTAGATCTGCGTGTCATCGGCGTAGAGGTGATACTGCAAGCCGTGGGATTCTATGAGCTGTCCCAGGCCGAAGGTGTAGATGGAGAAGAGTAGGGGTCCTAGGACTGAGCCTTGGGGAACACCGACAGACAGGGGGCGAGGTGAGGAGGTGGTGTGTGAGAGGGAGACACTAAATGTTCGGTCTGTTAGGTATGATGAGATCCAGGATAGGGCCAAGTCTGTGATGCCAAGAGATGAGAGAATCTGTAGGAGGAGGGAATGGTCTACGGTGTCAAAGGCAGAAGACAGGTCCAGGAGAAGGAGGACAGAGTAGTGTCGCTTGCTCTTGGCGGTTAGTAGGTCGTTGGTGACTTTAGTTAGGGCAGTTTCAGTTGAGTGATGCGGTCGAAAGCCTGATTGTAACCGGTCAAAGAGGGAGCAGGAGGAAAGGTGGGAGGACAGTTCAAGATATACATGCTGTTCCAGTAGTTTTGAGGTGAAGGGGAGAAGAGATATCGGGCGATAGCTAGACGCTGAGGATGGGTCGAGGGAGGGCTTTTTGAGGATCGGGGTGATTGAGGCATGTTTGAAGGATGAAGGAAAGACACCATTTGTAAGTGAAAGGTTGAAGAGGTGTGTGAGAGTAGGGATGAAGACTGTGGCAAGGTTAGGGATGAGGTGGTAATGTCTAGGACTCTCTTTTACGACTCAATACCTCATTTCTGGGATAGCGTGCCATCAAATAAAAGAGACAAAAATCATCAATAAATAGAAAAAGTGAACTCCAAATTTCCACAATGCATGGTAGAAGGTAATTCTAGGTAGTATAGACTTTTCACTTTTACAAATACACATCACTCAATACTACAAAAAAATATATTACCCACTATCCTATGCAAATTTATTATTCTTTTTACTGATGAGGCTAAGCAAGACCTTGACTTCATTGGCAATTGTAATTTACTTTTTACCTAAAAAGTGACAGTATATATAATATAAATACCACAAAGTAATCCTAGATCTACATTTCAGCATGATCCAAAAATACAATCCTAGCAAATTATATAAATATATGAACTGTACGCTATCTAAGCAGTAAACTCAATTAGGGAGATTTAGTAAGCTAAGAATTCTGCCACTATTTGCACCATTTGTTGTGTTTTAGACACCTTTAGTGCCTTACTTGTCAGGTGGCTTCCTGGATAGCGGAATTGTCAAAAAGAATTGCGGCTTAAATGCCACACTGCACGCCAAGATATGGCACAAATTATTCACATAAAGTATGTTAACAAATAGGTAGTGTCAAGTCCAGCAGACGTGTCTAATGGTACAAAAAATTATCATCCAGCATTAGCCACTGGGATAACCTTGCAGACAATCGATTCTAAATGCCATGCGCCCCTGTGGTCTCTATGAGAGAGCTGCTGGCAGCAGTTTATCTCCCCAAAAAAAGGATCGAGTGTTGGATCCTTCTCTAAACTGGGAGAGAAGTCAGGAGGCCCCCATACACACATGGTACAAATATCTAAGGGTAAAACCATGAAGAAATATAACGTATGAAAGCATACCATCTATAAATAAATCTTCACAGACAACATGAGAGTGGCACTCCTATGTACTAAGTATAATTCAGTATTGCCCTAGGAACTTCTACGGTTATCTTGTTATTTTATAGAAACCAGGCCAACCCCATATAATGAGTTCTAAATACCCCATAGGGCTCCAATTTGGATCTGACAAAAGGTAGACAGTTTTAGCATTGCTTGACATTCCCTCAAAAAAGAAGACCTCCCTCACGCCTTAAAAAACAATCAATATAGCCCATGCACTATTCAGGTGAGTATTCCCCTATACAGGACCCTGACTTGTCAATGAAGCACTAACGTGACCAACAGACATATGGCAAATTCAGCCAGCCGGGCTTTTACCTTGAATCCTGCCTGGCTCCTCTTTACTACATTTAAGTAAGAGGGCTGTAAAAATAACCAAAGCATATAACTGGAAACATTATAACTGCCATAGGTCAACACCAGTGGTGGCCAAACTCAATCCTCATTATTTTTATATACATTGTTAGAATAAATCCTGGAGTCTAGAGAAGAAAGCCACTATTTATCCCATACATGCAGTTTACAGATTAAAGAGTGAATTAGAATTTTCATTGCAGTTTATTCTGATAAATGTTAATGGAAATATTAATGAGATAGTGTTGAAGTCATTCATCAACGAGGTTGTCCAGGCATCTAATATTGATTACTTACCCTTTGATTAGATCATCAATATCCTATCGGTAGGGATTTTGAAACTCCGCAGCCCCACCAATTTCCTATGGTGGCTGTATGTTAACAATGAATGGAGCTGAACTGCACAGCTGCATTAAACATGTACCAGCCCCTGCCCAGGACTCCAGATCAGCTCTAAAATCCATCCAATTTCAGAAAAAATATTAATTCTAATGCTGGGGTCACACTTGTGAGAAACTCGCATGAGTCACGCACCTCAATACCCGGCACTGCCGCTGGCACTCGGGCCAGAGCGTTCAGCTGCATAGAAATACAAGCAGCCGCACAATCCGGTCCCGAGTTCGAGGAGCGAGACTCGGGCGAGTTTCTCGCAAGGGTGACCCCAGCCTAAGGCAGATTATATCCATACAGATGGCGTCAAATGGAGCTTATAAAAAGCTATGGTGCCATCATATACTGCCGTGAATGCTCCATGCAGTAGTCTTGGTACTATGCATGTGCCCTTACTATGATTGGGCAGCACATGTTCATAGGCAATGGAGAGCAAAAGACTAGAAAATTAGGGATAGAAATAAAGGTGACAAAAGAGATTACCAAATTGCTATCAATGTTTTTTGCAGTTTAACAGTAATTGTAGATTATAGAAAAGCTAAGGAAAGTTTATCATTAAGTTTTATTTAAATGTTTTTCATTTGTAATGCTAGGAAAAGCTGAAAAATGTTAGGAAATAAAAAGTTAACACAGAAACAATTGGCACTAGTTAGAAATCAGTTTCAAGATATTGTTTGAAAGAAACCTGTCCCCACCTCCTGTCTGAGGACCATAAGTGGCAGAAATCATGAGCTTAAGGACATGGGGTTATAAAAAGTTCTGGGAAGTTAATACATATTAAGCACCAGCAATCTCACAGGAGCATTAATGTCATACTTGGACCCATAAGAGAGTCCAGAATAAGAAACAATATTATACACTGAACTGTATTCATCTGTATCTGGAAACACTGAATAAATTCATGGCTTCTTTCAGTAAAACACTATGTAAAAATATGGGACCCAACGTAAAATGCATCTGCATATCCCACAGTCCACGTTAACGTCATACTTGAGATGTGATGTGAGTCCCAAAAATGTTTATCTGCTGGAGCCCTTAATATAATGTATGAAAACAAAAACAAGTTTACAAGACAGCTTTGTCCCCATTGGACTAATCTGACTTAAAGGGGTTTTCTCAAGTTCTTAAATAAGTGATTGTAAAACCTCTTTTTAATCTCTTATTAAAAAATCCTCTCCATTCTGAAGAAAGAATGGATTTTTCATTTTATAGTGTACAACTCACTGCCTAGGTTACCGACCACTCTGCCGTCTCAGAAACCACAGAGTGGTCAGTTGCCTAGGTAGAGAGCGCGTGCTGCTAGTAGGCACTAAGCTTTGGTACCTGCTTGCACTTCTGTGATAAGCAGGCCAGATCGCTGCTTCTTCAGTGCCCCTTCAGTGCTTTTCCCGTGCCGCAGAGGCAAATCTACATCTGCTGGCAGCGTGGGAGAACACACAGTTTGGACCAGCAGCGTGACCATGCTGCTGGTCTGAATTGTCATTCGTCAGGCACATGCCACACAGCAACCGGGAAGCTGGGAGGCAGAGGAGCGGGACTCTCCTAAAGGTACAGCATGAGAAAATCCCTCTAAGTACATTATTCTATCTTTCCCAGTCATAATATGTGCTTGACTTCTGTCCTAAGACTAAATTCACTTCATTAACTACAATTGACATATACTGTTACTTATTCCATAGCAGTTTTTTTCCCTAAATTGCTTTTTTTCACCAAGCTTTCAACAATACATTGACCTCTCAATCAAACTAATAAAACAAATACGAAGAAGTTAGTTTTCCAGTTATCTTTCTTACTAAGCACCCTTTATTTTCAAGCACATGAGGATAAGGAAAGCCGAGGACTTGCCATAGGTCTCATCACAACAATAGCATCATATTATTATACTATATTTAGTCATTTTCTAATTATTACGAAGTGGAGATGCTCCGTTTCTGAGTCAGATCTTTGCATACAGCTCAGAAGCAATGAATAATACCGAACTGCAGGTGCACATCACATGTTTGTGGATGTAGGTGCGGTTCTTTTATAATCTTAAAACTTCTGTTTTTCAGGGGAAGTGAAATTTAGACAAAACATCATATTTATGCTTTGTAGAACACTAGAACATATTGACTTTCAAATGTTTTACAGGAGGAATTAATTAAATAAGATACATAAATACAAAATAAAACATTTATTTTGAATGTATACTAAAGACAAACACTTAAAGAGATGAGGCTCTTTTGACAGGGATAAAAAAAACATCTTTATTATAATGTATTAACAAGGATAACAAAAGAATCATATAAAAATGTAAAAACAGGGCAATACAAATACAGAAGAAAGGTGGGTATCCCTGGGTAAGAGTATAGTACAATAAACTGCTAGATCTATTTAGAGTCTGATAACTATTATATTATAGACAAAGGTTTAAACCATATAATGAAAACATAGTTTCATGTATACAAAGAATACCATAATATACAATTGATTTAATTATAAGATGTCAATGTAATAATGGGCTTAATCTATGCAAAAATCCTAATAAATTCTTACAGCTGCATATCACATCCATATAAGTAATGTTAGACTAAGAGATGGCACACATAAACATGATAAAACACTGTATTATACATATTATTATGATGGCAGTAGATGGTGTTAATACAATAGTTATTTGTAGACCTATCACAAAAGATACCAGACAAAAAAGACACCAATATGTAAAGGTAACATTACAAGCAGAATAGTAGTACAGGAACCCTCCACACCCGACGCGCGTTTCACAATGAAATGCTTTATCTATGACTTGACTCTTTATTGAAAAGAGTCAAGTCATAGATATAGTAGGTTACAGATCACTGTTGAATTTAGTTTAATGTGTATGTCCTGGGAATATTTGGTCATTAGTTAATAAGTGTGTTCTTTATTTAGGTGGCTGTGAAAATATAGGAATCAAAGTCACTGCAGGTGAAGAAGAAGAAGAAGAGGATATAGAGAATCCATGGGAGATCTCAACAACATTCATGTCCTTGTTTGTCTTGAGTCTGGTCTATAGCGTCACCGTAACTTTATTCAAGGTAACAAACCACTGTCTATTAAAGCTGTGAAATCCATCCTTCTCTGTAAAAATATCACCAGGTTATCACATATAACTGGTATAAGAGAAAATATCGAAATCCCTGCTTCAGACTCAGAATCATCCAGTGTAATGTCAAATTAGAAAGGTTTTCTCAAAAAATTAAAACATAAAAATCAAACTAGTGGAGAGGCCTCATTCTCAACATCACTAGGAATGCTACAACTCAGTTATGTGAACTAATGACATTAATTTTATGACACCTGCTATAACCCACTTATGTGAATTTATTAAACTAACTTTTATGACACAAAAGTCCCATAATGTGTGAAAAAAAGATATTCAATTTTCAGTTTCTTTTTAATATTTTATCTTTTCAGAATAGTTTTTCTTTTACACATACAATAACAAATTAAAATTAATTACAAACATTTGCAAATAATGAAATAGTAGGGCAATATTTATCTACTGATGGCTGAGATACAGTTGGGGGAGACCTCTTCTATGTTGAAGCGGGTCAGATTTGTACCAGACATTACAGAAATTGTCCCATACATGTGAATGAAGAGTACAGAAATCCATGTACATACTGCAGAACAAACCACATGCACCAGTATAGGACCCATTTTCAGTCAAAGAAATTTTTACGAAGAAATGTGCAATGTGTGAATATCTTATTATCTGTGACCTCCACAAATAATCAGAATAAAGGGCAAACAGCCTTATCAGATATATCATAAATTTCAATAGCGCTTTATTCTTCCTGCATACACAATCAATAACAGAGTCTCTTCTCAAGCATAGTACACTGAAGTCCACCCGACTAGATTTCGAACGCCGGCTATCATAAGTAATGTTGAAACTTACTATGCCAAGATGTTTTGTGTTAATAGTAATAGTTAACATTTGACCTGATCCATGCTAAATGTTTTCTTTTAAACATTGTACAATGGACAGATCACACCGAAATTAAAGCATTGCATCTATTAGAATATACACAGAAAATAACTGTATAGCTCACGTCTATCACATCTTAATTCCTGTTTATGTGCAATGGTCAGAGACTGACTTTTTATGTATCCTTATGAGGTTGGCCATGATTAGAAATAACGTCTGCTTTTTTTTCTAGAAACAGAGCCACTCATGTCAGTAGAAACAAAAAATTGAAAAGTCAGCTCACCCAGCAGGAGATCCGAACACGGATGCTTGTAGTGCCACAGGGAGAAATATAGAAATGGAAAAAAATACTGTAACGATTTTCAGTTAAAAGCATAAATTTATTGAAAAAGTAATTTTACATATAGTTTTTCAATAAATTTTTGCTTTTAACTGAAGATCTTGAGTCTGGATTTTTTCCTTTTCTACTCATGTCATTAAGTTGTATGTGATTGTATAAAACACCAGATTAGCCGTATTCAGTTAAAAGGGATTAGCTGCTAAACTAGACACAACTCATAAGGATGAGTGGTGCTGTTTCTGGAAAAATACAGACTAAAAAAAAGACTGAAAACCTGGAAAACTTCCTTAAATTTTTCTCAATGTATTCTATCCAGTTGTAGAGTGTTCCAATCTTCAATCTTCAAGTAGCGACTATGATATATGGACTAGCTGTGGGTTCCCTGTCCCAAACTCAACAGCTTCATATATGCCTAAAAAGCCGTTAACTTCAAGTCAGTCTACCCGCAACTAGTCCTTACATTGTGGACCATGAATGCCGGATGTGTGAAGACGTGCATCTATGAAAATGATTCATGGATTGACACTAATGAAGATGCTTCTACGTAATTAAGGCCAAATATGCAGAATAAGTGACCCGCTGGGGATACTTTATATCGGCAAACTCCAGCAACAAATAGTATCAGAACATTAAAGATTATTTTACTTCTGTTATAATACTTTAATTATAAAAAGAAGAGTAAAATGAGCTCAAGGAGCGGCCTGAGACCTTGCTTTGAGTGTTTCCAGGGACAAGCACCAGTGATTTTGCTTTTACCATAAAATATATTATGAGCAGCACAGCACTGTATACTTGTCCCATACTGATGTAAATCTGTGGCTTTCTTCACAGGTAAAGTGAGTTCAATTTCCCGTTCCTGTTTGGGACATACTTAGGACCCGCTGCATATCAAGAAGGACATGTCTGCATGTGTCAAAAAATTGAGTAGATGCATTTTTTTCACATAAATAATTATGTCATAACTGTAATAGATGTGTTTAAAGATTTCTTTAATAAACATATATTTCTGTAATATACCGAGTGTACTTGAGTATATGTAAACCAGCATGTTCATCACAAAGGTCTACATTGTACTAGTAGATAAATATAAAATACAGGGTATTACCATACTTCCCAATTTCACAGAAGAGAAAACTATGAGGCGCATTACACACCCTTCACCACACAACCATTTAATAATTTTATCTACCTTGACAGGAGGAGATGTCAGAGGGGGCATAGGGGCAGTGAGGGATGGTTGGATTTTTTTTTTGGCCATTCATTCGTTGATTGATTTATAGTCATAACTTTTTTCTTTTTACGTAAGCTTTACTATATGACGTGTTGAGCTATAGATTTTCTTAACTGCCATTTTATCAAACACATGTGTAAGGTTGTGTTCACATGTAGGGTAAATATTACATACTAGATGGTGGCCCGATTCTAATGCATCGGGTATTCTAGAATATGTATGTAGTTTATTTATGAAGATTTAAGAATGCAGTGTATATAGAGGCTGCTGCTGGGGTGTATATAGAGGCTGCTGGGGTGTATATGTGGAGGCTGCTGCTGGGGTATATGTGGAAGCTGCTGGGGTTTATAGAGGCTGCTGCTGATGGGGTGTACGTGGAGGCTGCTGCTGGGGTATATGTGGAGGCTGCTGCTGCTGGGGTATACGTGGAGGCTGCTGCTGGGGTATATGTGGAGGCTGCTGCTCTGGGGTATATGTGGAGGCTGCTGCTGGGGTATATGTGGAGGCTGCTGCTGCTGGAGTATATGTGGAGGCTGCTGCTGCTGGGGTATATGTGGAGGCTGCTGCTGGGGTATATGTGGAGGCTGCTGCTGCTGGGGTATATGTGGAGGCTGCTGCTGCTGGGTTATATAGAGGCTGCTGCTGGTGGGGTGTACATGGAGGCTGCTGCTGGGGTTTAAGTGGAGGCTGCTGCTGGGGTACATGTGGAGGCTGCTGCTGCTGGGGTATATGTGGAGGCTGCTGCTGCTGGGTTATATAGAGACTGCTGCTGCTGGAGTATATGTGGAGGCTGCTGCTGGGGTATATGTGGAGGCTGCTGCTGGGGTATATGTGGAGGCTGCTGCTGCTGGGGTATATGTGGAGGCTGATGCTGCTGGGGTATATGTGGAGGCTGCTGCTGCTGAAGTATATAGAGGCTGCTGCTGGTGGGGTGCACGTGGAGGCTGCTGCTGGGGTTTACGTGGAGGCCGCCAGTCGGGGTACTTCTGCTGCGAGCAGCTGGGAGATGACCGGCTGGTGCCTGTCATCTCCCGGCTGCGTCGCTGCTGACCTCCATGTGGCAGGAGATGACCCGCGGCTACCATCGGGAGATCAGCGGCTGGCGCCGCTGATCTCCCGACAATAGCGGTGGTGTGCGTGGTTCAAATCCTGCGCCAATTCACAGCCATACTGCACCTGTCGCCGATTGGTTGCATCCGGCTGGGCGCGACCAATCAGCAACGCGGGATTTCTGTTACAGACAGACTGAATTAGACGATTATATAGTAGATTTTTGTGCAGAAAATCTGCTGTGTAACGGTTCAACCAAAGCAGATGTGATTTCATGAAAACACACGCACACTATGCATCTGAAGACGCTGTTAAACTGCACATATTTGTGTGTTTTTTCACTATAGGTTCCTATGGAGAGTCTTCAAAAAACTATTGACCTCAGTGTTATTACATATTTATGGGTATAATGGAGAGAAAAAAAATCAATTATGCCATTTTTTTCCACTACATTTACTGATCACTGTAAATCTGTTCACTGTATTGTACGGGTTGTTACGATTATAGGGACACCTAACACATCTGTCTTATTTGCTGATTTTCTGTGTTAAATGCTAATCTGTGATATTTGTTTTTTAAAAAGTGCATTAAAAATGTCATCATTGTAATTGTTTTTCATAGTTTATGTTAGTAATTTTAGGAAGAAAAAAATTTGACATTTATTTTACCTCTATAATACCGGTATATAGAAATGCAATGGTAGTGTTCATAGAGAAGTAGCACTACAGGGGCGGACATATCATTGGTGCAACCTGTGTGGCCGCACAGGGGCCCAAGAGGTAAAGGGGCCCATTTCTACCTCCAAAGCAGGTGCAATTTTGCATTTTTAGGAGCTCTTAGGCTGCAAAGGACCCATATATTGTTCTTGCACAAGGGCCTTTTTCTGCCCGTGTCCACCAGTGTAGCACTATGAACTAGTTCTGCACAATGTGCCTGTAATGAAGATGAAGATTCTCTTGCACTTGAAAGTGGAGCTTGTGGCTCACTGCTACAGCTGCTGACTCTAATATATGGAGTTGGGTATTTGAATGCCAAAGAAAACCACATGTCAAGTTAAGTGAGCTATGCGACAGATACTGGACAAGGAGTTTGACTCAATATCATACGCAGTGCTCACTACACAGCAAGGAGATAAGACATCGCAGACACAGAGTGAAAGTTGGGACACAATATTGACCTCCCGAGACAGCGGGACATATTCCCCAAATGAATACTGTCCCACTGGATATTTGATGGTTGAGAACTATGAACAAACATTTTTATAAACCTTCATGTGTGAAGGAGAGAATGGCTAATGAACTCAATTATTAACCTTACATAAGCTAGTAATATATGTGGTGTGGCAAGATGGTGCCTATATCCTGGAACTACCCCCTGGACTCTTTGGAATGTGAAGTGGAAACACTGAAGACCATATATGAAACAGACCTAGCATGGACATATCACAGACTGACACGATGGGTGCTGTGAAGCTATGCGACGCCCTCTTCCTGCCTGCTACATGATCTTTTGTTTATACTAATAAAGTTCAGTTCTGTGCCAGGTCTTGCCAAGAGAGTAGCACACATCTGACCCTGTGTCTGATGTCTCTCTTTTATGCTTGCACTTGGCTCATATTTATCAGGTCAGGGGCAGGCAATCATTAAGATCTCACCTTAAGAGATCACCTCAACACATGTACAATGTGACATTACTATGTTACCAATAAATCTATAACATATTTTCATAAATAACAACCTAGTCTTTAAATACTGAAGTTGTAGTTTACGTCCACACAGCAATCATATGCAGCTAATTTTGACACCAGATTGTCAGCACACATCTAAGTCCACAGTGGAATAAGTCAATGCGGATGTACTTTTACAATTTGTCCAAAAATCCCATCACGCAATCCACAGTTATTCGGGATTTGTCTAATAACTTCCATCTCATGATCAAGACAATAGTATATCCACCATACGTAACCTATAGAGACTGCAGAACATTTACTTCTAAAAACTGACACAAACACATCCCAGACAGACTCCATAATAATTAAATGGGTCTCTCTGTTTGCGTTTGCATCAGTTTTGGAACGGATCTGTTTTGCACATGAATTCTGCTTATCTGTTCATCAAAACAGAATAGACAAACAAAATGCACAAATGAAAATGTTTACTTAGCTTAAATGTGCCAAGTCCTTAGTCTGGTTTACACAAGGGATATATTTAAAAAAGGCATTGCGTAAAGCAATATTTCAAGTTATCAGATAAGTGTATTATATTAACCCCTTCACAACATGTGGCTATATTTACGTCATATGTCATGTCCCTTCCTTTGATGCAGGCTTACGTGTCAAACCCTCATCTTTCCACGCTAATGACTCCTGATTTAATCAGCTATTATGTGCCTTTACCAGCCGCAGGTACAGCAGTGGTCTACCTGTGGCTGTTAATGATCCCATCGGCGTGCCCCTCATGTGATAGCGGGGCACCAATGCCTTGTCATGACCACCAGTGGCCTGCTGAAGACTCCAGTGCCTTTCATTATGATCCTCCTATGAACCCCGGCCCAAGGCTGACATTCATAGGAGGCTGTGATTTCTGCTATATATAGAAGTGCTGAAGCACAAGAGGACAATCGCAGCTTCAAGTCCTCTAAGGGAACTATTAAACGCAGTAAAAAGTTAAAAATAAAAAAACTAAAAATATGAAAAAAAAAACATAAAAGTTCAAATCACACACCTTTTGCCCCATTGAAAATAAAACAATAAAAAATACACATATTTTGTATTGCAGTGTTTGTAAAAGTCTGATCCATCAAAATATAAAATATATTAATCCAATGGGTAAATGGTATAATGAGAAAAAAAATTGAAATGCCAGAATTGTGGGGGTTTTTTTGGCAGCCGCAACATTTAAATAAAATGCAATAGGAGGCATTTAAAACATTGTATCTACCCTAAAATGGTATCAGTAAAAACGTCAGCTCGGGGTGAAAAAAATTAGTCCTTACATAGCCCCATATCCTGAAAAATAAAAATGACACGGGTCTCGGAAAACAACGACAAAACCCCAAAAAATGTTCAGAAAAATATCAGATTTTTTTCCCCACTTAAAGCGAACCTGTCACCTCGTTTTTCAGCTATAAGCTGTGGCCACTGCCTTTCGGGGCTTATCTACAGCATTCCATAATGCAGCAGATAAGCCCCCGATCTAACCTGAAAGATAAGAAAAACAAGTTTTATTATACTTACCTTAGGGCGGTCCGGTCCGATGGGCGTCGCAGGTCCAGGTCCGCCGCCTCCCATCTTCATACAATGTCGTCATCCTCCTTGCTTTGCGTCGCGGCTCCTGCACAGGTGTACTGATTTGCCTTGTTGAGGGCATAGCCAAGTATTACAGTGCGCAGGCGCCAGGAAAGGTCAGAGAGGCCCAGCGCCTGCGCACTGCAATACTTTGCTCAGGAGCCGCGACACGAAGCAACATCGTATGAAGATGGGAGATGCCAGACCAGGATCTGCGACGCCATCGGACCGGACCGCCCTCGGGTGAGTATAATAAAACTTGTTTTTCTTATCTTTCAGGTTAGATCAGGGGCTTATCTATAGCATTACAGAATGCTGTAGATAAGCCCCGAAAGGCAGTGGCCGCAGCTTATATCTGAAAAACGAGGTGACAGATTCCCTCTAAACAAAAAAACTCATACGTGTTTGGTATCTGCATACGTGTACTGACCTGGGGAATCATTCTGCCAGGTCAGTTTTACCATGTACTGTAGTGAATATGGCAAATAAAAAAAACAAAAAACTATTGTGGAGTTGCACTTTTTTCCAATTTCATCACACTTGGATTTTTTTCCCCATTTTCCTGTACACTATATGGTAAACTTAATGGTATAATTTCAAAGTACAACTCGTCCTGCAAAAAACAACCCTTCATACGGCTATATTGATTGAAAAATAAAAAAAAGTTAAGGCTCTTGGAAAAGAGGAAGAAAAAATTAAAACAAAAAAATTTAATATGGCCGTGGGGTGAAATGGTAATTTATCTTATCAAATTCCACTTCTATCCTAGTGGAGACGTTCTTTTTGATAAAATGTATAAAATATCAATATATGTAGCCCCATAAAGACAACATGTTTTATAACTGAACCCTACCTGCTAAAGTTTGGGGAAAATTTGCTTGGCCATAAGGCCATGCCAACGACACAGAGGAAATGTAATATGAAAATGGCTTATGGCAACAGACAATTAGAACATGAAACCTATGAGCCCTTCTTAGCAGCTCTTCCCTCTGACTTAGGACCCCATCTAATAAAGAATATGGACATGGGGTTATTTTATTTAAAAAACCCTCTTATAACCTTTAAAAAAATAAAATCAGCTGAAAATGTGTAAAAAACAAAAAAGAAACAATATTTAACTCATCTTTCCCTCAGCGGCCCAGCACTGATGCTCAGGCTGTCCTGCCAGCTACCAGTACTTCACAGTTGCCATCGAATTTTGGCACGTGATTGAGGTAGCCGCTAGGGCTGCATGCTGGGAGTACGGCCGGAGGGTCAGCACTGGATCGCTACTGGAAAGAAGAGATGGGTATTGTTTTGTTTTTTTATACATTTGCAGGTTTTTTACCCCGAAGCCTGAATAACTCCTTACGCTTATGATAAAGAAATAGAAATATTGGTAATTCTCCTAAATGTACCTTTCTACATGTAACTAAAGCACAGCTGAGCTTCAGCTGCAGTTACACAAACAATATGAATTCTCAATTAAATCTAGGAAAGGTATACATAGCAAATATTATACCAATGTGTTTCTATTTCTGATACAGTAATCTAGTAATAGTTCCCCAACAAAGAAAAATACAAGAAGAACACAACATAAAAGAGGAACTAGGAGACGGAGAGGTTTAGGACTAGCGGTAACGAAATCTGCACTCACCCTCGGTGGTGAGAAGTGAGAAAAGCTACCGCACAGAATCCGAAAACTCCAACAATGCTGTACAATAATGATAGTCATAAAAGCGTGACTTCTACATGAAACAATACTGATGGTTACTGTCATGAGTTTTGTTTGCAAAAATATCAAATTAAATCTATAGATTGAAATAACAGCACATATTGCTATAAAAGTCGGCAAATTAATGAATCAATTAATTAATTTGCAAACAACACCAATGTCACTGCAACTAACCATGGCACTGATAGTGGAGATTCATCGTCTGCTAAATATATACAGTTAAGAATAAGTAAAATAATCATTAATTTCTATAGTTCTTCTGATGAGTACTAAAGGGATTTAGCTAAAAGGAATGCAGCTCAAAGTGCTGACTGAAATTCATGATTTTTAATCCTTACTATATACTGTATTTACACATTCTAAATGATTATGACGTTTTAGGTAAGGTCCTATCACATTGGATTATAGTTGACCAAACCTGCCAATATCGGAAGGAGCATGTGTAAGGGGTCTACCTGACTCTTCGGTAACATCATTTTGAAAGAAAAAAGAGCAGCTATGTATAAATTAAAACACTCAACCTTTTGTTCCCATGGGAGATAAGCTGCTGCCAGAGGTGTCTGCCAGTGGCTTTCTTGGCCGAGCAATTGTGTGTGTATAAGGGGTCATATATACATACGGTAGTTATCAGCCCAATGAACTGACAACGATGAAAGGTCTATGTTTAGCTTTAAACTATACTGTCATGGCGTTTAATAAATAGTCCAACATGAAAAGTTGTGTCCTCTGGGAGCTGTACACCACCGCCATACTCAAGTGGACTTTATTTATTCTCCTCACTTATATACCTCCATTAATTCCACAGCGCTTTACCGACATTATCGGCACTGTCCCCATTGGGGCTCACAATCTAGATTCCTTACCTGTATGTCTTTGGAGTGTGGGAGCAAACCGGAGAAACCGGAGGAAGCCCACACAAACACAGGAAGCATATACGATCACCTTGCAGATGTTTTCTTTTGGTTGATATGAGCCCGAGAACCCAGTGCTGCAAAGCAACACTGCTAACCACTGAGCCTCTCAGCCAAGGCGAACTTGTTACCATTGTCTAAAGAGCAAACCATAATATTCAACAGTATGGGAAATGGGCTTAATCCTTTATGGGCGCTTGTGTAAATCACACGTTTGATGTTTAGCGTAAATAAAAGGCACAAACTTGCATATATTACACAAATGTTAATAGATTCTTTTAGCAAAGTAAAACAATTTTGTTCTCTGGAGAAGAAATACTACAAAGGAATGGATAGATGTGGTAGTATTACCCCTGCTATTGCACATTCACATTCACATTGACTGGGTCCTTCACCAGTCATTCACTTTGTACTTGCACCCATTTTAGCAACAATTATTGTAACCAAAATCCTTTCCTTCAGTTTCTCATTATAGAAGGAGGGTTGTTCACTTTTTGTCATGTAACAACTTTAATTTAAAAAAATCATTAAAAAAATCTTCAGAATATCTATTCACAATAAATATATATATATATAATAGGTGACATCACTTCATATAGCTTACTACGCTTTCTTCAACATTTCCATGTAAATTGTAGCTGCCTTGCTGTATAACTTTCATTGTTTAGTTTATAGACCGACAATCAGGCATATTAGGTATATTATGAAATGATTTTTTTAAAATAAAAACAATTTATAATTTTTTCAGTCTATTTTCCCTAAAATAGCATAGTACCCTGTACTTTCACACTACCATTACCATAATGTTCCTATTATGAAATGTCATCATGCTGCTAGTTTTATCCCAAGAGTTCCACTTTTTGCTCATGTGCTCACAGGAACTAATGCCAAAATATGGGGGTCAAAATGGCTATTTCTTATGCCAATGTGAGACAGACATGGTTGTTACCATTAAAAATCAAAGGATTCAGTCTTGCAACTCACTCGTGAATTACAATTTTGATATTTCTCAAATGATGGAGTTAGGAGCTAAACTTGCCTATGACAAGAAATAGAACCTCACAAAGAATGCAGTGTAGATGTCCATATAATTGCAAAATTAATTTTATTAGATTAAAATTGTAACAAGAAAATCAGTGGGAAAAATGGGGGGACTAAAAAGTGACAGGTGCAAAAACCGCATGACAGAAACGGCAGGCATAAGGGCAAGTGTCCACATAAATAGTATAAGTATGGCCACAATCATAGATCAAAATCATGAAAAACCATCATGGTTGTTATATTGTTCTAATGCTCATGTTATATGGGATTCTGACATTCTGAGCACCTGTGTGTGACATGTAATAGTGCTATGTGCACTTATTGCTTTCCTTATATTGTGATATCTGTTATCTGATTCTTATGCCATACATACTATTATAATACTTGAGATATATGTGATTCAGATACCTTGAGCATTTCCCATATGCAATTGTGTCATGTGTACCATATGATGGTTTTTCATGATTTTGATCTATGATTGTGGCCATACTTATACTATTTATGTGGACACTTGCCCTTATCCCTGCTGTTTCTGTTTTGCGGTTTTTGCACCTGTCACTTTTTAGTCCCCCCATTTTTCCCACTGATTTTCTTGTTACAATTTTAATCTAATAAAATTAATTTTGCAATTATATGGACATCTACACTGCATTCTTTGTGAGGTTCTATATGTATACATATGTGCAGTGTGTCCTACACTGTCCCTATATATAAGCTACCTATATGATAAATGATACTTTTGAATAATTATGCTGTATTTGGGTAGCTTGGTGTGTTTTCCACATGCACTAAGACAAGAAATGTCTGCAGTCTTGGGGTGGAAAATCTGACTAGATCTTGGAGGATTATGATCAGACATGGCACTGCTGGGAAGACCTGTCTACTCTAAGTAATCCTCTTTTAAAGGTACCGTAGTTTCTTTCATGATGGTTCAAAGAACCATGATGGTCCTTGAGCCCTTTGTTACCCCTTCCGATTATTAAGTTTTCTTTTCCCTTTTGATGATGACATAGGCTTTTCTAAGTTTATTTGAAACATTTTCAAATATGACAGTGAAGGGTGCAAATACACTAGTCAATCTATGATTGGCAAATGTGCGCCGATCAGCTACATACAAACTGCGGTCATTTAATAGCCTGTTTAAACAGGCCAACCACACTCCCATGCACACAAAACTATTATTTATTCGTTCTGGGTGCATAGAATAATATTTTTCCCAGCAGCAGCACATATCCTTTCTACAATAATTTTTAAGCAAGCTTAATAACTATCTCACCTGACAAACGAGTGTTTTGCTTGTTCTTGGCAACCTGTTTTGAAAAGCCAATTATTAAAAAAATGAGATTTCTTTGGAACAGCCATTCTCAATGCTTGCCAGTGTAAATGTTTGTTCCCAAAAGTCAGTAGGTGTAAATGCACTCTTACCACAGATCAGTTATATGTAAGCTTTTCGGCTGGTCGTTTAATAGCCAGTTTAGATAGGCCGATCACACATTGTTAATACGATTGTTCCATGGACATAGAAATCATTGTTCTTGGCAGAACATGTTCTGCTTACAAAGGACAATGTGCTTCTTAGAACAATGGTTTTTAAACCAGCATAAAAATGATTTAACCTGTTAATTGAGCATTTTGCTCATTCGTCAGCTAATTAGTGGCCAATTTAGAAAGGTTGACAATTGAGAAGTGAGTGTTCCTAGGAATGCTTGTTCCCTAGTATTAGCCAGTATAAATACACCCTTTGTAAGAAAAAGCAGGAGAGAGAAACGGACTGACGCCGCCTAATAATCAAGGAACTGTGCTATACACCCCAAAATAAAAATAAGTTGGAGACAAGAGAAGAAAAGAATGTAAAATAGGCACTAGTAACCCTGTAATATAACAAACAACCTGAACAATGAAGAAGAAAATATTTTATTGTAATCAAAGTGAGCAAATGAGCATAAAATCATTTAAAAGAGCAAACATCTACTTGGTCTCCACAAAGAAATATGTAGGTGGCACACGGGGAATTAGTGCTTCCACCCTGTGCCCATCCTGCCATGGTGTATAGGTGCCCAGGATGCCCCCTATACAAAGTATACATTTATGGATGACATCTATCTATTCATCTATCATCTATTATCTAATTATCTATCTACCTATCCATTATCTATCTATCATCTATCTATCTATCTATTTATCATCTATTTCTCTATCTATCTACATATATTATATGCTACCTATGATGACAGATAGATAATAGATAGATAGATAGATAGATAGATAGATAGATAGATAGATAGATAGATAGATAGATAGATAATAGACTGTGTTTTTTAAATCCACATGTCAATTTTTCTAGTGGTAAATGTGCTTTTTTATGTGTGAATTTTCCACATAGACTTGTATGAGACGAGGAAAATCAGAAAGCAAAAAACGCATTTCTAGTGCAGTTTCACAGTGGAAACATGCATGTGATTCGCACAGGACTTTATCAATAAAGTTTTATCAAAGCTAAGTAACAGGGAGTTTCCAAAATAAAGCAACTTTATTTACATGACATAAAAAGGAAAAAATAATGCAGCTGAAAAAACATGATAAAAATATGTGAAAAACCTACACTCAAAAACAATGAAAAAATGCAAGTAACCTATCGTATTTTTCGGATTATAAGACGCACTTTTTTTCCTTCAAATCTGAGAGAAAAATCGGGGTGCGTCTTATAATCCAAAGTGAGCTTACTGGGGTCGGCAGCGGTGAAGTTTGGTCACAGGAGGCAGGGTCGCTGCTTCAGGAGGCCGGCGGTGGTAGGAGTGCGGCGATGTTGCGGTGCCTAGGCATTCATTAGATGTCGACGCCAGTGAGCGGAGTTCCCTTTCCCATTCAATTACCTGTCGGGGGCTTTGGGAAAATGGCCGCCGAAAGTGGCATATGTGCAGACTGAGATATCAGGAGATGAGATCTCGTTTGCTGAGATCTCAATCTACACATGCGGCGCCTCCGGCGCCCATTTTCCTGTAGCCCACCACAGGTAACTGAATTGGAAAGGCGACTCCGCTCACTGGCACAGCCTTCTAATGAACGCCTAGGTACTGCAGCATCGTTCCAATACTGCTGCTGCCTCCGCCGGTCTCCTGAAGCAGCGACCCTGCCTCCTGTGACCATGCTCCACAGCTGCCACCCCCAGGTAAGCTAAGGATTGTAAGACATACCACCAACCACCATTTTATTTAAAAAAAAATCCTATTTTTCATCTCAAAATTTGTGATTCGTCTTATAATCAGGAAAAATACAATGTTTTACCAAATAAATGCAGAAAAGTACAGAAAATTTACGACATAAAAATGCACCAAATACTGAATGTGGGAATTTAGATGAAGTTAATTACATAGATAATCTGATAGAAAGGCAGAGAAAGATAAATAGATAGATAAGATAGATGATAGATAGAGAGATAGATAGATAGATAGATAGATAGATAGATAGATAGATAGATAGATAGATAGATAGATAGATAGATAGATAGATAGATGTTATGTTATGGTAGCTGAGGAGGCAGGAGCAAAAAACCGCATAGGCAGCCCAACACCAGAGAGGTTGGAAACTAATAGGTTGCAGACCCCTAAACTAATCGCACAACTAGAAGCAGATGGAAAGAGAAAGCTAACTGCCCCGGAATAGACCCCAAAGAGTAGGAAGCCCCAAACATATAATGGCGGTTAGACAAGATGAAATACGAACACAGACAAAAAATAGATTGAGCAAACTCTGGGGCCCAAAACTGTCCAGACAGTACAGCATAGGAGAGAATACTGTCTGCAACCCAGAAAAAAACCTAGGCAAAACTCCAATACTTCTGAATCCAAAAACACTGAGACCACACGGTCTCGACCACCTATATAAGATCTCTAGTGTGGACACGTACTACCCAGCAGTAAAATATCACAAGAACGGAGCAAATTAACAAATACAAAAAATGAACAGAGACCAGCCCCAAGCCCCTCAAAGGGGACCCGGCTGAAGACAAAAAGCAATGCAGCAAAAAGCAAGGAATTCAAACCACAGTAAAAAAAAACTGAAAGATACTTATCTGAAAGCAAGCAGTAGACAGCAGGAAAGCAAGCTGAATTCCAACCTAGACCAGGAAACACAATTGATCATCGGCGAGGATCAAGGGAGGTCAGCTCACTTATATCAGGCCAGTCAGTACCACCTGACAACCACTCGTTATCTGCAGGTGTAGGACTCTTGGTATTCAACATAGGTTCAATACCCTCAGCAACCACCAGAGGGAGCTTCAGCTCTGAAGTCGTCTCCAAAACGTTCACAACAGTACCCCCCCTTGAGGAGGGGTCACCGAACCCTCACTTGTGCCACCAGGATGATCAGGATGAGCTCGGTGATAGGCACGGACCAGTCTTTCAGCATGAATGTCAGAAGCAAACACCCAAGAATTGTCCTCCTGACCATAGCCTTTCCACTTCACCAAATACTGGAGTCTCCGCCTGGCCAAACGAGAATCCAATATCTTCTCAACCACATACTCCAAATTGCCCTCAACCAAAACAGGATCAGGAGGCGCAGCCATAGGAACCACTGGCTCGACAAATCTCTTCAATAAAGATTTGTGAAATACGTTGTAAATCTTGAATGTTCCTGGAAGAAGCAAACGGAAGGAAACGGGATCAATAATCTCCACAATCTTATAAGGTCCAATGAACCTTGGCTTAAATTTTGGAGACGCGACCCTCATAGGGATATTTTTTGAGGACAACCAAACCAAGACACCCACTTTAAATCGAGGACCATCAGTCCTATGCCGGTTGGCAAACCGCTGGGCCTTCTCCTGAGAGAGAGACAGCTTATCCACTACTTGATCCCAAATCAGCTGCATTCTCTCCACAATAGAGTCAACACCAGGACAGACAGAAGCCTCCACCTGCCCTGAAGAAAATCGAGGATGAAACCAGAAATTGCAGAAAAATGGAGACATCAAGGTAACAGAACTAGCCCTATTATTCAAAGCAAACTCAGCCAAAGGCAAAAAAGAGACCCAGTCATCTTGATCAGCAGACACAAAACATCTCAAATAAGTCTCCAAGGTCTGGTTTGTTCTCTCAGTTTGTCCATTAGTCTGAGGGTGGAATGCAGAGGAAAAAGACAGCTGAACTCCCAGTTTGGAACAAAATGTCCTCCAAAATCTGGAAACAAACTGGACTCTTCTGTCAGACACAATGTTCCCTGGAACGCCATGCAACCGAACCACCTGTTGAAAAAACAAGGGCACCAACTCGGAGGATGGCAACTTAGGTAGTGGCACAAGATGTATCATCTTGAAAAACCTATCACAGATTACCCAAATAAAGGTCATTCTCTGAGATACAGGGAGGTCGGAAATAAAATCCATAGAGATATGGGTCCATGGCCTCTTGGGCACAGGCAATGGCATTAACAAACCACTAGAGCGAGAGCAAGGTTTGGACCGAGAGTAAGTTCCACAGGACTGCACAAAGTCCCTGACGTCACGAGAAAAAGTGGGCCACCAAAAGGACCGACTCACCAAATCTCTGGTACCAAAAATACCAGGATGGCCGACCAACGTGGAGCAATGAATCTCAGACATCACATTCTTCCTCCACTGATCTGAGACAAACAATCTCCCAGCAGGGCAACGTTCAGGTTTATCCTCCTGAAATTTCTCCAAAGCCAGTCTCAAATTGGGCGAGATAGCGGAAAGAACCACACCCTCCTTCAGAATAACAGCAGGCTCAGTTACCTCAGGAGAATCCAGAAATAAACTCCTCGAGAGGGCATCCGACTTAACATTCTTAGTTCCCGGGAGAAAAGAGACCACAAAATTAAAACGTGTGAAAAACAAGGCCCACCTGGCCTGTCTAGGATTAAGTCGCTTGGCTGATTCAAGATAAACCAGGTTCTTATGATCCGTGAGGACCACCACCTGATGCTTGGCTCCTTCCAGCCAATGTCTCCACTCCTCAAAAGCCCACTTCATGGCCAATAACTCCTGATTACCCACATCATAATTACGTTCCGCTGGGGAAAATTTTCGAGAGAAAAAGGCACAAGGGTTAATCTTAGAGGCCTCCGGATCCCTTTGGGACAAAACGGCTCCTGCACCAATCTCAGAAGCATCAACCTCCACCTGAAATGGTAGAGAAACATCAGGTTGGCGCAGAACAGGAGCATAAGTGAATCTCCGCTTAAGCTCCTGAAACGCAGAAACTGCCTCAGGAGACCAATTCACTACATCAGGACCCTTCTTGGTCAAATCAGTCAGTGGTTTCACAATACCAGAGAAATTAGCTATAAATTTACAATAAAAATTAGCAACACCCAAAAATCTCTGAAGAGCCTTCAATGTAGTGGGTTGAACCCAATCACAAATGGCCTGAACTTTGACCGGGTCCATTTCAATAACAGACGGAGACAAAATGAATCCCAGAAATGAAACCTTCTGTACGCCAAAAAGACATTTTGATCCCTTCACATACAATGCGTTTTCTCTCAAAATCCGGAATACAGTCCGAACATGTTCCACATGAGAATCCCAGTCATTGGAAAAAATCAAGATATCGTCCAAATAAACAATCAGAAATGTATCCATGAAATCCCGAAAAATATCGTTCATAAAGGATTGGAAGACGGAAGGGGCATTAGTGAGCCCAAAAGGCATCACAAGGTACTCAAAATGCCCCTCTGGGGTACTAAACGCTGTCTTCTATTCATCTCCATGCTTGATGCGAATAAGATTATATGCCCCCCTGAGGTCAAGCTTGGTAAACCAACAAGCACCCTTCACTCTGGAAAATAGGTCAGAAATTAAGGGTAACGGATATTGATATTTAACAGTGATCTTATTCAGGAGACGATAATCAATACACGGCCTCAATGAGCCATCCTTCTTGGCCACAAAGAAAAAGCCGGCGCCCAAGGGTGAAGAGGATGGTCTGATATGACCCTTCTCTAAAGACTCTTTGATATAAGATCGCATAGCCTCATGTTCAGGTACAGATAAATTAAAGAGCCGACCCTTGGGAAATTTACAACCGGGTACTAAGTCAATAGCGCAATCATAACTCCTATGAGGAGGTAAGGATGCAGACTAAAGGCACTGTCACACTTAGCAATCGCACTAGCGATCACGACAATGACACGACCTGGCGAGATCGCTGGTGCGATCGCTATGTGGTCACTAGTTAGCTTCCAAACACAAAGATCTCATCAGAGATCAGCGACCTGTATAACGACCTCCGTGGTCGTTGGGAAAACCTAGTCCCACCTGCGATGCTGATAAAGTCGTTTATAAAGGGTGTCACACTCAGCGATTCAGGCTCACCAGCGGGACACCAACGACCAAAAAACGGCTCAGAATGTTCATAAGCGATCAGCGACATCGCAGCGGGGGCCACATCGCCGCTACATGTCACATACAGCTGCGTCGCTAACAAGATCGCTACTGCGTCATAAATCGCTGAAGCTTTAGCGATCTCGTTAGCGATCTCGCTTAGTGTGACAGTACCTTTACTCTCACTAAACACATCAGAAAAATCAGTCAAATAGTCAGGAACATCTTGAGACTGGGGGAGGCAGAAAAACATCTTGAGACTGGGGGGGCAGAAAAAACAGGAGTGTCAGCACGAACACATTGACAACCCCAACTGGTCACAGACACAGACTTCCAATCCAAAACAGGATTGTGAGTCTGTAACCAAGGAAAACCCAGTACAACAATATCATGTAAATTATGTAACACCAAAAATTTGCAATTCTCTTGGTGGTCTGGGTCAACCCGCATTATCACCTGGGTAGAAAACTGGGGTTTATTCTCCGCCAAGGGAGTAGAATCAATGCCCAGCAAAGGAATAGACTTCCGCAGGGGTTTCATAGGAAAACCACAACATTTGGCAAAATCAAAATCCATCAGGTTTATAGCTGCCCCTGAATCAACAAAAGCCTGAGCTGAAAATGTGGACATGGAGCAAATCAAGGTAACAGTCAACAGAAATTTAGTCTGAACACTACACAAAACAACTGAGCTGCCAGAGCATCATCATTCCATTTAGTAAGGACTGCCCACTTTCTGAATTTCTGACAATACAGCTTAGCGGCTTCATGACCCTGATTCAATGCCAACAAGGTTTTTTTCAGCTTGATCAGTAACATTAGGTTCATCGTACAATAACCCCAGAGCCTGAAAAAACACTTTAACATCATTCAAAACAGGATCCCCAGGTGTCAGGGAAAAGGCCCAATCCTGAGGGTCACCGCGCAACAGGGAGATGACAATTTGAACCTGCTGCGTTGTGTTCCCTGAGGATTTAGGCTTCAAAGCAAAGAACAACTTACAGTTATTTTTAAAATTCAAAAACTTAGACCGATCCTCCAAAAATAAATCTGGCATAGGGATCCTAGGTTCCACAACCGGCAACCTAGCGAGATAGGTAGCAATATTCTGAACTTCAGCGGCGAGCCGCTCAACACGACCAGACAACTGCACAATCTCCATTGAGGAGAAAAAAAATTTCCTCCTCAGTCCCCAGAGAAAAAGAGGAAAAAAATGCAACAAACAGAAAAAAAAAAAAATTCTGACTTTTTTTTTTTTTTACTATTTTTCCCTTCTGTTGCGTACCATAAAATTTTCAGTATGCCCGGTGATTCTGTTATGTTATGGTAGCTGAGGAGGCAGGAGCAAAAACCGCATAGGCAGCCCAACACCAGAGAGGTTGGAAACTAATAGGTTGCAGACCCCTAAACTAACCGCACAACCAGAAGCAGCCATGGAGCGTACCTACGGTGGTCCTAGACGCCTCGGCACAGCCGGAGAGATAGCTATCCCTGAAGATGGAAAGAGGAAAGCTAACTGCCCCGGAGTAGACCCCAAAAGAGTAGGAAGCCCCCAAACATATAATGGCGGTTAGACAAGATGAAAATACGAACACAGACAGAAAATAGATTGAGCAAACGCTGGGGCCCAAAACTATCCAGACAGGACAGCACAGGAGAGAATACAGTCTGCAACCCAGAAAAACCCTAGGAAAAACTCCAACACTTCTGAATCCAAAAACACTGAGACCACACGGTCTCGACCACCTATATCAGATCTCTGGTGTGGACACGTAGCTACCCAACAGTAAAATATCACAAGAACAGAGCAAATGAACAAATACAAAAAACGAACGGAGACCAGCCCAAGCCCCCAAAGGGGACCCGGCTGAAGACAAAAAGCAATGCAGCAAAAAGCAAGGAATTCAAACCACAGTAAAAAAAACTGAAAGAGCCTTATCTGAAAGCAAGCAGGAGACAGCAGGAAAGCAAGCTGAATTCCAACCTAGACCAGGAAGCACAATTGATCACCGGCGAGGATCATGGGAGGTCAGCTCACTTATATCAGGCCAGTCAGTACCACCTGACAACCACTCATTATCTGCAGGTGTAGGACTCTTGGTATTCAACATAGGTTCAATACCCTCAGCAACCACCAGAGGGAGCTTCAGCTCCAAAGTTGTCTCCAAAACGTTCACGATAGATAGATAGATAGATAGATAGATAGATAGATAGATAGATAGATAGATAGATAGATAGATAGATAGATAGATAGATAGATAGATATAGAAATAGGATAGATAGATAGATAGATAGATAGATAGATAGAATAGATAGATAGATAGATAGATAGATAGATAGATAGATAGATAGATAGATAGATAGATAGATAGATAGATATAGAATAGATAAATAGATCGATAGATGTATGAGATAGATAGACAGATAGATAGACATAATAGATAGATAGATTATAAATAGATAGATGATAGATAGATAGATAGATAGATAGATAGATAGATAGATAGATAGATAGATAGATAGAGGCACATAATTGATAGAGAAACAAATAGATATTAGATAGACATATAGATTAATAGGACATAGACATATAGATAAATAGATAGATAATAGAGAAACATAATAGATAGATAGATAGATAGATAGATAGATAGATAGATAGATAGATAGATAGATAGATAGATAGATAGATAGATAGATAGATAGATAGATAGATTGAGAAAGGCTCACAACCTTGAGCCAAAACATCGCCATTTTGGGCAATTAAATAACCATGTTTTTTCACTTTGGACTGGTGTGCTGCCTCAGTTTTTTATTTTTAGATAGATAGAAGGGCAAAAACATGAACACCTGCAGGCTTCTAATTTACAATTAGCAATCTAGTTTCGGGTTAATATCTTCATTCTTTGTTGAAACCGAAACGCGTAACCATCTGTTACTAAAGGAACATGAAACTAAAAACACATCATATGGGATGATGAGCTGCCACTCGCCAAACAGAAAAATTTTATTTTATAACTAAAGTGTTATAAAAATATAATTAATCTTCAATTACAGTAGGGTGATGTTGTATCCCTTAACTGCCTAGTAAATACATAGATTTTATGTATTAAAAAAAATGGAAACAAATTTCCTTAAACTAGTCATTGTACCATATGTGCCAACATTAGAGCAATACTGTTCAGAGGTCAGTTTAGGATTATCATAATGCACACAAATTGCCAAAGACAAATAAAGATCCCTTAATAAAGACCCTAAATTAAAATGTAACTTTTATTTCTTATATATGTAAATAACGGAATGAATCACACTCTTTAAAAACACATGATCCTAGAAAGTGATAATTATTCAGTGACACTGATGAACTAATAATCTCCGACTTAAATAAAGTGCTTGTACTTATATTATTGGCAGATTAATTGGCATAAGCAGCTTTTACAAGCCTTTAGCCCCCATCTCACATAGCGATATCGCTAGCGAGATCGCTGCTGAGTCACTAGTTTTGTGACGCAGCAGCGAGCTCACCAGCGATATCGCTGTGTGTGACATTCAGCGACGATCAGCCCCCTGCTGGGTATCGCTGATCGTCGCTGAAATGTCTGGACATTTTTTTGATCGCTGGTCTCCCGCTGACAGGCACGCATCGCTGCGTGTGACAGGCGGGAGACCAGCGGTCCGCTGGTAACCAAGGTACACAGCGGGTTTCCAGGCGCGGGGCTGTGCCTACAAACCCGCTGTGTACCTTGGATACCAGCGCCCTGATGCAGGGAGCTGGTAACCAAGGTACACAGCGGGTTTCCAGGCACAGCCCAGCGCCTGGAAACCCGATGTGTACCTTGGTTACCAGCTCCCTGCATCAGGGCGCTGGTATCCAAGGTACACTGCGGGTAACTAGCGATGTTTACCCGCAGTGTCCTTGTGCTGATCGCTGCCTGAGCTGCCTGTTTGGCAGCTCAGCAGCGATAATATAGCGATACACCAGCGATCCTGATCGTTGTCGGGATCGCTGGTGTATCGCTATGTGAGACCCGGACTTTTTGATATTATTTGCTCTCAGGCATTTGTTACCACATGATGTTATCTTACTAGATGTAGTCAGTATATCAGTCAGTGCACCAATTTCTGAGGTAGCTATATTGCAATTCATCTAGTAAGTCTATTAACCATTTATCATCGCTATCCATCTATTTTGATAGCCTCATTCCCCTGATGATGCCGCATTGCGAAACATGTTGGAGAGGTTAATGGTTGTTAATTTTTAATCTCATGCACTAGATGTTGAATACAGTGATTTGAATAGGCAGCTAGCTCTGCAGTGGATCTTATAGCATTAATGAGTAGAGAGGCAAGACTCATTGAATATGAGCACTTAAATTGCTAGAGATGATAAATGGCAAATGGACTTACTAGATATATCTCCAATAAAACACAACAATAAGTTCAATGTAACTGGTGCTCCGTGCTGGAAAAAGTCTGCATCCATCGATCCAGCAATCTTTAGAACAAGGCCGGCTCCTTACATAGGCTATTCAGACATATGAATTTTTTTGATCTAAACCATTCCATTGTACTTTACAGTATGTTTAGGGTCATTGTCCTCCTCGAAGAAGAACCTATGCCTGCTTAAGTTTCAAGTCTTTTGCAGCCTCTAACAGGTTTACCTACAGGATTGTCCTGTATTTAGCTCCATCTGTTATCCCACGAACTCTGACCACCTTCCCTGTCCTTGTTGAAGAAAAGCATCCTGAAAGCATGATGCTACCACCATCATGTTTCATGTTTAATGGTGGGAATGGTATTTTCAGTTTGAAGTGCAGTTTTAGTTTTCCGCCACGCATATCTTTTTGCATCTAGCCCAAAAAGTTCTACTTTGGTCTCATCTGACTAGAGCACTTCTTTCATATGCTAGCTGTGGACCTTACATGTCTTTTTGCAAACTGCAACGAGACTTCTTATGGTTTGCTTTAAAAAATTGCTTTCTTCTTTCCACTCATCCATGAAGGCCAGAGTTGTGGGATATAACAGTGATTTTTGTCTTGTAGACATATTCTCTCACCTGAGCTATGAATCTCTGCAGCTCCTCCAAAGTGACCATGGGCCTCATGGTTTCTTCTGTCATGAGTGATCTCCTTGCTTGGGATGTTAGTTTAGGTGGACAGCCATGTCTTGGTAGGTTTACAGTTTTGCTATTCTCCTTCCATTTTTGGATGGTGGATTGAACAGTGCTCTGTAAGATGTTCAGAGCTTGGGCTATTTATTTTATGACTTAACACCACTTTACTCTTCTCCACAACTTTATCCCTGACCGGTCTGGTGTGTTCCTTAGTTTCCATTATGTTGTCTGATTTGGTTCTCAAACAAATCTCTCAGGCCTTCACAGAAAATCTGTAGTTAAAATGACAGTCAATTACATACAGACAGCATCACTTTACTAATTATGTGACTTCTGGAGGCAATTGGTCACTCAGGATTTTATTTAGGGGTATCAGACTACAGGGGGCTCAATACAAATTCACATCACATTTTTCAGATTTATATTTTTTAAATAATTAGAAAAACATGTATCACTTCCTTTACACTTCACAAATACTTGCTACTTTGTGTTGATATACCCCATAAAAGCCTAATAAAATACATATATTTGGTATACATATATATATATATATATATATATATACATATATATATACATATATATGGGTATATCGTGAAAAACTGTGGAAACTGATGGGGTTCAATACACCAGAATTTGTGCAACAGAAGATGAAGTATTTATTTTTGAATTCATCAACATGTACTGTACTGTACGTTGCTGCAGATAGGCAAAATACATGCAGCCAGTCAGGAGTATCTGAACATACTGGACCTTAAGAGTTATTTCAACTGTAGTGGTCATCTAGTGCATTTTTGCCATGACCACCACAAACTGCATCAAAATGCAACAATTAAGCAAAAAATAGAGTGTGAATATTTGCTTAGGTTTTCCAAGAGAACCTAGGTTGTGACTACAGTCAAGTGCTGCTTATTGCTCCTCCACACATGGGGGAAACTGACAAATCAGACAGCAGGTGACTTCCCCTTTAAGAACTGCCTGGCCAGGTACCGAGTACCCCACGGCCCTGGTGGTGCGCTTCATTATTGTCATGAATATTTTATACATCAAACTAAAGATACTGTACGTATTAACAGGCACTGTCATGTTGATCAAATCTGAAACTTGATTGTAGAAATCCGTTTTCCACTTCCAGGAAATCCAGCGATTACATTGTATGAAAATTTATCTGCAAGTGATTCAGGGTGGAACACTGCACTTGCAGTTTTCCTGCCATTCTTCTCTATTCCCCACCTGCCACATTTGTCTGACAGATCACTTTCTGCCTCACCTAACCTGAAGCCTACACTTCATCACTATGATTCCCTCAGGTGATGTCCTGAAGACCTTACTATACATGAACTGCCCCAGGCACTGACAGCTCTTGCATGAGATCTTGGTGAGGGAAGGCAGGTAACAGTAACAAGAGTGACCCGTTACTCAGACATAGGAGACAGGGAGCAGGTATGGAATATGGAGGGAGGACAACAGAGTAGCAAGTGCCATGTCCCACTCTGGATCATTCCATATGATTTCAATGAGGGTTTTTTATAAACGACACATGGATTTCTGCAATCAATGTATGTATGTCAGCTTAAAAGTGACTGTATGTACATGACATTAGTTTGAGGTGTACAATCTTCATGACAGGCTCTCCTTAAGGTAACAGCCTTTATTTATTTATTTATTTTTTGCATGGGGTAAATGTTATTTTAGTGCATGTGTTAAAGTTTGACAAGAGAGAAACACATAGATGAAACCCAATAAAAGGAGCTTAGAATTCAGAAATTCAATTTATCAATAAACCATCCTTGACGGTGTCACATTATATATATATATATATATATATATATATATATATATATATATACATATATATACACACAGTGGGGAAAAAAGTATTTAGTCAGCCACCAATTGTGCAAGTTCTCCCACTTAAAAATATGAGAGAGGCCTGTAATTGACATCATAGGTAGACCACAACTGTGAGAGTCAAAATGAGAAACAGATACAGAAAATCACCTCGTCTGATTTGGCAAGATTTATTTTGCAAATTATGGTGGAAAATAAGTATTTGGTCATTAACAAAAGTTCATCTCACCCCTTGGGGTCAAAATGATCACAAGAACGGTGAGCAAACATCCCAGAACAACACGGGGGGACCTTGTGAATGACCTGAATAGAAGCTGGGACAACCTAACAAAGGCTACCATCAGTAACACACTACGCCACCGGGGACTCAGATCTGGCAGTGCCAGACGTGTCCCCCTGCTTAAGCCAGTACATGTCTGGGCCCATCTGAAGTTTGCTAGAGAGCATTTGGATTATCTAGAAGAGTATTGAGAGAATGTTATATGGTCTGATGAAACCAAAGTAGAACTGTTTGGTAGAAACAAAACTGTTTGGAGGAGACAGAGTGCTGAGTTGCATCCAAAGAACACCATACCTACCGTGAAGCATGGGGGTAGCAACATCATGCTTTGGGGCTGTTTCTCTGCAAAGGGACCAGGACGACTGATCCGTGTACATGAAAAAATGAATGAGGCCATGTATCGTGAGATTTTGAGTGCAAACCTCCTTCCATCAGCAAGGGCATTGAAGATAAAATGTGGATGGGTCTTTCAACATGATAATGATCCCAAGCCCACTGCCAGGGCAAAGAAGAAGTGGCTTCATAATAAGCATATGAAGGTCCTGGAGTGGCCTAGCCAGTCTCCAGATCTCAACCCCATAGAAAACCTTTGGAGGTATTTGAAAGTCCGTGTTGCCCAGCGACAGCCCCAAAACATCACTGCTCTAGAGGAGATATGCATGGAGGAATGGGCCAACATACCACCAACAGTGTGTGCCAACCTTGTGAAGACTTACAGAAAACGTTTGACCTCTGTCATTGCCAGCAAAGGATATATAACAAAATTTTGAGATTAACTTTTGTTAATGACCAAATACTTATTTAACACCATAATTTGCAAAATAAATCTTGCCAAATCAGACAAGGTGATTTTATGGATTTGTTTTCTCATTTTGACTCTCATAGTTGTGGTCTACTTATGATGTCAATTACAGCCTCTCTCATCTTTTTAAGTGGGAGAACTTGCACAATTGGTGGCTGACTAAATACTTTTTTTCCCCACTGCATCTATAATATAACTGGAGATGTGTGTCCTTCTGTCCGAAGCCTCATGCGCATGAGCAGGAATCAGCGCATGCCGCACAATTGCATCATTATCTCCAGGACGTCGGTTGGAGCAAGGGAGAGAGAGCACAAGAAAAAGAGAGAGCACGTGAGAGAGAACGAGAGAAAGAGTGAGAGAGAGAGCAATAGAGTGAGAGTGAGAGAGAGTGTGAGAGAGACAGAGTGCGAGAAAGACAAAACCATATCTATAAAAATGCTCGCCAATAGCTAGTATATACTGTATATAAACAGAGAGAAAGTGAAGCAGTAGAAAGAGGTTCAGTGCTTTCATACCGCGGACTTGTGATGTTCATTGTGAAATAATGATGCACACCTTGAAGTTTATGCCAATAACTACCAACTGTACTTTGTCACCAAATGCTCTTCTGACCATCAAGTCTACTATGTCTTTAAAATAAAGTAGTTCTGTTTTATTGCAATGGCATTTCCTGAGATAGACCTTAAAAAGGATAGTCACCCCTCACATCTGTTTAATGAAGGCCATATCTATGGATCTATATTTTTACAAACCGGCAAAAGCACACTCACTTGTGTCATCACTATATGAAGCCGTTTTGCAACATCCCATTTCTTTTAGTTTTTTCATTCTAGATCTGACAAATTGTATGTACATTGTAAGGTTTCACTCACTCGGCTGCTTCAGAGGTAAATCAGGACGCACTTTTCTTATCCAAAAAGTCATCAGGTTTATTACATCATAAACCATAATACCGTACAATTTAAATCTTCAATGCTTCAGCTCCAGCCTGGAGCCTCACTCCTCAGACACAGACCTCTCTGTAAGGTCCCGCCGGGACACATGGAAGTCTGTCCACACTGGTAGACTCCCACACTCTCTCTTCAGGTGCCAAACACACTCCATTACATAGGTGTAACTCCACCCACAGGTGGGGTCAGGAATCAGGATCACATGGTTAGATCACATGGTCATGACCTCACCACAGGTCCTTTAGATACACACCATTACATACAGGTTTTATCCTAGGTATTTAGACACATACCCCTTGGGTGGGTTTGTAGGTGACTGGACCCGCCCAGCTCTCCAAGTCACCTGGAAGCCTCCCAATGTATAGCACAACTCAGCAGTAGATCTGCTGAACCAAAACATATCCAGGCTTCCATCACAGGGCCACCCACCTCTGCGATACATACCGTCCATCCATCACATGCCTCCATGCATATCCCGAGGAGCATACACAGTGCCCCCTAGCTGCATCAGGGGTCACTACACCACAAACCTCCCCCCTCTGTTCAAACTCGTGGGGTTGAACACTTTTTACCCGACCAGAGATCCTTCTCGGTTGTCTCTGCCAGTCAAACCATCTCTCTAAGTCGGACCCTGCTACTAATCTCTTTGGTAGGCGTCTGTCCTCCGAATCTGTCACATCTGTTACTGACGAGGCCCCCCTGTCAGACCACCCGCATCCCCAGCGGTCAGTACGGCGTCGCAATTCACTTGCACCCATACGTCCTGTCTGGTCTGAGTCCTTTTCATTTCGTCCACTACAGGTTCTCCTGCTTAGGTCACTCTTCACTGAGCTAACTGAGGCATCACTACTTCTACCTCTTCCATCAGGCGACCTATTTCCTGTATTATCTCCATCTTGAGGACTTCTCGTCTTAAGCGAACCTCTTCGCCTCTCAATTCCACAGGTTGAAGGTGGCGGCCATCTTCTTCCCATTTCCTGCAGCTCTCTGTTGACCTGCTCCCTCTCAAGTCGTAGCTGCTCTACTTCTCTCAGGTACGACACACGATACTCCAGGAGCATCCGGATATTCCCAAGGCTCTCCATGGATCCGACAATGAGGAACGAACCATCCCATCTTCACCCACTACCTGGACTTTGTCATCAGCCGGAATCCTGACTCTCGTCACACCGGACTTATTCACCATCTCCTGCATCGCTTTCCCAAGTCTTCCGATGACTTTCTTCACCAGACCTCTGGGCACTTGTGTTGTGAATGTGCTAGAAATTAATTCTGAGCAGAAGCTCCCTCTGGTGGTTACAAACAGTACTGAACTATCCAATGAAGATTGTGAAGATTGGCGATCAGGTGTTACTGACTGGTCTTATATAAGGGAGGTTCCCTCCCATCAGGGTTGCCGGTGATCAATTGTTCTGGTCTCATCTTTGATTCCTGTTCACTTTGTAGCTTGCTGTTTCGTGCATGCATCTTCTGCTAACAGATAAGACATTTTCTTCTTTTAGTTTTTTGTGCTTTCTTTTTGCATTTTGTCCTGCACTTCTGTGGGGGTCTGCCGGGTCCCCTCCGGGGGCTTGTGCTCCTCTCAGTTTAGTTCAGCCACTGTTGTTTGTTCATTTGCCTTTTCCAGTTTTTTCAGTGGCTGCTGTTTAGTTTTGTTACACCAGAGAACTAATTTAGGTGGTAGAGGTCGTGTGATCTCAGGTGTTTTTGTAATTAGTAGTGTTGGTACTTTTCAGGGTTTTTTGGGATTGCAGTAAGTGTCCTTCCTATCCTTTTCTATTTAGGAAGTTTGGGCCCCAACGTTTGCTCATACTATTTTCTGTCTGTGTATTTCCTTTTTTGCCTGCTCTCCTCAGCTACCAAATCATAACACACTTGAATGATGTCTTCCACCAATCCAAGCCGACTTTGAGCCTTTCTTGCTTGCTCCAGACGTCGAGTGGCTTCATGATTTTTCAACAGGATCATTTGCTTGGTGCAGAGACAATGTAGGTGCATGTCCCTCAGGATAGCCACCCGCTTCATCATGACTTCCCTAGTCGACAGTATGACCAACTGTTTCATCTCTGGCACCCAGTTCACACTGCATGCTTCTACTGCCTTTCTAAAGGCCTCATGCACCTCCTCAATGGCACACACTTCTCGCCTGTCTTCGGGTATCTCTATTACACACTTGAAAACGGACCCGTCACCTTCTTGGACAGACTGTTGTACCTCCTCGTCCTGAGCGTTAGTACGGTTTTCCAAGACCTCAATCTCCTTTGTTGTCCATCTGCATGGCACTTCCCCTGCTGGATTTCTTCTCCCGTAGATTTCTGGAGCTGGACACCAGTCTCCTCCTGTATCTTGAGCATACGGAGAACTTTATCTCGCTCCTCTGCCAAACAGCGACACTCATCCTCCCTCCGGAGAAGCTCCTGCTGGTGCTTCACTTGGGCCTCCCTGAGCTTAGAGACTTCCTTCTCCAGCTCCTCCATTCTGTGCTCAATTATTCGTTTCAGGACCCTTTCTTGCTCGACTGCCTCTTTCACTGTTTCTTTAAACAGTTCTATCTCCTGGTCCTGCTCTCTTTTAGCCAGCACCTGTCGCACCATTACTTCTTTAATTAAATTTTTGGCTGAGCACTCTTGCCCACGCACACTCTGCGTCTCCAGAGTTCCACCTGTTCCTGCATCTGCAGTTTCCACTGTCTCACGACTCCCGGTAACTTCAGAGAGCTCCAGCTCTGCCTCCTTATCAAGGACAGTCACCTGACCGGTACCTGACCCTGACTCTTCCTCATCATTTCTCTTCTTAGAGGACGTAGCTTGTCCCGCCTTTCCACGGCCCCTGCGGCGAGAGGAAGATCGGCCATTTTTACTCGGCTCCACCTTACTGTACTCGCTTTCCCTTGCGGTCGAGTCACAGTCTGCACAGGAGTCACTCTCAGGGCCCCTCCCATTACCCTCTAACCGGCTGTCCGTTCTAGAGGTCTTATCTACCACATCGTCATTGGTTCTACTGTCATACATTTCAGAGGACATCATGTCAGTAAGTCAGGCAGACGCATCCTTTCCTCCTGTGTCACCGTCTGACTCGTCAGTTTTGGGAGGTGTCACTGTCCCAATGTCTGCCACCCCAACAGTAGAGAGGCCTCCCTCCTGCTGTAGAGGAACTCCCCTGTCCCACAAGCCAGAGAACAGTTTAGAGTCCCGCCCTATGACCACTGGACACGACAAATTAGGGATTATAGCGACATCCTGTCCTGCAATGTCCCAGCCTGTCTCAAAGACCACCCTGGTCACTGGATAATCCCTAGTGTCCCCATGGATACAGGTGACCCCAACCTTTCTTCCAGGTATTTGAAACCCGTCAGGTGCAACCCTCACTAGAGTCACCGAACTTCCCGAGTCGACCAGACCCACCACCTCTTCATTGTGTATCTGCAGGGTACACGCCCGTAGTAGTGTGCCGGGCGGATAGTTCCTAAGGCAGACTGGACACATATAACATATTTGCCCTGGGCAACAGTTTGTCTGCACCTCCCCTTTAACGTTGGGATCCTCCACCCCCTTTTTGCCAACCATCACCTTTTGGGTTGCCGCCCCCTTTTGGGACTCCGCCCCCTTTTGGGCCATCATCCCTTTTGGGTTGCCACCCCCTTTTGGGACTCCGCCCCCTTTTGGACCATCACCCCCTCCTTGGGTTATACACCGTGGACTCCCCCACGGCTCTACCAGACCCCAGTTCGCACAGACCCTTATGTCTCTTTGGGCTGGTACTGTTCCTTTAAGAGGTCACCCACTCTTGACCTCTGATGTCCTTATGGTACCTCACCAGCTCCTGCTGGTACTGCCACCGCTTCGGTTGCAGCCACCAACAACCAGCACCTCCAGATGCTACTCCTAAGCTGCTGTGGCTGTTACTGCAGCTCCGGCTGCTGCAGAACCTCTTGCTGCAACAGTCACTGTAGCTCCTGCTACCACAAGTCTCTGCACGCTGCGCTGTCTTGCCGCTTGTCACCTTCGTGACCCCACGAGTCACAGCCAGCCGCTTGTCACCTTCATGACTCCTCCGAGCCACAGCAAGCACCTTACACGTGTTCCAGAGAAAGAAAAAAAAAAAAAACACTAAAAAAAAACAGTTTCTCACTGACCCGTCAGCACAACACAGACTCCTGTCTGTCACACTCTTGGCCACAGAGATTTCCGGACACCTCCTATCTCAGAGGCATCCCACAAGGACAAAAACAGTCTTTCACTGACCCGTCAGTACAACACAGACTCCTGTCTGTTACACTCTCGGCCAGAGAGATTTTCCGGACACCTCCTCTCTCAGAGGCATCCCACCGAGGAAAAGAAAAAAACAGTCTTTCACTGACCCGTCAGTACACCACAAACTCCTGTCTGTTACCTGTTGGCCATGCAGGTTTCCAGACACCTCCTCTGAGGTATCCTCTCAGCATGCTTTTTCCTCAATTTTCAATGATCCCGGTCAACATAACACAGACTCCTGTCTGTCACCACTGCTTAACAGCTTCTTCAGATACCTCATATCAGAGGCACCCCAGAAACATAAACACAGTTTATTTGTGACCACTGGTCACACTCACAGTTTTCACAGACCGTCCGTTCCTCCTCTGATTCCTGATTCCCAGTCCTGGAACATGTGCTCCTTGGGCCGCTGCCAGCATTCCATCCACCAATTGTAAGGTTTCACTCACTCGGCTGCTTCAGAGGTAAATCAGGACGCACTTTTCTTATCCAAAAAGTCATCAGGTTTATTACATCATAAACCATAGTACCGTACAATTCAAATCTTCAATGCTTCAGCTCCAGCCTGGAGCCTCACTCCTCAGACACAGAGACCTCTCTGTAAGGTCCCCCCGGGACACATGGAAGTCTGTCCACACTGGTAGACTCCCACACTCTCTCTTCAGGTGCCAAACACACTCCATTACATAGGTGTAACTCCACCCACAGGTGAGGTCAGGAATCAGGATCACATGGTTAGATCACATGGTCATGACCTCACCACAGGTCCTTTAGATACACACCATTACATACAGGTTTTATCCTAGGTATTTAGACACATACCCCTTGGGTGGGTTTGTAGGTGACTGGACCCGCCCAGCTCTCCAAGTCACCTGGAAGCCTCCCAATGTATAGCACAACTCAGCAGTAGATCTGCTGAACCAAAACATATCCAGGCTTCCATCACAGGGCCACCCACCTCTGCGATACATACCGTCCATCCATCACATGCCTCCATGCATATCCCGAGGAGCATACACAGTGCCCCTAGCTGCATCAGGGGTCACTACACCACAACATACACTACTTCCTTAACAACATATCAGCCCTTGTGTGTCAGTATTCTTGTTCTTCTATAGCTATTTCTTTATAAGCACTGTACTTATTTATTGTGGCAAAGGTACAATAAAAGTGCATAGATTCTATAGAGGTAAAAACTGAAACTGTATCATTTACCGTAGTTAAAAAATCAATGCAGGATTTAATGATCCAACATATTATGCAATTTAAAGTTATCATCACCTCTGCACCTGTTTTCTATGGTCAAAAAGTTTTTAAAAAATTGTTACAATCGGAATTCGGATGAAATCTTACGACTTTTATTCCTTTTGAGACAGCCGTGACTCATTTCTAAAAATAAGATTAGAAAACTGGCATATATCATAGTAGAAACCTTATGACTGTCATAGATTGTATTTTCTATAGCATAGACAGATTAATATGTGTACCAAATTTACACCTTGGTTCATACCAACATGCTTTAGGTTGATAAATTCCTCCGAATTATTTCTGATGTCAAATGCATAGCCAAGTTAAAAGACACTCTGGGCTCGATACATTAACGCTTTTACGCCAGAATTCTGGCTGCCCCACACACGTACTAGCTGATTTTTTTCTACTGCCTATACAAACAAAGGACTGTCAGTTGTTGAGAAGTTTATTAAAAAGTGACAATCCATATGGTATTAGATCCAAATATAATTTCAAAGAAGGCAGTTCTAAAGATCAGAAAAAATACTAGTATATACAGTACAGACCAAAAGTTTGGACACACCTTCTCATTTAAAGATTTTTCTGTATTTTCATGACTATGAAAATTGTAAATTCACATTGAAGGCATCAAAACTATGAATTAACACGTGTGGAATTATATACTTAACAAAAAAGTGTGTAACAACTGAAATTATGTCTTATATTCTAGCTTCTTCAAAGTAGCCACCTTTTGCTTTGATGACTGCTTTGCACACTCTTGGCAATCTCTTGATGAGCTTCAAGAGGTAGTCACCAGAAATGGTTTTCACTTCACAGGTGTGCCCTGTCAGGTTTAATAAGTGGGATTTCTGGCCTTATTAATGGGGTTGGGACCATCAGTTGTGTTGTGCAGAAGTCTGGTGGGTACACAGCTGATAGTCCTACTGAATAGACTGTTAGAATTTGTATTATGGCAAGAAAAAAGCAGCTAAGTAAAGAAAAACGAGTGGCCATCATTACTTTAAGAAATGAAGGTCAGTCAGTCTGAAAAATTGGGAAAACTTTGAAAGTGTCCCCAAGTGCAGTTGCAAAAACCATCAAGCGCTACAAAGAAACTGGCTCACATGAGGACCGCCCCAGGAAAGGAAGACCAAGAGTCACCTCTGCTTCTGAAGATAAGTTTATCCGAGTCACCAGCCTCAGAAATCGCAGGTTAACAGCAGCTCAGATTAGAGACCAGGTCAATGCCACACAGAGTTCTAGCAGCAGACACATCTCTTCAACAACTGTTAAGAGGAGACTTTGTGCAGCAGGCCTTCATGGTAAAATAGCTGCTAGGAAACCACTGCTAAGGACAGGCATCAAGCAGAAGAGACTTGTTTGGGCTAAAGAACACAAGGAATGGACATTAGACCAGTGGAAATCTGTGCTTTGGTCTGATGAGTCCAAATTTGAGATCTTTGGTTCCAACCACCGTGTCTTTGTGCGACGCAGAAAAGGTGCCTGGTTCCCACCGTGAAGCATGGAGGAGGAGGTGTGATGGTGTGGGGGTGCTTTGCTGGTGACACTGTTGGGGATTTATTCAAAATTGAAGGCATACTGAAGCAGCATGGCTACCACAGCATCTTGCAGCGGCATGCTATTCCATCCGGTTTGCGTTTAGTTGGACCATTATTTATTTTTCAACAGAACAATGACCCCAAACACACCTCCAGGCTGTGTAAGTGCTATTTGACCAAGTAGGAGAGTGATGGGGTGCTACGCCAGATGACCTGGCCTCCACAGTCACCAAACCTGAACTCAATCGAGATGGTTTGGGTTGAGCTGGATCGCAGAGTGAAGGCAAAAGGGCCAACAAGTGCTAAGCATATCTGGGAACTCCTTCAAGACTGTTGGATGACCATTTCCGGTGCCTACCTCTTGAAGCTCATCAAGAGAATGCCAAGAGTGTGCAAAGCAGTCATCAAAGCAAAAGGTGGCTACTTTGAAGAACCTAGAATATAAGACATAATTTCAGTTGTTTCACACTTTTTTGTTAAGTATATAATTCCACATGTGTTAATTCATAGTTTTGATGCCTTCAGTGTGAATGTACAATTTTCATGGTCATGAAACTACAGAAAAATCTTTGAATGAGAAGGTGTGTCCAAACTTTTGGTCTGTAATGTAAATATATTTAAAGAAAGCAATGCTGATCTTTGTCTATAACTCTAACTTTCAGATTTATTAATTTACGCTCATTTTGCAAATCTGGAAGGGATCCCTCTTCAAAAATTTCTTCTTAGAAGCATACTGTATGTAAGTGGAATTATTTCTTGATTTGGATCTAACGGCAAGTGCACAAAATGTGAAAAGCTTCTGCTTTTATCATTATTCATTTATTTATATAGCACCATAAATGTTATTTGGTTGACACAATGAAATATCATTAAAACATACACAAGCTAGGTAAGTCAAGCCTATGCTTGTCTAACCTAGGTCAGAGAAAGAAGTGGTTAAATTTTCAGAGAGCATTTGTCATGGCTCAGTTTGGTGATTTAACCTGACCTGGTTCCGAGTGGTTTGGGTCCGCTATCTCCTGAGCTATTGTCTTCTCTTCCCTGTCCAAATGCTGATGGCTCAAATTGTCTTTGTTCTCCCTTTCTTGGATTACTTCTCTCCAGGTGTTTTCCATTTTGCCGTTTTGATTCTAAGTTGGATTTTATAATGATCACCCTTCAGTGCACTTCCTTGCTGGCTATACCTCTAGGGGGACCTGGGTTTAGGAGTTCCAGCCCTTCAACTAAGGGGTTTACCTTGCAAGGTATACCTCAGTTGTCTTCCTGCAGTGAGTCTGCTTGTTTTCCTTTCCACTTCCTGTTCCTTTCACCTCTTTAGGTTTCTGGGAGGTTATACTTGTTCCTTTTACTTTTGGCTCTTCTTAGGCTCCTTTCTCTACACTATAGCAATGTGGATTAATTGTCTCAAAATGGGTTTTCTTCCTGTGTTGTATCTTATTGCACACTTTCCTCTCCTCTAGTTGGCAGTGTGTTGTGGTCTCCCACCTGGTTCCTCTAGGACAGGGATGTCAAACTCAAACACACAGAGGGCGAAAATTAAAAGTGTGGACACTGTTGTGGGCCAACCTTGATATTTTTTAAAAAAATGTCTACAAATGAGGAATTTTTTCCTTATCATCAAATATATTGATGAACTTTTTGATATGAAAACAAGCTAAATGGGTTGTCCCACGAACAAAGTTCATTTTAATTAAAAGATTTTAGTATAAAATATTAGAATAATATAAAGTTATGTCAGAGCACTAATTTAAATATGTGCTAACAAAGGATAAAAAAAACCTTGAATATAGATAATAAAGTATGATACAAATAAAAGGGCCCCCAAACACAGTATGATACCCAATAGTGAACTCCTCCACAGTACCCCCCACACGCACGTATGATGACTTTACTGTACCCCCTCCCTAAATTCCCTGACAAAAAATGGTGAACCTATAACAGTATGATTCTCCAGTTATAATCCCCACACAACCCTCCATACAGTATAATGAACCCATAGTGCTCCATACAGTATAATAGCCATACATATTGCCCCAAACAGTATAATGGATCCTCCACATAGTGCTCCATACATTATAATGGCCCCACATAATGCTATAAACAGTATAATGCCCCACATAGCATTCCATACAGTATAATGGCCCAGCATAATGCTCCATACAGTATAGTGGCCCCACATAGTGCTCCATACAGTATAATGGCCCCACATAGTGCTCCATACAGTATAATGGCCTCACAGTGCTCTATACAGTATAATTTCCCCACAAGTGCTCCATACAGTATAATTTCTGCATACAGTATAATGGCACCACAGTGCTCCATACAGTATAATGACACCATATAGAGCTCTATACAGTATAAAGGGCCCCACATACTGCTCCAAACAGTATAGAGGGCCTCATATAGTACTCCATACAATATAATAGGCCCCACATAGTGCTCCATACAGCCTAATAAGCTGCACATAGTGCTCCATACAGTATAATGGCCCCATATAGTGTTCCATATAGTATAATGGCTTCACATACTGCTCTATAGAGTATAATGGCCTCACATAGTGCTCTATACAGTATATTGACACCACATAGTGCTCCATACAGTTTAATGGCCCCACATAGTGCTCCATACAGCATAATAGGCCTCACATAGTACTCGATACAGTATAACGGCCCCATATAGTGCTCCGTACAGTATAATTTCCCCACACAGTGCTCCATGCTGTATAATGGCCCCATACAGTGCTTCATACAATATAATGGCCCCTATATAGTGCTCCATACAGTATAATGGGCCCATATTGTGTTCTTTACAGTTTAATAGGCCCACGTTAAAAAAAAAATACACACCTCTGCTGCACCAGGCTTCTCATGGTGTCTTTAGATCCTTTGCACTCTTGGTACAGTTGCCGCATTGTTATGATGTCATCACACCCACTGTGCTAAGATGTCAGACGCAGAGGGTAATGATGGGAAAGGGAGCGTCAGCTGATGCACCCCTCTACCATTGCTTTCAACTGTATCAGTATCTAAAATGCGCATATACTGTAGTTGAAAGTGCGATGCTGGGTGAAAGTGTGATGCTGGACGAGGGATCCATCCAGCGTAGTGGGCCAAATATACTCATGGAACCCACCTGGTGTCGCGGGCCAAATATAAACACTCTGTGGGCCATAGATTAACATATATCCTGTAGAGGTACAAAAAAACCTTGATGGCCTTTTAAGGAGCCAGGTCGAAGGTGTTCTCGAGTTGTGTGGCTTTTTAGTCTGTCCAGTGAACAGTTGGGTGTGGGTGAGGCATCTCCCTGTAGTAAGAGTTCACTTTTTATGTTACCTGCGAGTGTGTGTGTGTTACCTTCAAACATATTCAAAGGACTATAGTTTAAATATAAGATGGAAGCATGTAAGGTTGTATTTATTTATTAGAGCTAAAATGTAAGGTAGAGAAGAATTAACGTTTTTTGTTCACATGTGGACATTCATGATTTGAGTAATGGACTATAATATCCAGACTTGTCATGTGTCTCCTGACTGGAACTCAACAGCCTCCTATACACCTATGAAACTGTTGAATTTGGGTCAGGATATCCGCAATTTTGGATGTGTTAAGTTGGCCTAAGCATTTTAAATTGTACTCTTTCTGTAGGGTAGTCAGTGTAGGAAACGATGGGGAGAGGGAAGTACAGGAAGTACAGTAAGGACATGAGTGGTGGGAGAGGTGAGTTAAAGGGGTTGTAAAATAATAGCAGCTATACTTAAGTATAGTGCGAGCGCCGTTCCAGCGATGTTGGCGCCTGCTCTCCTAGGGCTCGCCTGACATTGAAATGTTAAGCAAGCACTGCAGCTAATAAGCGACCTCTTTCCTCTTCCTCTGGACGAAACTTACACTCAGAAAAAGCAAGAGCTGCTGCTTCTGCTCCCTGACACTCTCTGGATGTCAATTACATCCTAAAGAAGTGAGAGGGAAATGGACACTAATTGACTGCAGGGATCACTTAAAGGGAATCTGTCACCACATTTTCGCCCTATGAGATAGGGCCACCGCCATCAGGGGCTTATCTACAGCATTCTTGAATGTTGTAGATAAGCCCCCGATGTCACCTAAAAGTGAAGAAAAACGAGTTTGGGCGCCGGACGGGGCAGAAAGAACACGCCGGCTTCGTCACAAGATGGGAGGCCCCGGACATGACCGAGACGCCCATCTGACCCGAACGGACCGCGGAACACCCCTGGGTGAGTATAATATAACTAGTTTTTCTTCACTTTCAGGTAACATCAGGGGCTTATCTACAGCATTACAGAATGCTGTAGATAAGCCCCTGATGGCGGTGACCCTATCTCATAGGGCGAAAATGCGGTGACAGATTCCCTTTAACATATCAATGTCACGCGAACACCAGAAGAACAGAAGCTGACATCGCTGGAATGGTGCCCGCATGAGAGGCGATCATTTTACGTGGAGTACTATGGTGATTGAGAAAGGTTGTCCGAGTTGTGGACAACCCCTTTAAGGATCAATTGCAAAGGTGTATATTTGACTGCTGGCAGGTCACAATGAAAGTAAAAGTGTTTTGCTAGTCTTCTATACATTAGATAAATACACCTATAAACCATAAAAAACAAGACAAATTAAAAAGCCTAATTTTTATTTTCAAAACTACACGTAGCCATCACAGCTGAGATATCAGAAGTGAAATAAAGAAAGGTATTTGCATGCGGTGAAGCCAGCTTTGTCACTAGATGTGAGAAAAACAACTTATTTTTAAACAAGTCCATGAAAATTACATTTTGATCACTGAACAGTAATCTCATTTTCTAAATGATAATGCATAATACGAGTTGATACATATCATAGTGGTGTGAAAAATTAAGGACATCAGAAGAAAAGTATTTTATTTTTAACATAAGTGAAAATATTAGTATTAAATCATTATTCAAGCAACAGATAAAGATAGAGATGATAAAGTTGAACCACACTGTAAATTAAGGAATAGCCCACAATTAAAACCACGTAAAGTTCTCTCCTTGACAAACTCATAAATCGCAAATATTGCTATTAACACAATAATAACCTACTCAAAAAATATTTATTAAAGCAAATTTGTGATAAGATTTCACAATACAAAATGTATATACCGTATTAGTAAATAGGTCTCTTAGTCCTGATGAGGCTAGAGAACTTATTATGAAAATATGTCAGAATGACTGTCTTATTATATTTAAAAGTTAAGCTGCCTAATATAAAAATGAGCATTTTAGGAGTCCTGCATGTTATGAGTCTGAAGTGATATAATGCTCATTTTGACATCAGAATTATAAAACCACAGTGATGTGGATTTTCATTGCAATACCATTCTCGTTAGGTAAAAGAAATATGACTGTACTACTTAATCACTAAAAAATACAATTATAACTAAATGGCATGTTGTGTATACATTTCTGGAACTGGAAAGCAAAGCAATATATATTTGTAATCACTTGGATGGATTCTTTTTAATATTTTGTGGGTAACGTGTTTGCTTTTTTATTGACTTTGTGACTATAGTATTTTAGGGAATATATTTTTATTTGAAGCCAGTCTAATGATGCTACCTTCAAAGGATTGTTCTCATTATATTAAATGGGAAAAAACTGCAAAATGCTGTTTAAAAACAAGCAAATATGGCATTTACTTGTTATTAAAGCACCACTCCAGCGCTTTAGGGTTTTTTCACCCCTGGAGTGGCACTTTAAATGTAAGCATCCTGCCCTTGGGTATTTTTCAGCACCACTCCGCTCCCGCGGCGCCTTCTTGTGACAGTAGCTTCTGACTGGCTGGAACTCAGAAGTTACATCACAAGCTCTCAATACAAGTCTATGACAGCCAGAACGAGGCTCTCATAGACTTGTATTGAAAAGTGACCTCCGGCGCCAAGTCATGAAACACTGGAGCAGCCGGCAGGTCACTTTTCGCTGGAGACAGACGGAAGCGGCAGTGAAAACAGATGAAAACTCCAGAAGGTGAGTGAGGGACTTACATTTAAAGCACCACTCCAGCGGTGCAATAAAAAAAATGCTGGAGTGGTGTTTTAAATAATTTCACCATTCACAGAATGGAGGATTTTTTAAATTTTAGTGTTTACTGCTCGTTGTTTTAGAATACCAGCCACCTCTGCAGTCTACCAATGGTCGCCGACTCCAAAGTAAGAAGTGCAGTGCTTACAAGCTCTTTTGTGTAGGATTTGTAATCATTGCTCTAAAGCTGACCGAATACCCCAATGCAGAAAGCATCAGAACCACTGCGCTTCTCCGATGATGCGGAGGCAAAGCTGCCTCATCTAGCCGCAATGGAGAATAACCAGCAGTGCAACCATACCACCATACCTGTGGTGCGATCTGTGACTGAATCAGAAGTGCATTCTTCTCCCCCAGCCAGCGGATCTTGATGATTTCTTTGCCCAAGTACATTCAGCATGGCAGAACACTCCTCAGACAACCATTAATAACCTCATTGATAGCAGCCAACGCATTTCTGTGTGTGATGCTCATACTCGTTACTGAATAAATCAAGATGCTTCAAAAATTTTATTTTCATTTTTTTATCATTTTCATATCATTAACATGTCTACACATCCCGTGATTTCCTTAATTCCATGATTTTTCCTACCTGGTGTTTCAATTTCGTTGTTGAGAGACGAGTGTGTGTCTATTTATTCTGTAAGTTCTCTGGGAAGCATATTTTTCCTTTTATTTTTCCACTGTAACTCAGGCATCCACAGGATTGCCAATTAAGGGGAAAATGTCACACAAGAGTAACAGAAGTCACTGGCAAAGCTGGTTTTGGTTTACTAAGAACCAGCAGCTCTGTAATGGTGGGAGGAAACGGAGCAATCATGAACACCAGGTCCTAATACACTACATGGTACTCAGTGAGCACTATGTCGCCAGCGAAATAGAAGACAGAAACCATAACAAGCTACTTTTGTTTTTTCAAACTTGCTCCTCTGCTAGATTGGAGGAGCAGGAGTTTTGACCCTGGGCAGTAAAATGGTATACTATTTCATGTTATCAATACTCTGATGACAAATGCTACTGACAGTTGTCATGGTAATCAATCTGTTCTCATTACTGCCATGTTCAAGGGATAAATAACAAAAACTGACTGGCACTTCCAAAACAGAAAACTGGTGTGTACAGGTACGAACTAAGAGTAGCCATCGCTGTACATAACACACAAATAAAGTTGCACTCTGTAGTGAGTGCTATAGCATGTAAATATGAAATATGCAAAATTTGAATTGCATTACAGTTCTAGATAATAAGAAAAATGGAGATGCTTAGCACATAATTTGGTCAATTTATGCGGACCCAGCAGCTAGCGACAATGCGATCTCTGGTTGCTGGGAACTTGTCTAATGTGAAACCTCTCTTAGGTTAAAACCTGAATTTACGGGTAGGTAGGTCCCTGCTGCAATTAAAAGCACCACAGGCTGGAGGGCGGAGTGCTCGCTCAGAGAGCCTATGTATACAAATATCAAAAGACTGACTGTCACTCCCAAACAGAAAACTGGTGTGTACAGGTGCGAACTAACAGTAGCCATCTCTATACATAACAAACAAATAAAGTTGCACTCTGTAGTGCTATATATAGCATGTAAACATGAAATATATGCAATTTTAACTGCTTTACTACTCTAGATAATAAGAAAAATGCAGATGCTTAGCACATAATTTGGCCAATTAATGCTGGCCCAGGAACCAAAGACAAGGTGGTCTCTGGCCTCATACATTGTAAGCTTGCGAGCAGTGACCTCACTCCTTTTGGTATCTGTTGAGTTATGTGTTATTCTGTAATGTCTTTATTGTCTGTACAAGTCTCTAAAATGTAAAGTGCTGCAGAATATGTTGGCGCTATAAAAATAACAATTATTATTATTATTATATATTATTACCTAGTGATTAATACTGTATATGTACTTTGGATAAAGTACTTTTGATATTTTCTCACTCATATGATAAAGTATATGGTGGTTTTCTGTAATTTACGCTGTACGAGTTGAAGAATCCCTCTGCAGAGCACCAACACAAGAGAGTCAAGGGCCACTTTCATATATCACTAAGACATGCCATCACTTTATAATCAGTGGCAGTATGACCTACACTATCCCCAATGATGTTCAGAATGAAGGGGGTGCACTTGAAGAGATATGTCTTGCAGTTCTCTGCACTCTGTTTTATTACAGATAACATAGTCATCAGGGTCATTACAACCACTGCCATACCACTACTACAGAATACCACTCATCACAACTTAAGAAGTCATAATACTTAAAGAGTGCCTATCATTTTTATAAATATTTTCTCCCTTTATTACAAGTGCTGCAGATGAGTTCCAAGACCCCAGAGAACACTTAAAAACTGCTCTGAATCCCGGTGCTCAGTGGGATGAAATGCTGAGCCCCTGCATAAGCCGTGGAACATTTATGAGCCCATACAGCGTTCCGCACGCACACTCATTCAGGTGCTCAGTGCTTCAGCCTACTGGTCAGACCATTTCAGAGCACTTTTTTTAAGCAATTGGTGGGTGTCTCAGGACCTAGACCCCAATGATGTTCAGAACATGTAGCAAAGGGAAAAAATATAAAAGCTACACACTGTTTAATATAATGTGTCGGCCATCTATAATGTTCAAGATAAATGCCCAAAAAGATAGTCATCAAGACTGTCGCTATAAATATTATCATAGACACAATCAATAAACATCATTTACAAAAAAAATTTCTTCTTAACCTCATCCAGCAGTGAGTTTCTTTCTACAGTCCGACTATCATATTACTAGAAATAACCAAATATCCCATGTCATATCACATATCATATACAAAAGCATATAGTGATTTTCTATGACCAGTGAGAATTAGTAGAAAACAACATTTAGATTTTCATGGACACATCTAAAAGTATTCTTAATTGATGTTGCTGTTCCCAATAAACCCATGAGATGGCCTCAGTCTACTCACAAGCGGCTTCAAGCGCACACATCTTCATTGCTTAGGTTGTGCTGCCCTCTAGTGACTGACTGCTGTATACTGCATATAACTACTGTGGGGGATGGTAAGAAATTGTACATATTAAAACAAGTAAAAACATAGTTCCAGGATTTACTCTCACTGTCTCATAGACATTGCCTAGTCATGTCTGTTGTAGCGAGCATGTTATGTTTTACATTTATGTCTATGCAGACTTGAAACTCTGTGTCATAAAAATGGAGCTCTGGACACTATAAAGTTGTGGTAAGAAATTATAGGAGTTGTCCAATTAAAATAAGTTATTACCTATCTGCAGGATAAGTGATAACTTGCTGATTAGTGGGTGTCTGATCACTGGGTCCTGCGCCAATCAGTAGTACGGGGAATCTTTATCCTTGCTACAAAATAGAGCAAGAGGTCAGACACCCGACTGCCACTGCATTCATTCTGTACGGGCTGCTGGGAAAAGCCGAAAGCAGCGCTAAGCAGCCCAATGCGGAATGAATGAGTGGCGGTTGAACATGCGTACTGTATCTCTATTCTAACAGGGATAAAAGTTCCCTGTTCTTCTGACATATTATGGATCCATTGGTTAAACCCCTGCCAATCAGTAAGTTAGCACCTATCCTATGAATTTCCTGGGAAAATCTAGGTGAATTAGAATTTTGCCTGATCCACTTCCAAGTAAGGAGACTTTCACATGAAAATGTAGAGGAATACACTACTGGCCAGTTCAAAAACCTTTGTTTGATTGTTTCATAATATGCCACTTGAGGGAGCAGTAGTAATAGTGAAACTAGAGCTGTTTAGCTTTATTTCCATCAGCTATACACAGTAAGCATTACACAAGTATATATAAAACAATTTTGCACTGTACAGGTAAATGAGACCAAAGTAGAACTTTTTGGACTAAATGCAAAACTCTCTTAAAAAATTAAAACTGCACATCACTCTGAAAACACTATCCCCATCATCAAACATGGTGGTGGCAGCATCGTGCTGTGGGGATGGTTTTCTTCAGGAGGAACAGGGAACATGGTCAGAGTTGGTGGGATGATTGATGGAGCTAAATACAGGTCAATCCTGGAGGAAAACCTGTTAAAGGCTGCAAAACACTTAAGACTTGGGCATAGGTTCACCTTCCAGCAGGTCAACAACCCTAAACATAATATGAAATCTAAAATTGGAATGGTTTAGATCAAAGCATATTCATAAATATATCCCAAAAGACTTGCAACAGTAAATGCAGCGAAAGATGGTCCTACAAAGTACTGACTCATGGGGGCTGAATACAAATGCACGTCACAATTTTCAGATTTAGATTTTTAAAATGATTAGAAAAACCATGTATCATTTCCTTTACACTTGACAAATAGTTGCTACTTTATGTTTGTATATCTATCACTTAAAATTCCAATAAAATACATTTAAGTTTGTGGGTGTAAAGTGAAAAAGTGTGGAAAAGTTCACTACAAGTAACGTGGAAGCCCCTTATATTTACGTTAACAGATGACAGACCGGAGTGGGGACTTGCTTTTTTTGTGCATGATCTAGCAACTTTCCTAGCTCTGGTGACCTGGATGTCATTATGACAACATTGGGTCACCATGTCAACAGTCAGGATCCCGTGTGATGTTGTGGGGTCTCCGATCCAAGGGCAGAGGGGCTGTCATCCCTCTGCCTGCACCCAAAATGCTGCGATCAAGTTCGATCGCAGTAATTAGGGGGTTAAATTGCCGGGAGCAGGGCAGGACCACTCCTGGCACTTAGTGCTGGGTGTCAGCTGTCAGAATCAGCTGACATTTGGCGGCGATCGAGCACGCACAACCCATGTGCGCACAAATTCACCGGGACATATACATACGTCCCAAGTCAACAAGACCCAGGTTACAGAGACATATGGATACGTCCTAGGTGGGAAAGAAGTTAAGGGTATGTACACAACATGTTTTTCAGGTGGTTTTGCTCTGTAACTGACTTGAAAAAGCACTAAATAAACGCTAAAAACAATAACAGATCCCTCATAGTCATTTAGCATGGAGGATACGTGGTCGAAAACTCCCCCAGTTATTTGCTTATTCTCTCCCTCTCCCCTCACCTTTTTTGTCTTGGTCTTATTATTACATGTTCTACAGTGTACTTACTATGTCAATAGTCACCCGGGTCAGCTATGGAGGCACAAGCTGGTTCAATCCAGTTCAATCCGCCTGTGTGCATGGTTCTTTCTCTGAATGTTGATTGGCCAGCTCCAAAAAGAGTTGGAGGATTTCAGAGTCAGCTGGTAGTCGCCGCAAGACAAAGAAGGAAAAGCAGGATGTTGAGTCTACTGGAACAGCTGGTTCGAAGATCTGGAGAAGACTAGCTGAGAAGATGCCTTGACGCTTCGGATCTGGTATCGGCAGAAGAAGAAGAAAGGATCCATGATGAGGAGGAAGATGAAGTTGAAGAAGTGGCACCTGGCGCAATGGAGAAAATGAGCTCAAAAAACCTAAAGGAGAAAAAAAAACCACTGCAATACAAATTCACCTCCGACGCTCGTCAGCCCTCTGCAAGGTCAAAGGATAGGTCACATGCTCACGAACGTAATTAGGTAGCAACCGGTCGCCTTAGAAATAAGATGATTTGTCTAGCCCCGCTGTCGTGAAAGCACAGCGTTGGCCCAGGGAAAGTCAAAGCACAGCCTGAGATAACATTGGGATTGTCAGCTGCTGCAATCTGGAATATCGTGGCAAGATCTACAGAGGAAGAAGAGGCACAGGCCAAGCCAAAGTGGCACTCAGAGCAAGGGGACGCCTGATAGCACAGCCTCATGTAGCCTGTTATTAATTTAACTGTGTCTTTATTCATACTAGTCTCATTTGTTTTTTTAATTCTGTTCTCTTTATAACGTCTACTGGTTTAAGTATAACATGAGGTGTTTTACTTTACTTGGTTGTGCTGGTAGCTGGGTAGATTTTAGAGCCATATTTTATTGGCGGGTCAGAAGGGTCAGCTGTGCATTAGTATGAGCATGTTCTAATTTTAGCCAATGGTAGTAGGGCAGATGTTTTTCTTACAGATGTTACTTGATTGGACATTGAAAATGGAAGCTATAGTGAACAAGCTACTGGACCGGACAACGCCAGAAGGAGAAGCTTGGATACAGTGATGTCTAGAAGAGCCTCAGGAGCAGATGTCACCCACAGAAGAAGGAGATGCTGCTTTATGAGATGTAACTCCGGTACCTGAGTCAGCGGTGAGCAGACAGGAAGTGATACCGGTATTGAGCAACAAGCAGGACGAAGACGTACAGTTATATGAAAAAGTTTGGGCACCCCTATTAATCTTAGTAGAGTTGAGCGATACTTTCCGATATCCAAAAGTATCGGAATTGGAATGGTATCGCCGATACCATTAAAATATCGGCGATACCCGATACCGATACCGGAAATCCAATGTAAGTCTATGGGAACAAAATATCGTAACTAAAAAAAACCCATTCTTTCCTTGTAAACACTAAATATACACACATAGAATACATATATATATATATATATACATGTCATTGTGACATATATATACATATATGTATAGTTTAAACACTTCTACATAGTAAAATATCCTCTGATTCAATTGCCGGGTAAAGCCGGCTTCTGTGAAAAGACAGAAGCACCCGACATGAAATGACACTTGGTGTACATAGGGTTAACCATGTCTTTTCATGTCGTTTGCTATCTGATTTGCACAAACAATTACATCAGTCTATGTGTGCAAAATTTCACACCTGTAGGGGTTAATTAAAGGTGTAAATTCGTTGTAAAAAAACGGACTTTTTTGCTACGAATTTACACCTTTAATTAACCCCTACAGGTGTGAAATTTTGCACACATAGACTGATGTAATTGTTTGTGCAAATCAGATAGCAAAGGACATGGTTAACCGTATGTACACCAAGTGTCATTTCATGTCGGGTTCTGCATTTTCACAAAAGCCGGCAATTGAATTAGCGGCTATTATACTATGTAGAAGTGTATGAACTATAAATATAAATATATATATATATGTGTCACAAATTCAATGACATGTATATATATATGAGGTGTAAAATTGCTGAAAAAAAAATGCGTGGGCTCCCGCCCTATTTTCGCAACCAGACAGACAAAGCCAGTGAGTGGGGGCAGATAATAATAGCCCAGAGAGGGACCATTATTTTTGCCCCCCCCTGGCTACTAACATCTGACCCCAGACACCCCAGAAAGGGCAAATCTCTAATTAGATTTGCCCTTTCTGGCACTTTGCCCGTCTATTCCCATTGCCCTGTAGCGGTGGCGAATGGGTTAATAAGGGGTTAAAATGACCTTGCAATTGAAAGGTCACTTTAAGCCAGGTTAATAATTGAGAGCTGTCAATTAGACAACTATCAATTATTAATCCTATTGCATGAAATAAAAATAAAACACACACACTTTAATTAAAAATCATTTTAATGAAATAAAGACACATGTTTTTGACCATCTTTTATTTTACTGCAAAAACCATTTCCTGTAATAAAAATAAAATAAAAAAGCAAAATTATTCTTACCTATCCCATGCACAGTCAGGTCCCACGGTGTAATCCTTCAGAAAGGGTTAATGTTTACTGCAGGGACCGCAGCTAATGCTGCAGCCTCACAGTAAACCCCCAAATGAATGAGTTCCTCTCCTGGCTGACAGGAGAGTAAAGGCTGGGTCTCACATAACGATACACCAGCGATCCCGACAACGATATGCACTTGTCAGGATCGCTGGTGTATCGCTACATGATCGCTGCTGAGCTGCCAAACAGGCAGCTCAGGCAGCGATCTGGGACAGCGACACTGCGGGTAACATCGCTTAAGGGCCCGTCTCACATAGCGATATCGCTACCGTGATCGCTGCTGAGTCACTAGTTTTGTGACGCAGCAGCGAGCTCACCAGCGATATTGCTGTGTGTGACATTCAGCGACGATCAGCCCCCCTGCCGGGTATCGCTGATCGTCGCTGAAATGTCAGGACCTTTTTTTGATCGCTGGTTTCCCGCTGACAGGCACGCATCGCTGCGTGTGACAGGCGGGAGACCAGCGATCCGCTGGTAACCAAGGTACACAGCGGGTTTCCAGGCGCGGGGCTGTGCCTAGAAACCCGCTGTGTACCTTGGATACCAGCGCCCTGATGCAGGGGAGCTGGTATCCAAGGTACACAGCGGGTTTCCAGGCACCGCGCAGCGCTTGGAAACCCGCTGTGTACCTTGGATACCAGCTCCCTGCATCAGGGCGCTGGTATCCAAGGTACACAGCGGGTTTCTAGGCACAGCCCCGCGCCTGGAAACCCGCTGTGTACCTTGGTTACCAGCGGATCGCTGGTCTCCGCCTGTCACACGCAGCGATGCGTGCCTGTCAGCGGGAAACCAGCGATCAAAAAAAGGTCCTGACATTTCAGCGACAATCAGCGATACCCGGCAGGGGGGCTGATCGTCGCTGAATGTCACACACAGCGATATCGCTGGTGAGCTCGCTGCTGCGTCACAAAACTAGTGACTCAGCAGCGATCTCGGTAGCGATATCGCTATGTGAGACGGGCCCTTAAGTGGAAAGCTTAATTGATTGCTTTCCACTTTCACTTCAGGTCAGCCAGGGACACAATCAGTGACATCAGAGGGAACTGATTAACAAAAATAGGGGTTCCCTTCGAAAAAGAAATGGCGTGGGTCCCCCCTATTTTTGTTAACCAGCCAGATGAAGCAGACCGCTGAGGCCTGGTTTTTCAGGCTGGTAAGGATCCAATATCCATGGACCTTGCAAGCCTGATAATACCAGGCCACAGCAGTCTGCTTAGCTTGGCTGGTTAACAAAAATAGGGGATCCCCTCGAAAAAAAAACGGCGTAGGGGTCCCCTATTTTTGTTAACCAGCCAAGTAAAATGCAGACTGCTGCGGCCTGGTATTAAAAGACTGTCAAGGCCCATGGATTTTGGCCCTCAACAGCCTGATAATACCAGGCTACAGCAGCCCCACATTTGGCGCATCAAAAGATGTGCCAATTGTGGCACTTTACCTGGCTCTTCCCACTGCCCTGTAGCGGTGGCAAGTGGGGTAATAAGGGGTTAATGTCACCGTTGATTGCACGGTGACAATAAGCCCGGTTAATAATGGAGAGGCGTCAATAAGACACCGATCCATTATTAATCCCAAAGTTTTTAAATGTTTAAAAAAAAGACACAGCAAGAAAAAAGTCTTTTAATGAAATAAAAGAGACAACACAGTTTTCATTTCTTTTATTACTCTCTCATTCCTGCGACGCCATCGATCTCCTGTAAAAAAATAAAAAAACAAACCAACAGTATACCACCTGTCCGACGCAGTCCATAGTAACGACAGTCCCACGACGATCCAGCTCTGCTACATCGGAATGACAGGCAGAGCCTGACATCCCGGCGCAGCACAGCTGCTTACCAGCTTCCCCGGCGGTGACGTCATCGGACTGCTTTACGGCCGCGATTACCCAGCAGTCACTGCAGTTATCGCGAGAAACTGCATGTGACCGCCAGGGAGAAGAGGATGGCGGCCATTTAGCAGTCCGGGATGTGACCGCCGGAGATCTTCTGCCGGGTAAGTGCCGCTGACTCCTGACAGACCCGACCGACGGACACTGACAGTGACAGTGACATTCCGATTCCGGTATCCGATATGACGAAAATATCGGAACTCGGAATCGGAATTCCGATACAGCCAATATCGGCCGATACCCGATATTTGCAGTATCGGAATGCTCAACACTAATCTTAAGCTTAATGTTTGATAACAATTGGTGTTTTTGCAACAGCTATTTCAGTTTGATATATCTAATAACTATTGGACACAGTAATGTTTCTGCCTTGAAATGAAGTTTATTGTACTAGCAGAACATGTGCAATCTGCATTCAAACAAAATTTGACAGGTGCATAAGTATGGGCACCCTTATCATTTTCTTGTTTTAAATACTCCTACCTACTTTTTACTGACTTACTAAAGCACTTTTTTTTTGTTTTGCAACCTCATTGAGCTTTGAACTTCATAGCCAGGTGTATGCAATCATGAGAAAAGCTACCTAAAGTGGCCACTTGCAAGTTGTTCTCCTGTTTGAATCTCCTCTGAAGAGTGGCATCATGGGCTCCTCAAAACAACTGTCAAATGATCTGAAAACAAAGATTATTCAACATAGTTGTTCAGGGGAAGGATACAAAAAGCTGTCTCAGAGATTTAACCTGTCAGTTTCCACTGTGAGGAACATAGTAAGGAAATGGAAGAACACAGGGACAGTTCTTGTTAAGGCCAGAAGTGGCAGGCCAAGAAAAACATCAGAAAGGCAGAGAAGAAGAATGGTGAGATCAGTCAAGGACAATCCTCAGACCACCTCCAGAGAGCTGCAGCATCAACTTGCTGCAGATGGTGTCACTGTGCATCGGTCAACTATACAATGCACTTTGCACAAGGAGAAGCTGTATGGGAGAGTGATGCGAAAGAAGCCGTTTCTGCAAGCACGCCACAAACAAAGTCGGCTGAGGTATGCAAAAGCACATTTGGAGAAGCCAATTTCTTTTTGGAATAAGGTTCTGTGGACTGATGAAACCAAGATTGAGTTGTTTGGTCATACAAAAAGGCGTTATGTATGGCGTCAAAAAACACAGCATTCCAAGAAAAACACTTGCTACCCACAGTAAAATTTGGTGGAGGTTCCATCATGCTTTGGGGCTGTGTGGCCAATGCCAGCACCGGGAATCTTGTTAAAGTTGAGGGACGCATGGATTCCACTCAGTATCAGCAGATTCTTGACAATAATGTTCAAGAATCAGTGACAAAGTTGAAGTTACGCAGGGGATGGATCTTTCAGCAAGACAATGATCCAAAACACCACTCCAAATCTACTCAGGCATTCATGCATAGGAACAATTACAATGTTCTGGAATGGCCATCCCAGTCCCCAGACCTGAATATCATTGAACATCTGTGGGATCATTTGAAGAGGGCTGTCCATGCTCGGCGACCATCAAACTTAACTGAACTGGAATTGTTTTGTAAAGAGGAATGGTCAAAAATACCTTCATCCAGGATCCAGGAACTCATTAAAAGCTACAGGAAGCGACTAGAGGCTGTTATTTTTGCAAAAGGAGGATCTACTAAATATTAATGTCACTTTTCTGGTGAGGTGCCCATACCTATGCACCTGTCAAATTTTGTTTGGATGCAGATTGCACATTTTCTGTTAGTACAATAAACCTCATTTCAAGGCAGAAACATTACTGTGTCCAATAGATATTAGATATATCAAACTGAAATAGCTGTTGCAAAAACACCAATTTTTATAAAACATTAAGCTTAAGATTAATAGGGGTGCCCAAACTTTTTCATATAACTGTAGCTGGTGTGCAGCCGAAGAAGAGGATCAGGAGTAGCTGGACAACATACTCGCCAACTCCTCACAGGAGTAGAAAGAGGGGGTTGGCAAGAAGAGGTCTGCAGAATTAGGAGCAGGGTTGTCCCAGGAACAGCAGCAGCTGGGGGATGAGGCAATGAGTGTGCACACCTTGGGAGCCGGGGCGGAGTCAGTGAATGGTGAGATTATTGTCTCCCCTCTTGTTTCCGCCCCTTGCATGCTCCTAACACTGACACTATGACGGCTGATATCATTAAGAGTCTATCAGAAGCAATGCTGAAGAGTCAGTAGCCAACTGGCTCTTCATCAGCTGTGTGGGCAGATTATATCACACCTACATAGCATAGTCCCTTGGTTAACTCATTGTTACCTGGTTGTAGCAGTGTGCAGTTAGTGTCAGCAGTTGCTAATGCAAAACGAGCTGGTGTTCACCATTCTGTGAGGTCATCTGCCATGTTTCCACAAGCAATGTTTCCACAGTAAGTAATAATATCCCTATTAAGGATAGGTGTGCAGGGGTAGTCGAATCTTGACTTACGGACACAATAGCATGTGATGTGTCACCTTTGAGCTTCCACCTGTATTCCACTGTTAAAGAGCGCTTTTGGAGCAATGAGTTGCAAATTTATTTTCATTATTGCCTTCTCAAAAGGAGAATATTATTAGAATTAACAAGAAGGATGATAAAGTGAGGAAACAAAGAGGTGCAGTGTTCCTATGTCATTTGAAAATTGACTTTTTCAGCACCTGGATATAATTTTGGAATCCTATTACAATTCTGGTGGATTTGCTTGGCTTAATTATGATGAATTATTTAGACAAAAACTGGCAGTGCATCCATCTGTAAGATGGGATTCAAAGGATCTAGGCCTTTGGCTAAATCTAAGGTTGCCTCAAAGACATGCCACCTAAACCCCTTGTCATGGAGGGTAATAATGAAAGCCAGTGAAAATTGCTTAACAATTGTAAATATAGACATTGTAGGGATGTGGTCTCGCTTGTGTGCGACCGGAGGTAAGCAGGAGGGCGACTCTTCCTGGTTCTTTAAGCAAGTTTATTAAGACTTCATAAACTTGCTGTCAAACAGAAAACAAAACAGCCTTCTCTGGCACAAAGTAACAAAAAACAGCTATAAGGTCCTGGTACTCTAACTGAGTAGTCTCTTCAGCACACACACTGGAGGTCTCCTCAGAACTCCCACACTGGAAGTTTCCACACCTCCAGCCACTCACACCTGTGGTCAGCAGTAGGCTCATTTATATCGCAGACATCCAGCTAACACAGACCACATGACTGGTCATGTGGCAATGACCTCATCACAGGTCCTCAAACCCCATACAAAGGTATAGTGATGCCCTTCTCTCCCATTTGTCTATGTGTTCATAATATCGCTACATACCTCCCCCCTCTGCCTAAAGCTGTGGGATTGGCATATTTCATTCACCGACTAGAAACTCTTTTCAGTCGTCTCCACAATTAACCGGTCTGTCACAGTTTGGCTTAGGTCACTGAGTCCTGAGCTAATTGAGGTGTCACTGCCTCTACCTCTCATTTCAGGCCATCTATGTCCTGTCTTAGTTCCACTTCGATGACTTTCACTCTGAAGCGAACTTCTGCGCCTCTCTATATTGCGGGTTGAAGGTGGCTGCCTTTTTTCCCCCAACTCTTGCAGCTGTCTGTTGATCTGCTCCTCCTCAATTCTTAGCTGTTCTATTCTTCCTGGTGCACCTCCAGGAGCATCCGGATCTTCCCAAGGTTTTCCACCAACCCCCTCCGACTTGGAGGTTTTCTTGTTGGCTCCCGACGTCTCTGCTTCTCGCGGAGGCCATCTGGGTGTCGGTTCCCTTGCTGACTTTCTTCCTCCGTTGAGGCCCCTTCTTTGGTCATTTTCTCCAGTTCACTCTCCTCCCGTACGCTCGGACCAGGAGAGCGCAACCGTTCGGTTTCCCGGACTGTCGTGGATTTCCTGAGCTGGGCATTAGCTTCCTTCTCTATTTGGAGTTCTTTGAGAATTTTCTCTTGCTCCTCTGCCCAGCAGCGGTGCTCCTCCTCTCTCCGTAGAAGTTCCTGCTGATGCTTCTCCTGGGCCGCTCTGAACATCTCCGTATCTTTCACTAGGATTTGGTTCGCCGTCTGGCACGCTGACAGTTGACCTTGGACTTTAGAGACTTCCTTCTCCAGGTCCTCCACTCGTTGCTCAATCTCTTGTCTCTGTATCCTTTCTCGCCCGACTGTCTCTTTAAGCAGCTCCATCTCATGGACTTGCCTCTTTTATCCAGTACAGGTGGCACCATCCTTTCCTCCTTATTTCTCTTCTTAGAGCGTATAGGCTGTCTGGCCTTCCTGCAGCCCCTGCGGTGAGGAGGAGAACTGCCACTTGTACCCGACTCCACCTTGCTGCAATCGCTTTCACTTGCGGTTAAGTTACAGTCTGCATAGGATTCATTCCCACTCCCCCTGTCATCTTGGAACAGCAAGTCCCCACTTAACCAGGGGTCGGCCCCTATTCCTGGAGCTACCCAGTTTCCTTCGGTCCTATATTTGGTCACCCCAAAGTCCCCACTTTGGTCTGAGCCACACTTTCTTACGGTCACCAGGCACTGGGTATCTTTGACTTTAGGGGTTGCTACCTCTGTTTTTCCCACCACACTATCAGCAACCACTACAGCCGCCTGCAGGGATGGGCCTCTCTAGGGTCATTCTGGTTCCCTTCTGCGCAATCAGCCAGTCCTTCGTCCCATACCTCCCAAAACCGCTTAAAATCCTGGCCTATTATTATAGGGTATGGTAAGTCGGAGACTACAGGGACATCATGGGTAGAAATAATAGTGGACGTCTCAATGATTACCCTGGATACCGGATACTCCCTAGTGACCTCATGAATGCAAGGGACTTCCATCTTCCTTCCGGAATCAGATAGACAGGGAGTGTGTCGCTCAGCAGAGTCACCTGGCTTCCTGAGTCTAGAAGTCCACTCACACACTCTCCATTCACTATTAGAGAACAGTTCAGTGCCCCCCGGTCAGATGTAAAGTCAATACACCATTCGCGACATACGCTGTTCAAACCCTGAACCCGGCAATAGTTCTTCGGCTCATCCGCCGCCACCTCTTTTCTCCTCATCGACTCAGTTTGGGACTCTGCCCCTTCTGAGTGTGGCAGTAGTTTGTTAGGGTTTACTGGTTCCCCATTCTCGCTAGGGACCTCAGAGCCTTTTCTCCACAGATCCCAAAACAGACAGAAATCCCGGCCTATAATTATAGGACGCACCAAGTCCCGAACGACGCCTACTTCATGGGACTCAGTGCCATGCGTCGTTTCAATGTCCACTCTGGCCATAGGGTAGTCCTTTACATCACCATGTATGCATTGAACACCGACTTTTTTTACTGGTAGTATGTTGAGAGGAAAAGTGGCCCTAATCAAGGTCACTAAGCTCCCAGAGTCTAGCAGCGCCGTTACTGCTTCACCGTTCACCTTCACGGGACATACTTGAGGACCCTGATTGGGGAACGGGTTTCCACTGCAGGCTGGATATGCATACCATGAAATACGGTGTCCTATGCTGCAGTCCATCTGCTCAGTGGTCTGCGGACATCGGGCAGCTATATGTCCTGGCTCGCGGCACCTCCAACAAATAATATCACCCGCAGTGACCTTGGGCACCACCTCCCCCCACTATTTTGACCTTGGGCGCTCCACCCCTTTTTGGGACTCTGCCCCCTGTTGGGGCCGCCAGTACGTAATGGGCTGTTTCCCCAAGGATCCTTCCATCCCCTGGTACCTCTCGACCAGTCCGACCAGTTCATCAGCATTCCGGGAATCACCCTGGGCAACCCAGGTCTGCAGGGGCTTTGGCAGGGAGTGCACAAACCGATCCATTACTACTCTTTCTACCATCTGGGCCGGTGTAGCAGACTCTGGCTGTAGCCATTTCTGGACCAGGTGCAGCAAGTCAAACATTTGGGAGCGATGCGGTTTGTCCCGGTGATAAGCCCAGCGGTGCACTCTCTGTGCCCTGACAGTCATTGTTACCCCCATACGTGCGAGGATCTCAACCTTTAGCTTAGGATATTCCTGAGCATCCTGCACAGTCAAATCGTAGTACGCCTTCTGGGGCTCCCCTGTCAGGTATGGGGCCAGTACCTCTGCCCACTGCTCTGGGGAAGTCTTTCCCTCTCAGCAACCCTCTCAAATACAGTCAGGAAGGCCTCCACATCATCCCCGGGGGTCATTTTCTGTAACGTGCGTCTTACCGCCTTTCTGACGTGGTTGTCATCAGCCAGACCTGGGGTTGGGGCACTCGTCCTGCCCTGGATGGCGGTTGTCAGAAGCTGTATCTGCTGCCGATGCTCCTGCTGGCTCTGCTGCATCTGCTGTTGGTGCTCCTGCTGGCTCTGCTGCATCTGTTGCAACAGCATCCTGTTGACCTCTTGCTGCTGCACCTGTGCCTGGACCAAGTGTTTCAGCAGGTCCTCCATTCACTCCGGCAATGCAGGCTGCTTGCTATAGCCTTGACCCACAATATGCAGTAACCAGTCCCACTTCTCTGCTGGGAACGCTGCTCGCACGTCTCCACCAATTGTAGGGATGTGGTCTCGCTTGTGTGCGACCGGAGGTAAGCAGGAGGGCGACTCTTCCTGGTTCTTTAAGCAAGTTTATTAAGACTTCATAAACTTGCTGTCAAACAGAAAACAAAACACTCTGGCACAAAGTAACAAAAAACAGCTATAACGTCCTGGTACTCTAACTGAGTAGTCTCTTCAGCACACACACTGGAGGTCTCCTCAGAACTCCCACGCTGGAAGTTTCCACACCTCCAGCCACTCACACCTGTGGTCAGCAGTAGGCTCATTTATATCGCAGACATCCAGCTAACACAGACCACATGACTGGTCATGTGGCAATGACCTCATCACAGGTCCTCAAACCCCATACAAAGGTATAGTGATGCCCTTCTCTCCCATCTGTCTATGTGTTCATAATATCGCTACAACATGAATGCTCCTTTTGTGGTGGATCCCATTCTGTGTGTAGGTGTTTTAAAAAGACAACGCACCCATGTCAGCAGCAACCAGGTAGCAAGGAATACCTGGCTAAGAGCACCGACACCAGTGAGGTTAACAAACATGTTGCAAGTATCCTGATGGAGAGAAGGCACTACTAATTCATAAAGGTTTCATTGATGGTTTCTTTGTGTCAGAAATCAATGGTGCTGGTTGCTACTGGTCTGACAATCTTAAGTCTGTTAATTGGCTTAACCCCTTCATGACCAGAGGTATTTCCGTTTTTGCATTTTCGTTTTTTGCTCCCCTTCTTATCAGAGCCATAACTTTTTCATTTTTCGGTCAATGTGGCCATGTGAGGATTCGCCAATGATGCATAGTAATCTAACACAGCTATAGTCCAAGGCAGTACATAATTTAAAAATAACCCCAACATCATAATTAAAAAATCAGACAAGGATGCCTGTATAGTCATTATGGACACATCCCTATATGAAAAATAAGAAAAACAGGAGAAAAAGATATGGCTATAAGCGTAGTAGTGGCTATAAGTGAGTTGGTTCTTTAGGTTCCTGGACCTCCGGGCCACCAACTAAGGAGTGGAAGAGATGAAGGGAGACAGTTTTGGTTCACTAAGTGGGATACCCCAGCTCTTTCTTAAAACGTGATAAATGTCCCCCCATTTATTTTTGAATGATGCTATTAGATTTATTGTTTCAATCAGTTGTCATAATTGAGGTTCAAGGATCTTCTATCACTGTGAAATAAATGCTGATATGCTTGTGATATCATTTTTCGTGGATAACCCCTGGCCAGAAATCTCTCCATGAGATCCAATGCTGGAATCCGAAATTCCGCAGTAGAACTGCAATTTTTTCTTAACCGTAGGAACTAGCCCTTTGGTATAACATTTTTTAAACGTGCAGAATGAAAACTTGTATAGTGTAATAGGTTGTTGGTGGCAGTAGCTTTACGGAATAAGGAAGTAGTGACACGGGCACCAGACAAAAAAAGCTTCAAATCCAGAAAGTTCACTGCAGAAGAAGACATTTGTAAAGTAAGTCTAATAGTCCAAGGATTGTTGTTCAGTTGATTACTGAATGAACAGTTTACACTCATCCAACGTACCGGTCCAAAGAAACAGGATATCATCTATATAACAAAACCATTTGAACACATGAGTTTGGAACATGGGGGAATCATACATCTGGTCCTCCTCCCACCAGCCCATATAAACATTTGCATACGACGGGGCACATCTCGCTCCCATGTTGGTGCCAGATGCCTGCCTGTAAAAAAACACGGTCAAAGGTAAAATAACTATTCTCCAAGACAAACCGTAACAGGTCTATTATGAAGGAATCATGCTTCTTATCTCTGGTTATCTGTTTGTTCATATGGCCGCTTGGTTTTCTTTATCCCTTGACATATTGGATAATGCTATAATATAGTGTCTATATACAATTTTCTACACCAAGGCCTATATCTTATGGCTTTGCTAATCTACATACATGCCTGTTTTCCATTGTTAGCTTGGGTTTACCAGGGCTTTATTTAAGGTCGATTGGTTGTTAATCATGTGTCCTTTGTGCCTTTTTAAATGTTTATAAATGTTTTGTTGTCTTTATATATATCATGTATTGATTGATTAATTACATTTCTATAATTTTTTTGAGATCCATAGTTTTGCATATCTTTTTCTTCAGTTTTTCTAATCTCTCATTTATATGCACTGGGTTGATCTCCTTCCATCTATTGGTGGTGCCCACCCTATGCATAGTTATATGAAAAATAAACTTGCATTATTCTCAATTACACCGAGACGTATCGACATGTATCTTCAAATCCCACCCTAGATGCATTTGTAATAACGCTCCATATGAGAAAAACTGCAAAGAGGGAAATATATGTTTGAGAGTGTCAAAAAAGGTTGCCCAAAGTGGGGGTGAAGTCTATGTTTGATGGATAGAAAACATTTTTTTTCCAAAAAACAGTGATTTTTGGACTTTTTTGTTTTTCAGACTTGTGTCAGACTTCCAGGCAAGGGAAATCTCAGTGTGTGTACCCAAAACAGTTCCAGACGTTTGGCTCTATGAGTCCTTGAGACTTAATCATTTTTCTGAAAATTTCTGATTTTGTGAAAAATGTCATATTTACCCTACTTCCACCCCAGAGGAGTTTCAATATGTTATAGATCATCCCAAGAGAGCCCACAATGTGGGGGTAAAGTGTGTGTTTGATGGGTGGAAAAAATTTTCAGACTCGTGTCGGACTTCCAGGCAGTGGAAATCTCAGCACGTGTACCCAAAACAGTTCCAGGGCGATTGGCTCAAAGAGTCCTTGGGACTTAGTCATTTTCAGATGTCCTGTTTTTGACTTCTAGGAGCTTCAGAACTTTGGGAAATTCAATCTGCTCGCCAGTTCCAAGTGTTTTGAGCAATTCCTGGTTGCAGCAATGCAGTTTGGCCACTAGATGGCGCCAAAGAGAGAAAAGTGAAAAAGAACCAGAATGAGGAAATTTCTGGCTGCGGCATCTGCCTCACAGTTCCAGGAGGTCAGACACTTTTTGACTTTGTTACCTCAGAGTAGGATCGATGTTTCACCATGTTAAATACCTAGTTTTGCACACCACCGGTAGAATGTATGAGATAGAGTTACCTCTTGACCCTGACTAATTTTCAGTTGATTTGCTGTTTCCTAGACTTAGGTAAGCGATTTGTTGTGCAGTCCCTGTTTGGATGGAGCTCCACGCTTCTGCCGAACCCAGGCTTCCACAGCTCCAGGGGGGACTTTTGCTGGCCATCCGTCCCAAGTCAGAGCAGCATTCCTGGGTTACCTGAGCCTGACCAGACCCTCCCCGTGGGCCAGGGCGGACTGGCCATCTGGCAATACTGGCAAATGCCAGAAGGGCCTGTCTGGTCATGGGCTGCCTTGTCTGCTATGTTGTTAACAGAATTGGTGTTCTCAAGACAGCCATACCGTTAAGAGTAGGCCACGGGTATCAGAAATATTGGTCTTGTAGAAAATCTACCTTTCCTCCATCCAGGGTAATATTAGTAATATATCCCATCTATTTCATGGGGACAACATGGGCCTGTGTGATTTCAAATGCCCGGGCTGAATTCCAGCCCCAGTCCGTACCTGGGCTCTAGTTCTCTGGAGGGGACCGCTGTCAAATCTGGATTCCTCGTCTGAAGGGGGCTCCAGAAGGGCGGATGGTCCTTCTGACTTTGTCCCCTCAGAGCAGGGTCAGTGTTTTTCTGTGTCAGATGTCCCGTTTCCATGCCGACGGTAAGATCTGTGAGAGAATCACACTATGACCCGCTTCTGTCGCAAGGGCGCCTGTGTGTCCGAGTTGTTTTTCCAGGACTCTTGGACACGTTTCTCCCCCTCTCCCTGAGGGGGAGGATGACAGGGGTTCAACCAGCCCCAGCTCTTCCTCCGATCGATCTGGCGCAGCGCTCCCAGGTGGGGAGGTGGTGCCACTCACTCGGCCTGGGCTTTGGAGCCCGCGTCGGTTTATGGCGAGTGGTCTCCTTCCTCCTGTACCCCTGGGCTTCCACCACTTATATTTGGGCGCTGTCCCTCACCTCCCATTTGCGGATGGAGGTGGCCGAGTCATGGGGAGTTTGACCCAAACCAAATGACAACAGCGGTCTGATGACCCGCAAGGGCGAACAGTGATAAAGAATAGTTGTGCACTCAGGTCATAAATAGTTGAGGTGCTGGTGAATTTGGACCGTGCAGGTACCAAAGTCAACTAAAGAGATAGAATTCACCGCACATACTAATTGATTTCAATGCAAAAGTGATAATTTTATTGTTCTCCACATCCAGAAAGAGAAGTGCCACGTTTATAGACAAGTCATGTAGTCATTAAATAAATACCCATACATTCACAAATACCCGACGTTTCAATCCTCCTGGATCTTAATCATGGGGTACTGGAGAAAAATCAGAGAAGACAAAGTGAGTATATAACAAAAAACAATAAAATAAACATATATACAATATTTACATACATCTGTGGTTCAATGATCTGTATAAGGTTAATGCATAAGGACCAAATGAGGATTCCAGATATAGGAAATAAGACTAATAAAGGTGTGCGCAACAATATATCAAAATCTTATGACATAACTGATTATAAATTCATTGAAAGCTGAAAATACACAATATACAAGAGAAAGAAGTCAGGGAAAATATGGTAATACCTTAATAGTGGGCATTTCAGGGTTAGGGCACTTGGTGGGGCCACAGATCAATGCCCCTTTCAGCAATCGCCAAGTACTGAGACAGAAGAGATAAATATGGAGTAAATCAATAAGGGGATATAGAATATTAATATCCCCCAAGTATCAGGACTAGTATTACCTGTCGCAAGAAATGGTGTATAACAGATACAAGGGGCGTTATGAGCCTATGCAGGATGAGTACTGCTGACAGATGGGGAAAAAAGGACATTAGTACAAAACCCCATATCAGATATGAAGTAGTGGGATGCGTTGGCCCAAGTTATGTTACCTGTGTGATAGGGCGTTTAGTATGGCGGCGCTCCCGCGCCTTGCCATGGCTGCTGGATGCGGCTGTGAGTGGGTACGGGGCGGGCCCTGTTTAAGAAGCCGCGCCGTGCACCGCTGGCCTGGAAGTGCTTCACCCGGACTGGAAGTGACACGGCGCTGAGGTCCTAGGTGATCGCGCATGCAGTCACTATCGCCATCTTAGATACTCGCAAGGAGATAGAGGACGTGTAGAGAGGAGGAGAGCGGTGATAAGCGATTATGGGGAGGAAATATACCGGGAGAGGTATATTGATAATATTGCATATAAGTAATCTCCATTAAATGGAGAGTGAAGGTAAATAGAGCAGAGTAACAATACAGCAGGTAGGGAACATGGCAGAAAATTAGACCGATAAGTGGTTAAAGAAAAAAACAGACAATATATGGACAATAAAGGGAGAGAGAAGAAGAAAACAATAAGACTTGAGAATAGAGTAAAAAGTGAAAGATAAAAGATAAAAAACAATAAATAAAAATAAAGAGAAAAAGAAAAAAAAAAAATAAAAAATAAAAATAATATAAAATGAAAAATAAATGAAGGATTAAGACAATAACAAACATGAATAATGAAAGGAGAACTGCAAAAGGTAAAAAATGAATAAAAAATAAATAAAATATAAAAAAGAAATAAAAAATAAAAATGAAAATATATCATAGTAAAAATAGAAAGCCAAAATGAAAACTGATGGATGACAAAGAAGGAGGGGGGGGAGGAAGGGGGAATTTTATTATGGACGGGATGAGGAGGAAAATTAAAAATAAAGAATAAAAAATAAAAAACAAAACAAAAACTGCACTATTTAATAAAAAGCTTCATAATGGAAAGAAGAAAAAGGAAGAAACTTACCGGTTAAGAACAGTTATCAGCGAGTCTGGAAATTAAATGAGAGACAATGTCAATCAGAGGAGCCAATTAATTTCCCTATTGAGACCCCTAGGTGATAATGTATCCAGTTTATGGATCCAGTATGTCTCTCTGAGTTTCAACCGTCTGACATGATCACCGCCTCTCCTAGGTTTCGGCACCTGCTCGATCATCTGGTACTTCAGTTGTGCTACTGAGTGTTTGTGTTTAATGAAGTGTTCCGGTAAGGGTAGCCATATTTTGTTAGTACGTATTGTGGATTTGTGGCTTGCAATCCTGTCCTTCACATGCTGGGTAGTCTCACCCACGTGCAGGAGACCACAGGGGAATTTTATGACGTAAACTACAAAGTTGGAGTCACATGTATGGTAGCCTTGTATGGGAAAGGACTTTCCTGTACGTGGGTGAGTTACTGTATCAGACTTGATGACATTGGAGCAGGAGACACAGCTCAAGCAAGGAAAAGTACCATGGCGACGTGACGTTAGGTGGCATTGTGTTGAAGTAGACTGCGTACTGCCAATGTCGGCCCGTACTAATTTGTCTCTGATGTTGGGTGCCCTCCTGTTACACATAAGAGCAGGGATAGTGAAAGCTTCACTGAGGGGCCCATCGTCTGAATCACTCCCCTTGCGGGGAAATACAATGATCTCCAAGGGTGGTCTTTTTCTTCCAGATGCACAGCCTGCTGAAGGGCGACCTCCGTGGTGTGCATCGGCGAGAGTGGCAGTGGTGGGTGGCGTTTCCGCGCCACCACCGAGCTTCGCGTTTTCCAGTCTATTCCCGAGCCCCTACGTTAATGGGGGACAACAGAGGTGTGGAGGCAGGTGAGGGAGTTCTCAACATATGGTGTGCCCCACCCGCCCGCCGCACCTTCCCCTTCTCGTCTGTCTCCTCCAAGGCAGCTCGGCAGGGAGTGAGAGAGAGAAAGCAAACATCCCAGAGTGAGGGGAAGATGGAGAAGGAAAATGCGAGGGGGCAAGAGGTAGGGAGTACGGTGAAAGGCCACCCTGCGACCCCGTTCCCGCCAAGCGGGGAACAGCCCTTGGAAGCAAAGGCGCACAGGCATCCCTTTGAGGTTACGGGCAAAAGTGAGCAGAGGGACTACGCTGGTGGGTGACGCCAACGTGGCCAGGCCGACTACACCCCGTGCGACCTCCACGTCGCTGGGGTTTGCGCCGAAGCTGCGGTAGACCCTGACGGCCATCCCCCTTTTCACAATCCTCGCGTTTGTCCGCTGGTGGGTTGAGGACCCCCACGGCGGAGGCAGGTCTAAGCCAGACAGCGGCGCTGCATAGGTCCCCACGCCCTGGCCCCTCTCCCTAGCAAATCTGTGTGTCGTCTGGGAGCAGTGGGTCATGGGGCAGCGCGGCTGTGGTGTCCTCTGGAGGCCAGTCACGTTACCCTCCCCTGCAAGGGGTGTTTTCCAGATGCCTGCTGCTTTGGGACTTTGCACCACACATCGAGCTGCTCTTCCGATTGCTCCATGCGCCGTATGGGCTCCCTTCTGCCCGAGGGTTGGCCCAATGCCCTCCCATATCCTGCCGGTATACCCCTGCGCCAACGCTGCCGACGACGATTTCCATTCCTTCGGGCACCCTTCTGCCACGGGGTCTCCTCTCGTCTCTCGATCTGTCCATCACCTCAACGCGGTCCAGTCATGTTGGGGGGCTACCTGGTTGATCCTGCCAGTAGCATATGCTTGTCTCAAAGATTAAGCCATGCACATGTAAGTACACATGGACAGTACAGTGAAACTGCGAATGGCTCATTAAATCGGTTATGGTTCCTTTAATCGCTCCAAATCGTTGATTTGGACAACTGTGGTAATTCTAGAGCTAATACGTGCAAACGAGCTTGACCACAAGAGATGCATGCATTTATCAGACCAAAACCAATCCAGTAACGGTGTCGGCACTGTCTTCTGCGGCCTCCCCCCTGCAGCGCTCTCCCCGTAAGCGTTGTGACTCTGGATAATCTCAGGCAGACGATTCATTCAAGTGTGTGCCCTATCAACTTTCGATTGTACTTTCTGTGCCTACCATGGTGACCACGGGCAACAGAGAATCAGGGTTTGATTCCAGAGAGGGAGCCTGAGAAACGGCTACCAAATCCAAGGAAGGTTGCCGGTGCTGGTGAACAAGGGGCGGGTGATAGGATGAGAGTTGGTGGTGTGGGTGTGAATGGTGAAAAGTACTGGTTCCACTGCTCCCCCAGCAGTGACGGATTCCGGGGTTCAAGGTAGGAGCTATGTCTGTACCGTAGTCGCTGGGAATAGTAGTGTGTTCTTGTCGTGCGGTCTTGGAGAGGATGACTTGCAACGGCACCTTCTGGAGGTCCTGAGGAGAAGTGAGGAATCCATCACTGTGAGTGAGAGGGGGTTGACACGTCTTTCTGGACAGAGAGACATGGTCTATCAGCCTTCCGAAAGAAAGGGGCTGAGACTGCTTGCTTTCTGCCAACAGCGGGGCAGGGCTTACTCATAAGAATGTGGCCCACCTTCGGTGGGTTGGCAATGAGGCATGTCTTTCTAGAGAGAAGGTGGTTCAGCTCCTTCTGAAGGGGGGCTTCAAGGCGCATGACATCTATGCCTTGATCCATCCCTATGGTACCTCTTACTTCGACATCAGCTTTGTGAGGCCGGAGGGTTTGGAACTCTTTTGTTCTCACTATGAGCTGGCGGGAAGTCGCCCTAATGGTGGAATTTGTAGTTAAAGCAATCTCCCCCAGAATGCCATAAAGAAAGTGACCGTTTTAACTAGTAATGAGTCACTTTCTTGTATGGACGTTATGACCTGGATAAGCCGCTTCGAGGAAGTGGCCAGGTCCCCAAAAAGAACTTGGACAAATATGACATCTGGTCAGGTTTCAGGAAACACAGTTACTCACATACCAACTTCAACATTTTTGGGAAGGATCAAACCCTGATCTTTTACCAGGGGCAGCCAAAGCTTTGTCACAAGTGCAGCAGTCCCTCACACTTCAGCGCGGGGTGTAAGGTGGTAAAGTGTGCCATGTGTGGGGGTCTGGCTCACCTTGCCGAATCTTGTGGCAATATTTGGTGTAACCTGTGTGGGGACTTAGGTCACCTGGTCACGGCTTCCCTGACCTCATCCGGTGAGTGTCTGGATGAGGAGAAGGAAAAGTGGCAAAAGGAAAAAAAGAGGAATAAGAGAAAGTGTAACAACAAAAACAAAAATAAAGTAAGGGTGCCCCGGGGCCAGTCCCTAGAATGAGACCCCTTGGAGAAGCCTATCCTGGGCCAGCTGGTTAAACTAAGGGTCAACTACCCAACTTCCGTTGAACCCCCAACCAGTACCACAGTTCTGATTAGTCCTCCCCTTTATCCGGAGGGGAGAGTATGGTGCCTGGAGTGGCGGGCGAGGACACTGGGGCTCCGGAAGACACTGGGCCTCCTTCACTGGGGCAGATGAAGCATCCTCAGTGGGGGGGTTACTCTGGGGCCACCCGATAAGGGCGAGAATGTGTCTGTGAGTGTGCCTGAGGGAAAGGATGGGATGGATATGTTGGTGAGTTTGAAGCGTGGGATGTCTTCTTCTGAGGAGAGTGAACATGTTACACAGGGGAGTGGGAAAAAGATTGCTGTCAAACTGGATCACCCATTATGGCAGCAGTCACTCCGTTGACGCTGGCGACCATTAATAAAGTCTGATGCAGCTAGGTACACGGCCTTGATTTTCTCGGTCAACTTGATGCCAACATTTTGTTTTTGCAAGAGACCAGGTTGACAGATCTCATGTCCTTGCAGAAAGCAAGGAGGGAGTGGACGCGTGGGCCCTCCTACTGGTCTATTGCGGCCGAGCCATTGTCACGGACGTGGTTTGTGTAACCACTATGCCATGGACTGCGAAGAGCCTGGAGGGGCGTGACTAAGCGATTACCTGACTGTTCACTACAGCTTCTGATGGTGAGGTTAGACTTGGCTCCCGATAAATGCCAGGTGCCACTCCGGGACAGACCAACGGTCGCGCAGCAGCTGGCCCCAGAAGGACAGAATGGATGGAGCAGCAGGCAGAGCTTGCATCAGAGCGCAGCTGACCAAGTTCGTTTTCGAGTGCAGCAGACAGAGTTTGTGTCATATTGCAGTAGACATGACTGTTCAAAAACGCATTTCTCATACTTGGCGTAAGGGCGATTCTCTCTAAGACGCTGTGGGAGGCCAGAACCGGGGAAAATACCAACGCAAGAATAAAGCAGGTCCCGGAAGATGTCGTTGACGAATTCTTGGAAGACTACCGGTGCATTACTGAGAACGAAGGGCATCACTCAGTATTCATAATGTCAGTCGCAAATGCGGATTAGATTGTAAGCGCCTCTTAAGTCTAATTTGGTGAAGATCCTGGCACCTCTTAATCAGGCAAACAACTCAGGATTCAGTGGGAGAGGGTATCTATTTTTCACAGTGATCTGGTTGAGACCTCGATACTCAATACAGGGTTGGAGTGATCCATCCTTCTTAACGAAGAAAAACCCGGCCCAGCAGGAGAGGAGGATTTCTAAATGAACCCCCTGGCCAAATTCTCCTAAATATAGTCCGCCATAGCTTGAGTCTCAGCTGGGGACAGAGGGTAAATTTGGCCTCTAGGGGTGTAGATCCAGGAATCAAGTTGATAGGGCAGTCATATGGCCTGTGGGGCGGCAAAGTCTCTGCTTCCTTCTTGTCAAAAACATCGTCAAAGGACCAATAGGCAGATGGCAAACCGGGCAGCGATGCCGGACAAGACGGGCCTTTAGTCGGGACATTCTGGAGCCAAACACTTCTCATGACAGGAATGTCCCCAGAGGAGCACTTCTCCAGTCCAACACAGGTTTGTGCTGCCATAGCCATGATAGGCCTAAGAGAAAGGTGTGAGACATGTGGGAAAGAACATAGAAGGCAATCCTCTCAGTATGAAGCATGGGAATATGTACTACAAGTGGCTCAGTAGCCAGACAAACCGTTTCCCAAAGAGTTCTCCCATCGACAGATGTTATTGCCAGGGGTTCTTGAGCGGATGAACTGGGATTTGGGACCGATCCACTACAGCCTGGAGGTTAAAATTTCCGGCTGCCCCGGAATCCAAATACGCCGACTCAACAAACTGGGATTCACTGGTTGTCACAGCAAGGGTCAGGGGTAGAGAGATGTCCTTTCCATCTAGGAAGGCCGCTCCTATCGACCCTAGATGCCGGAGCTTTTCCGGCTTAACCGGACAGACTCTAATGGAGTGACCATTTCTCCACAATACAGGCACTGGCATTTAGCGCGTCAATCCCTCAGTCGCCGTCTAGCAAGGACCAGGTGGTCGATCTGCATGGGTTCAGATGTATTCTCGACAAGGGAGGGCGAAGGAACAAGCGGCCTTTGAAAACACGGAGCCAGGCGCCGTGGCCTCTTTCATGTGCCACCTCACAGGCACGCTCACAGAAACAAATAACTATACGGACGGCGAGGGAGATCAGGTCGTCGAAGGTAGTTGGTCTCAACTAGCTAGCTCATCCTTTATGTTTCCAGAGAGACCCTCCCAGAATGTTACCACCAATACTTCATTATTCCAGCTGAGCTCGGACGCTAAAGTACGGAAGCGTACCGCATATTGACCCACAGACGAGTTAGACTGGCGTAAGCGAAGAAGGACGGAAGATGCAGAGGTAGTTCGCCCAAGTTCATCGAAAACTTTGCAAAAAGCTTGCAAAAATATGGACAAATTGGAGATGATAGGATCCTCTCTCTCCCATAATGGATTCAGCCACGCCAGGGCCTCACCTCCAAGATGTGACATAACAAATGCCACCTCTGTTCGGTCTGACGGGAAGTGATGAAGGAGTTTAAAGCGTAGCCAGCAGAGCTTTGGATTGCCGTCAAAACGTGGTGGAGCTGCGAGTCAGGGAACTGGATCTTGGACTAAGCAGACTGGCTGGGAAATCTCCGGAGAAGACACAGCTGCTTGAACATGCTGGAACTCTGGAAGGATGCTTAAGGCCTCCAACTTAGTGGTTAAGGACTGCAACTGAATGGAGAGTTCCTCCTGTGCGTCTTTCTGTCGGCAAAGCTCCTGGAACATGGTCCGAATGGGCTGGATCCGGGATCCAGTGGGATCCATGGCCTGAGCAAACTGCCACGGACGTGGTTTGTGGAACCACTGTGCCACGGACAGCAGAGAGCCTGGAGGGGCGTGACTAGGCAATCACCAGACTGTTCACTAGAGCCTCTGATGGTGAGGTTAGACTTGGCTCCCGATGAATGCCAGGTGCCATTCCAGGACTGACCAACAGTCGCGTAGCAGCTGGACCCAGAAGGTCAGACTGGATGGAGCAGCATGCACAGCTTGCATCAGAGTGCAGCTGACTAAGTTTGTTTCCGAGTGCAGCAGACAGTTTGTGTCAGAGTACAGCAGACAGGATTTGCACTTAGAGTACAGCAGGAAGGATTTGAATCAGAGTGCATCTGGCAGGATTTGCATCTAACTGCCTTGAGCATGATTTGCACTAGAGTACAGCAAACAGGACTTGCACTGATATGTGACCTTATACAACATAGACTGAAACAGGAAGATTGCTCAGGCACCTCCCCAGTGGGGAGGAAGCAATATATACATAATGTCCCACAGCTATTGGCTGGGAGGAAATGGCAAGTGCATGCGCTGGCCCTTTAAGAGGGTGGAGTGCACGCGCGCGTGCCCTAAGGACATGGCTAGAGGACCGGCTGGAAGCATGCAGAGCATGGGGAAGGGAAAAACTGACCCTGCCTGTCAGAGCAGTACTCCAGCGTGGTGCTAACAGCCGTATAGCGGAGTGGCGGTTCTTTTTAAAACCACAGATGTAGTATGCCGACGGGTTATTAAGTTAGAAATGGGGAGGTGCTTGATGTGATGCCACGCTGAGAGTGGTGGATTACGCTGATGACGTCTCCATCTTTGTCTCCTGGGGAAAGGAGGTGCGGTGGGTGATGTCTGAAGTGGAAGCCTACTCTGAGGCATCGGGATCCAGAGACAATCAGGACAAGTGTGTAAGTCTCTGGCTGGGGGTAGGAGACCCTAGTTTTGGTCTCCCAGACTCCCTTCCAGAGCCCCAGGAGTATGCCAAAGTCCTAGGACCGATGGATGGGTTGGTTTTTGACCCTGATTGAAAGGGTGAGTCTGTGCAAGGGCTTCCTGCTCCCCTTGTTAATATACTTGGGCAGTGTGTGCATTTTGCCAGAGCCTCTCTGGACATGGGTTTATAGCCTGTTTTTCCAACCGTTATGGGGGAAACGGCTGAACCTAGTCAAGAGGGAGGTTACTTACTGTACGAGGAGACTAGGGGGATTAAATATGGTCAACCCCATGGTGTTTCTTGTAAACACCTTTTTGAAAGTAAATATAGCAAACCTCTGGAAAGAGAGGGCTCCTCCGTGGGTAATCTCCTGCAGGGGATGGCTAAAGCCTTTCTTCCAGGAATGGGAGACAAGGGGGCATGTGAAGGATCTTCACACACCGCACGGGCATCTCCCAGCTTATGTTACCCCGGTTTTGAAGTCTATTCGTTGGTGGGACTGGGGATGTGGGAGGTGAGGACTTTGTCGTGGAACCTTCTCGATTAGAGGATCTTGTCTACACATTTTCAGAAACCATTGGCCCTCAGGGATTGCCCAAGTCAGGATCTGGAGGTTGGGTTGCATCTTTTGAATTCGAAACAGATCCCTTGAAGTACTGGGACTTGACTTGGTGTTGTTAACAGGGTAACCTGTATGTGAGAGATAATGTGAATTATAAGAACTCAGAGGAGAGGAATTGTCCTCATGAGAGTTGTGCTGATATGCTGGAAAGTATGGAGCACTTCCTGCTTCGTTGTCTTTTAATAAAGAGGTGTCATAGAATCATAGAATCATAGAATGGTAGAGTTGGAAGGGACCTCCTGGGCCTTCTGGTCCAACCCCCTGCTCAAAGCAGGATTCTCTAAATCATCCCAGACAGATGTCTATCCAGCCTCTGTTTGAAGACTTCCATTGAAGGAGAACTCACCACCTCTTGTGGCAGCCTGTTCCACTCATTGATCACCCTAACTGTCAAAAAGTTTTTTCTAATATCTAATCTGTGTCTCCTCCCATTCAGTTTCATCCCATTGCTTCTAGTCTTTCCTTGTGCAAATGAGAATAAAGATGATCCTTCTACAATGTGACAGCCTTGAGATATTTGTAGACAGCTATTAAGTCTCCTCTCAGTCTTCTTTTTTGCAAGCTAAACATTCCAAATCCTGCAATCGTTCCTCATAGGACATGGTTTGCAGACCGGTCACCATTCTGGTGGCTTTTCTCTGAACTTGCTCCAGTTTGTTGATGTCTTTTTTAAAATGTGGTGCCCAAAACTGGACACAGTATTCCAGATGAGGTCTGACCAAAGAGGAGTAGAGGGCAATAATGACCTCACGTGATCTAGACTGTATGCTTCTGTTGATACATCCTAGAATTGCATTTGCCTTTTTTGCTGCTGCATCACACTGTTGACTCATGTTAAGTCTGTGATCAATTAGTATACCCAAGTCTTTTTCATATGTGCTGTTACTTAGCCCTATTCCTCCCATTTTGTATATGCTTTTTTCATTTTTATTGCCCAGATGTAGTACTTTGCATTTTTCCCTGTTAAAATCCATTCTGTTAGTTGCTGCCCACTGCTCCAGTTTATGTATATCTTTTTGAATCCTCTCTCTCTCTTCTCTAGTATTAGCTACCCCTCCTAGCTTTGTGTCATCAGCAAATTTGATCAGTTTACCCTCAATTCCTTCATCTAAATCATTGATAAAGATGTTGAACAATACAGGGCCCAAAACAGAGCCTTGTGGTACCCCACTTGAGACATTCTTCCAACTGGATGTGCAGCCATTTACAACCACTCTTTGGGTCCGATCACTAAGCCAGTTATGAATCCACCTAACAGTTGCCTTGTCCATTCCATACTTAGTCATTTTTTCAATAAGGATTGTGTGAGATACTTTGTCAAATGCTTTGCTGAAGTCAAGATATACTATATCTACAGCATTTCCCTGATCCACCCAGTCAGTGATTCTGTCATAGAAGGAAATTAAGTTAGTCTGACATGACTTATTAGTTACAAACCCATGCTGACTCTGTTTAATCACTTCATTCTTATCCAGGTACTTGCATACATGTTCTTTAATAATTTGTTCAAAGATCTTTCCTGGTATAGAAGTCAGACTCACCGGCCTGTAGTTCCCTGGGTCCACCTTCTTCCCCTTTTTGAAGATAGGAACAACATTTGCTCTTCTCCAGTCTTCTGGGACTTCTCCTGTTCTCCAAGAATTTTCAAAGATTATGGACAGTGGTTCAAGAATTTCTTCTGCTATCTCCTTCAGTACCCTGGGGTGTAATTCATCTGGACCTGGAGACTTGAATTCATTTAGGTTAGCTAAGTGTTTCCTCACTGTCTTTCTGTTTATAGATATCCTGGATTCTTCTATTCCTTTAATAGGACAGTGAAGATCAGTTGATGTTATATTTCCTTTCTGAGAGAAAACAGATGCAAAATAGGAATTTAAAAGTTCAGCCTTCTCAACATCCTGACTTACCATTTCATCATTTTCATCCTGTAAAAATCCTATAGCATCTTTGACTTTTCTTTTACTTTTGACGTATCCCCAAAATCCTTTTTTGTTGCTTTTGACGTCACTTGCAAGCCTTAATTCATTGTCAGCTTTAGATAATCTGATTTGTGCCCTGCAGGTTCTGCAGACGGCATTATATTCTTCTTTAGATATGCCTCCCTCTTTCCATTTGATAAACATTTCTTTCTTCCTTTTTAGCATGTGTTTAAGTTCTATGTTCATCCATCCTGGTTTCCTTAAATGCTTCCCATTCTTCCCTCTTTTCGGAATTGTTAACGATTGTGCTTTGAGAATCTCATTTTTCAAGATTTTCCATCCTTCCTGGACATTTTTGTCCTTAAGGATATCCAGCCATTGGATCCCTCCAATTCTCTTTCTGAGTTCCTTAAAATCTGCCTTTCTGAAATCTAACCTTGACGTCTGAGTCTTCACAGGTCTTCCTCCTCTTGTTATCCAAAATTCTAAAATAGCATGGTCACTACCTCCTAGAGTCCCAGCCACTCTTACCTCCTCCACCATTTCCTCCCTGTTTATGAGGATTAGATCCAAGGTAGCAGATCCCCTTGTTTTCTCCATTACCTTTTGGAAGATAAAGTTGTCAGCAAGAGAGGATAAGAATTTCCTGGACCTGTTAGTTTTGCCTGAGAGAGATTCCCAACAAATGTCTGGATAGTTGAAATCTCCCATGACCACTATGTCATATTTTTTGGAGAACTTGGCCATTTGATGCATAAAGAGTTCATCCATATCTTCAGCTTGCACAGGCGGCCTGTAGTAAATGCCTACAATGGTGTCATTTCCATTGTTCTGTCCTTGTATTCTTACCCAAACAGTTTCCACAGAACTCCCAGTCTCTGAAGCGTCAATCTCTGTGCAGATATACGCTTTTCTAACATACAATGCAACACCTCCTCCTCGTTTATCAAGTCTGTTTCTTGCAAATAAGTTGTATCCTTCTAGCCTTGTATTCCAATCATGTGTATTGTCCCACCAAGTCTCAGTGATTCCAATGACATCATATTTCTTCTCCTGCGTTAGTAGCTCCAGTTCTCCTTGTTTGTTGCCCATGCTTTGTGCATTCGTATAGAAACACTTTAGTTTGTGATTGGTTTCTTTTCCTTCAATATTTTTATTATGTAAATTTTTTTGTCTTTGTTCTTCCCCTTCACTTCTAATAGCAGAAATCTCAATAGTATTTGTCAAGTGTATGGCTTTTGCTGGCGTTTTGCTTCCCTTCCCACATTGTTCTAGTTTAAAGCTCTCCTGATGAGTGTAGCAAGGCGACTTCCAAATACATGTTTTCCAGTCTTCGTAAGGTGCACCCCATCTCTAGCAAGTAGTCCATCGTATAGGTAATTCACTCCGTGATCCAGAAATCCAAATCCTTGCTGACGGCACCATCGACGTAGCCAGTTGTTCACCTGCAGAATCTTATTCCACCTCCTTGTTCCATGGCCATCCACTGGAGGATGGAAGAGAAGACCACCTGCGCTCCCAGTTCTTTCACTTTCTTACCTAAGTTTTCAAAGTCACTGCAGATGGTTTCCAGGTCGTTTCTAGCGGTGTCATTTGTCCCCACATGTATTAGCAGGAATGGGTAGTCATCTTTAGGTCTGAAGAGTCCTGATATCCTGTCAGACACATCTTTAATTTTTGCACCTGGAAGACAGCACATTTCTCTTGAGGTTATATCCGGTCTGCAGATAGCGGCCTCTGTTCCTCTCAACAGGGATTGTACTTTCTGTGCCTACCATGGTGACCACGGGCAACAGAGAATCAGGGTTTGATTCCAGAGAGGGAGCCTGAGAAACGGCTACCAAATCCAAGGAAGGTTGCCGGTGCTGGTGAACAAGGGGCGGGTGATAGGATGAGAGTTGGTGGTGTGGGTGTGAATGGTGAAAAGTACTGGTTCCACTGCTCCCCCAGCAGTGACGGATTCCGGGGTTCAAGGTAGGAGCTATGTCTGTACCGTAGTCGCTGGGAATAGTAGTGTGTTCTTGTCATGCGGTCTTGGAGAGGATGACTTGCAACGGCACCTTCTGGAGGTCCTGAGGAGAAGTGAGGAATCCATCACTGTGAGTGAGAGGGCGGTTGACACGTCTTTCTGGACAGAGAGACATGGTCTATCAGCCTTCCGAAAGAAAGGGGCTGAGACTGCTTGCTTTCTGCCAACAGCGGGGCAGGGCTTACTCATAAGAATGTGGCCCACCTTCGGTGGGTTGGCAATGAGGCATGTCTTTCTAGAGAGAAGGTGGTTCAGCTCCTTCTGAAGGGGGCTTCAAGGCGCATGATATCTATGCCTTGATCCATCCCTATGGTACCTCTTACTTCGACATCAGCTTTGTGAGGCCGGAGGGTTTGGAACTCTTTTGTTCTCACTATGAGCTGGCGGAAGTCGCCCTAATGGTGGGAATTTGTAGTTAAAGCAATCTCCCACCAGAATGCCATAAAGAAAGTGACCGTTTTAACTAGTAATGAGTCACTTTCTTGTATGGACGTTATGACCTGGATAAGCCGCTTCGAGGAAGTGGCCAGGTCCCCAAAAAGAACTTGGACAAATATGACATCTGGTCAGGTTTCAGGAAACACAGTTACTCACATACCAACTTCAACATTTTTGGGAAGGATCAAACCCTGATCTTTTACCAGGGGCAGCCAAAGCTTTGTCACAAGTGCAGCAGTCCCTCACACTTCAGCGCGGGGTGTAAGGTGGTAAAGTGTGCCATGTGTGGGGGTCTGGCTCACCTTGCCGAATCTTGTGGCAATATTTGGTGTAACCTGTGTGGGGACTTAGGTCACCTGGCCACGGCTTCCCTGACCTCATCCGGTGAGTGTCTGGATGAGGAGAAGGAAAAGTGGCAAAAGGAAAAAAAGAGGAATAAGAGAAAGTGTAACAACAAAAACAAAAATAAAGTAAGGGTGCCCCGGGGCCAGTCCCTAGAATGAGACCCCTTGGAGAAGCCTATCCTGGGCCAGCTGGTTAAACTAAGGGTCAACTACCCTACCTCCAGTGGACCTCACCAACCAGTACCACAGCTCTGAGTAGTCCTCCCCTTTATCCGGAGGGGAGAGTATGGTGCCTGGAGCGGCGGGCGAGGACACTGGGGCTCCGGAAGACACTGGGCCTCCTTCACTGGGGGCAGATGAAGCATCCTCAGTGGGGGGTTACTCTGGGGCCACCCGATAAGGGCGAGAATGTGTCTGTGAGTGTGCCTGAGGGAAAGGATGGGATGGATATGTTGGTGAGTTTGAAGCGTGGGATGTCTTCTTCTGAGGAGAGTGAACATGTTACACAGGGGAGTGGGAAAAAGATTGCTGTCAAACTGGATCACCCATTATGGCAGCAGTCACTCCGTTGACGCTGGCGACCATTAATAAAGTCTGATGCAGCTAGGTACACGGCCTTGATTTTCTCGGTCAACTTGATGCCAACATTTTGTTTTTGCAAGAGACCAGGTTGACAGATCTCATGTCCTTGCAGAAAGCAAGGAGGGAGTGGACGCGTGGGCCCTCCTACTGGTCTATTGCGGCCGAGCCATTGTCACGGACGTGGTTTGTGTAACCACTATGCCATGGACTGCGAAGAGCCTGGAGGGGCGTGACTAAGCGATTACCTGACTGTTCACTACAGCTTCTGATGGTGAGGTTAGACTTGGCTCCCGATAAATGCCAGGTGCCACTCCGGGACAGACCAACGGTCGCGCAGCAGCTGGCCCCAGAAGGACAGAATGGATGGAGCAGCAGGCAGAGCTTGCATCAGAGCGCAGCTGACCAAGTTCGTTTTCGAGTGCAGCAGACAGAGTTTGTGTCATATTGCAGTAGACATGACTGTTCAAAAACGCATTTCTCATACTTGGCGTAAGGGCGATTCTCTCTAAGACGCTGTGGGAGGCCAGAACCGGGGAAAATACCAACGCAAGAATAAAGCAGGTCCCGGAAGATGTCGTTGACGAATTCTTGGAAGACTACCGGTGCATTACTGAGAACGAAGGGCATCACTCAGTATTCATAATGTCAGTCGCAAATGCGGATTAGATTGTAAGCGCCTCTTAAGTCTAATTTGGTGAAGATCCTGGCACCTCTTAATCAGGCAAACAACTCAGGATTCAGTGGGAGAGGGTATCTATTTTTCACAGTGATCTGGTTGAGACCTCGATACTCAATACAGGGTTGGAGTGATCCATCCTTCTTAACGAAGAAAAACCCGGCCTCAGCAGGAGAGGAGGATTTCTGAATGAACCCCCTGGCCAAATTCTCCTAAATATAGTCCGCCATAGCTTGAGTCTCAGCTGGGGACAGAGGGTAAATTTGGCCTCTAGGGGGTGTAGATCCAGGAATCAAGTTGATAGGGCAGTCATATGGCCTGTGGGGCGGCAAAGTCTCTGCTTCCTTCTTGTCAAAAACATCGTCAAAGGACCAATAGGCAGATGGCAAACCGGGCAGCGATGCCGGACAAGACGGGCCTTTAGTCGGGACATTCTGGAGCCAAACACTTCTCATGACAGGAATGTCCCCAGAGGAGCACTTCTCCAGTCCAACACAGGTTTGTGCTGCCATAGCCATGATAGGCCTAAGAGAAAGGTGTGAGACATGTGGGAAAGAACATAGAAGGCAATCCTCTCAGTATGAAGCATGGGAATATGTACTACAAGTGGCTCAGTAGCCAGACAAACCGTTTCCCAAAGAGTTCTCCCATCGACAGATGTTATTGCCAGGGGGTTCTTGAGCGGATGAACTGGGATTTGGGACCGATCCACTACAGCCTGGAGGTTAAAATTTCCGGCTGCCCCGGAATCCAAATACGCCGACTCAACAAACTGGGATTCACTGGTTGTCACAGCAAGGGTCAGGGGTAGAGAGATGTCCTTTCCATCTAGGAAGGCCGCTCCTATCGACCCTAGATGCCGGAGCTTTTCCGGCTTAACCGGACAGACTCTAATGGAGTGACCATTTCTCCACAATACAGGCACTGGCATTTAGCGCGTCAATCCCTCAGTCGCCGTCTAGCAAGGACCAGGTGGTCGATCTGCATGGGTTCAGATGTATTCTCGACAAGGGAGGGCGAAGGAACAAGCGGCCTTTGAAAACACGGAGCCAGGCGCCGTGGCCTCTTTCATGTGCCACCTCACAGGCACGCTCACAGAAACAAATAACTATACGGACGGTGAGGGAGATCAGGTCGTCGAAGGTAGTTGGTCTCAACTAGCTAGCTCATCCTTTATGTTTCCAGAGAGACCCTCCCAGAATGTTACCACCAATACTTCATTATTCCAGCTGAGCTCGGACGCTAAAGTACGGAAGCGTACCGCATATTGACCCACAGACGAGTTAGACTGGCGTAAGCGAAGAAGGACGGAAGATGCAGAGGTAGCTCGCCCAAGTTCATCGAAAACTTTGCAAAAAGCTTGCAAAAATATGGACAAATTGGAGATGATAGGATCCTCTCTCTCCATAATGGATTCAGCCACGCCAGGGCCTCACCTCCAAGATGTGACATAACAAATGCCACCTCTGTTCGGTCTGACGGGAAGTGATGAAGGAGTTTAAAGCGTAGCCAGCAGAGCTTTGGATTGCCGTCAAAACGTGGTGGAGCTGCGAGTCAGGGAACTGGATCTTGGACTAAGCAGACTGGCTGGGAAATCTCCGGAGAAGACACAGCTGCTTGAACATGCTGGAACTCTGGAAGGATGCTTAAGGCCTCCAACTTAGTGGTTAAGGACTGCAACTGAATGGAGAGTTCCTCCTGTGCGTCTTTCTGTCGGCAAAGCTCCTGGAACATGGTCCGAATGGGCTGGATCCGGGATCCAGTGGGATCCATGGCCTGAGCAAACTGCCACGGACGTGGTTTGTGGAACCACTGTGCCACGGACAGCAGAGAGCCTGGAGGGGCGTGACTAGGCAATCACCAGACTGTTCACTAGAGCCTCTGATGGTGAGGTTAGACTTGGCTCCCGATGAATGCCAGGTGCCATTCCAGGACTGACCAACAGTCGCATAGCAGCTGGACCCAGAAGGTCAGACTGGATGGAGCAGCATGCACAGCTTGCATCAGAGTGCAGCTGACTAAGTTTGTTTCCGAGTGCAGCAGACAGTTTGTGTCAGAGTACAGCAGACAGGATTTGCACTTAGAGTACAGCAGGAAGGATTTGAATCAGAGTGCATCTGGCAGGATTTGCATCTAACTGCCTTGAGCATGATTTGCACTAGAGTACAGCAAACAGGACTTGCACTGATATGTGACCTTATACAACATAGACTGAAACAGGAAGATTGCTCAGGCACCTCCCCAGTGGGGAGGAAGCAATATATACATAATGTCCCACAGCTATTGGCTGGGGAGGAAATGGCAAGTGCATGCGCTGGCCCTTTAGAGGGTGGGAGTGCACGCGCGCGTGCCCTAAGGACATGGCTAGAGGACCGGCTGGAAGCATGCAGAGCATGGGGAAGGGAAAAACTGACCCTGCCTGTCAGAGCAGTACTCCAGCGTGGTGCTAACAGCCGTATAGCGGAGTGGCGGTTCTTTTTAAAACCACAGATGTAGTATGCCGACGGGTTATTAAGTTAGAAATGGGGAGGTGCTTGATGTGATGCCACGCTGAGAGTGGTGGATTACGCTGATGACGTCTCCATCTTTGTCTCCTGGGGAAAGGAGGTGCGGTGGGTGATGTCTGAAGTGGAAGCCTACTCTGAGGCATCGGGATCCAGAGACAATCAGGACAAGTGTGTAAGTCTCTGGCTGGGGGTAGGAGACCCTAGTTTTGGTCTCCCAGACTCCCTTCCAGAGCCCCAGGAGTATGCCAAAGTCCTAGGACCGATGGATGGGTTGGTTTTTGACCCTGATTGAAAGGGTGAGTCTGTGCAAGGGCTTCCTGCTCCCCTTGTTAATATACTTGGGCAGTGTGTGCATTTTGCCAGAGCCTCTCTGGACATGGGTTTATAGCCTGTTTTTCCAACCGTTATGGGGGAAACGGCTGAACCTAGTCAAGAGGGAGGTTACTTACTGTACGAGGAGACTAGGGGGATTAAATATGGTCAACCCCATGGTGTTTCTTGTAAACACCTTTTTGAAAGTAAATATAGCAAACCTCTGGAAAGAGAGGGCTCCTCCGTGGGTAATCTCCTGCAGGGGATGGCTAAAGCCTTTCTTCCAGGAATGGGAGACAAGGGGGCATGTGAAGGATCTTCACACACCGCACGGGCATCTCCCAGCTTATGTTACCCCGGTTTTGAAGTCTATTCGTTGGTGGGGACTGGGGATGTGGGAGGTGAGGACTTTGTCGTGGAACCTTCTCGATTAGAGGATCTTGTCTACACATTTTCAGAAACCATTGGCCCTCAGGGATTGCCCAAGTCAGGATCTGGAGGTTGGGTTGCATCTTTTGAATTTGAAACAGATCCCTTGAAGTACTGGGACTTGACTTGGTGTTGTTAACAGGGTAACCTGTATGTGAGAGATAATGTGAATTATAAGAACTCAGAGGAGAGGAATTGTCCTCATGAGAGTTGTGCTGATAGGCTGGAAAGTATGGAGCACTTCCTGCTTCGTTGTCTTTTAATAAAGAGGTGTCATAGAATCATAGAATCATAGAATGGTAGAGTTGGAAGGGACCTCCTGGGCCTTCTGGTCCAACCCCCTGCTCAAAGCAGGATTCTCTAAATCATCCCAGACAGATGTCTATCCAGCCTCTGTTTGAAGACTTCCATTGAAGGAGAACTCACCACCTCTTGTGGCAGCCTGTTCCACTCATTGATCACCCTAACTGTCAAAAAGTTTTTTCTAATATCTAATCTGTGTCTCCTCCCATTCAGTTTCATCCCATTGCTTCTAGTCTTTCCTTGTGCAAATGAGAATAAAGATGATCCTTCTACAATGTGACAGCCCTTGAGATATTTGTAGACAGCTATTAAGTCTCCTCTCAGTCTTCTTTTTTGCAAGCTAAACATTCCCAAATCCTGCAATCGTTCCTCATAGGACATGGTTTGCAGACCGGTCACCATTCTGGTGGCTTTTCTCTGAACTTGCTCCAGTTTGTTGATGTCTTTTTTAAAATGTGGTGCCCAAAACTGGACACAGTATTCCAGAGGAGGTCTGACCAAAGAGGAGTAGAGGGCAATAATGACCTCACGTGATCTAGACTGTATGCTTCTGTTGATACATCCTAGAATTGCATTTGCCTTTTTTGCTGCTGCATCACACTGTTGACTCATGTTAAGTCTGTGATCAATTAGTATACCCAAGTCTTTTTCATATGTGCTGTTACTTAGCCCTATTCCTCCCATTTTGTATATGCTTTTTTCATTTTTATTGCCCAGATGTAGTACTTTGCATTTTTCCCTGTTAAAATCCATTCTGTTAGTTGCTGCCCACTGCTCCAGTTTATGTATATCTTTTTGAATCCTCTCTCTCTCTTCTCTAGTATTAGCTACCCCTCCTAGCTTTGTGTCATCAGCAAATTTGATCAGTTTACCCTCAATTCCTTCATCTAAATCATTGATAAAGATGTTGAACAATACAGGGCCCAAAACAGAGCCTTGTGGTACCCCACTTGAGACATTCTTCCAACTGGATGTGCAGCCATTTACAACCACTCTTTGGGTCCGATCACTAAGCCAGTTATGAATCCACCTAACAGTTGCCTTGTCCATTCCATACTTAGTCATTTTTTCAATAAGGATTGTGTGAGATACTTTGTCAAATGCTTTGCTGAAGTCAAGATATGCTATATCTACAGCATTTCCCTGATCCACCCAGTCAGTGATTTTGTCATAGAAGGAAATTAAGTTAGTCTGACATGACTTATTAGTTACAAACCCATGCTGACTCTGTTTAATCACTTCATTCTTATCCGGGTACTTGCATACATGTTCTTTAATAATTTGTTCAAAGATCTTTCCTGGTATAGAAGTCAGACTCACCGGCCTGTAGTTCCCTGGGTCCACCTTCTTCCCCTTTTTGAAGATAGGAACAACATTTGCTCTTCTCCAGTCTTCTGGGACTTCTCCTGTTCTCCAAGAATTTTCAAAGATTATGGACAGTGGTTCAAGAATTTCTTCTGCTATCTCCTTCAGTACCCTGGGGTGTAATTCATCTGGACCTGGAGACTTGAATTCATTTAGGTTAGCTAAGTGTTTCCTCACTGTCTTTCTGTTTATAGATATCCTGGATTCTTCTATTCCTTTAATAGGACAGTGAAGATCAGTTGATGTTACATTTCCTTTCTGAGAGAAAACAGATGCAAAATAGGAATTTAAAAGTTCAGCCTTCTCAACATCCTGACTTACCATTTCATCATTTTCATCCTGTAAAAATCCTATAGCATCTTTGACTTTTCTTTTACTTTTGACGTATCCCCAAAATCCTTTTTTGTTGCTTTTGACGTCACTTGCAAGCCTTAATTCATTGTCAGCTTTAGATAATCTGATTTGTGCCCTGCAGGTTCTGCAGACGGCATTATATTCTTCTTTAGATATGCCTCCCTCTTTCCATTTGATAAACATTTCTTTCTTCCTTTTTAGCATGTGTTTAAGTTCTATGTTCATCCATCCTGGTTTCCTTAAATGCTTCCCATTCTTCCCTCTTTTCGGAATTGTTAACGATTGTGCTTTGAGAATCTCATTTTTCAAGATTTTCCATCCTTCCTGGACATTTTTGTCCTTAAGGATATCCAGCCATTGGATCCCTCCAATTCTCTTTCTGAGTTCCTTAAAATCTGCCTTTCTGAAATCTAACCTTGACGTCTGAGTCTTCACAGGTCTTCCTCCTCTTGTTATCCAAAATTCTAAAATAGCATGGTCACTACCTCCTAGAGTCCCAGCCACTCTTACCTCCTCCACCATTTCCTCCCTGTTTATGAGGATTAGATCCAAGGTAGCAGATCCCCTTGTTTTCTCCATTACCTTTTGGAAGATAAAGTTGTCAGCAAGAGAGGATAAGAATTTCCTGGACCTGTTAGTTTTGCCTGAGAGAGATTCCCAACAAATGTCTGGATAGTTGAAATCTCCCATGACCACTATGTCATATTTTTTGGAGAACTTGGCCATTTGATGCATAAAGAGTTCATCCATATCTTCAGCTTGCACAGGCGGCCTGTAGTAAATGCCTACAATGGTGTCATTTCCATTGTTCTGTCCTTGTATTCTTACCCAAACAGTTTCCACAGAACTCCCAGTCTCTGAAGCGTCAATCTCTGTGCAGATATACGCTTTTCTAACATACAATGCAACACCTCCTCCTCGTTTATCAAGTCTGTTTCTTGCAAATAAGTTGTATCCTTCTAGCCTTGTATTCCAATCATGTGTATCGTCCCACCAAGTCTCAGTGATTCCAATGACATCATATTTCTTCTCCTGCGTTAGTAGCTCCAGTTCTCCTTGTTTGTTGCCCATGCTTTGTGCATTCGTATAGAAACACTTTAGTTTGTGATTGGTTTCTCTTCCTTCAATATTTTTATTATGTAAATTTTTTTGTCTTTGTTCTTCCCCTTCACTTCTAATAGCAGAAATCTCAATAGTATTTGTCAAGTGTATGGCTTTTGCTGGCGTTTTGCTTCCCTTCCCACATTGTTCTAGTTTAAAGCTCTCCTGATGAGTGTAGCAAGGCGACTTCCAAATACATGTTTTCCAGTCTTCGTAAGGTGCACCCCATCTCTAGCAAGTAGTCCATCGTATAGGTAATTCACTCCGTGATCCAGAAATCCAAATCCTTGCTGACGGCACCATCGACGTAGCCAGTTGTTCACCTGCAGAATCTTATTCCACCTCCTTGTTCCATGGCCATCCACTGGGAGGATGGAAGAGAAGACCACCTGCGCTCCCAGTTCTTTCACTTTCTTACCTAAGTTTTCAAAGTCACTGCAGATGGTTTCCAGGTCGTTTCTAGCGGTGTCATTTGTCCCCACATGTATTAGCAGGAATGGGTAGTCATCTTTAGGTCTGAAGAGTCCTGATATCCTGTCAGACACATCTTTAATTTTTGCACCTGGAAGACAGCACATTTCTCTTGAGGTTATATCCGGTCTGCAGATAGCGGCCTCTGTTCCTCTCAACAGGGAATCGCCCATGACAACAACTCTCCGTTTCTTCTTCACAACAGTTTTCTTTCTCCATTCAGGAGGACTCTGAGGGCGTACAAGGTTGTTTGTGGGCAAAGTCTTATCCTGATGTATTTCTTCATCGTTCTCCTGTGTAAGAGCCTGGTATTGGTTCCTGAGCAGAATTGGTGCTGACTGCCTCCTGATCCTCCTGCTTCTCTGGGTCACATGCTTCCATTCCTCTGTTTCTTCAGTTGCACTTCGAATTTCTTCTCTTTCTGTACCATGAAGAGATAATTCTGCTCTGTCTAAGAACTCTTCACCTTCCTTAATGGTCTTCAATGTAGATAACCTCTCTTCCAGATTTTGCAACTTTTCCTCCAACAGGGACACAAGCTTGCATTTCTGGCATGTGAAGTTTGGCTTTTCCACTGGTAAGTCTATGAACATGTAGCAAGAAATGCAGCTCACCACATGGCTCCTAGCCTCTCCATGTTCTTATTGTTCAAGAGATAATCAAGCGGTGAAATAAAAGCCAAAACTGATGTCCTCCTTTCAGCTGCAACAGCCAAAATCCAGTGTTCCTTGAGCTCGCGGAGACTCTTCACTTATCCCAGAAGGCACTGGAATATGCAAATTATCTCCTCGGGACTCCTCCCCTGGTTTACTGATGTCCTCCTTTCAGCTGCAACAGCCAAAATCCAGTGTTCCTTGAGCTCGCGGAGACTCTTCACTTATCCCAGAAGGCACTGGGAATATGCAAATTATCTCCTCGGGACTCCTCCCCTGGTTTACTGATGTCCTCCTTTCAGCTGCAACAGCCAAAATCCAGTGTTCCTTGAGCTCGCGGAGACTCTTCACTTATCCCAGAAGGCACTGGGAATATGCAAATTATCTCCTCGGGACTCCTCCCCTGGTTTACTGATGTCCTCCTTTCAGCTGCAACAGCCAAAATCCAGTGTTCCTTGAGCTCGCGGAGACTCTTCACTTATCCCAGAAGGCACTGGGAATATGCAAATTATCTCCTCGGGACTCCTCCCCTGGTTTACTGATGTCCTCCTTTCAGCTGCAACAGCCAAAATCCAGTGTTCCTTGAGCTCGCGGAGACTCTTCACTTATCCCAGAAGGCACTGGGAATATGCAAATTATCTCCTCGGGACTCCTCCCCTGGTATAACAGGATGGGCACTTAATTTGGCTGGCATAGGCTGGCTGGCCTCTCCTATGCTGAGTGGGTCTATGGGGTGTTCAGAGACCTTGGTGGACTGGACAGGACCACATTTCTAGCTAGCATAGTGGTTAGATGCTTCACATGGAATGCATGGTAATTAGTCTCGATAGTCTGGTAGTGCTTTAAGTTCCTCCTGGTAGTGGGATAATTTTCTCACCATAAGTTTTTGTTTTGGAAATATGCATAAAGATAGTAAGGGTTTGCAAGTGCTGAACTTGAATAAGTTTGGGTTTTGATATGGGTACATATATGTGAAAAGAAAAAGAAAATTGTAATTGTCTAATATTGTTGCGTTTCACGGAGGTATTTGAGGGTTTTAGTTATGTAGGGTTGGGGGTTTCTTCCAGGGGGAGGGGGCGGGGTTTGTGTGGTGTTATAAGGACTGGTCTGGCCCTGTCCGGGCCCCGTCTGAGGAAACTTTGGGGTTTGAACCGAGCTCGGAAAACTTTCCTTGAACTTGGAGTGCTGGAGTCGGATCAGGGGTGGTGGGTATAGTTAGATAAGATTCGGTTTGATGTAGCAAGAAAAAAATGTATTTTTTGTATGGTTTGTATTAGTTTTGTATGGTAGTTCGTGTGTAGTCTATGTGTAGTTTATGTGTGGTGTGGTAATAATAGATTATATGTGGTAGTGGAGCCAGGTGTGTAGTGTAATTTGTTTGGTTATATAGTGAGAGTGGTGCCGGACAGGTGGGATTATTTGGTTTTGTTATTGCTGGCACTTGTTATGATGTACCAGTTCTAGTTAATTGTAATGTAATGTAATGTAATTGTACCAGTTCTAGTTAATTGTAATGTTTTCTACTTTTATAAATAAAATAGAGTTCCAGCTCCAGTAACGTACACTAAAACTGCTGCAGTTAAAAAGCTCGTAGTTGGATCTTGGATCGAGCTGGCGGTCCGCTGCAAGGCGTGCTACCGCCATTGCCAACCCCTTTGCCTTGGGGCGCCTTCCCGATGCTCTTGACTGAGTGTCCCGGGAGCCCAAAGCATTTACTTTGAAAAAATTACAGTGTTCAAAAGCAGACAGCCAGGCCTAAACATTCCAGCTAGGAATAATGGAATAGGACTCTGGTTCTATTTGGTTGGTTGTTGAAACTGGTGCCATGATTAAGAGGGATGGCCGGGGGCATCTGTATTGCGCCGCTAGAGGTGAAATTCTTGGACCAGCGCAAGACAAATCAAAGCGAAAGCATTTGCCAACAATGTTTTTTTTAATCAAGAACGAAAGACGGAGGTTCGAAGACGATCAGATACCATTGTATTTCCGACCATATATAATATCAACTGGCGATCCGATGGCGTTATTCCCATTACCCGCCGAACAGTGTCTGGGAAACCAAAATCTTTGGGTTCTGAGGGGAGTATGGTTGCAAAGCTGAGACTTAAAGGAATTGACGGAAGGGCACCACCAGGAGTGGAGTGGAGCCTGCAGCTTAATTTGACTCAACACGGTAAACCTCACCCGGTCCGGACACGGGAAGGATTGACAGATTGAAAGCTCTTTCTCGATTCTGTTGGTGGCGGTGCATGGACGTTCTTAGTTGGTGTAGGAATTTGTCTGGTTAATTCCGATAACGAACGAGACTCTGACATGCTAACTAGCTACTCAACCCCCTGCGGTCCTCATCCAGCTTCTTAAAGGGACAAGTGGCGCTCAGCCACACGAGATCAAGCAATAACAGGTCTGTGATGCCCATAGATGTCAGGGGCTGCAGAAATGCTACACTGAACGGACCAGTGTGTGTGTCTACCCTTCGCTGACAGGTACGAGTGACCCACTGAACCCTGTTCTTGAGGGGATCGGGGATTGCAATTCTTCCTGGTGAACAAGGAATTACCAGTAAGTGCGGGTCATAAGCTTGCGTTGATTAAGTCCCTGCCCTTTGTACACACCACCCGTCGCTACTACCAATTGGATGCGATAGCGAAGTCCTTGGATCGGCCCCTCCGGTGTCCACCAAGATCCTGGCGGAGAACCGAGAAGACTACCAAACTTGACTATCTAGAGGAAGTAAAAGTCATAACAAGGTTTCTGTAGTTGAACCTGCGGATCATTAACCGATGAGGCGTGGAACCGGAAGCCGATGCCCCTCACCAACTGACCTCCCCTGAAGGCCGATGGCGACGATGGTGGTGGTGCTGTGGTTCCTTCCGCTTTACCGGCGCACTCCGGGGGTGACGAGGGCTCGTGAGGTTTATGACCGGGCCGACAACATTGGGAAGGTGTGGGGAACACCTCTCGCTTCCGGGGTTGCCGGTCCGTGCAGTAGGTCGAGAAGCCTCAAGTCCTCTGTCATTCGCCTCCCTGCCGGAGAGAAGGAAGGGGGAGGCCGAGCACCCGGGGCAACAGGGCCAAGAGAGAAAACCCCTGATGCACCCTGTCCTTTGTGGCAGACCAACAAGAGAAAAAATGGCACCTCTGAGCATCCAGACCCAGAAGTACGACTCTTAACGGTGGATTACTTAGCTAGCGCGTCGATGAAGAACACAGCTAGCTGCGAGAATTAGTGTGAATTGCAGTACACATTGATCATCGACACTTCGAACGCACCTTGTGGTCCCAGGGTGCTCCTGAGGCTACGCCTGTCTGAGGGTCGCCCCTTCATCGATCGCCTCTGTGGCGCGGCTGGGGTCCTGTCGCAAGGGTTATATTAAGGGAGAATCAGAAGAATGGAGGATCCGGCTCAACGAAATAGTGAAAAAACTTTCCTTTATTCACTGAAAAGCGTGTTCAAAAGAGGATAAAAACATCAGCATGAACAGTAGATAAAATGCAATAACGATACGTTCCTGGTGACTTAAGGGCCCGTCTCACATAGCGATATCGCTACCGAGATCGTTGCTGAGTCACTAGTTTTGTGACGCAGCAGCGATCTCACCAGCGATATCGCTGTGTGTGACATTCAGCGACGATCAGCCCCCCTGCTGGGTATCGCTGATCGTCGCTGGAATGTCAGGACATTTTTTTGATCGCTGCTCTCCCGCTGACAGGCACGCATCGCTGCGTGTGACAGGCGGGAGAGCAGCGATCCGCTGGTAACCAAGGTACACAGCGGGTTTCCAGGCGCGGGGCTGTGCCTAGAAACCCGCTGTGTACCTTGGATACCAGCGCCCTGATGCAGGGGAGCTGGTATCCAAGGTACACAGCGGGTTTCCAGGCACCGCGCAGCGCTTGGAAACCCGCTGTGTACCTTGGATACCAGCTCTCTGCATCAGGGTGCTGGTATCCAACGTACACTGCGGGTAACTAAGCGATGTTACCCGCAGTGTCGCTGTCCCAGATCGCTGCCTGAGCTGCCTGTTTGGCAGCTCAGCAGCGATCATGTAGCGATACACCAGCGATCCTGACAAGTGCATATCGTTGTCGGGATCGCTGGTGTATCGCTATGTGAGACCCAGCCTTAAGTACCCTTAATCATGATAACCAACATACTATTTGCGTAACACTTTTATGCTAAGATCCGGTGAGCACACCAGTAAGAGCACACCATAATTACTAGAAAAAGTGAAAACGTGCAATACATACAGATTGAAAACATATACTTTGGCTAAATAGAAATGTAATAAAATCAGTATTTTATCACATTTGGTAACAATTATTCGATCAAGAATCATATCACAAAATTATTACAGCAAAATCATCTGTGGAATTTCATTAAAGATATTTAGTGGAAATAGGGAATCCGATGTTAATAATAATCCAGTTAATTTTATAGGAGAGAAAAAGTTTTTTCAATCATCAAAATAAGCTGTATACTATATATGATTTTCCTCATCAAAAAGGATTTACATACATGTTAGTTCTGTCATGATCCAGTCCAGAGTTTGTTTTCTGCTGTCCTCTCTTTGGACTGGTCATGCGGGGGTTAATCCTCTCTGCCTCGTTATGGAGCTGGATGGGCTATTTCAATCCTCTGCAGCCTGCGGGCCAGCGTCAGCTATACTGCAAGCTTCCAAGCTAGTGCCTCTGACCTGTATTCGTTTAGTGTTTCTTCTGCCCTGATTACCTGGACTTGTGTATGGAAATGTGGCAGCCCGAGTCCTTCTAATAGTTGCCCGGTCTCCCTGGAGTTGGGTTGTTTGTGAATGCAGCCCAAAGTGGGTGGTAAACTCCATCTAAGGGTTACTACCGGCGCAAGACCAATAGCATAGCGGACAAGTGCCATGACGGAAAGTTGAAAAGAACTCTGAAATGAGTTCAAGAGGGCTTGGAACCGCTAAGAGGTAAACGAGTGGGGTCCATGCGCCTGGAGGATTCAGCCAGTCGGGTTTGGCATTGGCCAGCTCGTGTCCCACTCTGGCTCACCCATGCGGCTGCATTCCCCTCTTCTCCCTCTGGGGGTGGGAAGGGTGGGCACCGCCGGTCCATGGGCGCTGGGGGTGGACATGGCCCAGGCAGCTCCAGCCCCCACAGCGTGCATTTTCTCAGCTGCGGTGCGAGGCAACCAGCTCCTGGCCAGCTGTGAAGGCCTCGGGGGTGGAAGGTGGCTGACGCCCTCCCGGCTTTACATTTCCACCCTCCCCATCCCCTCGTCAGCATCCCTCCCGCTAGGGAAGATGTCGGTCAAAGGTGGGGGTCACTCGAGGAGAAGCCGAGTTCAGCGATGGGCGAAAGGGGCCCCCGCGCCCGCCGCCGAGGTTTGAGGGTCCACTGTCCAACCTCTCCCCAGGGGCAGGGCCCATCGCCAGGGGTTCGTGGCAATCCACCCGACCCGTCATGAAACACAAACCGTGGAGTCTAACAAGCATGCGAGTCCGAGGGCTCGATGTGAAACCTTGTGGAGCAATGAAGGTGAAGGCTGGGGTCCCTGGCTGAGGTGGGATCCCGCTGTCCGCTCCAGGGGGTTGAAACCTCGGGCGCACCACCGGCCAGCCTCGCTCGCTCCGTCGGCGAGGTGGAGAATGAGTGAGCATGATAGGACCCGAAAGATAGTGAACTATGCCTGGGCAGGACGAAACCAGAAGAAATTCTGGTGAAGGTCTGCAGCGGTCCTGCCATGCAAATTGGTCGTCTGACTTAGGCATAGAGGTGAAAAACTAATCGAACCATCAAGTAGCTGGCTCCCTTCGAAGTTTCCCTCAGGATACTTGGCACACTCCAGAGACCCAGTTTTATCCAGTAAAGCGAATGATTGGAGAATAGATTGGGATCGTTTCGTCCCCAAGATCTCTACGTTTAAATGGGTAAGATGCCCGGTTCGCTGGCCTGGAACCGAGAGTGGAATGTGCGCCCCCAGTGGGCTATTTTTGGTAAGCAGATCTGGCACTGTGGGATGAACTGAATGCCGGGTTAAGACGCCCGATGCCGACACTCATCAGACCCCAAAAAAGGTGATGGTTGATATAAACAGTAGGACGGCGGCCATGGAAGTCGGAGTGTGTAACAACTCACCTGCCAAATCAACTAAAATTGGATGGCGCTGGAGCGTGGGGCCCATACCCAGCTGTCGCCGGCAGTCAATGCCGTCGGGGGCTAGGTTCCGACGAGTAGGAGGGCCGCCTCGATGGGTGCTGAAGTCCCAGGCGAGGGCCCGTACGGAGCTGCTGGAGATGCAGATCTTGGTGGCAGTAGCAAATATTCAAATGAGAACTTTGAAGGCCAAATTGAAGAAGGGTTTCATGTGAAAAGCAGTTGAACATGGGTCAGTCGGTCCTAAGTGATGGGTGAGCGCCGTTCCGAAGGTACGGTTGATGGCCTCCGTAGCCCTCGGCTGATTGAAAGGAAGTTGGGTTCAGATCCCTGAATGCAGAGTGGCAGAGACGGGCGCCCTGTCACCCCCCCTAATCAAGGCAGGTGGCGGGGGCGCCCAAGCTATCCCGGAGAAGCCAGCGGGAGCCCTGGGGAGAGTTCTCTTTTCTTTATGAAAGGCAGGGTGTCCTGGAACGGGTGGTTTGCCCCGAGGGAGGGGCACGAAGCCATGGAAAGTGTTGCGGTTCCGGCGGCGTCCGGTGAGCTCTGACTGGCCCTGAAAATCCGGGGGAGATAGTGTAAATCTCGCCCCCGGTCCGTACCTATCTCCGCAGCAGGTCTCCAAGGTGAGCAGCCTCGGCATGTTGGAACAATGTACGTAAGGGAAGTTGGCAAGTCAGATTCGTAACTTCGCTAGGATTGGCTCTAAAGGCTGGGCAGGGGTGCGAAGCGGAGCTGGGTGCTCACCGTGGCTGCACGAGGCGCCGCCATCCGCTCCCTCTGTGTGACCTCCGGCCTTCCCCCAGTCGCCCACTCCCCCATCCACCCCGCGCGTTCTGCCCGCGAAGGTGTGTACGCGCGGGGTCCCGGACGTGAACGGGCAGCCGGGCTGGCCGGGCACGGTCGTGCGAAGGGGTGCAGCCGGGCGGCAGCGACTGTGGACGCAAGCCAGGCCTTTCCCTTGGATCACCCCGGCTGCGGCGGGTGCCTCTCCACCACCCCATTCCAGTCCCGAACCGGCGCCTAGCAGCTGATTTTGAACTGGTGCGTACCGGGGACTCTGACTGTTTAATTAAAACAAAGCATCACGAAGGCCCGAGATGGGTGTTGACGCAAAGTGACTTCTGCCCAGTGCTCTGAATGTCAAAGTGAAGAAATTCAATGAAGTGCGGGCAAACAGCTGGAGTAACTATGACTCTCTTAAGGTAGCCAAATGCATCGTCATCTAATTAGTGACGCACATGAATAGATGAATGAGATTCTCACTGTCTATACCTACTATCTAGTGCAGGGGTCCTCAAACTATGGCTCGCGGGCCACATGCAGCCCGCTGAGGACATTTATCCGGCCTGCCGGGTGTTTTTGTCGCCACTGCCTGTCCTGCTTAGCAGCCGACTTGTCCTGGGCCGGCAGTGCGCATGTGTGGAATGTGCGCCACCTCTCCGACTCCCCTCCTTCTCTCTGTCTCTTGACCCGAGGCAGAACTACCGGGTAGCAGATGTAGCAGCTGTTTTGGGGCCTGTGGTCTCAAGGGGCCCCGAGCAGCTGTTCCTTCTACTTCGACTACACCGGTAGTTAACTTCCGCGGCTGCCCCTGGGCCCGGCCAACGTAGAACTTCACTACAGTTCAATGCCGGTGGGCCCTGTAATCGTGGGCGGAACGACAAGGCGGCGATGCGCTGCAACTCCGGAAGACTTGCGGCACTCCGTATGCAGCACAGACTAAGTGATTGTCATCAAAAGTCAACAAAATACTTTTGTGAAGCAGAAGCAGCTAAATATTTCATCACTGCGAGCAAGTTTTCAAGTTGCCAAGCTAATAGCATGCACTGGCAGACCATTAATAGAGGGAGAATTTGTTAAAGAATGCCTTCTTTCTGTTGCCAAAGAGATGTGTACAGAGAAGGCCGATTTATTTAGTACAGTGAGTCTTTCAGGACCTACAACTACACGAAGGATTGAAAAAATGAGAGACAATTTGCATCAACATTTGCAAAACTCTGCAAAAAAACTTTCTTAATTTTTCCTTGTTACTCGACAAAAGTAATGATATTCGTGATTCTGCATAGCTTCTAATTTTTATTCGTGGAAAGAATGACTATTTCGAAGTCACAAAAGAGCTTGCTGCACTGCAAGGCATCAAAGGAGAAGATATCTATGAAAAGGTTTGCCAAACTGTGAATGGTTTGGAGCTAGACTGGGCTAAACTAGCCAGTGAGACAACTGATGGTGCTCCGAACATGGGGTCTAAGAAAGGAGTAATTTATTGCATTAACCAAGAGATGGACACAAACATAACCATTCTCATCCAATAGCCATACACTGCCTCATCCAACAACAGGTACTGTGTAGTAAATCACTGAAGTGGGACTCTGTTATGAAAATTGTGGTATCTTGTGTTAACTTCATTGGAGCTAATGCATTAACCCCTTCACCCCCAAGGGTGGTTTGCACATTAATGACCGGGACAATTTTTACAATTCTGACCACTGTCTCTTTATGAGGTTATAACTCCGGAACGCTTCAACGGATCTTCGCGATTCTGAGATTGTTTTCTCGTGACATATTGTACTTCATGTTAGTGGTAAAATTTCTTCCATATAACTTGCGTTTATTTTTGAAAAAAACGCAAATATGGCGAAAATTTTGAAAATTTAGCAATTTTCAAACTTTGAATTTTTATTCCCTTAAAACAGAGAAATATGTCACACAAAATAGTTAAGAAATAACATTTCCCACATGTCTACTTTACATCAGCACAATTTTGGAATCAAAATTTTTTTTTGTTAGGAAGTTATAAGGGTTAAAAGTTGACCAGCGATTTCTCATTTTTACAACAAAATTTACAAAGCCATTTTTTTTAGGGACCACCTCTCATTTGAAGTCACTTTGAGGGTCTACATGACAGAAAATACCCAAAAGTGACACCATTCTAAAAACTGCACCCCTCAAGGTACTCAAAACCACATTCAAGAAGTTTATTAACCCTTCAGGTGCTTCACAGGAACTAAAGCAACGTGGAAGGAAAAAATGAATATTTAACTTTTTAGCCACAAAAATGATCTTTTACAAACTTTTTTTTTATTTTCACAAGGGTAAAAGGAGAAAATGGACAGATAAGGTTGTTATGCAATTTCTCCTGAGTACGCCAATACCCCATATGTGGGGGAAAACCACTGTTTGGGCACACGGCAGAGCTCGTAAGGGAAGGAGCGCCGTTTGACTTTTTCAAACTAAAATTGGCTGGAGTTGAGATTGGACGCCATGTCGCGCTTGGAGAACCTCTGATGCGCCTAAACAGTGGAAACCCCCCACAAGTGACACCATTTTGGAAACTAGACCCCCTAAGGTACTTATCTAGATCTGTTGTGAGCACTTTGAACCCCCAAGTGTTTCACAAAAGTTTATAATGCCTGGGTGTGAAAAAAAAAAAAAAAATTTCCACAAAAATGATTTTTTAGTCCTAAATTTTTGAATTTTCCCAAGGAAATTGGACCCCAAAAGTTGTTGTCCAATTTGTCCTGAGTACGCTGATACCCCATATGTGGGGTGGAAAACTGTTTGGGCGCACGGCAGGGCTTGGAAAGGAAGTAGTAACGTTTTGGAATGCAGACGTTGATGGGGGTCATGTTCCGTTTGCAGTGCCCCAGATGAGCCTAAACAGTGGAAATCCCCCACAAGTGACCCCATTTTGGAAACTAGACCCCCTAAGGAACTTATCTAGATCTTTGGTGAGCACTTTGAACCCCCAAGTGCTTCACACAAGTTTATAATGCCCGGGCATGAAAATAAAAAATCCTATTTTTTTCCCACAAAAATTATCTTTTAGTCACTAATTTTTTATTTTCCCAAGGGTATCAGGAGAAATTGGACCACATAAGTTGTTGTCCAATTTGTCCTGAGTACGCTGATGCCCCATATGTGGGGGGGAACCACTGTTTGGGCGCACGGCAGAGCTCGGAAGGGAAGGAGCACCATTTGACTTTTTCCAACCAAAATTGGCTGGAATTGAGATTGGATGCCATGTTGCATTTGGAGAGCCCCTGATGTGCCTAAACAGTGGAAACCCCCCACAAATGACCCCATTTGGGAAACTAGACCCCCTAAGGAACTTATCTAGATCTTTGGTGAGCAATTTGAACCCTCAAGTGCTTCACACAAGTTTATAACGTAGAGCCGTAAAATTTAAAAATCATATTTTTTCCACAAAAATGATCTTTTCACCCGAATTTTTATTTTTCCAAGGGTAACAAGACTCCAAAAGTTATTGTGCAATTTGTCCTGAGTACACTGATACCCCATATGTGGGGGTATACCACTGTTTGGGTGCATGGCAGAGTTTGGAAGGGAAGGAGCGCCGTCTCACTTTTTCAACGCAGAATTGGCTGGACGCCATGTCGTGTTTGGAGAGCTCCTGATCTGCCTAAACAGTGGAAACCCCCCACAAATGACACCATTTTGGAAACTAGACCCCTCAAGGAACTTATCTAGATGTGTGGTGAGAACTTTGAACCCCCAGGTGTTTCACTAAAGTTTATAACGTACAGCCTTAAAATAAAAAATCCTTTTTTTTTTTTACAAAAATGATTTTTTTCGCCCCCAATATTTTATTTTCACAAGGGTAACAGAAGAAATTGGAACCCAAAAGTTGTTGTCCAATTTGTCCTGAGTACGCTGATACCCAATATGTAGGAGAAAACTACTGTATGGGTGCACGTCAGGGCTCGGAAGGGAAGTAGTGACGTTTTGGATTGCAGACTTTGATGGAATGGTCTGGGGGCGTCATGTCGCATTTGGAGAGCCCCTGAAACGCCTAAACAGTGGAAACCCCCCACAAGTGACCCCATTTTGGAAAATAGACCCCACTAGGAACTTACCTAGATGTGTGGTGAGCACTTTGAACCCCGAAGTGCTTCACAGAAGTTTATAACGCACAGCCGTAAAAATAAAAAATCCTTTTTTTTTTTACAAAAATGATTTTTTCGCCCCCAATATTTTATTTTCACAAGGGTAACAGGAGAAATTGGACCCCAAAAGTTGTTGTCCAATTTGTCCTGAGTACGCTGATACCCAATATGTGGGAGAAAACTACTGTATGGGCGCATGTCAGGGCTCGGAAAGGGAAGTAGTGACGTTTTGGATTGCAGACTTTGATGGAATGGTCTGGGGGCGTCATGTCGCATTTGGAGAGCCCCTGATGCGCCTAAACAGTGGAAATCCCCAACAAGTGACCCCATTTTGGAAAATAGACCCCACAAGGAACTTATTTAGATGTGTGGTGAGCGCTATGAAGCCCCAAGTGCTTCACAGAAGTTTATAATGTACAGCCGTAAAAACAAAAAAATCTTATTTTTTTTACAAAAATAATATTTTCGCCCCCAGTTTTTTATTTTCCCAAGGGTAACAGAAGAAATAGGACAAATTTCACAATAACTCTTGGGGTCCAGAGTACGCTGATACCCCATATGTGGGGATAAACTACTGTTTGGACGCATGGCAGAGCTCAGAAGTGAAGGAACACCGTTTGACTTTTTCAAAGCAGAATTGGCTGGAATGGAGATCAGATGCCATGTCACATTTGGAGAGCCCCTGATGTGCCTAAACAGCGGAAACCCCCCAATTCTAACTCCAACCCTAACCCCAACACACCCCTAACCCTAGTCCCAACCCTAATCCCAACCCTAACCCTAATCCAAACTCTAACCTTAATCCTAACTTTAGCGCCAACCCTAACCCTAACTTTAGCCGAAACCCTAACCCTAACCCTAATGGGAAAATGGAAATAAATACATTTTTTTATTTTATTATTTTTCCCTAACTAAGGGGGTGATAAAGGGGGGTTTGATTTACTATTTATAGCGGTTTTTATGATTGGCAGCTGTCACGCTAAAAGACGCTTTTTATTGCAAAAAGTAGTTTTTTGCATCGCCACATTTTGAGAGCTATAATTTTTGCATATTTTGGCCCACAGAGTCATGTGAGGTCTTAATTTTTGCGGGACGAGGTGACGCTTTTATTGGTACCATTTTTGAGCACGTGACATTTTTTGATCGCTTTTTATTTCGATTTTTGGGAGGTTAGAATGAACAAAAATCAGCAATTCATGAATTTCTTTTGGGTGAGGCGTTTTTATTGTTCCGCGTGTGGTAAAATTGATAAAGCAGTTTTATTCTTCGGGTCAGTACGATTATGGCGATACCTCATTTATATAATTTTTTTATGTTTTGGCGCTTTTATAGAATAAAAACAATTTTATATAAAAAATAATTATTTTTGCATCGCTTTATTCTGCGAGCTATAACTTTTTTATTTTTTTGCTGATGATGCTGTGTGATGGCTCGTTTTTTTGCGGGACAAGATGACGTTTTCAGCGGTACCATGTTTATTTATATCCGTCTTTTTGATCGCGTGTTATTCCACTTTTGTTCAGCGGTATGATGATAAAGCACTGATTTTTTGCTTCGTTTTTATTTTTTATTTTTTAAGGGGTTCACAAAAGGGGTTAACTAGTGGGACATTTTTATAGGGGGGTCGTTACGGACGCGGCGATACCATATATGTGTACTTTTATTGTTTTATTTTTTTTATTTACAATAAGTAATGAATTTATTGGGAATATTTTTTTTTTTTTTTTTTTTTTTGGATTTTTTTTTACACATGTTTATTTTTACTTTTTTTACTTTTTTACTTTGTCCCAGGGTGGGACATCACTGTATTTCATCAGATCGCTGGTGTGACAGTGTGCACAGCACTCTGTCACACCAGCGATCGCTCAGGCAGTGCAGCAGGCTTCTCAGTGCCTGCTCTCGGCAGGCACTGAGGAAGCCGCCTCCCTCCAGGACCCCAGCGCCATCTTGGATCTGGGTCCTGGGAGGGAGGAAGCCCTCAGAGCAGCGCGATCACATCGCGCTGGTCTGAGGGTCTCAGGGGGGCGCGCAGGGAGCCCCCACACTGCGCGATCCTCCCCTGTGCCCCCAGTACACCGCGATCATGTTTGATCGCGGTGTGCAAGGGGTTAATGTGCCGGGAGCGGTCCGTGACCGCTCCTGACACACAGTCACGGGTGTCAGCTGTGATAATCAGCTGACACCCGGCGGCGATTAGCTGCGCTCCCTCGGGGAGCGCAGCTAATCGCCTATGACGTACTATCCCGTCCATGGTCAGAATGGCACGGGTTTTATGGACGGGATAGTACGTCTAATGTCATAGAGGGGTTAAACCACAATTTCAGGAATTTCTGTCTAGCTTATGAAGATGTTCTGTACCACACAGAAGTCCGTTGGCTGAGTGGAGGGAGTGTTTTGAAACATTTTTATGACTTACCGTATTTTTCGGACTATAAAACGCACCGGACTATAAGACGCACCCAGGTTTTTAGAGGTGGAAAATAGGGAAAAATATATTTGAAGCAAAAAATGTGGTAAAATATTTAATAACATAAATAACATACTATTATATGTGGTGTTATTATATATATAATAGTATGTTAATATGTTGGAAGCTTCGGGTAGGAGATGGTGCTACGGGCCAGTGTGGTGTCTGTAAAGTTCTATGTGAAAACGCTGGGGTGAGTATAAGAATGGGGGCACGGGGCTTATATTTAAAGCACCACTCCAGCACTGAATAATAACAATGGAGTGTCACCAGCAAAGCACCCCCACACTATCACACCACCTCCTCCATGCTTCACGGTGGGAACCAAGCATGTAGAGTCCGTCCGTTCACCTTTTCTGCGTGCAAAGCAGTAATCAAAGCAAAAGGTGGCTACTTTGAAGAACCTAGAATATAAGACATATTTTCAGTTGTTTCACACTTTTTTGTAAAGTATAATGTATAATTCCACATGTGTTAATTCATAGTTTTGATGCCTTCAGTGTGATTCTACAATTTTCATAGTCATGAAAATACAGAAAAATCTTTTGGTCTGTACTGTAACTTGCGTTTATTTTTGAAAAAAAACGGAAATATGGCGAAAATTTTGAAAATTTTGCAATTTTCAAACTTTGAATTTTTATTCCCTTTAAACAGAGAAATATGTCACACAAAATAGCTAATAAATAACATTTTCCACATGTCTACTTTACATCAGCACAATTTTGGAACCAAAAATTTTTTTGTTAGGAAATTATAAGGGTTAAAAGTTGACCAGCGAGTTCTCATTTTTACAACAAAATTTACAAAGCCATTTTTTTAGGGACCAACTCACTTTCAGGAGTCTATATGGCATAAAATACCCAAAAGTGACACCATTCTTAAAACTGCACCCCTCAAGGTACTCAAAACCACATTCAAGAAGTTTATTAACCCTTCAGGTGCTTCACAGGAGCTGAAGCAACGTGGAAGGAAAAAATGAACATTTAAATTTTTAGTCACAAAAATGATCTTTTACAAACATTTTTTTTATTTTCACAAGAGTAAAAGAAGAAAATGGACAGATAAAGTTGTGCAATTTCTCTTGAGTACGCCAATACCCCATATGTGAGGGAAAACCACTGTTTGGCCGTACGGCAGAGCTCGTAAGGGAAGGAGCGCCGTTTGACTTTTTCAAACCAAAATTGGCTGGAATTGAGATTGGACGCCATGTCGCATTTGAAGAGCCCCTGATGCGCCTAAACAGTGGAAACTCCCCACAAGTGACACCATTTTGGAAACTAGACCCCCTATGGAACTTATCTAGATCTGTTGTGAGCACTTTGAACCCCCAAGTGTTTCACAAAAGTTTATAATGCCTGGTGTGAAAAAAATAAAATACATTTCCACAAAAATTATTTTTTAGTCCCCAATATTTGATTTTTCCCAAGGAAATTGGACCCCAAAAGTTGTCCAATTTGTCCTGAGTACGCTGATAACCCATATGTGGGGGGAAAGGAAGTAATAACGTTTTGGAATGCAGACATTGATGGGTGTCATGTTCCGTTTGCAGAGCCCCAGATGTGCCTAATCAGTGGAAACTCCCCACAAGTGACCCCATTTTGGAAACTACACCCCCTAAGTAACTTATCTAGGTCTGTGGTGAGCACTTTGAACCCCCAAGTGCTTCACACAAGTTTATAATGCCCAGGCATGAAAATAAAAAATCCTATTTTTTTCCCACAAAAATGATCTTTTAGTCACCAATTTTTTATTTTCCCAAGGGTAACAGAAGAAATTGGACCACAAAAGTTGTTGCCCAATTTGTCCTGAGTACGCTGATAACCCACATGTGGGGGAACCACTGTTTGGGCGCACGGCAGAGCTCGGAATAGAAGAAGCGCCATTTGACTTTTTCCAACCAAAATTGGCTGGAATTGAGATTGGACGCCATGTTACATTTGGAGAGCCCCAGCTGTGCCTAAACAGTGGAAACCCCCCACAAGTGACCACATTTTGGAAACTAGACCCCCTAAGGAACTTATCTAGATCTGTGGTGAGCAATTTGAACCCCCAAGTGCTTCACACAAGTTTATAACATAAAGCCGTAAAATTAAAAAAATCATATTTTTTTCACAAAAATTATCTTTTCACCCCAATTTTTATTTTCCAAGGGTAACAAGACCCCAAAAGTTATTGTGCAATTTATCCTGAGTATGCTGATACCCCATACGTGGGGTAAACCACTGTTTGGATTTATGGCAAAGCTCGGAAGGGAATGAGCGCCGTTTGACATTTTCAATGCAGAATTGGCTGGACGCCATGTCGTGTTTGTAGAGCCCCTGAGGTGCCTAAACAGTGGAAACCCCCCACAAATGACACAATTTTGGAAACTAGACCCCTCAAGGAACTTATCTAGATGTGTGGTGAGAACTTTGAACCCCCAGGTGTTTCACTAAAGTTTATAACGCCCGAGCATGAAAATAAAAAAATCATATTTTTTTCACAAACATGATCTTTTAGTCCCCAATTTTTTATTTTCCCAAGGGTAACAGGAGAAATTGGACCCCAAAAGTTGTTGTGCAATTTGTCCTGAATATGCTGATACCCCATATGTGGGAGAAAACTACTGTATGGGCACACGTCGGGGCTCGGAAGGGAAGTAGTGACGTTTTGGACTGCAGACTTTGATGGAATGGTCTGCAGGCGTCATGTCGCATTTGGAGAGCCACTGATGTGCCTAAACAGTGGAAACCCCCACAAGTGATGCCATTTTGGAAAATAGACCCCCCAAGGAACTTATCTAGATATGTAGTGAGCACTTTGCACCCCCAAGTGCTTCACAGAAGTTTATAACGTACAGCCGTAAAAACAAAAAAATCCTTTATTTTTACAAAAATGATTTTTTTTGCCCCCAATATTTTATTTTCACAAGGGTAACAGGAGAAATTGGACCCCAAAATTTGTTGTCCAATTTTTCCTGAGTACGCTGATACCCTACATATGGGAGAAAACTACTGTATGGGCACACGTCGGGGCTGGGAAGGGAAGTAGTGACGTTTTGGATTGCAGACTTTGATGGAATGGTCTGCGGGCGTCATGTCGCATTTGGAGAGCCCCAGATGTGCCTAAACATTGGAAACCCCCCAAAAGTGACCCCATTTTGGAAACTAGACCACCCAAGGAACTTATCTAGATGTGTGAGAAGTTTGAACCCCCAAGTGCTTCACAGAAGTTTATAACGTAGAGCCATAAAAATGAAAAATAAATTTTTAACACAAAAATTATATTTTCGCCCCCAATTTTTTATTTTCCCAAGGGTAACAGAAGAAATTAGACCCATAATGTTATTGTGCAATTTGTCCTGAGTACGCTGATACCCCATATGTGGGGGTAAACTACTGTTTGGGCACATGGCATAGCTCAGAAGGGAAGGAGCACCGTTTGACTTTTTCAGCGCAGAATTTGCTGGAATTGAGATCAGATGCCATGTCACATTTGGAGAGCCCCTGATGTGCCTAAACAGTGGAAACCCCACAATTCTAACTCCAACCCTAACCCCAAAACACCCCTTACCCTAGTCCCAACCCTAACCATACCCATAACCACAAACCTAAACCTAACACACCCCTAACCCTAATCCCAATCCTAACCCTAATTCTAACTTTAGCACCAACCCTAACCCTAACTTTAGCCGCAACCCTAACCCTAACGGGAAAATGGAAATAAATAAATTTTTTAAATTTTATTATTTTTCCCTAACTAATGGGGTGGTAAAGGTGGTTTTGATTTACTATTTATAGCGGGTTGTTATGTTTGGCAGCTGTCACACGCTAAAAGACGCTTTTTATTGCAAAAAATAGTTTTTGCATCACCACATTTTGAGAGCTATAATTTTTGCATATTTTGGCCCACAAAGTCATGTGAGGTCTTATTTTTTGCGGGACGAGTTGACGTTTTTATTGGTACCATTTTTGGGCATGTGACATTTTTTGATCGTTTTTTATTATGATTTTTGGGAGGTTAGAATGAACAAAAACCAGCAACTCATGAATTTCTTTTGGGGGGGCGTTTATACCGTTCCACGTGTGGTAAAATTGATAAAGCATTTTTATTCTTCGGGTTAGTATGATTACAGCGATACCTCATTTATATCATTTTTTTATGTTTTGGCGCTTTTATACAATAAAAACTATTTTATATAAAAAATAATTATTTTTGCATTGCTTTATTCTGCGAGCTATAACTTTTTTATTTTTTCGCTGATGAAGCTGTATGGTGGCTTGTTTTTTGCGGGACAAGATGACGTTTTCAGTGGTACCATGTTTATTTATATCCGTCTTTTTGATCGCGTGTTATTCCACTTTTTGTTTGGCGGTATGATGAGGTTATTCCTATTAGTCTCATGTAAACGACTCCCATGCTAGGTTGGACTGCTGGTTGCTGGACACATCTTTGCTGCCATTGGCGCTCCAATCAGATATTTTGAATATCCATACATCAGATCATGCCCCTGTGACTTTTAGATCCTGCTTGGTGAGCCCAATGAAGAGGGAGAGAGGTTGGAGATTTCCCGCATATTTATATAAATCAGATGACTTCAGAGCATTCCTGCAAACCTCTTGGGACACTTATAAGAATGATAATATGGAACAGAGCCAAAATGCTCCCTTATTCTGGGCAGTCTCCAAAGCTGTGATAAGGGGACAAATTATCTCCTATATAAGTAATAAAAGGAAGAAATTAATGGAAAACTCCATAGAAACACAAAGGTTGCTGACACAAGCATTTAAGAACTTTAAATCCAGAAATACTCCCATTAACAAACAAAAATTCTTGGAGGCTAAAAAAGTAGCAGACACATTGGCACACGAAAGGGCAATGCATAATTTAAACTACCAAAAGCATAAGTATTTTAAATGGGGTAACAAACCATGATGGTTGCTAGCATCCCTTACTAAACCCTTCAGAACACAAACTAGGATAAATAGGATTCACAAAAAAAGTGGCCAGACAACATCTAAAAATGAGGAGAAAGTGAACTAGTTCAGGACTTTTTTTAGCTCCTTATACGAGGAGGGTGTAGGGGTGCTCGACGGTGGCTCGTGCTTTTTCCAAAGCAATATTACCCCTACACTCACAGAAGAACGAAGAATAGCTCTTAACGCACCTATTACTCCAATGGAGGTAGTGCAAACTATTAATTCTAGAAGTATATCTAAAGCTCCTGGACCGGATGGGTTTGGTAATGAGTATTACAAAATATTAGGAGCAGTAGTAGGCCCACACCTATGCGAGGTGTTCAGTGGAATGGTGAGAGATGGTCAATTACCCGACCAGTTTAATGAGGCTAATATTATTGTGTTGCCCAAACCAGGTAAAGACCTCCTAAAGGTCGATGGGTATAGACGAATCTCGTTACTCAACTCCGATTTCAAAATCTTTTCAAAAATTTTGGCAAATAGAGTCCAACAGATGATTCCTGATCTAATATCGCCGCACCAAACGGGATTCATCCATGGAAAATCTATCACATATAATATCAGGACAGCGATAGGGGCGATATCCTCTAGCAGAATGCATGGACACAAGAAAATCATTGTGGTCAGCCTTGATGCAGACAAGGCCTTTGACCTTTGACCGAGTATCTTAGCTCTACTTGCATAAATTGCTAGAAACTTGCAATGTTGGTCCATGGTTCTGCGAGGCTATCAAGCTAATATATAATAACCCCACATCCCGACTTTACATAAACAATACATTTTCCAAATCCTTTCAAATATAACGGGGTACGAGACAGTGCTGCCCATTATCCCCTGTTATGATTTGGTAGCTGAGGAGGACAGGAGCAAAATACCGCCAAAGCAGCAAGACACCAGAGAGGCTGGAACCTAATAGGTTGCAGATCCCTAAACTAACCGCACAACTAGAAGTAGCCGTGGAGCGTACCTACTGTGGTCCTAGACGCCTCGGCACAGCCTGAGAGTTAGCTACACCTGAAAATAGAAAGAGGAAAACTAACTGCCCCGGAGTAAAGCCCCCAAAGAAATAGGAAGCCCCCAAACATGTAATGGCGGTTAGACAAGAGGAAAACACGAACAGACAGAAAATAGAATAGCAAACGTTGGGGCCAAAATCTGTCTAGAAAGTAAAGTACAGGAGAGAAATTCTGTCTGCAACCCAGAAAAACCCTAACAAAAATACCAGCACTTCTGATTACAAAAAACCTGAGACCACACGATCTCGACCACCTATATCAGATCTCTGGTGTGACACACAGCTACCCAGCAATAAAAAATATCAATGGAACAGAGAACAAGTGCAAATACAAAATGAGAACAGAGGGCAGCGCAAGCCCCCAAGGGGACCTGGCTGAAGTCCAAGGCAAGACTGCAAAAAGCAAGGAAAATCCAACCACAGAAGAAAAAAAACAGATAGTCACTTATCTGAATGATAGGAGGAAAGCAAGCTGAAATTCCAACAAAGACCTCACATAAGTTCAGCTCACTTATATCAGGCCAGTCAGCCCCACCTGACATCCATTCCTTAATTGGTTCAATACCCTCAGCAACCACCGGAGGGAGCCTCAGCTCCGAAGTCATCTCCAACGCATTCACAACAATCCCCATTAATATTCAACCTAGCTTTGGACCTCTCCTCAAAACCCATCAAAATTTACCTGCTTTCCAACGAATTACAGTGGGAAACACATCAGTTAAATTACTAGCCTTTGCTGATGACATATTGTTGCTTATTGCCAACCTGGCTCAAGCCATCCCAGCCATAATGAGGATCCTGAACTCATAGGGAGGAAATTATGGCTTAAAGGTGAACTATAGTAAGTCGTTGGCTCTTGCGCTGTTCCGATCGGGCAAGATAAAAGATGCAGCGTTCCCATTCCACTGGAGTGAGAAATCCATTAAGTATTTGGGCATTTGACTCCCGGCAGACCCCTCAAAGTTATATAAAACTAATTTTAGACTACATATAGCATTGATAATTGGTCTTTTAAACTCATGGAGACATTTTGCACTATCCTTTTCAGGTAGATGCTATTTGATTAAAATGGAAATTTTTCCAAAATTGCTATACTTATTCCAAGCTCTCCCACTGCTATTGTCACAAACATATATTAAACAATTAAATGCAGCGTTTAGGAGGTTCATATGGTGTGAGAAGGGAAAAACGCGTATAGGATTGCTCAAGTTACAGTTGCCCAAGAGAGAGGGAGGAATTAATTTTCCGTATATTGGAAGATACAATCTGGCAGTTAACTTTAGGTACATTGTGGATTGGATTCGCAGGGTCTCCCATTTTGCCAACATATAATTGGAGCAACAGTTGAGCACTCAGGTGTCACTGACCGCTCCTATCCATCTGGGTAACAACGAGCTCCCTGATGATATTAGAGAGCGCTCGGTTTTGTGGAAAACTATTTTGAAATGGAGGAGAGGGAGAAAAATTTGTGGAGGGACAGGCGATTTGTCTCACTTTCAGTCATTTCTAGGCAACTCTAAATTTATGAATAATTGCCCACCTGTACATTATGTACACTTGGCAAAACAAGGATGCACCATGGTGGCTGACATGTTGGATCAGAGACACTGGACCTTCTAGATGGGTGAGAGACATCCCAGGGGACTTTTTGGATGCTACAGTGTCACAGAAGAAATTTATTTCCTATAGTAGATACACGGACATGGATCTATTGATTCTCCATAGGGCATACACAGGGCCGGCTCCAGGTTTTTATGGGTCCCGGCGAAAGAGTCTCAATGGGCCCCTTTAACACAGACCACGATTCATGATGCACAGATACGGCAGAGAAATATGGGTATAGTACAATGCCAGATTTCACTTCTTACATTACATGAGTGATATCTATTATAAATTCTACAATAGCTCAGAAACCGCCGAATTCTCACAGCGCACAGTACAGACCGGACAGTACAGTCCTCCATACAATATTATGGGCACCACATAGTCTCCCCCTCATCACCCATATAACACCCCATGCAGGATGTCACCCCCCCCCATCTCCCATATAATGCCATATACAGAATACTGGACCCAAAGTAATGCTCCATACAGAATACTGGACCACATAAATTGCTCCATACAGGATACTGGTCCCCATATAATGCTCCATACAAAATATGGAGCTCTCCTCTGCACTGCGCTCTGCATTGTTACGGCTCAGGAGAGGCCGTATCATCTCCCATCACCTCCATCATGGCCTTCTCCCCATCACCTCCATCAATGCCTTCTCCCCATCACCTCCATCACTGCCTTCTCCCCATCACCCCTATCATGGCCTTCTCCCCATCACCTCCATCACGGCCTTCTCCCCATCACCTCCATCATGGCCTTCTCCCCATCACCCCATCATGGCCTACTCCCCATCACCTCCATCAATGCCTTATCCCCATCATTGCCCTGTCCTCCACCTAGACACACACAGCAACATTCATCTGTCTGCACATTCACACACACACACCCCTCACCTGTCCGGCGTCCGCGCTCTCTCTGACACAGCCGGCCGCTGAATGATGACATCATCCAGCGGCGCTGCTGTGAGTGGAAGCGCGGGCGCCCTGCAGAGGGAGCCTGGAGCTGCGGATTGCGGAGGCACGGGTGGGCAACAGTGAGTGGGCCCCCCACCTGCTCAGTGCCCCGGCACTTGCCCTGGTACGCTGGGTGCTGACGCCGGCCCTGGGCATACATCACTCCGTCAATGCAGGCCAAAATGACAACTACAACATAGTATATATGCTCAAAATGTGGAACACACAACACAGACATCCTCCATCACCTGTGGAGTTGTCCAAGAATGCAAGATCTATTTCATAGGATACATGTAGAAATACAGACTACCTTTCATATTACATTCCCATTTAGACCACAATTTGCAATCTTCAATATGCTAGGGGAAACTCAGCAATCCCAGCCCAAAGATAAAAAAGCAATTTTGGTAATATGGGTTTCGGCAGTTAGGAAAAGCATATTACACCATTGGCTGAACCCTAATATACCGCCCCAATCACTAATACAGACAAAAATAATGTTCCTATTCAAAATGGATTGGTTGGAAACATTAACTGACAGGGAGAGGTTAACGGGGAAGTTTCTCATGACTTGGTCTTTTCTCATTCCTACATTATCACCAGCTATTAAAGATAGACTGAGAGCCCACTTGAAGGACACCAGATGGCATCTCCTTAAATGTATTGATGGACATCCCAATTCCATAAACTCTAGATTTTATGAATGCATGCAGAGAGGTGGGAGGGGGGACTAAGGGGAATGATTAGAGTTTGGATAAGTTTATGGTTTTGACAATAATGTCATACATGTTATTGGCTTGATATGTACTTTTTAAAACTAATAAAAAAGAGTTTGAAAAAAAATTTGCATTCAAAAAGTCCTTCCCTTCCAAGCCCCGCCGTGTGCCCAAACAGTAGTATCCCCCCACATATGGGGTATTGGCGTACTCAGGAGAAATTGCACAACAAATTGTATGGAGCAATTTCTCCTGTTACCCTTATGAAAATGCAAAATATGGAGCTAAAACTGATTTATTTGGGAAAAAATTGATTTTTTTCTTTCCACGGATCTACGTTATAAACTTCTGTGAAGCACCTGTGGGTTCTAGGTGTTCAATACACATCTAGATAAGTTCTATAAGGGGTCTAGTTTCCAAAATGGTGTCCCTTATGGAAGGTTTCCACAGTTTAGGCACATCAGGGGCTCTTTAAACGCGACATGGCATCCGCTAATTATTCCATCAAATTTTTCATTAAAAAAGTCAAATGGCGCTCCTTCCCTTCCAAGCCCTGGCGTGCGCCCAAGCAGTAGTATTCCCCCACATACAGTGTATTAGCGTACTCAAGAGAAATTGAACAACAAATTGTATGGAGCAATTTCTCCTGTTACCCTTATAAAAATGGAAAACATGGAGCTAAACATATTTATTTGGGAAAAATGTGATCTTTTTATTTCCACAACTCTACGTTATAAGCTTCTGTGAAGCACCTGTGGGTTCAAGGAGCTCAATACACATCTAGATAAGTTTCCTAAGGGTCTAGTTTCCAAAATGGCATCACTTGTTGAGGGTTTCCACTGTTTAGGCACATCAGGGGCTCTCCAAAAGCGACATGGCAACCGCTAATTATTCCAGCATATTTCACATTCAAAAAGTCAAATGGCACTCCTTCCCTACTGAGCCCTGCCATGTGCCAAAACAGTATATTTCCCCCACATATGGGGTATCGGCATGCTCAGGAGAAATTTCACAACAAAATGTATGGTCCATTTTCTCCTGTTACCCTTGCGAAAGTAAAAAAAATTAGGTCTAAAGGAAAATTTTTGTGAAAGAAAAGTAAATGTTTATTTTTTCCTTCCACATTCCAAAAATTCCTGTGAAGCACCTGAAGGGTTAATAAACTTCTTGAATGTGGTTTTGCGTACCTTGAGGGGTGCAGTTTTAAGAATGGTGCCATTTTTTGGGTATTTTCTGTTATATAGGCCCCTCAAAGTCACTTCAAGTGTTAGGTAGTCCCTAAAAAATAGTTTTGCAAATTTTTTGTAAAAATGAGAAATCGCTGGTCAACTTTTAATCCTTATAACTTCCTAACAAGAAAAATTATGTTTTAAAAATTGTTTTGATGTAAAGTAGACATGTGGGAAATGTTATTTACTAACTATTTCGTGCGATATGACTGTGATTTGAGGGCATAAAAATTAAGTTTGAAAATTGCGAAATTTTCAAAATTTTCACCAAATTTCAGTTTTTTTCACAAATAAACACAAGTTAGTTATATCAAAGAAATTTTACCACTATCATACATTATGTCACGAGAAAACAATCACAGAATCACTGTGATCCGTTGAATCATTCCAGAGTTATTACCTCATAAAGTGACACTGGTCAGAATTGAAAAAATTTGCCTGGTCATTAATGTGACAACTGGCTTCATTTCAAAGGGGTTAATAGTCGGTGGAGGCTTAATAGTCACCCTGTGGAAGTCGGTGGAGGGCGACTCCGCAGGCCTCGGGCATAAAGAGGCTCCAGGAGGGCGGACATTTTTCTGACTTTGTACCCCACAGGCCTAAACAAATATGCAAAGATGTACGTACATTTGAATGATTCTATTACTGGTTGTACATATTTAACAGTTTCACACTGGCTTGGTTCTCCTGATTGGGGCGAGCCAAAACTTGTTGATGCTTTGCTGCTCAATAGGTTTGAGTACCTCAGTAACGATTTCCGTGTTGCCTCCCTGTTAGGTTCTCCGACTGACTGGTTGAAGCCAATACTGATGGCTGCCTGTTGGCCTCATCAGTATTTTCTGAATTTAACACCAACTCGTGGGCGTGACACATATCTGTCAGGGTCTTCTCCTGTAAACTCTCTCAGCCATGTCGTTTGTAAGTGCCAAGTATCATGCAAACAGGTGCTTTTCGAAATCAGAGTATCGTGACAGAATCCATGTCTCGCATACACGTCGTACAAGATGGTGAGTGATGTTTAGCAGGTTGTAACTATGGAGGAAAATATAATATCGTCGGTACCTGTTACTGCATATGGCTGTGGGTCACTTGACATGGTCACCGTCTTACCTTGAATGGTATCGTCTGAGGACAATGGATGGATTTACTAGCCTTAAATATGTAGGCTACCGATTATTCTGCAGCTTTGACAAAGACCTTCTGAGGTCGAAACGCGTCGCTGTTTGGCTGTTAGTGCACACCTCCCGCTTGCTGTAACATGGAGGACACTGTCTGTTGAATATTTTATTCTTGGATCCAATAAAGATTTATACTTTTTTATGGAAGCTGGAATCCCCTTCGTTTTCTTCTCTGCTGCACGTCTTGGTCTGGACTTCTGATTCCGAGCTCCGGTGGTTGGTCGGGTGAGCTGGCAGGGGCTTTTGCCCCATACCTCTTGTATTACTATATGGATTTACTATGACCTTCCCGGTACAAGTCACAAAAAAGTTTGTGATGATCTGTCGGCCAGCAGTAAAGACAGGTCTGACATATTTTGTATACACTTCGAGCCACTGAAAAAGAAAAAAAAAAGTTAATCTCAAGCCAGAGGCACCCCTTCAGCAGGTTTTACATGCGGACAAGAGATGGGTTTGACCCCCATGTGGAGTGGGGTTGCCTGGGTTCCCTGGCAAAAAAACCTTACCGATTCTTCTTCCTCTGAAAGCACAAACAATGCTACCTGAGTGGAGGCACACTTGTGTGTCTTCACACTGACAATAGTCTTGCGACTGCCGCAGTACATGTGATGGGTTCAGGGATGGATTAAGGGCAGCCAGGGCCCCGGGCTGTTCAGACTCTGTGGGCCCCCGGTCATGTGACGGGGTCATGTGATGGGTCAAGCGACGGGGTCATCATATACCTAAAACAGATTATTCCAGGTGCCTCCACCCCTCGAACTGTCCACAGTCCCACCGCTCTCTCTTGGAAAAACTCCACTTCTCACCTATCATACATTAACAGTTCCCATCACCAGATCACACATATAGCCAGCAGCTTTTGTTTTGGCCAAAAGATTTTTTAAGCCGCCAACATAACACAGTAGACTCTTTTGGCCGGGCCCTACTCGATTGTAACCTATTAAATATTTGTTAAAATATGCAATACAATTTAGGTATATTTTTATTTATTTTTCAATTTTTAACATGACCAATAACACCACATACAAGGGACAAATAACACCAGACCACATATTACCACCACAGTGATCGAATAATATCACATACAAGGAACAAATACCACAACACCATGACCAGAGCACATATTACCACCACAAAGTGACCAAATAGTACATACAAGGGTCAAATACCGCAACACCATGTCCAAACCACATATTACCACCACATAGTGACTGAATACTACAATACTGATCAGTAATAAAAAAACCACAATACTATCACCATAAGTGCCATTATACACAGGAGATCTGTACTTAGTATGCAGTGTCTGTATACAGGTAATACAGTGATCACTGGTGACATTATATACAGGACTTCTGTATATAGTATACAGTGTATAGTGTCAGTGTATAGGTAACACACTGACTCACCAGTGACATCTCTAGGTGAAGTCCTTCATCTTTGTTTTTCATCTTTCATCCAGCACAGACCGCCGTCACTTCTTCCAGCCAGGACTCGTCTCTGCAGGAAATAACACAGTGATCTCGAGCTCCGCTTGCAGAACACATTACTTAATTTTTCCCAACTTCTACATTACACCACATGAAGAAAAAAAGGCGACATAGTATCACTCTACACAGTAACAGGACTGCCCCCCCATTTAAAACAGTATACTCAAAAAATAAAAAAATACATCACTGCAGTAATATCCCTTAATTAGCCCCTATGGTAATAATATTCCCCATCCTGGCACCCGTGTGTCTCATTCCTGGCTTCAGCCATATGTTCTCCCATCCTGCCCTCATGAATATCCATTCTGCCCCATATGATCTCCCCATCCTACCCCATCTGTCTCCATCGTATCCATACTGCCCCATAATCCTGCACGATCTGTCTCCAACCCTGCCCCATCTGTCTCCAATCCTGCCCCCATGTCTCCAATCATGCACCGTATCTCCATTCTGCCCCGTGTCTCCAATCATGCCCGTATCTCCATTTTGCCCCCTAAGTATCCAATCATGCCCCCATGTTTGCAATCCTGCCCCGTGTGTCTCCATTCTGCCCCATCAGTCTCCAATCCTGCCCCATCTGTCTCCAATCCTGCCCCCAGTGTCTCCAGTCATGCACCCATGTCTTTCATCCTGCCCCGTGTCTCCAATCATGCCCGTATCTCCATTCTGCCCCCTATGTCTCCAATCATGCCCCCATGTCTGCAATCCTGCCCCATGTCTCCAATCATGCCCCCTGTATCTCCATTCTGCCCCATCTGTCTTCAATCCTGCCCCATCAGTCTCCAATCCTGCCCCAGTGTCTCCAGTCATGCCCCCAGTGTCTCCAATCATGCCCCGTATCTCCATTCTGCCCGTGTCTCGCATTCTGCCCCTATGTCCAGCATTCTGCCCCCATGTCCAGCATTCTGCCCCCGTGTCTCACAGTCTGCCCCATGTCCAGCATTCTGCCCCATGTCTCACAGTCAGCCCCCATGTCCAGCATTCTGCCCCATGTCTCACAGTCTGCCCCCATGTCCAGCATTCTGCCCCATGTCCAGCATTCTGCCCCCATGTCCAGCATTCTGCCCCATGTCCAGCATTCTTCCCCATGTCTCAGTCTGCCCCCATGTCCAGCATTCTGCCCCCGTGTCCAGCATTCTGCCCCCGTGTCTCACAGTCTGCCCCATGTCCAGCATTCTGCCCCATGTCTCGCAGTCTGCCCCCATGTCCAGCATTCTGCCCCATGTCTCACAGTCTGCCCCATGTCCAGCATTCTGCCCCATGTCTCACAGTGTGCCCCCATGTCCAGCATTCATGTCCCCATGTCCCACAGTCCGCCCCCCTTGTCCAGGCAGCATTCTTCCCCATGTCCATTCTGTCCCCCGAGTCTCACAGGCCGCTCAATAAAAAAGAAAAAAAAAAAAAAAAAAGGTTCTTCTAACCTTGCCGTGCTCCAGTGGCGAAGTTCCCTCCACGCAGCTGAAGCGTGCACTCGCCGGCAAATTACAATGACGTCAGACGCCGGCGACGTGCACGCTGCGGCTGACGTCAGCTGCCAGCCTCCGATTGTTTGGCGGCTGTTAACTATTGACATGCGGGTGCGGGCCTGCACGTCATTAGCGTTAAACTGCCACAGCGCGACGCCGCTAAGGGCCCGGTTTAGCCTGCCGGCTGCCGGTAGGGGTCCGGTGAGCAGAAGAGACGGGGTCCGTTGCGGGACCCCTCTGCCCACCAGGCCCCATACGCCAGTCAGGGCAGTAATGCCCTGATGGCGGCCCTGTGGTGGGCCCCCCCACACCACTGGGCCCTGGGCTACCGCCCAGATTGACCCTCTGGTAATCCGCCCCTGGATGGGTTCTCCCATTTCACTCTGAAACCTATGATGTAAAAACGAAGAGGAAAAATCCAGCGTAGAAGCAGGTAAATAAAATGTCCAATTTTATTAAATCACATCCACAAAAACATGGTAAGTGCGGTTCTGGTCACAGTGGATACAACAGAATTTTCCAACTCTGGAAACTTTTCATCACGTACATATCACAGATCATCAACGGAAGCTTCGACATCAGGATCAGACTACGACAGACAACCCTCAACGAGCCGTTTTTTAGGCCAGAGAAGAAGAGGAACAAGAAGAAGAGGCCCCGCAGGGGAAAGAGACACACGAAGGAATATGGACTACAATCGGGTAACATGATCTCAGGTAATAACCCATTAGTAATTAACCTATCATCCAGAAGCCTGGTATTGCTGAGCATCAAGTACTACAAAAGGGACTATCATTCTGCCCCAGCTACAAATGCAATACCTTCAATTTAGAAATGGACCTACAAAGATTTTATAGATCACTAAGATTGAAGTTGCATTTCTCAAACGTACCTAATCCTGAACCTATTCAATATACACCTATGTCCGCTAACAGTTTAGGCCTGAGAAATAAGAGTACATACAGACCTCCACATGGCTCACATGCCTTGGAGACATTTATATCATTTATAGACAAAACTTTCCAGGATCTCAGAGAAAGCATCAATAAGGGCCGAGTCCATTTTCCTAATAATCTCACACCTCTAGATAGACAGGCACTTAGAAGTCTCAAAGAAGACAAAAATATCATTATCAAACCCGCGGATAAGGGGGTGCAATTGTGATCCTAAACAAAAGTGATTACATAGATGAGATAAACCGACAACTAAGGGACACAACTACTTACCAACTTTTACCAAGTGATCCCACTAAAGAAATCACACAACTCATTCAGGTCACATTGGAAAAATATTTAGAAAAAAGAGTCATAGATGAAAAAACATGTGAATATCTTACTAAGAAATCTCCCATCATACCTATTTTCTATGCACTCCCCAAAGTACATAAAAGCCTCTCCAATCCCCCAGGAAGACCCATCGTGGCTTCAACAGAGTCCGTGTTTTCCCCAATTGCAAAATATTTGGAGAAAATATTAACACCTCTTATTCGTAACACAATTTCATATATCCTAGACACAGGTGCTTTCCTAGATCTGATTCACAATATGAATGTTGTTCCACCACAAGCCATTCTCGTCACTTTTGACGTAAAAGATTTATATACGTCTATACCCCACACAGAAGGTATAATCGCAGTTCGGAAACTTCTAGAGTCGGCAGATTTTGAAACTGAACAAATAAACCTTTGCTGTGAATTACTTACTATCATACTAACCAAAAATTATTTTTTATTTGAAGACAAATTCTATTTACAGGTTAAAGGCACCGCCATGGGCTCAAATACTGCACCGCCATATGCTAACTGTTATGTAGCACAATTTGAGGAAAATGTTATATACAAAGATGATCTCTTCCGCAGCCATGCTATACTGTGGAAGAGATACATCGATGACATTTTTTGCATTTGGAATGGATCCTTGGATACACTAACCATGTTTTATTCCCGCTTACGAATATCATGGCCGGGTCTAGATTTTACTATGACCTATGATCAAAAACAAATTAATTTTCTTGATACTTTAGTCATAAAAGACCCACAGGGATATCTCTCCACAGATTTATACAGAAAAACTACAGACAAGAATAGCCTTCTCCACTATGGGAGCTTCCATCCCACTAAGCTGAAAGATGCAATCCCAAAATCTCAATTCAAAAGAGTAAAAAGAATTGTGTCTAATTCAGAAACACAAATTACCAGACTAGATGAAATGCGACACAAATTCTTAGAAAGAGGCTATCCCACCCATATACTTACATCCCTGGATGAAAATCCCACTATAAAAACAACTGTAGACAAAAGAATCCCATTCGTACATGATTTTCATCCTTGTGCCTATCTCCTACATAACAGCATACGGAGACATTGGAACTTACTATACACAGCCCATCCTGAAGTTACAGAATTTAATAAACCATTTCTACCTTGTTTTAGACGCCCACAAAATTTTCGAGACATACTTGTAAAGGCAGACATAGGTTCAATTATTCCGCAGAAAAAACAACGGTTTCTAAATAATCCAAAATACGGCACCTTCCCGTGTTTACATTGCACACAGTGCAATAATGTACAAAGGGGAGATTCTTTCTACCATCCCTATACAGGAAAAAAGTACAATATAAATGATTACTATACTTGCAACTCGTCCTTTGTAATCTATCTCATTAAATGCCCTTGCGGTCTCTCATATGTGGGAGAAACGACTCAACCAATTAAGGACAGAATTTCCAAACATAAGAGTACCATTCGGTGTAAAAACATGTTACTCCCCATTCCTGCCCATTTTATAAACACTGGCCACACTATTGCCCAACTGAGATTTCAGATTATTGAACAGATTTTAAAATCTCGGAGAGGAGGTGACCGTGTCAAAATGTTAAAAAAGAGAGAAAGTTTTTGGATTCATGAATTGAACACTCTGGCCCCAAAAGGGTTAAACAGGGATTTTGACATCCAGACATTCATATAAAAAAAGTATTTATACTCTAACAAATCTAAATGTCTATTTACAATTATATATGCTGTCTTTATTATGAACTTTATCATTGACGAAATATGGGCATTAATTTCATATTTGTTTGTTTCAGAATCCATAGAAACACCATGCCGTCGGATCACAGCTCACTCACGTCACAGATTCTATGCACCGCTCTGAGAATAATTGCACTGTGATCACAGCACTTCCTGATATGCAAATACGTACCAAGTAAGATTAGTCTCCACCTAGCACCTTGAAACGCAAGCGGTGACGTCAGTGGAACGCACGCTTAGCTGTTTCCGGTCACACACTTCCGGTTTCAGCGGCCATGACACCTGCACCACGCTGTATACTTAAACCCGGTGCTCAGAGCAGATACCAGCTACTGAGACAAGCGGTGGACACCGCGTCTATGCTGAGAACTCACCTGAAGCTTTACCCACTTAAGGGACGATTAAGGTAACCTTTCCACTATCCACTGCCCCACCAATGTAAATTGCGAGATAATATCTTACAACGCTATAATGCGGTTCTGCCTATGCCGTTTATTTCTACAGATTATATCTGTGCATCATTCACTCCAGCGGTATGTGTTATAGAATATTCCTATCACTATACACTGTTGTTAAGAGCTTAACATACTCACCTCAGCACATTCCTTTTTCAGGAATATTAAGATTTTGTCAGCAAAACTACATATGGGTATGTGCTCCTCTATAGCTTTCACTATTCATATCAGTCACTTGATCTCTTTTAAGGCACAAAAAATATATATGAAATTCACAATCAACACTTACCAGGTTATGCTATATTCTGTTGTTGGTTCCTATATACAGCATATTGAGAAAATTCCTTGTTCATATATATCATGTACATACTTCATTTTGTATCTTTATTTTCTATGACCTTATGTTAATACATGTTATTATTCACATTGCAGCACATTGATGAAGGTCTATTGACCGAAACGTCTGCCACTTGTAAATTTTGCTGTGAATTGTATGTTAACCTTATATTAAATTAACACATTTGCATCCACTGGTGTGTGCCAAATTTATATCATTTATTCACATACGGGCTGGGACCCTAAGTTTGAGCACCATCGTGACAAATTACCTTTAGTTGTGCCAACGTCTTTGATTTATATACAGTGGATACAACCAACGCGTTTCAGCTCCGATGAGCCTTATTCATGGTTGTTTCGACAGTGTGAACAAGCACGGCTCTGAGAATAAAAGTTTGTCAAGCCACACAGCTGTATCATTCCAATTGGTGGATACATTGATGTTATTAAGAGTGCAAACACTTGAAGAGAGATTAACCCATTGCCCACATCAAGTAACAGCATGCAATTTGGAAAGCATCATACAGTTGTGTGAACAAAGACTTAAAAACAAACCAAATACACATTGAAAAGAAAAAAGAAAGAGAAAAAGAAGTTAATTGTATCTTCTGTAGCTCAAACAAAAGAGTATCCACAAGTATAAGCAAAAAAAACATGTCAATAGATGCAGTGCCTTGATGTACGGTATATACAAAAACATTATCATGTATATTGCAGGATGAGATCATGTCATATACTGTATAGTCCCGATGGTTGTCTTGTGTTTAATATAAATATTCAAAAGGACTCTGTTCAAAAATTTTCTCCTAAAATCGCCTCCTCTCACTGCATTATGTACCTGTTCGATAGCCTTGAATCTAAAAGAGGTTAAATCCCCTCCAAGTAAAAAATGCTTGGATGCTGCAGAAATTTTTAATGCAGTTGTGCTTGTCATATCTGAAATATGTCTGCGAATGCACTTTTTTAGCACAGCAATTGTGCACCCTATGTATTGAATGTTACAAACTGTACATTCTATGAGGTAAATGACCCTTTTGCTGTTGCAATTCAAGAAACTATTTATATTGTACACTTTGCCTGTTGCTGAAGAAAGAAATGTCTTGGATTTATGAACATATTTGCAACACAAGCATATATTGTTGCCACATTTGAAAAACCCATTTAGTGTAAGCCAAATTTCGGATATGTGTGTTTGACTAACTAAAAAGGCTTGGAGACAATATAGAACGGAGGGTTGGGGCTTTCCTTGCAACAAATCTAATATCTGTATCTTTTAATATCTCTTGCAATTTGTCATCTTGATTCAATATCGAGATGAATTTTTTAAGAATTCGTATCATTTCATAGTACTGCATACTATACTGGGTAGAAAAAGTCACTTTTTTTTATTTTCGTTCCTCGTATTCAAACGTGGTTTACATATAGTATTTGTGGTACTACAGGGTAAAGAATCCAATAAATTGTGTCTGTTAATCCTCTTTTGGCCATTCTACTACAAGTATTCGTTGTCTCTTTATTGAAATCAAAATCCAATGAGCAGTTACGTCTTAATCTGACCAGTTCTCCCTTCGGTATATTCCTGATCACATGTGCTTGATCACAAGAAGTAGAATGAAGAATTGAGTTAAAATCTGTGGGTATGCGATAGGTTGACACTATAACTTCGCCTACACTGTTATCACCCTGTAACCAAAAGTCCAAAAAATTAATTTTATAGTCATGGTGTAAATATGTGAATTTTAAATTAAAAGTATTGCAATTAATGTATTCCAAAAACTCTTTGAACAATTCTTTTGGACCTGACCAAATGAATAGTAAGTCATCTATATAACCACCAAAACAAATTATGTGCTGGCAAAACCTATTGTCACTGAATATATATTTTTCCTCCCAAATAGCCATAGCCATCTTTGCAAGTGACGGCGAAAAATTCCCGCCCATACCCTGTAATTGCTAAAAAAAATTGGTTATTAAAGGAGAAAAAGTTATGTTTCAAGAGAAAAAGCACAGACATAACAAGAAAATCCTGAGTGGCACCTAAATATGGACTATAGTTACGTAAAAAATACGATAAACAGTCAATTGCTATGTTGTGTGGGATGGAAGGGTACAAACCAACTACATCACTGGTGATCCAGGAGTAGTCTGAACACTAGGTAAATTCAGAGAACATAGTCACTATGCTTTTTGTATCCCTGATATATCCAGAATTGTAACTCAATTCTTCATTCTATGTCTTGTCATCAAGCACGTGATCAGGAATATTCCGAAGGGAGAACTGGTCAGATTAAGATCTGGCTTTTAAGAAGTGCCCAAGACCATGGCCAACTGCGCTATTATGCATGCCTAAAAAAGGATGGCCGGATCATAGGCCAGATGGCATCCACAGTGCCTCCATCTGCCTCATTATAGGGAATTTTCCTTGTGGGTTCCTTTTGAAAAATGTATTTCAGAGATTTACATGGAAACCCTGGGGTAAGCGCTCAGCATACTGTAGAGTGTTATGATTTGGTAGCTGAGGAGAGCAGGCAAAAACGGCAAAACACCAGAGAGGTTGGAATCTACTGGATTGCAGTACCCTGACTAACCACCACAACTAAAGGCAGCCGTGGAGCGTTCCTACGTTGGTCCTAGACGCCTCGTCACAGCCTGAGAGGTTAACTACACCTAAAGATAGAAAGAGGAAAGCTATCTGCCCCGGAGCAGATCCCCAAAGAACATAGGAAGCCCCCAAACATGTAATGGCGGTTAGACAAGAGGAAATACAGACACAGACAGAAAATAGTATGAGCAAACGTTGGGGCCCAATCTACCTGGACAGAAAAGGATAGGAAGGACACTTACTGCAATCCAAAAAACCCTAAAAATACCAACTCTACTAATTGCAAAAACACCTGAGATCACACGACCTCTACCACCTAAATTAGTTCTCTGGTGTCACAAAACTAAGCCGCAGCAACTGAAAAAACTGGAAAAGGCAAATGAACAAATAACAGTGGCTCAGATAAACTGAGAGGAGCACAAGCCCCAGAGGGGACCTGGCTGACCTCCACAGAAGTGCAGGGAACAATGCAAAAAGCAAGCACAAAAATAAAAGCAGAAAATATCTTATCTGATAGCAGAAGATGCAGGCAAGACTCAGCAAGCTTCCAAGTGAACCAGGAACCACAGTTGAGACAAGAACAATTGATCACCGGCAACCATGATGGGAGGGAACCTCCCTTATATAAGACCAGTCTGTAACTCCTGATTGCCAATCCTCATTGAATGGTTCAGTACTGTTTGTAACCACCAGAGGGAGCTTCTGCTCAGAATTCATTTCTAACACATTCACAACAGTACCCCCCCCCTTGAGGAGGGGTCACCGAACCCTCATTTGGGCAACCAGGTCGGTCAGGATGAGCTCTGTGATACGCACGGATCAGTCTCCTAGCATGGATGTCTGAAGCAAACACCCAAGAATTGTCCTCCTGACCATAACCTCTCCACTTAACCAAATACTGGAGTTTCCGTCTAGAAAAACGAGAATCCAATATTTTCTCAACCACATACTCCAGATTGCCCTCAACCAAAACAGGGTCGGGAGGCGCAGCCATAGGAACCACTGGCTCGACAAACCTCTTCAATAAGGACCTGTGGAACACATTATGGATCTTAAATGTCACTGGAAGAAGTAAACGAAAGGAAACAGGATTAAGAATCTCCAAGATCTTATAAGGTCCAATGAACCTAGGCTTAAACTTAGGAGATGCAACTCTCATAGGGATATTTCTTGAGGACAACCAGACCAAGTCCCCCACTTCAAACCGAGGACCATCAGTCCTATGCCGGTTGGCAAACCGCTGGGCCCTCTCCTGAGAGAGGGACAACCTCTCCACTACCTGGTCCCAAATCTGCTGCATACGCTCCACAACAGAGTCAACACCTGGACAGACAGAAGCCTCCGTCTGTCCCGAAGAAAATCGAGGGTAAAACCCAAAATTGCAGAAAAATGGAGACATCAAATTGGCAGAGCTAGCACTATTATTAAGAGCAAACTCAGCCAAAGGCAAAAAAGAGACCCAGTCATCTTGATCAGCAGACACAAAGCATCTCAGATAAGTCTCCAATGTCTGGTTTGTTCTCTCAGTTTGTCCATTGGTCTGAGGATGAAAAGCCGAGGAGAAAGACAATTGAACACCAAGTTTAGAACAAAAAGTCCTCCAAAATCTGGAAACAAACTGGACTCCTCTGTCAGACACAATGTTCTCAGGAATGCCGTGTAACCGAACCACGTGCTGAAGGAACAAAGGCACCAATTCGGAGGAGGAAGGTGTAAGGTCGGGACCGCCGCCATCTTGTATAGGGCCTATACCAGCCTCCATTTTGTCGGTTCACAGAGCCACAGACTGCTAACTACACAGGGCCTGTTAGCATATCCAGTATGACCGGTTTTGATGTCCACTATGAATCAAAAGGGCTTTAGTATGCTAATTAGTTTAGGCCAGTGTCTGAATAAGATGGTCATTAGTATGTTAAATAGCACAGACTCAAGCCAGTATTTCCTACTCCATATGAATTGCAGGCCAGTTAATTCGTGCTTCAAAGCAAAGGGGAGGGGCCTAGCAGGTTTAAGAACTGTAGCCATGAACAGGCTGTTGTCAATTCATTTTACACACAGAAGCCAAGAAGATGGTCTAGGAAGGACCAAAAGAAAACGGATGTCTTGCCAAGGGAGCAGCAGCACATGCTTTGGGAGCCTGTCCAGCAACTAAAGACTGTTACCTGGGGACCGCAGAGCTCCCTGCCTCCCCATGTCCATACAACCCGGTAATATTGATCTATAGCTAATACCTTTAAGCCTTGTACATTATTGTGGTATTTTATTCTGACTGCAAATCCATTGTAATTACGTTGTATAGCTTTACTGTATATTTCTGTAATTATCTAGTGCGCCCTTAAGGCAATTAAACCATAAGATTAATCTTGGGCTGATGCTTTTACTCTGATCACGAATCTTAGAATACCCAGTGGGTAACAGGACAACCTCCCCGGCGGCCATTTGCTCTAGGTGCAGTTCCCTTACTGACCTGAGAGACAAAGGGGGCGCCGGAGAGCTGTACCTGTGGAGTTACGTCCATTGGTGACGTGGGAGGAAAGGGGTCGTCCTTCACATTTGGTAGCAGCGGTGGGATCAGAAGCTGTGATACCCGGGCTACCGTGTGGCGGTCGGCTTAGTTCCTCACAATTGGTGGCAGCAGTGGGATCAGAGTAATAGTGTGCCTGGGACCCTACTCCCAGACACTAGAGACTACCAGCAGTACTTTCACTGCTGGGGTCTTAAGGTCAGCCCAGCACTAGACGGTCAGAGTGTAAATATAATAAGTTGTGTGCAAGGTCGGGGTTGCAGCTGTTTCAGTAACCAAAGGTTCCCAAGATGGTGGAAGGCACCAGGAGTAGGGCAAAGGGGGAGGCCAATGCTGTGGTGTATGAGGGGTTCGATACCGATGAGGGGGAGCTCAGCCAGGGCTCCCCAAGGAGCCCGACCCCCGTGCTCAGTCTCACAGTGGACTGTCCAACCCCTGCCCGTCCCAGCCTGTCCGGATCGGAGGCCCTTTTCCAAGTGGCTATGGCACAGCTCGAGGCTGGTAATGACGCCGCCTATGACAGACTCCTGGTGGCGGCAGAGAAAGCAGCAGAGCGTGAGCAAGCAGCGGCAGAGAAAGCAGCAGAGCGTGAGCAAGCAGCGGCAGAGAGAGCAGCGGAGCGGGAGCATACAGAACGTGTGTTGCAGGCTACAGAACGCCGTGAAGCTGCGGAGCGCCGGCACAGGCTGGAGATGGCTCAGCACAGGCCCCCGCTGGACGCACCAGGCCCACCGGAGACAAGGGCTTCCAAGGTCCGGGCGGAGGACTTTCCCTTACTTGAAAAGGATGGAGACCTGGATTCCTTTCTGCTGGCTTTTGAGAGGACCTGCCTCCAACATCATCTGGCCCCGGATCAGTGGGCAAGATACCTGACCCCCCGTTTGAGGGGTAAGTCCCTGGAAGTTTTGGGGGACTTACCTGCCGGGGAGGAGCAGGACTACAACAGCATCAAGCGGGCCTGCAGCGGGGTTCAAAGGACACCTGGACCGACCACATGCGGGCCCTGCTGAGAGCTGCGGAGCACTGGACCTCGGGTCTAGAGCTCACTACACGCCAGGAGGTCCAGGAACTGTTTGTCATGGAGCAATTCTTGTGGAACTGCACAGAGGACCTCCAGCAGTTCCTCCGTGACCGGAAACCAAAGGGGGCTTCTGCTACAGCCGCCCTGGCAGATGAGTATGCCAACAACAGGGCGCCGGAGCCAAAGAAGCCTGCCAGCAGCACCTGGAGAGGGGGTAAGCCCAATCCTGCCACAGCCCCATATCCAGCCCCAAGAGTGCAAGGGGTGTACCCCCCGGCTGCCCTCTCCAGGCCAGGAACAGAACCCAGACGTTGTCATAATTGCAATCAGCCAGGACACTTTAAGGCTGCGTGTCCCCAGCGCCAGAAGGCCCCATCCCTGTCCCAAAAACCGACCACTGTTTTGTATGTGGGAGAGGGTGGTGGGAGGTCCCTAGACAATTACCAACCCGTCACCATCGGCCGCTCAGCGGTCATGGGACTGCGGGACACAGGCGCTGAACGAACTGTTATGATTTGGTAGCTGAGGAGAGCAGGCAAAAAGGAAATACACCAGAGCAGTTGGAAACTATGAGATTGCAGTACCCTGACTAACCACCACAACTAGAGGCAGCCGTGGAGCGTTCCTACGTTGGTCCTAGACGCCTCGTCACAGCCTGAGAAACTAACTACCCCTAAAGATAGAAAGAGGAAAGCCATCTGCCCCGGAGCAGATCCCCAAAGAACATAGAAAGCCCCCAAACATGTAATGGCAGTTAGACAAGAAGAAATACTGACACAGACAGAAAATGTATGAGCAAACGTTGGGGCCCAAACTTACTAAATAGAAAAGGATAGGAAGGGCACTTACTGCAATCCCAAAAAACCCTGAAAAGCACCAACTCTACTAATTTCAAAAACACCTGAGATCACACGACCTCTACCATCTAAATTAGTTCTCTGGTGTAACCAAAAACAAAACAGCAGCCACTGAAAAAACTGGAAAAAGCAAATATACAAACATCAGTGGCTGAACAGAACTGAGAGGGCAAAAGCCCCCAGAGGGGACCCTGAAGGCCCCCAAAGAAGTGCAGGACAAAATGCAAAAATCAAGCACAAAAACAAAAAGAAGAAAATGTCTTATCTGTTAGCAGGAGATTCAGACACGACACAGCAGGCTACCAAGGAATCAGGAATCAAGGATTGAGACCAGAACAATTGATCACCGGCAACCCTGATGGGAAGGCGACTCCCTTATATAAGACCAGTCAGTAACACCTGATTCCCAATCCTCACAATCTTTACTGGACAGTCCAGTACCGTTTGTAACCACCAGAGGGAGCTTCTGCTCAGAACTAATTTCCAGCCTATTCACAACAACGAACCCTGGTACGTCCTGAGGTGGTGTCCCCTCAAGACTTGGTACCTGGGAAAACCCTTTCCGTCTCCGGAATTGGAGGCGTTGAACCGGCGCTGCCCGTTGCCAAGGTGTATTTGGACTGGGGCGCCGGGAGGGGGATGCGGGAGGTGGGAGTAACGCCAAATATTCCTGCAAATGTGTTGCTTGGGACCGATTTGGGGCGGCTAGTGTCCCAGTATGTGGCCACTGAACCCCCAAGTTCGGCTCCCCAAGAATGTCATGACTCTACTGTGAATGCTAATGTTAATGTATTGAATGTGCCTCCAACAGTGGAGGAGGGAGTGAAACCTGATGGTAAGCCATGCACTGACACTACACACACAGGGCTCACAGTGAGGACAGGTGAGGAGGCTGTAGGGAAGAGCTCAGAGGTGGAGGGAGGGGCTGCTATGGGCAGTGTAGAGCCCCTAAGTGAACCCAGCCTGCTGAGTCTAGGGCCCCTGCAGGAAGAGGAACAGGCCATGGGGGGAGGGGGCGTCCCAGGAGAGGAGCCACCAGGTAAGACCCCAGGACAGGAGTTCCCCACATGCGGAATGTCAGGAGGTCAGGGAAGTCTGCCTGACCCGGCGACTTGGTCAGAGGATGAGGGGAAGCAGGCACTACCCGTGGTCTCAGCGGTCGTAGCCGCTGTTACCAGGAGTGGGAGCGCCGAAGCCCAAGGGGCCTCGCGGAGGTCCGACGGTTTCCCCCTCTCCGACCAAGAGGCTGCCGAGTCAGACAGCGGCCAGGAGACAGATCCAGGGGAACTGACAGAGGACATGGCAGTTTCATCAATTCTTGCCACATCAAGTCAGGGATTTCAGGCAGCATTGGAAGCTGACGCCAGCCTGAAGACTCTCAAGGAGCAGGCGGCACAGCCTCCCCTGGAGTCTGACCGCGATCGAGTGGTCTGGGACCAGGGATGGCTGTACCGGGTAACGGTCCAGCAGGGTTCACCGGAGGCGTGGCCCAGGGACCGACAGTTAGTGGTACCCCATCCGTTCAGGGCGGAATTGTTGCGGATCGCACACGAGATTCCAATGGCCGGATACCTAGGGATCACTAAAACCAGGGCCAGGTTAGCTCAGCATTTCTACTGGCCTGGAATGAGGACCGAGGTGATAGCCTACTGCCGTTCGTGTGACACCTGTCAGAGGGTGGGGAAGGCGGGGCCGCGCCAAAAAGCCCCACTGGTAACTCTGCCCATCATCAAAGAGCCTTTATCGAGGGTGGCTGTGGATCTCATTGGACCTCTGTCCACTCCCAGCCGCTCCGGGAAATGCTTCATACTAACGGTAGTGGACTATGCCACCCGGTACCCGGAGGCGGTAGCTTTGTCGTCCATTCGGGCCGACAAAGTGGCCACTGCCTTACTGGAGATTTTCTCCAGAGTGGGGTTTCCCAAGGAAATGCTCACCGACCGAGGGACCCAGTTCATGTCGCAGCTGATGGAGTCTCTCTGTAAGCAGGTACAGGTGCAACATCTGGTGGCCAGCCCGTATCACCCACAGACCAATGGCTTGTGTGAGCGGTTCAATGGCACCTTAAAGCAGATGCTGAAGATGTTGGTCGACTCCCACGGGAGAGACTGGGAGCGGTATCTCGCACACCTGCTGTTTGCCTACCGGGAGGTCCCACAGGCCTCAACGGGGTTCTCCCCCTTTGAGCTCCTGTACGGGCGACGTGTACGGGGGCCCCTTGCTCTGGTGAAGAAAGCATGGGAAGGGGATTTGGTCACCCCTGGAGTGTCAGTCATTGAGTATGTCGTGCGCTTCCGGGACCGAATGATGGCCTTGACACGGCTGGTGCATGACAATATGGCACAAGCTCAAGCTGACCAGAAGCGATGGTACGACCAGAATGCTTGTGAGCGGACCTACCAGGTGGGTCAAAAGGTGTGGGTACTGGTCCCCGTACCCCAAAACAAGCTTCAGGCGGCCTGGGAGGGTCCTTACCTCGTGCACGAGCAGCTCAACGCCGTCACCCCGTAGTGTCAACCTGGCTGAGCACAGCACCGAGGCCGAAGTGGCCTATTCCACGATGGAGAAGGAATGTCTGGCAATTGTGTGGGCCCTGCAGCGTCTGCAGCCATACTTGTACGGACGCCAATTCACCGTGGAAACAGACCACAACCCCTCAGCTGGTTACACACGGTCTCTGGGACGAATGGGAGGTTGCTACGCTGGAGCCTCGCTCTCCAACAGTACCACTTCACCATTCGCCACAAAAGAGGCAGGGACCATGGTAACGTTGATGGGTTGTCACGGAAAGGAGAGGGTGCGGAAGGGCGCATGGGGGAACACAGGAATGTGATACCCCCTAGCGCCCTCAAAAGCAGGGAGGTGTAAGGTCGGGACCGCCGCCATCTTGTATAGGGCCTATACCAGCCTCCATTTTGTTGGTTCACAGAGCCACAGACTGCTAACTACACAGGGCCTGTTAGCATATCCAGTATGACAGGTTTTGATGTCCACTATGAATCAAAAGGGCTTTAGTATGCTAATTAGTTTAGGCCAGTGTCTGAATAAGATGGTCATTAGTATGTTAAATAGCTCAGACTCAAGCCAGTATTTCCTGCTCCATATGAATTGCAGGCCAGTTAATTCGTGCTTCAAAGCAAAGTGGAGGGGCCTAGCAGGTTTAAGAACTGTAGCCATGAACAGGCTGTTGTCAATTCATTTTACACACAGAAGCCAAGAAGATGGTCTAGGAAGGACCAAAAGAAAACGGATTTGTCTTGCCAAGGGAGCAGCAGCACATGCTTTGGGAGCCTGTCCAGCAACTAAAGACTCTTACCTGGGGACCGCAGAGCTCCCTGCCTCCCCATGTCCATACAACCCGGTAATATTGATCTATAGCTAATACCTTTAAGCCTTGTACATTATTTTGGTATTTTATTCTGACTGCAAATCCATTGTAATTACGTTGTATAGCTTTACTGTATATTTCTGTAATTATCTAGTGCGCCCTTAAGGCAATTAAACCATAAAATTAATCTTGGGCTGATGCTTTTACTCTGATCACGAATCTTAGAATACCCAGTGGGTAACAGGACAACCTCCCGGCGGCCATTTGCTCTAGGTGCAGTTCCCTTACTGACCTGAGAGACAAAGGGGGCGCCGGAGAGCTGTACCTGTGGAGTTACGTCCCATTGGTGACGTGGGAGGAAAGGGGTCGTCCTTCACATTTGGTAGCAGCGGTGGGATCAGAAGCTGTGATACCCGGGCTACCGTGTGGCGGTCGGCTTAGTTCCTCACAGAAGGCAACTTAGGTAATGGCACAAGATATATCATTTTGGAAAACCTATCACAAATCACCCAGATAACGGTTATTCTCTGAGAAACAGGGAGGTCGGAAATTAAATCCATAGAGATATGGGTCCATGGTCTCTTGGGCACAGGCAATGGCATCAACAAACCACTAGAGCGAGAGCAAGGCTTGGAGCGAGAGCAAGTCCCGCAGGACTGCACAAATTCCCTGACGTCATGAGACAAAGTAGGCCACCAAAAGGACCGACTAACCAAGTCTCTGGTACCAAAAATTCCGGTATGACCGGCCAACGCGGAACAATGAATCTCAGACATCACAATCTTTTTCCACCGGTCTGGGACAAACAATTTCCCAATAGGGCAGCGCTCGGGTTTATCCTCCTGACACCCTTCCAGAGCCAGTCTCAAATTGGGCGAGATGGCGGAAAGAACTACAACCTCTGTCATGTATAGTGTACAGTTCCTATAGCGTCTTGTGCTTGGGTGCGAGGAAAACACAGGAGACATAGGTTGAAATGAAATGACTTGTATTACTTCATACAAGCATGCTGAAAAGTTCACACAGTTTGCAGGAACAGCGACAGGAGACACAGCAGGCCAGAGTAACTTCAAGCACTACAATAAATCTCCAAAGCAGGTTCAGGATCTCTTCTCTGTACCGTCATTCCTCTGCAAACATGGATTCACCAAACAGCAGGTTTCCAGAGTCCAAAAGTGTTCCAAGGTTCCTCAGTAGGGAATAGCTGGAGTACAAGTCCAAGGTTTCCAGGAGTCAGGTCACAGACTGACTGAGGCTTGATTCAGGAGCACTGATTGTTCAGCTGAGGCTGCTTAAGAAGCAAGAGGGAAGAATCAGGGCGGGAACATGAAAACTGAAACTCCATATTAACTGAGGGCAAGAGCTGCAGAAAGACAGAAAGCAAAATGGCCGACGGAAAACTGAGTTTCAAGGAACATGTCAACAGAGACAAAGAACCTTACATTACTCCCCCCTTAGGGACAACCTCCGGATGACCTCAGACCAGGCTTGTCAGGGTACCTCTGATGAAACTGGCGGAGCAGGCGAGGAGCATTTACATTATTGACTGGTTCCCATGAGTTGTCCTCCACTGGGTAGCCCTGCCATTTAATCAAATATTGCAACTGATTTCTGTACAACCTGGAATCTAGAATCCTTTCCACCATAAATTCTTCCTGACCATCGACCAGCACTGGGTCAGGGCAAGGAGAAGAACGTCCAGGAAACGTATTGGGTGTCGCAGCCTTTAGTAGGGATACATGAAAGACAGGGTGGATTCTCATAGTTCTGGGCAGTTGAAGACGACAAGCAACAGCACTTATAATCTTACTGATCTTATAAGGTCCAATGTACTTATGTCCCAATTTAGACGATGGAATCTTTAATTTAAGATTTCTGGTTGACAGCCAGACCAAATCTCCTACCTTGAAAGCTGGTGCAGGTTTACGAAATTTATCTGCTGCTTTCTTGTACCTTTCCTGAGCCAATTCTAGATTTTCCTTTAGAAGATCCATATTCTTTTGTAAAGAAGTGATTCTTTCAGCCACTGCCGGCAAGGGCGTATCTATGGGAAATCGAGGAAGAATGTTAGGATGATAACCTAGATTGGAGTAAAAAGGAGACTGCTTAGTGGAGGCGCTCTGAGAGTTGTTATAAGAGAACTCAGCCAGTGGAAGTAGATCCACCCAATCATCCTGTAGGTGGCAGATAAAACAGCGGAGATACTGCTCCAGGGTCTGATTGGTTCGTTCTGTCTGTCCATTAGTCTGGGGATGAAAAGCAGAAGAAAGGTTTACTTTAATGTCCAATGCTGCACAGAAATTTTGCCAAAACCTTGAAGTGAATTGCACCCCTCGATCCGAAATGACCTCATCCGGTACTCCATGTAAGCGAAACACATTCTTAATCATCAAGTCTGATGTCTGTTTTGCAGTGGGTAAGCCGACACAAGGGATAAAATGAGCTGCCTTTGTTAGACGGTCAACCATCACTAGAATGGTGTTCTTCCCTTGAGAGGTTGGTAACTCCACAATGAAGTCCATAGAAATGGATCCCCACGGGCGGGACGAGGTTGCAACAGACCAGTTGGTGAGGAGCGAGGTGTTTTGCATCTTGCACAGACTTCACATGAAGTGACATAGTTTAAAACATCTTTCCTGTAAGTGGGCCACCAAAAGAAACGAGAAAGAAATTCTTGTGTCTTTAGAATTCCCCTATGCCCGGCTATCTTGGAATCGTGGATGAGTTGCAATACTCTCAATCTGACTGTTTCAGGTATATACAGACGTTGTCCCTGAATCCACACACCATTCTTAAAGACAAGACTTACGTCCCTTGGGGTTGAGCTAACAAAGAATCTGCATGGTATGCTTCCTTGATGTCCTTAAGTAGGTCTTGATTATGAATCACTCCCAGGAATCTAGAGTCAGGAAGAATAGTCTTAGGAGGAGTAAGTGGACGTGTCTCTGCTGAATGAATCCTAGAGAGTGCATCAGCCTTTCCATTGCGCGATCCTGGTCTATAAGAAATGACAAAATTAAATTGGTTTAGGAAAAGATTCCAGCGAGCCTGGCGAGGAGTCAGGCACTTAGCCGACCTGATAAATTCAAGGTTACGATGGTCTGTCAGGACGACTATTTGCTGTGCAGCTCCCTGAAGAAGGTGTCTCCATTCCTTGAAGGCGGCAATAATGGCCAACAATTCTCTATTGCCCACATCGTAGTTCCTCTCAGCCGAAGACAACTGCTGGGAAAAGAAGGCACAGGGATGCAAGACATTCTTCTCACCTGTTCTCTGAGAGAGTATAGCTCCAACGGCACAGTCTGAAGCATCCACCTCTATTATGAAGGCAAGCTCGGGGTTGGGATGTACTAAGATAGGTGCGGTGGTAAATTTATCCTTTAAACAGGAAAATGCTTCCTGAGCTTGCGGGGTCCAGGAGAACCTAGACTGTTTCCGGGTAAGTTGGGTGATAGGTGACACTACCTCAGAAAAATTCTTAATGAAACGTCTATAGAAGTTGGCAAACCCGATGAAACGCTGCACCTCCTTCACATTTCTAGGAATTGGCCAATCCTTGATGGCTTGGGTCTTGCTTCCATCCATACTAATCCCTTGCGTAGATAGTACATACCCCAGAAATTGAATTTCGGTCCTATGGAATTCACACTTTTCAAGTTTGATGTAGAGATGGTTTTGTCTTAGGCGTTCTAAGACCATTCTCACATGTCCATGATGTTCCTCTGTGGAGTTAGAAAAAATTAGAATATCATCCAGATAAATCACCACAAATGTATCTAGGAGATCCCTGAAGATATCATTCACGAAGTGTTGGAAAGTGGCTGGGGCGGTACTCAGACCAAAAGGCATAACTAGATATTCAAAGTGTCCATAGCGTGACCTGAAAGCAGTCTTCCATTCATCCCCAGGTCTAATACGGACCAAGTTATAGGCCCCAAGGAGATCCAGTTAAGAGAAAATTTTGGCATGCCGCACTCTCTCCAACAACTCAGGGATTAAAGACAATGGATAACGGTTTCTAATAGTAACCTTATTGAGTTTCCTATAGTCTATGCAGGGTCTCAGAGATCCATCTTTCTTCTTCACAAAGAAGATGGGTGCACCTGCGGGAGATGAAGAGGGGCGTATGAAGCCCTTGGCTAAATTTTCGTCTATATAATCCTTCAAAGCTTTTAGCTCGGGCCCCGCTAGGGGGTAGATCTTACCAAAAGGTGTTATGATTTGGTAGCTGAGGAGTGCAGGTAAAAAAAGGCAATACACCAGAGCAGTTGGAAACTATGAGATTGCAGTACCCTGACTAACCACCACAACTAGAGGCAGCCGTGGAGCGTTCCTACGTTGGTCCTAGACGCCTCGTCACAGCCTGAGAAACTGACTACACCTAAAGATAGATATAGGAAAGCTATCTGCCCCGGAGCAGAACCCCAAAGACAATAGAAAGCCCCCAAACATGTAATGGCGGTTAGACAAGATGAAATACTGACACAGAAAGAAAATAGTATGAGCAAACGCTGGGGCCCAAACTAACTAAATAGAAAAGGACAGGAAGGGTACTTACTGCAATCCCAGAAAACCCTGAAAAGCACCAACACCACTAATTTCAAAAACACCTGAGATCACACGACCTCTATCACCTAAATTAGTTCTCTGGTGTAACAAAATCAAAACAGCAGCCACTGAAAAAACTGGAAAAAGCAAAAGTACATACATAAGTGGCTGAACTAAACTGAGAGGGCAAAAGCCCCCGGAGGGGACCCTGAAGGCCCCACAGAAGTGCAGGACAAAAATGCAAAAATATAGCACAAAAACAAAAAGAAGAAAATGTCTTATCTGTTAGCAGGAGATGCAGACACGACACAGCAGGCTACAAGGGAAACAGGAATGAAGGATTCAGACCAGAACAATTGATCACCGGCAACCCTGATGGGAAGGTGACTCCCTTATATAAGACCAGTCAGTAACACCTGATTCCCAGTCCTCACAAACTTCACTGGACAGACCAGCACCGCTTGTAACCACCAGAGGAAGCCTCTGCTCAGAACTCATCTCAAACCCATTCACAACAGTACCCCCCCCTTGAGGAGGGGTCACCGAACCCTCACCTGAGCAACCAGGCCGGTCAGGATGAGTTCTATGATACGCACGGATAAGTCTCCTAGCATGGATGTCCGAAGCAAACACCCAAGAATTGTCTTCCTGACCATAACCTCTCCATTTAACCAAATACTGGAGTTTCCGTCTAGAAAAACGAGAATCTAATATTTTCTCAACCACATACTCCAGATTGCCCTCAACCAAAACAGGGTCAGGAGGCACAGCAGCAGGAACCACTGGCTCAACAAACCTCTTCAACAAGGACTTGTGGAACACTTTTATGGATCTTAAATGTCCCTGGAAGAAGCAAAACGAAAAGAAACGGGATTAATAATCTCCATGATCTTATAAGGTCCAATGAACCTAGGCTTAAATTTTGGAGATGCCACTCTCATAGGAATATTTCTTTGAGACAACCAGACCAAGTCCCCCACTTTAAACCGAGGACCATCAGTCCTATGCCGGTTAGCAAACCGCTGGGCCTTCTCCTGAGAGAGGGACAACCTCTCCACTACCTGGTCCCAAATCTGTTGCATACGCTCCACAACAGAGTCAACACCTGGACAGACAGAAGCCTCCGTCTGTCCTGAAGAAAATCGAGGGTGAAACCAGAATTACAGAAAAACCGGAGACATCAAAGTGGCAGAGCTAGCCCTATTATTAAGAGCAAACTCAGCCAAAGGCAAAAAAAGAGACCCAGTCATCCTGATCAGCAGACACAAAGCATCTTAGATAAGTCTCCAATGTCTGGTTTGTTCTCTCAGTTTGACCATTGGTCTGAGGATGAAATGCCGAGGAGAAAGACAATTGAACACCCAGTTTAGAACAAAAAGTCCTCCAAAATCTGGAAACAAACTGGACTCCTCTGTCAGACACAATGTTCTCAGGAATGCCGTGTAAACGAACCACGTGCTGAAGGAACAACGGCACCAATTCAGAGGAGGAAGGCAACTTAGGTAATGGCACAAGATGTATCATCTTGGAAAACCTATCACAAATTACCCGATGGTGGTCATTCTCTGAGAAACAGGAAGGATGGAAATGAAATCCATAGAGATATGGGTCCATGGTCTCTTGAGCACAGGCAATGGCATCAACAAAACCACTAGAGCGAGAGCAAGGCTTGGAGCGAGAGCAAGTCCCGCAGGACTGCACAAATTCCCTGACATCACGAGACAAGGTAGGCCACCAAAAGGACCGACTAACCAAGTCTCTGGTACAAAAATTCCGGGATGCCCAGCCAATGCGGAACAATGAATCTCAGACATCACACTCTTTTTCCACTGATCCGGGACAAACAATTTTCCACACCGGGCAGCGCTCGGGCCTATCCTCCTGACACCCCTCCAGAGCAAGTCTCAAATTGGGCGAGATGGCGGAAAGAATACACCCTCTTTCAAAATAACAGAAGGATCAATAACTCAGGAGAGTCCGCAAGGAAGCTCCTCGAGAGGGCATCCGCCTTAACATTCTTAGTGCCAGGAAGAAAGGAAACCACAAAATTAAAACGTGTGAAAAACAAGGCCCACCTGGCCTGTCTAGGATTGAGTCGCTTGGCAGATTCCAGATAGGGCCAATTTTATGGCCGTAATGACCCCCCACCTGATGTTTGGCTCCCTCCACCAAAAACCCACTCTTCAAAAAGCCACTTCATGGCCAATAACTCCCGATTACCCAAAGTTAATTTCGTTCGTGGGGGAAAATTTTTTGAGAAAAAAGGGCACAAGGGTTTCTTTTAGAGGGCTCTGGATTTTTTTTGGGGACAAAACGGCCCGCCCCAATTTCAGAGGCATCAAACCTCCACCTGAAAGGGGAGAGAAACATCAGGCTGCCGTAGGGGAAAAGGAGCAGAAGTGAATCTCTGCTTAAGTTCCTGAAATGCGAGACTGCCTCAGGAGGCCAATTCACCACTCAGAACCCCCTTTTGGTAAATCGTTAAGGGTTTAACAATAACCGAGGAAATTACCAATAAATTTACGATAAAAAAATTGGCAAAACCCAAAAATCTCTGAAGAGCCTTTAATGAAGTAGGTTGGACCCAATCACAGATGGCCTGAACCTTGACCGGGCCATTTCAATAACAGATGGAGACAAAATGAATCCCAGAAATGAGATCCTTGTACTCCAAAAAGACACTTTGATCCCTTCACATAAAGAGCATTCTCTCTCAAAATCTGGAATACAGTTCGAACATGTTTTCACATGGGTCCCAGTATTAGAAAAAATCAAGATACATCCAAATAAACAATCGAAATTTGTCCACAAAAATCCCGAAAATGTCATTCTGAAGAATGGAAGACGGAAGGAGCATTAGGGGGCCCAAAGGGCATCACCAGTTTCTCAAAATGCCTTCAGGGGGATTGAATTGCCGTCTTCCATTCATCCCCGTGCTTAATGCGAATAAAAGGGGGTACGCCCCCCTGAGGTCAAGCTTGGTAAACCAAAATAGCGTTTTTCACCCTGGGAAAAAGGTCAGAATCAAGGGTAACGGGTATTGATATTTCACAGTAAAAATTGTTCAAGAGACGATAATCAATACAAAAAAAGGCTCAATGAACCATCCTTTTGGCCACAAAGAAAAAACCGGGCACCTAAAGGGGGAAGAGGATGGTCTGATATGACCCTTCTCCAATGATTCCTTGTATATGACCGCAAAAGGTCATGTTCAGGTACAGAAATTTAAAAAGGGGCCCCCTTTGGGAATTTACTACCCGGCACTAATTCAATTAAAGGGAGTCATAGCTCCTAGGGGGAGGAAGGTCAGATTTACTTTCGTAAAAACACATCAGAAAAATCAATCAAAAAGTCAGGAACCACTGGCCTGGGGGGAGGCAGAAAAAAAAGGAGTGTTGGAAATTTAACACATTGGCAGCCCCCCAAATGGTTACAGACCAGATTTCAATCCAAAACGGGTTTTAGACTGAAAAACCAAGGGAAAAACCCCCCGAAATGTAAAAAAATTATACAGAACCAAAAATTTTAGCATCCGGGGGACGGTTAACCCTTTTTTTATCACCTGAGTAAAAATGGGTTTTTTCTCACAAAGGGGAAAAATCGATCCCCAGTGGGGGAATAGATTTCGGGTGGGTAAAAAGGGAAAACCCCAACGTTAGAAATTCAAACCCCATCAGGTTAATAGCGCCCAGAATCAACGAAACCCGGGGCAAAAATGGACAGAGAGCAATAGGTGAATTTAATAAAAATTGTCTGAACACTACCCAAGAAAGAGCGTGAAAAAAACCCCCCGTTTGGGGCAGACAAAAATTACATGAGGGGCATCACCCAGTAGAAAAAAACCCCCTTTGCGCTTTAAAAACTCAACGCGGGCCCCCAGACACCACTCTTCACACTGCATTTTTCGAAGCTTTCACAAGGAAACCCCTTTTCCACGCATATTTCTCCGTCCGCAAAGGGGGTATTTAAATTCGCTAATGACAAAATCTTTGACCCCGGGGGGGAGGGGGAATCCCCCAAAATAACACCTTTCATTATCGACAACCCTTGGAAAAGGGGGGGCCAAAAAGCGCGTCATTCCTTTGGGGTCGGATCCCCCCCAAGGGGAATCTCTAAAGGGTATAACTCAGCGAAAATCAAGCCCCTGATTTAATGCCAAAAGGTTTTTTTCCGTTGATCATGAATTAGGCTCATCGTAAAATAACCCCAAACCCAAAAAAAAACCCTTCAACATCACTAAAAAAAGGATCCCCGGTGTCAGGAAAAAGCCCAATCCTGGGACCCCCGGGGGGCAGGGGGGGGATGAAATTTTCCCCTCTGCGCGCTTCCCCCTGGGACTTAGATTTAAGCAAAAAAAATTTTAAATTATTTTTGAAATTCAAAAAATTAGCCGATCCCAAAAAAAAAATTTTGGCGGGGGAATCCTAGGTTCCACAACGGCAACCTAGCAAAAATGGGGAGAAATTTCTCTGAACCTCAGTGGAAAGCTGTCCACACGGCCAGAAAAAATTGCAAACCCAAAAGGAGAAAAATCCCCCCAGCACCCAAGATACAAAGGGAAAAAAAAAGGGGAAAAAACAGAAAAACTCTGACAACTTGGGGAACCTTTCTTTTTTTTTTTTTCTTTCACAATTTTTCCCTTCTTTTTAGTACCACCAATTTTTTTTTTGGCCGGGTTGGTTTGATTTGGTACTGAGGAGTGCAGGAAAAAAAGGGGGAAAAACACGAGCATTGGAAATATGAATTGCAGTACCCTGACTAACCACCAAACTAGAGGGAAGGGCCGGGGGCGTTCCTTTGTTGGTCCAACGCCTCGTCAAGCCTAAAGCTAACTAAAACCAAAAATAAAAAAGGAAAAACTATCTGCCCCGGGGCAAACCCAAAGACATAGAAAGCCCCCCCAAAATGTAAGGGGTTTGCCCCAAATAAAACGGGGCCCGAAAAAAAAAAAGTTTTGGGAAACGCTGGGGCCCAAAAAAAAAAATAGAAAAGGCAGGAAGGGTAAAATTTCTGCAATCCCAGAAAACCTGAAAGCACCAAAACCCCAATTTTAAAAAAAAACCGAATCACACGACCCCACCAAAAAATTGTTCTCTGGTGTAACAAAAAAAAAAAAAGCCGCCATGAAAAAAATGGGGAAAAAACAAAAGTACAACATAAGTGGGGCCGAAAAAAAACTGAGAGGGGGAAAACCCCGGGGGGACCCCGAAGGCCCCCACAAAGTGCAGGGCAAAAATGCAAAATTTTACAATCAGCTGGGCACCCCTGAGGAATTTTTTTAAAAATTGCACGTTTAACCCCTAAATCCCCCAGAACTAACAGGTTTAAGTGAAAAAACAGACCTTGCAGCAGATCTTTTGGGGGGCCCGAGGCCGGACATGACGGCCCTCTCGCAAAAATCCAGTGAAACTGCTGCTTTTGTTTACAGAACGGCTGGGGCATTTTTTAAAATGAAGTGCCCTGATTTAAAACCCAGTAAAAATAGATTTTTTTTATCTGTTTTTTCGTGATCACAAACCCCCTCTTTTAAAGGTCCCCCTGCAGGGTTGGGGTTTGGTTCCCTTTGGGGGCCCCACCCCAATTCCCCTTTTTGAGGGGGAGGGGGTAAAAGTTAGTGCAATTATTTTCGAACCATCTCCGTTGCTTATGAGAGCATCAATACGGATACAATATTTTAAAAAAGGTCCCTAACCGGGGAGGGTTGGCCGAGAAAGTTACCCTTTAAAAACAGTGGGAAAAAACCCTTTTCCAAAAAAAAGATTTTTGGCGGAAATGCCCAAAATGGATAAAGGGGCCCCTCTCCTAAAAACCAAAGGGGATATTCGGATGAACGTTACCTTGGCAAAAATTAACAGGGCTTAGCGTTGACTCGATTGGGGACAAAACCTGCCCCGGGCTGAAATAAAGCTAAGGTGATTAAAAAACATCCTCAGCTCAACAAGGGTTTCCCCCAAAAAAACCTTTTTTGGTAAGAACAGATTTTTAAAGCATTTGGGGGTGTTCATGGGTTGTAAAAGCATGTGAAGAAAAAAAATTGCATTGTTTTTAAAAAAACCCCCGAATTTTAGTTACCCCCAAAAAAGAAAAAAGGAATTTTGGGGGCCCAAACCGGGTTTTGGGCGGACCCCGGGTCGTTCGTAGACCCTCAATCCGGCTCGAAATTTCCCTGGGTGTTTTCCCAAACCTTCAATTTTTGATTAGTGAGGCCTGTAGGCTTGCAAAAGGGTTTTTTTTTAAAATCTTACATGAAAGGATTGTACGTCACTCCCCAAATTCCTTTTTTTGGGGGCCCCACTTCCGACTTTTAGGGAAGTGGGGAAGGAGAAAAGGAAAGGAAAAAAAAAAAAACAATGTGTTTACCTGTGGTAAAACCCGAGTAAAATTTTAAGGGAAAGCGGGGACCTGGTTTTGAAAGTCCAACCCCCCCTCATCACATAAAAATTAAACGGAATCTGAATTTCCACAGGCACAGCAACACCTTTCCAACCGGACCTAAACAATTGGCCGAACTTGTCATGTATAGTGTACATTCCCCTCGTTTGTGCTTGGGTGCGAGGAAAAAACAGGGGGGCATAGGTTAAAAAAATTTTGTATTTTTTCATCAAGCATGCTGAAAAGTTCACACAGTTTTTCAGGAACAGGGCGGAGGGGACGCAGGCCCAAAAAACTTCAAAAACTACAAAAAACCCAAAAAAGGTTAGGACTTTCTCGTTTCCTTTCCCCCGCAAACATGGATTTTCCAAAAGCAGGGTTTTGGTCCCAAAAATGTTAAGGTTTTTCCTTTTGTAGGGAAACTGGAGTACAAGTCCAAAAGGTTTCCGGGTAGGTCACAGACTGGTAGGGGGTTTATTCAGGACACTGATTGTTCAGCTGAGGCTGCTTAAAAGCAAAGGGGGAAAATCCCCGGGGGGGGGAAAGAAAAAGAAACCCCCAATTAATGGGGCAAGAGCTGCAAAAGAAAAAGCAAAATGGCCGACGGAAAACTGAGTTTCAAGGAAAAAATTTTCAACGAGGGGAAAAAACCCCTTACCCTTTTCAAAATAACGCGGCCCCTAACTCGGAGGGTCCGCAAGGGGGGAAATCCCGAGAGGGCTTCCCCTTAAAATTTTTTTGTCCGGAAGAAAGGAAAAAAACCCCCAAATTAAAAAATGTGAAAAAAAAGGCCAAAACCGGCCTGTCTAGATTTTGTGTTTTGATTCCAGAAAAACCAGATTTTATGGTCCCCAGGCCACCCCCGGTTTTTTGGTCCCTCCCCAATGTCTCCCCCCCTTCAAAAACCCCCTTTGGCCCCAAAACTCCCCTTAACCCCGGGGCCAAAATTACGTTCGTTGGAAAAATTTTCGAAGAAAAAAACAAGGGTTTTTTTTGAGGTTCAGGATTTTTGGGACAAAAGGGGGACCCCCCCCCAATTTTTGAGGATCAACCCCCCCCGAAAGGGCAGAGAAATTTTTAGGCTGCCGAGACAGGACAGAAGGGGAATCTCTGCTTAAGTTCCTGAAAGCAGAGAGCCTCAGGGGCCAATTCCCAAACATCAGAACCCTTTTTGGTCAAATTTGTCAAGGTTTTAAATAACAGAGAAATTTCCAATAAATTTAGAAAAAAATTTGGGCAAAAACAAAAGAATCTTGAAGAGCCTTTAATGAAGTAGGTTGGACCCAATCACAGATGGCCTGAACCTTGACCGGTCATTTCAATACCAGACGGAGACAAAATGAACCCCAGAATGAGATCCTCTGTAGCCAAAAAGACACTTTGATCCCTTCACATACAGAGCATTCTCTCTCAAAATCGGGAAACACAGTCCGAATGTTTCACATGAGAGTCCCGTCATTGGAAAAAAATCAGGATATATCCAATTAAACAATCAGAAATTTATCCACAAAATCCCTGAAAATGTATTCATGAAGGACTGGAAGACGGAAGGAGCATTGTGAGCCCAAAGGGCATCACTGGTTACTCAAAATGCCTTTGGGGTATTAAACGCCGTCTTCCTTTTCATCCCCGTGTGTCATGTATAGTGTACGTTCCTATAGCGTCTTGTGTTGGGGTTGCGAGGGGAAAACCCATGAGACATAGGTTGATATGAAATGACTTGTATTACTTCATTAAAGCATGCAAAAAAGGTCACCAGTTTGCAGGAACAGAGGCAGGAGAACACAGAGGCCAGGTAACTTCAAGCTCTACAAATAACTCTCCAAGAGGTTCAGTTCTTTTTCTTGTACCGTAATTCCTCTGCAAACATGGATTCACCGACGCGGGTTTTTCCAAAGTCCAAAAGTGTTCCAAAGTTCCTCAGTAGGAAAATAGCTGGGTCCAAACCTAGGTTTCCAGGAGTCAGGCCCAAAGGTGACTAAGCTTTGATTCAGGGCACGGGTTTGTTCAGTGAGGCTGCTTAAGAAGCAAGAGGGAGAGAATCAGGGCGGGGGAGCATGAAAACTGGAAACTCCTATTAACTGAGGGCAAGAGCTGCAAGAAGACAGAAAGCAAAATGGCGCGGAAAACTGAGTTTCAAGGAACATGTCAAAAGAGACAAAGAACCTTACATTACTCCCCCCCTTAAGGACAACTCCGTTGACCTCAGACCAGGCTTGTCAGGGTACCTCTGATGAAAACTGGCGGAGCAGGCGAGGAAGCATTTACATATTGACTGGTTCCCATGAGTTGTCCTCCACTGGGTAGCCCTGCCATTTAATCAAATATTGCAACTGATTTCTGTACAACTGGAATCTAGAATCCTTTCCACCATAAATTCTTCCTGACCATCGACCAGCACGGGGGTCAGGGCAAGGAGAAGAGCGGTCCAGGAAACGTATTGGGTGTTGCAGCCTTTAGTAGGGATACATGAAAGACAGGGTGGATTCTCATAGTACTGGGCAGTTGAAGACGACAAGCAACAGCACTTATAATCTTACTGATCTTATAAGGTCCAATGTACTTATGTCCCAATTTAGACGAGGAATCTTTATTTTAAGATTTCTGGTTGACAGCCAGACCAAATCTCTACCTTGAAAAGCGGTGCAGGTTTTACGAAAATTTATCTGCTGCTTTCTTGTACCTTTCCTGAGCCAATTCTAGATTTTCCTTTAGAAGATCCATATTCTTTTGTAAAGAAGTGATTCTTTCAGCCACTGCCCGGCAAGGGCGTATCTAATGGGAAATCGAGGAAGAATGTTTAGGATGATAACCTAGATTGGAGTAAAAAGGAGACTGCTTGTGGAGGCGCTCTGAGAGTTATTATAAGAGAACTCAGCCAGTGGAAGTAGATCCACCCAATCTCTTGTAGGTGGCAGATAAAGCAGCGGAGATACTGCTCATGGGTCTGATGGTTGTTCTGTCCTGTCCATTAGTCTGGGGATGAAAAGCAGAAGAAAGGTTTACTTTAATGTCCAATGCGGCACAGAAATTTTGCCAAAACCTTGAAGTAATTGCACCCCTCGATCCCCAAATGACCTCATCCGGTACTCCATGTAAGCGAAACACATTCTTAATCATCAAGTCTGATGTCTGTTTTGCAGTGGGTAAGCCGTCACAAGGGATAAAATGAGCTGCCTTTGTTAGACGATCAACCACCACTAGAATGGTGTTCTTCCCTTGAGAGGTTTGGTAACTCCACAATGAAGTCCATAGAAATGGATCCCCACGGGCGGGACGGGGTGGGAAGAGGTTGTAACAGACCAGTTGGTAGTGAGCGAGGTGTTTTGCATCTTGCACAGACTTCACATGAAGTGACATAGTTTAAAACATCTTTCCTGTAAGTGGGCCACCAAAAGAAACGAAAAGAAATTCTTTGTGTCTTTAGAATTCCCCTATGCCCGGCTATCTTGGAATGTGGATGAGTTGCAATACTCTCAATCTGAACTGTTTCAGGTATATACAGACGTTTGTCCTGAATCCACACACCATTCTTAAAGACCAAGACTTACGTCCCTTGGGGGGTTGAGCCAACAAAGAATCCGCATGGTATGCTTCCTTGATGTCCTTAGTAGGTCTTGATTATGAATCACCCAGGAATCTAGAGTCCGGAAGAATAGTCTTTAGGAGGGTAAGTGGACGTGTCTCTGCTGAATGAAATCCAGGAAGTGCATCAGCCTTTTCCATGCGCGATCCTGGTCTATAAGAAATGACAAAATTAAATTGGTTTAGGAAAAGATTCCAGCGAGCCTGTGCGAGGAGTCAGGACTTAGCCGACCTATAAATTCAAGGTTATCGATGGTCTGTCAGGACGATATTTGCTGTGCAGCTCCTGAAGAAGGTGTCTCCATTCCTTGAAGGCGAAAATAATGGCCAACAATTCTCTATTGCCCACATCGTAGTTCCTCTCACCGCGAAGACAACTGCTGGGAAAAGAAGCACAGGGATGCAAGACATTCTTCTCACCGTTCTCTGAGATATAGCTCCAACGGCACAGTCTGAAGATCCACCTCTATTATGAAGGCAAGCTCGGGGTTGGGATGTTACTAAGATAGGTCGGTGGTAAATTTTTCCTTTAAAACAGGAAAATGCTTCCTGAGCTTGCGGGTCCAGGAACCTAGACTGTTTCCGGGTAAGTTGGGTGATAGGTGACACTACCTCAGAGAAATTCCTAATGAAACGTCTATAGAAGTTGGCAAACCCGATGAAGCGCTGCACCTCCTTCACATTCTAGGAAATTGGCCATCCTGATGGTTGGGTCTTGCTTCCATCCTACTAATCCTTGCGTAGATAGTACATACCCCAGAAATTGAATTTCGGTCCTATGGAATTCACACTTTTCAATTTGATGTAGAGATGGTTTTTGTCTTAGGCGTTCTAAGACCATTCTCACATGTCCATATGTTCCTGTGGAGTTAGAAAAAATTAGAAATCATCCAGATAAATCACCACAAATGTATCTAGGAGATCCCTGAAGATGTCATTCATCAAGTGTTGGAAAAGTGGCTGGGGGGTACTCAGACCAAAAGGCATAACTAGATATTCGAATGTCCATAGCGTGACTGAATGCAGTCTTCCATTCTTCCCCAGGTTAATACGGACCAAGTTATAGGCCCCACAGAGATCCAGTTTAAGAAAATTTTGGCGTGCCGCATCTCTCCAACAACTCAGGGATTAAAGGCAATGGATAACGGTTTTAATAGTAAACCTTATTGATTTCCCCTATAGTCTATGCGGGGTCTCAGAGATCCATCTTTCTTCTTCAAAAAGAAGATGGGTGCACCTGCGGGAGATGAAGAGGGGCGTATGAAGCCTTTGGCTAGATTTCATCTATGTAGTCCTTCAAAGCTTTTAGCTCGGGCCCCGCTGGGGGGGTAGATCTTACAAAAGGTATCTCGGCTCCAGGCAATAATTCGATTGGACAATCAATATGGATGGTGAGGAGGAAGCTGATCAGCGTTCTTCTTGTCACATAAATCCACATAGTCCTGGTATACAGCTGGTAGTTCAGGGACGACATGGTTCCTTTAGGAACAGAGCAAGCTGAAACTCCTTGACTCATTGTTTCTCCGGAAAGTGTAATTCCTTGGTCTCCCAGTCAATCGTAGGATTCTGCGCCTGCAGCCATGGTAGCCCTAGAATAATGGGAAAGTGGGGAGAAGAGATAAGCATAAAAGACATTTTTCTCCTGATGATCTTTACCCATAAGGACCCTCAAAGGCTCTGTTTCCTGATCCACTGGTCCAGAGGTCAGCAGGGAGCCATCCACAGTTCCATCTGTACTGGAGTAGCCTTCTTCATGAACGTATCCCCTGTTTCAGAGCAAAGGAGATATCCATAAAATTTCCACTTGCTCCTGAGTCGATCATAGCAGAGTAGACACCCAGACTGAGTCCACCCAGAGTTTGATGGAAAGGAAGCAATGAGAATTTTTTTCTTTTACAACTCAGCTGGGAACACCGCTGAGGAAACTTGAAAAAAATGCAGCGTTTATACGTCATTGTCCCCAGAACAGAGTTTAAGTCCGAAAAATCAAGATCTCTTGCAGCGATCTCTCTGGAGTCTGAGGCTCGGACATGACAGAGCTCCTCTCGCAACACTCACAGTGAATGACTGCTGCAGTAGTCTTACGAGAACGGCTGGGCAGTTTATAATGAAGTGCCCTGACTTACCACAGTAAAAACATAGATTTTCCTTTATACGATGTTCTTTGCGTGCATCACTAACCCGTCTTTGTAAAGAGTCCACCTGCATGGGTTCAGGTTCTGGTTTTCCCTGTGATCCTACTCAAGGTTCCTTAGCTGAGGAGGGAGGTAGGAAAAGGTTAGTGCGATTATTTTCGAACCATCTCTCTTGTCTGCGTTCAGTCAGACGTGCATCAATACGGATACAATAGTTAATAAAGTCACCTAACGCAGTGGGAGGGTTGGCACGAGCAAGTTCATCCTTAATCAGTGGAGACAACCTTTCCGAAAAATAGATTTTTTGGCGGAAAGTGTCCAAGTGGTATCAGAGCCCATCTCCTGAAATCCAAGGCATATTCGGCTACTGAACGCTTAACCTTGGCGCAAAGTTAACATGCTGCTTCAGCTGTTGCACCTCGATTGGGTCATCAAACACCTGCCCCATGGCTGAAATAAAAGCATCAAGGTGATTCAAACAATCATCCTCAGTCTCAATCAGAGGGTTTGCCCACATCAAAGCCTTATTGGTAAGCAACATGATTATAGTAAGCACTTGGATCGTTCAGTGGAAATTGTGAAGCATGGCGAGAAAAATAATTGCATTGGTTAATAAATCCCCTGAATTTTCACGTTACCGCCAAAACGAAAAGGAGGTAACTTGGGGATCCCAGAACTCGGGGTTAAAGGCAGGAGCCCGGACTCGTTCCTCTAGAGCCTCAATCCTGGCTCGTAATTCCTGAGTAGTTTGTCCAAACACTTGCAAATTATGATAGTGAGGTCCTGTAGGCTGCAAAACGGGTCTTTATAGTCTGTATATCTGCAAGGATTGTATCAGTCACTCCGCAAAAACTCTTTTATGCGGGCCTCCATCTTCCCGATCTTTTAAGGCAAAGTGCTGGAAGGAGAAGAGGAAAGGAAAAAAAAAAAAAAAAAACAATAGTGTTTACCTGTGGTACACTCCAGAGTAACATTTAAGGGAATGCGCTCACCTGGAATGGTTGTGAGAAGTCACAACCACTGTCATCACAGAAGGTATTAAACGGACATCTGATATCCACAGTCACAGCAGACACGGCTTTCCCAGACCCAGCAGACACTAAACATTGGCTCTGAATCTTGTCATGTATAGTGTACAGTTCCTATAGCGTCTTGTGCTTGGGTGCGAGGAAAACACATGAGACATAGGTTGATATGAAATGACTTGTATTACTTCATACAAGCATGCAGAAAAGGGTCACACAGTTTGCAGGAACAGAGGCAGGAGAACACAGCAGGCCAGAGTAACTTCAAGCTCTACAATAACTCTCCAAGCAGGTTCAGGATCTCTTCTCTGTACCGTAATTCCTCTGCAAACATGGATTCACCAGACAGCAGGTTTCCAAAGTCCAAAAGTGTTCCAAAGTTCCTCAGTAGGAAATAGCTGGAGTCCAAAATCCTAGGTTTCCAGGAGTCAGGTCACAGGCTGACTGAAGCTTGATTCAGGAGCACTGATTGTTCAGCTGAGGCTGCTTAAGAAGCAAGAGGGAGAGAATCAGGGCGGGAACATGAAAACTGGAAACTCCATATTAACTGAGGGCAAGAGCTGCAGAAAGACAGAAAGCAAAATGGCCGACGGAAAACTGAGTTTCAAGGAACATGTCAAAAGAGACAAAGAACTTTACACTGTGCTTAATGCGAATAAGGTTATACGCCCCCCTGAGGTCAAGCTTGGTAAACCAAGTAGCACTTTTCACCCTGGAAAACAGGTCAGAAATCAAGGGTAAAGGATATTGATATTTCACAGTGATATTGTTCAAGAGACGATAATCAATACACGGCCTTAATGAACCATCCTTTTTGGCCACAAAGAAAAAACCGGCACCCAAGGGTGAAGAGGATGGTCTGATATGACCCTTCTCCAATGACTCCTTGATATAAGACCGCATAGCGTCATGTTCAGGTACAGACAAGTTAAAAAGGCGACCTTTAGGTAATTTACTACCAGGCACTAATTCAATAGCGCAGTCATAGCTCCTATGGGGGGGCAAGGATGCAGATTTACTTTTGCTAAACACATCAGAAAAATCAGTCAAAAAGTCAGGAACATCCTGAGCCTGGGGAGAGGCAGAAAAAACAGGAGTGTTGGCATTAACACATTGGCAGCCCCAACTGGTCACAGACACAGATTTCCAATCCAAAACAGGATTATGAGACTGTAACCAAGGGAAACCCAGTACAATAATGTCATGCAGATTATACAGCACCAAAAATTTGCAACTCTCCTGATGATCAGGTTCAACCCTCATTATCACCTGAGTAGAGAACTGGGGTTTATTCTCAGCCAAAGGGGTAGAATCAATCCTCAGTAGGGGAATAGACTTCCGTAGGGGTATCAAGGGAAACCCACAATGTTTAGCAAAATCAAAATCCATCAGGTTAATAGCTGCTCCCGAATCAACAAAAGCCTGAGCAGAAAATGTGGACAGGGAGCAAATCAGGGTAACAGTCAACAGAAATTTAGTCTGAACACTACCCAAGACAACTGAGCGTGCAAAACGTCTTCCCCGCTTAGGGCAGACTGAAATAGCATGAGAGGTGTCACCACAGTAGAAACATAACCCATTGCGTTTTCGAAACTCATGACGCTGTGCCCCAGAAGCCACTCTATCACACTGCATGGACTCAGAAGCTGGTTCACAAGGCAACACTATTCCACGCATACTTCTACGCTCACGCAAACGTCTGTCAATTTGAATCGCTAATGACATAGAATCATTGAGACCAGAGGGAGCAGGGAAACCCACCATAACATCTTTTACATTCTCTGACAGACCCTTCCGAAAAAGGGCTGCCAAAGCATCATCATTCTATTTGGTCAGGACTGCCCACTTTTGGAATTTCTGACAGTACAACTCAGCGTCCTCAAGCCCCTGATTTAATGCCAACAAGGTTTTATCAGCTTGATCAGTGACATTAGGTTCATCGTACAATAACCCCAGAGCCAGAAAAAATGCATCAACATTACTCAAAACAGGGTCCCCAGGTGTCAGGGAAAAAGCCCAATCCTGAGGATCGCCGCGCAGGAGAGAGATGACAATTTGAACCTGCTGTGCTGCGTTACCTGAGGACTTAGGTTTTAAGGCAAAAAACAACTTACAGTTATTTTTGAAATTCAGAAATTTAGCTCGATCCCACAAAAATAAATCTGGCATGGGGATCCTAGGTTCCACAACCGGCAACCTAGCAAGATAGGTAGCAATACTCCGAACTTCAGTGGCAAGCTGATCCACACGGCCAGACAACTGTGCAAACTCCATTGAGAGAAAAAAAAAATCCTCCTCAGCACTCAGAGAAAAAGAGGGAAAAAATGCAACAAACAGAGAAAAAAAAAAATTCTGACAACTTCCTTTTTTCTTTTACTATTTTTCCCTTCTGTTGAGTACCATATAATTTTCAGTTTGGCCGGTGATACTGTTATGATTTGGTAGCTGAGGAGAGCAGGCAAAAACAGCAAAACACCAGAGAGGTTGGAATCTACTGGATTGCAGTACCCTGACTAACCACCACAACTAAAGGCAGCCGTGGAGCGTTCCTACGTTGGTCCTAGATGCCTCGTCACAGTCTGAGAGGTTAACTACACCTAAAGATAGAAAGAGGAAAGCTATCTGCCCTGGAGCAGATCCCCAAAGAACATAGGAAGCCCCCAAACATGTAATGGCGGTTAGACAAGAGGAAATACAGACACAGACAGAAAATAGTATGAGCATACGTTGGGGCCCAATCTACCTGGACAGAAAAGGATAGGAAGGACACTTACTGCAATCCAAAAAACCCTAAAAAATACCAACTCTACTAATTGCAAAAACACCTGAGATCACACAACCTCTACCACCTGAATTAGTTCTCTGGTGTCACAAAACTAAGCCGCAGCAACTGAAAAAACTGGAAAAGGCAAATGAACAAATAACAGTGGCTCAGATAAACTGAGAGGAGCACAAGCCCCCGGAGGGGACCTGGCTGACCTCCACAGAAGTGCAGGGAACAATGCAAAAAGCAAGCACAAAAATAAAAGCAGAAAATATCTTATCTGATAGCAGAAGATGCAGGCAAGACTCAGCAAGCTTTCAAGTGAACCAGGAACCACAGTTGAGACAAGAACAATTGATCACCAGTAACCATGATGGGAGGGAACCTCCCTTATATAAGACCAGTCTGTAACTCCTGATTGCCAATCCTCATTGAATGGTTCAGTACTGTTTGTAACCACCAGAGGGAGCTTCTGTTCAGAATTCATTTCTAACACATTCACAACAGTAGAGTTCAGGATAAATGTGAGCCCAACCTTACTACGACCAGCAAACAAAACAACAGCAGGTGAAGAATTGATTTTATTTATTACCACGAGGTATAAGTGATTAGACAACTTTATTCTTCGGGCCGATGCAATTACAGCGATACTAGATTTATATCATTTTTTATGTTTGGCTGGCTGCTGTTATCGTTCTGTTGCATTGCTACTTAGCTGTTATATTTATATGTTGCCAATAAGGACTGCTTTTTGCTTGTTAGAGTATCCCTTCTTGTGAGTACCTAGGGCCCTCCAGGGTGAGATAATAATGAGCAGGTGCGCCACAAGCTTGCGAGCATTATTAGGGTGCCAACCTCCACTTTTTATTCCACTTTTTTTTGCAGTGGAATGATGAAAAAGCAGTCTTTTGCAAATTTTTTTAAGGTGTTGATGGTAAGGGTTATCTAATGTGAGAGTTTTATAGATCAGGTCGTTCTAGATGCAGCAACACCAAATATGTGTATTTTTCATTTTGTTATTTAAATAAATGTATTTATTGATGTATTTTTTTGTTCTGTTTGCTTTTTTAATAATTTTTTCATTCTTCTTCTTAACTTTTTTTTTTTTTTACTTAGTTCCTCTATGGGACATTAACCTTTATTGTTCTGATCACTGGTCTCATGCATTACAATGCACCAGCCCTGCACTGCATGAGACCTGTTAAATTACACAGTCAGATCGCCTGTTACATTCTGCCTGTGCCTGGACATAACAGGCCACTGTACCTGACACAAAAGGTCATTGTTTGACCTCCAGGTGCCATGACAACCATAAGCTCGCTGTGATTTTGTCGCTGGGGTGCCGATGTGGGTGAGAGGGAGCCCCCTCCCTCTCATAACATTCCAAATATTGCGATCACTATCGATTGCGGCATCTGAAGGTTAATGAGCCGGGGACGATGTGGGCATCGTCCCTGGAGGTTACAGCAGGAGCTTAGCTATCAGCTGAGCAGAGCTTCTGCGGTGATCATGCAGGAAAGTGCTGATGTTTCAGCACCTCCAGCACGATCATGCTGTAATCGAACAATCATATTGATTGAGTACAGTGATCAGAGATCGATGAAATGAGCCCTTGCATCTCTGCCCATGCCGATGAGTAGTCACTAGTCAGTGACCGCTGTGCCAATGACTGACATGGCACGTCATTACGCAGGAACTGACACCTGCCCATGATATGCTATGTCTGTCATTGGCAATTAAGCAAGTTTCTTTCCATATTTAAAGGTTCGTCGTCATATTTGATAAGCAAAAACGTCCTCAATTGTAGACTTTTTTCTAATAAAGGTCGGCCCACGACTTTGTCCTTTAATTTTGGTGCTCGTGTGGTTTAGTTCGACATTCCTGCTCTAACGCGTTTTAAAGGTTTTGTTCCGGAAAAACCTTAATCTTTTCCAGGGGTTTGTATCTTTACAATAAAATGATTTATCCTAACAACTCCCAGCTCATCTAGTGCAGGGCGCCCCACGGTCTGCAGGAAGAGGCGTTCAACGAGACTGCGGAAACCTGTGATTGACTGCAGTGTTCAGACTTGGGAATGCCCTGACCGCTGCAGCCAATCACAAGCTGCGACTTTTCTCCACTGCTGGCACACCGATGTCTCAGGTCAGGGCAGCCGGTGCTGGATCCAGCCGCTGACCATCGGTTTTCCATTTATCGAAGCCCCAGGGAAACTGCTCGCTTTCTGGTCCGCCTTTCAAATTCTAACAGGTCCAGTTGCCTTATCTATGGCGGTATTTATGTCGCATCATACCAGGCTGAACGCTATGCTGTGGGCGTCCTATAAGTGCCACCAGGTAGCCATGAAAACCGCAGTCAGCTTTTCACGACCAGTACTTTCCATTCTTTCCTGCATTGTTAGTAAAAAGTGCGTTCGCCATGTACTGCTGACTGTGAACCCTGCTATAAGACCATTTATGTATCCATCCTCACACTGACTGCACATGCGCAGCCGAGCTCCCTGCTTCCTGTCAGGTAATGAGCCCGCCTGCCGCTGTGTACGCACTGCGCCTGCGCGTAACCTTCCTGTCCTCGGTCTCTAGCCAGTGACGTCACGAGTAACATGGCGGCCTTCAGTATGGAAGCAGCATGCCGGGCAGTGTTGGGCCGAAGGTTACGAAGCGTCTGGAGGATGACGGAGGTTGCAGAGCGGCAGGTCAGGGCTGTGTTACGTGTGATTCTGGCAGAAGTGTCAGGTCTGACCGCTGCTGAATGATTACAGGTGTGAGGCGAGGTTCCCTGGAGGTCATGGCTCCGCTCATGATGTATGAGGTCCGGACTGTAGCAGAGGCTTCCTGCTGTGCCCTGAGAGAACAGATCCTGGGCCATATCTCAGTAATGGTCTCTTACAGCAGCCTGTCACTGAGCAGAAGGCCAAATTCACCAGTGTGTGTGGCCATTGTGGGTGACGGGGTCGTGACTAGCGGTGGGCAGCCTTCTTGTAAGCCGGGCTGTGCGCAGTCTCTGTTAATTGAGGGTTTGCATCAGTTCATGTGAAGAACATGCCTGCAACTGTGAACATTTGGTTTTCTTTTTCTTGTGAAGCAAACAACAAATAGGACAAAAAAGCTGAAAACATCAGTGTGCATAACTATTCACACCCCTAAAGTCAGTACTTGGTTGAGCCTCCTTTTGCGGCAATTACAGCTGCAAGTTGCTTTTAATAAGTCTCTATGAGCTTTCCACAGGGTTTAGCACTGGGATTTTTTCCCATTCCTCAAGTCAAAACTGCTCCAGCTCTTTCAAGTCAGATGGTTTCCTCTGGTGAACACTAATCTTCAAGTCCAACCACAGATTCTCAATAGGATTAAGGTCTGGGCTTTGACTCGGCCACTCCAAAACATATACACGTTTCCCCTTAAACCACTCGAGTGTTGCTTTAGCAGTATGCTTTGGGTCATTGCCCTGTTGGAAGGTGAGCCTCTGTCTCAAATCACTGACAGACTGAAACAGGTTTTGCTGAAGAATATCCCTGTATTTCACACCATCCATCTTCCCCTGGACTCAGACCACTTTCCCTGTCCCTGCTGCCGAAAAACATCCCCACAGCATGATGCTCCCACCATCATGTTTCACTGTGGGGATCGGTGTTCTTGGAATGATGAGCTGTGTTGGTTTGCGGCAGACATAGCGTTTACCTTGGTGGCCAAAAAGTTCAATTTCGGTGTCATATTACCACAGCACCTTCCTCCATACAAAACAAACCATACAATTTTTGCGTGTAGGTAAAGGCTTTTTTCCATCCACTTCTTCATAAAGGCCCCCTCTATGGAGTGTACGGCTTGTTGTGGTCATATGGACAGATACTCCAGTCTCTGCTTGGGAACTCTGCAGCTCCTTCAGGGCCTGTGCACACATTGCGGATTTGCCTGCGGATTTTTCCGCGACGAAACGCACCTCTTGGCAGAAACCGCAAGCGCGGTTTTTCTCATGCGGTTTTGTATGCGGTTTTGACAGCTAAATAAAGATATGTTGTTTAACCCCTTCACCCCCAAGGGTGGTTTGCACGTTAATGACCGGGCCAATTTTTACAATTCTGACCACTGTCTCTTTATGAGGTTATAACTCTGGAACGCTTCAACGGATCTTCGCGATTCTGAGATTGTTTTCTCGTGACATATTGTACTTCACGTTAGAAGTAAAATTTCTTCGATATAACTTGCGTTTATTTTTGAAAAAAACGCAAATATGGCGAAAATTTTTAAAATTTTGCAATTTTCAAACTTTGAATTTTTATTCCCTTAAAACAGAGAAATATATCACACAAAATAGTTAAGAAATAACATTTCCCACATGTCTACTTTACATCAGCACAATTTTGGAACCAAAATTTTTTTTTGTTAGGAAGTTATAAGGGTTAAAAGTTGACCAGCGATTTCTCATTTTTACAACAAAATTTACAAAGCCATTTTTTTTAGGGACCACCTCTCATTTGAAGTCACTTTGAGGGGTCTATATGGCAGAAAATACCCAAAAGTGACACCATTCTAAAAACTGCACCCTCAAGGTACTCAAAACCACATTCAAGAAGATTATTAACCCTTCAGGTGCTTCACAGGAACTAAAGCAACGTGGAAGGAAAAAATGAATATTTAACTTTTTAGCCACAAAAATGATCTTTTACAAACTTTTTTTTTATTTTCACAAGGGTAAAAGGAGAAAATGGACAGATAAGGTTGTTATGCAATTTCTCCTGAATACGCCAATACCTAATATGTGGGGGAAAACCACTGTTTGGGCACACGGCAGAGCTCGTAAGGGAAGGAGCGCCGTTTGACTTTTTCAAACTAAAATTGGCTGGAATTGAGATTGGACGCCATGTCGTGTTTGGAGAGCCCCTGATGCACCTAAACAGTGGAAACCCCCACAAGTGACACCATTTTGGAAACTAGACCCCCTAAGGTACTTATCTAGATCTGTTGTGAGCACTTTGAACCCCCAAGTGTTTCACAAAAGCTTATAATGCCTGGGTGTGAAAAAAAAAAAAAACAATTTTCCACAAAAATGATTTTTTAGTCCCAAATTTTTGAATTTTCCCAAGGAAATTGGACCCCAAAAGTTGTTGTCCAATTTGTCCTGAGTACGCTGATACCCCATATGTGGGGGGGGGAATTGTTTGGGTGCACGGCAGGGCTTGGAAAGGAAGTAGTAACGTTTTGGAATGCAGACGTTGATGGGGGTCATGTTCCGTTTGCAGTGCCCCAGATGAGCCTAAACAGTGGAAACCCCCACAAGTGACCCCATTTTGGAAGCTATACCCCCTAAGGAACTTATCTAGATCTTTGGTGAGCACTTTGAACCCCCAAGTGCTTCACACAAGTTTATAATGCCCGGGCATGAAAATAAAAAATCCTCTTTTTTTCCCACAAAAATTATCTTTTAGTCACTAATTTTTTATTTTCCCAAGGGTAACAGGAGAAATTGGACCACATAAGTTGTTGTCCAATTTATCCTGAGTACGCTGATACCCCATATGTGGGTGGGAACCACTGTTTGGGCGCCACGGCAGAGCTCGGAATGGAAGGAGCACCATTTGACTTTTTCCAACCAAAATTGGCTGGAATTGAGATTGGATGCCATGTTGCATTTGGAGAGCCCCTGATGTGCCTAAACAGTGGAAACCCCCCACAAATGACCCCATTTTGGAAACTAGACCCCCTAAGGAACTTTTCTAGATCTTTGGTGAGCAATTTGAACCCCCAAGTGCTTCACACAAGTTTATAACGTAGAGCCGTAAAATTTAAAAATCATATTTTTTCCACAAAAATGATCTTTTCACCCCAATTTTTATTTTTCCAAGGGTAACAAGACTCCAAAAGTTATTGTGCAATTTGTCCTGAGTGCGCTGATACCCCATATGTGGGGGTAAACCACTGTTTGGGTGCATGGCAGAGTTTAGAAGGGAAGGAGCGCCGTCTGACTTTTTCAACGCAGAATTGGCTGGACGCCATGTCGTGTTTGGAGAGCTCCTGATCTGCCTAAACAGTGGAAACCCCCATAAATGACACCATTTTGGAAACTAGACCCCTCAAGGAACTTATCTAGATGTGTGGTGAGAACTTTTAACCCCCAGGTGTTTCACTAAAGTTTATAACGTACAGCCGTAAAATAAAAAATCCTTTTTTTTTTTTTACAAAAATGATTTTTTTCGCCCCCAATATTTTATTTTCACAAGGGTAACAGAAGAAATTGGAACCCAAAAGTTGTTGTCCAATTTGTCCTGAGTACGCTGATACCCAATATGTGGGAGAAAACTACTGTATGGGCGCACGTCAGGGCTCGGAAGGGAAGTAGTGACGTTTTGGATTGCAGACTTTGATGGAATGGTCTGGGGGCGTCATGTCGCATTTGGAGAGCCCCTGATGCGCCTAAACAGTGGAAACCCCCCACAAGTGACCCCATTTTGGAAAATAGACCCCACAAGGAACTTGTCTAGATGTGTGGTGAGCACTTTGAACCCCGAAGTGCTTCACAGAAGTTTATAACGCACAGCCGTAAAAATAAAAAATCTTTTTTTTTTTTGCAAAAATGATTTTTTTTGCCCCAATATTTTATTTTTACAAGGGTAACAGGAGAAATTGGACCCCAAAAGTTGTTGTCCAATTTGTCCTGAGTACGCTGATATCCAATATGTGGGAGAAAACTACTGTATGGGTACACGTTGGGGCTCGGAAGGGAAGTAGTGACGTTTTGGATTGCAGACTTTGATGGAATGGTCTGGGGGCGTCATGTCGCATTTGGAGAGCCCCTGATGCGCCTAAACAGTGGAAACCCCCCACAAGTGACCCCATTTTGGAAAATAGACCCCACAAGGAACTTATCTAGATGTGTGGTGAGCGCTATGAAGCCCCAAGTGCTTCACAGAAGTTTATAATGTACAGCCGTAAAAACAAAAAAATAATTTTTTTTGTACAAAAATGATATTTTCGCCCCCAGTTTTTTATTTTCCCAAGGGTAGCAGAAGAAATAGGACAAATTGCACAATAACTCTTGGGGTCCAGAGTACGCTGATACCCCATATGTGGGGATAAACTACTGTTTGGACGCATGGCAGAGCTGAGAAGTGAAGGAGCACCGTTTGACTTTTTCAACGCAGAATTGGCTGGAATTGAGATCAGACGCCATGTCACATTTGGAGAGCCCCTGATGTGCCTAAACAGCGGAAACCCCCCCAATTCTAACTCCAACCCTAACCCCAACACACCCCTAACTCTAGTCCCAACCCTAACCACAAACCTAACCCTAACACAGCCCTAATCCCAACCCTAACCCTAATCCTAACTTTAGCGCCAACCCTAACCCTAACTTTAGCCGCAACCCTAACCCTAACCCTAATGGGAAAATGGAAATAAATACTTTTTTTTAATTTTATTATTTTTCCCTTACTAAGGGGGTGATAAAGGGGGTTTGATTTACTATTTATAGCGGGTTTTTATGATTGGCAGCTGTCATGCTAAAAGAAGCTTTTTATTGCAAAAATAGTTTTTGCATCATCACATTTTGAGAGCTATAATTTTTGCATATTTTGGCCCACAGAGTCATGTGAGGTCTTATTTTTTGCGGGACGAGTTGACGTTTTTATTGGTACCATTTTTGAGCACGTGACGTTTTTTGATCGCTTTTTATTTCGATTTTTGGGAGGTTAGAATGAACAAAAATCAGCAATTCATGAATTTCTTTTGGGGGAGGCGTTTATACCGTTCCGCGTGTGGTAAAATTGATAAAGCAGTTTTATTCTTCGGGTCAGTACGATTATGGCGATACCTCATTTATATCATTTTTTCATGTTTTGGCGCTTTTATAGAATAAAAACAATTTTATATAAAAAATAATTATTTTTGCATCGCTTTATTCTGCGAGCTATAACTTTTTTATTTTTTCGCTGATGATGCTGTATGACGGCTCGTTTTTTGCGGGACAAGATGACGTTTTCAGCAGTACCATGTTTTTTTATATCAGTCTTTTTGATCGCGTGTTATTCCACTTTTTGTTCGGCGGTATGATGATAAAGCATTGATTTTTTGCTTCCTTTTTTTTTTTTTTTAAGGGGTTCACTGAAGGGGTTAACTAGTGGGACAATTTTATAGGGGGGGTCGTTACGGACGCGGCGATACCAAATATGTGTACTTTTATTGCTTTGTTTTTTTTATTTACAGGAAGAAGTGAATTTATTGGGGAATATATATATTTTTTTTTTATTTATTTTGGATTTTTTTTTAAAACATGTTTATTTTTATATTTTTAACTTTTTTACTTTGTCCCAGGGTGGGACATCACAGTATTTTATCAGATCGCTGGTGTGACAGTGTGCACAGCACTCTGTCACACCAGCGATCGCTCAGGCAGTGCAGCAGGCTTCTCAGTGCCTGCTCTCGGCAGGCACTGAGGTAGCCGCCTCCCTCCAGGACCCAGGCGCCATCTTGGATCCGGGTCCTGGGAGGGAGGAAGCCCTCAGAACAGCGCGATCACATCGCGCTGCTCTGAGGGTCTCAGGGGGGCGCGCAGGGAGCCCCCACCCTGCGCGATCCTCCCCTGTGCCCCCAGTACACCGCATCATGTTTGATCGCGGTGTGCAAGGGGTTAATGTTCCGGGAGCGGTCCGTGACCGCTCCTGACACACAGTCATGGGTGTCAGCTGTGATAATCAGCTGACACCCGGGCGCGATCGGACGCGCTCCTGGGAGCGCGTCCGATCGCACGAGACGTACTATCCCGTCCATGGTCATACGGGCCCAGGTACCATGGACGGGATAGTACGTCCGATGGCAGTAAGGGGTTAACAAAAAAAAAGATTTGTGCTGTCATTTCTTGTCCAACCTCTTCTTTTACATTTGTCCAACCCACACTCCATTACACACACACAGATAGAGATAGGCCGGCGTCACACTTGCAAGTGTGATGCGAGTAAGTCGCACGACTTTCTCGCATCAACACCCGGCACGGCCGCCCGCTCTCGGACCCGAGTGTTCGGCTGCATGTATTTCTATGCAGCCGCACACTCGGGTCCGAGAGCGGGCGGCCGTGCCGGGTGTTGATGTGAGAAAGTCGTGCGACTTACTCGCATCACACTCGCAAGTGTGACGCTGGCCATAGATAGATAATAGATACCAGTAGTTAGATAGATAGAAAATACATAGATGGATAATAGTTAGAAATATATATATAGAAAGATAGATATATAGATAGACAGAAAGATATATAGGTAGATAGATAAAATGGTACATAAATAGTTAAAGACACACACACGCGCGCACACACACAAGATAATGCAATAGTTAATAAAAAAAAAATAGGAAAAAAAATGGCGTGGGCTCCCGCGCAATTTTCTGCGCCAGAGGGGAAAAGCCGACAGCCGGGGCCAATATTTCTAGCCTGGGAAGGGGTTAATACCCATGGATCTTCCCAGGCTATGAATATCAGCCCGCAGCTAGCCTTCACTGGCTATTAAAATAGGGGGACCCCCCCAAAAAAAAAAAAAATGACGTGGGGTCCCCCTATAATTTATAGCCAGAAAGGCTAGGCAGACAGCTGCGGGCTGATATTCATAGCCTAGGAAGGGGCCATGAATATTGGCGCCCCCCCTGGCTAAAAATACCAGCACCCAGCTGCCCCAGAATTGGCGCATCTGTACGATGCGCCAATTCCGGCACTTAGCCCCTCTCTTCCCACTCCCCTGTAGCGGTGGGATATGGGGTAATAAGGGGTTAATATCACCTTGCTATTGTAAGGTGATATTAAGCCCGGTTAATAATAGATAGGTGTCAATAAGTCGCCTATCCATTATTAATCTTATATTAATAAAGGGTTAAAAAAAACAACATGCATAAGAATAAATTATTTTAATGAAATAAAACACAAGACGGTTTTCATTACTCTTTATTATACGCTCAGATCCAAGCGACGCCCTCGATCTCCTGTAATAAAACGTAAAAAATAAAACAACCGTATACTCCCTGTCCGACGCAGTCCAATTAATAATGTCCCACGACGGTCTCCCCTATAGAAGAGTGACAGGTGATGCCACTGCTCTGTAGGGCCTCCCAGTGATGCACTGACAGGAGACAATGGCTCCTGCAGTGCTCCCTGAGGTTACCTATTCAGAGTTTACTGGGAATTCACCCTTGAGGAATGACTGTGTGAGTCATTCTCTCCGGGCAGAGGCGAGTACACAGTCATGCGTCGGGAATAGTGAGTATGCTCAATGATTTCGTAGTCAGATGTATATGTGATTCATGTGTATGTTCTGTATGTCATGTATGTTATAGTTGTTGCAGTGATGTTCTGATGTCATGTATGTTATATGTTCTGTATGTCATGTATGTTATATGTTCTGTATGTCATGTATGTATAGATGTCATGAGTATAGTATCTATGTATGTTATGTTTGTATGTCATGTTGTATGTTCTGTATGTCATGTGTATGTTTTTATGTCATGTATGTTATATGTTGTATGTCATGTATGTTATATGTTCTGTATGTATGTTGTATGTTATATGTTCTGTATGTCATGTATGTTATATGTTCTGTATGTCATGTATGTTATGTTGTATGTTATATGTCTGTATGTCATGTATGTTATATGTTGTATGTTATATGTTCTGTATGTCATGTATGTTATATGTTGTATGTCATGTGTATGTTCTGTATGTCATGTATGTTATAGTTGTATGTCATGTATGTTATATGTTTGTATGTCATGTTATGTTATATGTTCTGTATGTCATTGTTATGTTTATGTGTTTCTGTATGTCATGTATGTTATATGTTGTATGTCATGTATGTTCTGTATGTCATGTATGTTATATGTTGTATGTATGTTGTATGTTATTATGTTCTGTATGTCATGTATGTTATATGTTGTATGTCATGTATGTTATATGTTCTGTATGTCATGTGTATGTTATATGTTCTGTATGTCATGTATGTTATATGTTGTATGTCATGTGTATGTTATATGTTCTGTATGTCATGTGTATGTTATATGTTCTGTATGTAATGTATGTGTTTTTTTTTTGTTTTTTTTTACATTCAGCACATTAGCCGGATGATGTCCCATCATTGGCTAATGTGTCAGTCACTGTAGCAGGCATCGCCGGATGGGACTTGTAGTCCCATCCGACGATGCTTGCATACACGGAGACACACACACAGCCCCGCACACCGCCGCACATACCACCCCCGGCACATACCAGCCCACACGATCCGCACAACACACCCACATACACCGATCCCGCACACAGGCCCGCACATACACCGCAAACGACACCAGCCCGGCACCAATCCCCCAACCGATCACGCAGACCCGCACACATACACGCCGCACCGCCACACACATGCGCCGCACACTATACACGCCCACGCACCGCCCACACACACAGCGCCCACACTATACACGCCCATGCACCGCCCACACACATGGCGCCGCACACTATACACGCCCACGCACCGCCCACACACACAGCGCCGCACACTATACACGCCCACGCACCGCCCACACACTTCCCTCCTCCTGAACTGCAGCGGTTTCACCCGCAGCAAAACCGCAGATCTTTTTTTAGTTGGATGCGTTTCCGCACGTTGAAAAATGCAGCGGAAACGCATCTAAAAACGCAAAGTGTGCACATGGCCTCAGGGTTATCTTTGGTCTGCTGCCTCTCTGATTAATGCCCTCCTTGCCGGGACTGAGAGTTTTGGTGGATGGCCCTCTCTTGGCAGGTTGACTGTGGGACCATGTTCTGTCTATTTGATGATAATGGATTTGATGGTGCTCCAGGGGAATTATCAGAGATTGGAATCTTTTTTTTTTTTTTTTTTTTTTTTTATAACCCATCCCTGACTTGTACTTCTCAACAATTTTGTCCGTGACTTGTGTGGAGATCTCCCTGGTCTTCATAGTGGTGTTTGGTTAGTGGTGCCTCTTGCTTAATGGTGTTCCAGCCTCTGTTACCTTTCAGAAAAGGTGTGTATATACTGACAGACGATGTGACACTTAGATTGCACACAGGTGGACTTCCTGTCACTAAGCATAAGACTTATAAAGGTAATTCCATGCACCTGAAATTTTTAGGGGCTTCATCGCAGAAAGGGTGAATACATATGCACATGCCAATTTTTAGTTATTTGATCCCATAAATTTAATTTATGCCTATATTTTTCTCACTTCACTTCACCAACTTAGACTATGTAGTGCTGATGCATCACACAAATCGGATTACAAAAATATTTAAACACATGTTGTAATGTAACAAAAGAGGTAAAAAGCCAAGTGAGGGTGGAGTGAACACTTTCACAAGTCTCTGTACTTCATATGATTTAGTGGAGAGTGCCGCTTTGATAAAATCATGCCTGTTTGCAGTGGCCAGTGATCCTCTGTTTCCATGGAACATGCTGTAAGCAGTTCACATAAGTATTACTATTACAACAGCTTTTATGTTTTGGAATAATGAAAAATCAATGTTGACTCTAACTGTATTTGTGTTGTATTGTGTTTTTCAGTATCACATATGCCCATCTACAGCTTGTCTGCAGAGGGTGCGAGCTGCCGGAACACATCAACTGCTGTTCTTCACAAATGTTCGCCAACAAAGCACTGTAACCACTGCTGCCAGTCAGGTAAATATTCAGTCTTGGTGACCGATATAGCTGCTGCCCCTGGTATTCTTGACACAGTTGCAGTGGTGATATTATGACTACAACATGTGACCAGTGCTGGATACATAGATAAACAAGAACACTCAGACATAAATAGAGAAAATATTTTACTAATTGACTCCTTTGTAGTTGGTGTCTAGGCTTGCAGCAGTTGGTGACCACTGTGCTTTAGCGCCACTGTACACTCAGTCTAAATAAATAGAGAAAACCCCCTCGCATAGTTACCCAGTGCCATTATCAGGACACCTGTTTAGCATTGGTATAACTATATGGGGTTTATTATATATTTATTTATATATCACCATTGATTCCTTGGTGCTGTACATGAGAAGGGGTTACATACAAATTACAGATATCACTTACAGTAAACAAACTAGCAATGACAGACTGATACAGAGGGGAGAGGACCCTGCCCTTGCTGGCTTACATTCTACAGATATCACTTACAGTAAACTAGCAATAACAGACTGATACAGAGGGGAGAGGACCCTGCCCTTGCTGGCTTACATTTTACAGGATGGTGGTGAATTAGACAGTATGTTGGGGGGTTGCAGCAGCTCCAGTGTTTGTGAGGTGGTAGCTCCAGTGTTCGTGAGGAGGCTTTTGGGTCATTGCAGGCTGTAAGCTTTCGTGAAGAGGTGGGTTTTCAGGTTCCGTCTGAAGGATCCGAATGTGGTTGATAGTCAGAAGTGTTGTGGCACAGAATTCCAGAGGCTGGGGGATATTCGGGAGAAGTCTTGGAGGTGATTAGGTGAAGAGCGAATAAGTGTGGAGGAGAGAAGGAATCTTGGGAGGACCGGAGATTACGTGAGGGAAGATATTGGGAGATTAGTTCAGAGATATATGGAGGAGACAGGTTATGGATGGCTTTATAGGTCAGTATTAGTAATTTGAACGGGATATGCTGAGGGAATGGGAGCCAGTTAAGAGATTTGCAGAGGGGAGAAGCGGAGGAGCAGCAAGGAGAGAGATGAATTAGTCAGGTAGCAGAGTTACGGATAGACTGGAGAGGTGCGAGGGTGTTAGCAGTGAGGCCACAGAAAAGGATGTTGCAGTAGTCAAGGCGGGAGATGATGAGGGTATGCACAAGCATTTTAGTAGATTGAGGAAAGGACGGATTCTGGAGATATTTTTCATCTGGAGGCGACAGGAGGTGAAAGAGCTTGGATGTGCGGTTTGAAAGACAGGGCAGAGTCAAGGGTTACTCCGAGGCAGAGGACTTCTGGTACGGAGGAAAGCATGATGTCGTTAATTGTGATACATAGGTCAGGTAAGGAAGATCTGTGAGATGGGGGAAAGATGATGAGTTCACATATGTCCACATTGAGTTTGAGGAAGCGGGAGGAGAAGGAGGATATGGCTGATAGACACTCCGGGATTCTGGACAGCAGAGAGGTGACGTCTGGGCCAGAGATGTAGATCTGAGTGTCATCAGCATAAAGGTGGTACTGGAATCCATGGGACTTAATCAGTTGTCCCAGGCCAAGTGTATAGACTGAGAAGACTAGGGGTCCTAGAACAGATCCTTGGGGGACTCCAACAGAGAGAGAATGGGATGAGGAGGTAGTGTGGGAGTGGAGACGCTGAATGTGCGGTTTGGAAAGGTATGAGGAGATCCAGGATGGGGCGAGGTCTTTGACGCCAAAGGAAGAGAGGATCTGTAGTAGGAGGCTGTGGTCAACTGTATCGAAAGCAGAGGACAGGTCTAGAAGGAGGAGTATAGAATATTGTCCGTTAGCTTTGGCTGTAAGTAGGTCGTTAGTAATTTTCGTCAGGGCAGTCTCAGTGGAATGATAGGGACAGAAACCAGATTGTAGATTGTCAAAGAGCAAGTTAGATGAGAGGTGGGAGGCGTGGAGGTGCTGCTCCAGGAGTTTTGGAAGCAGCGATATGGGGCGATAGCTGGACATAGCGGTTGGGTCGAGGGTTGGCTTTTTAAGGATAGGTGTGATTGTGGCATGTTTGAAAGCAGAAGGGAAGGTACCAGAAGTTAGTGATAGGTTGAAGAGGTGGGTTAGGTATGGGATAATAGTGGTGGTGAGGTTGGGGAGGAGGTGGGATCGGATGGGGTCTAGTGCTCAAGTGGTGAGGTGTGATTTGGAGAGGAGACAGTTAAGCTCCCCTTCGGTGATGTTGGAGAGGGAGGTTATGGGGTTTGGGCATTGGTCTGGTATACAAAGGGGATGTGGTGGTTGAACAATAAAGACTTGCCTTGTTTGGTCTATCTTATTTTTGAAGTGTGTGGCAAAGTCCTCAGCAGAGATGAGGGAGGTTGGAGGGGGCGGTGGTGGGCGGAGAAGGGAGTTAAAAGTTTTGAATAACTGTTTGGGGTTGTAGGATAAGGAAGATGCGAGGGTTGTGAAGTAGGCCTGTTTAGCAGAGGTGAGGGCAGATTTGAAAGCGAATGTTGCCTGTTTAATTTATTTTGATCACTGTGATAAACTGTCACAGTGATCAAAATAAAAAAAAAAGCAAATGAACCCCCCCTGTCATAGGTAGGGGCAAATAATAAAATAAAGAATTTTTTTTTTTTTTCCTAGGGGATTTTGCTGCTGATCAGCGGCGGATTTTGCTGCTGATCAGCGGCGGATTTTGCTGCTGATCAGCGGCGGATTTTGCTGCTGATCAGCGGCGGATTTTGCTGCGATCGCGGCGGATTTTGCTGCTGATCGCGGCGGATTTTGCTGCTGATCCGCGGCGGATATTGCTGCTGATCCGGGCGGATTTTCGCAAGCCTAAGCCTAAATGACTAAGGGTGCTGCGTCACCTGAAACGCGTTGATAACGCATTCATCTGCTGCTAATCTATGCTGATACTCCTCTGTATTTGGAATGACAAGTGAATAAAGAAAAAAAAATTTTTATCTTCACTTCATCGTTGAGCTGGAATTTTTTTTTTTCCTTTTGCAATGTTTCACGTCTGACACAGCGGTTCCTTGCTCCGATCTCTGGTATGCTGCACTGGTGAGCTGGACTTTTTTTATTACTCTGCAAACGTAACATGACGCCCGAAGACCATTCCATCAAGTGGGCATTTCAAAACGTCACTACTTCCCATCCGAGCCCCGACGTGTGCCCATACAGTAGTTTTCTCCCACATATGGGATATCAGCATACTCAGGACAAATTGGACAACAACTTTTGGGGTCTAATTTCTCATGTTACCCTTGGGAAAATAAAAAAATTGGGGACTAAAAGATCCTGATTGTGGAAAAAATATGATTTTTTTATTTTCATGCCCGGGCGTTATAAACTTCTGTGTAGCCCTTGGGGGTTCAAAGTGCTCACCACACATCTAGATAACTTCTTTGCGGGGTCTAGTTTCCAAAATGGGGTCACTTGTTGGGAGTTTCTACTGTTTAGGCACATCAGGGGCTCTGCAAACGTAACAAGATGCCCGCAGACCATTCCATCAAGTCGGCATTTCAAAGCGTCACTACATCCCTTCCGAGCCCTGACGTGTGCCCAAACAGTGGTTCCCCCCCCATATGGGGTACTAGCTTACTCAGGACAAACTGGACAACAACTTTTGGGGTCCAATTTCTCCTGTAACCATTGTGAAAATAAAAAATAGGGGGCTAAAAAATCATTTTTTGAGAAAAAAAAATGATTTTTTATTTTCACGGCTCTGCGTTATAAACTTCTGTGAAGCACCTGGGGGTTCAAAGTGCTCACTATGCATCTAGATAAGTTCCTTAGGGCGTCTAGTTTCCAAAATGGGGTCACCTGTGGGGGAGCTCCAATGTTTAGGCACACAGGAACTCTCCAAATGCGACATGGCAACCGCTAAATATTCCAGCATATTTTCCATTCAAAAAGTCAAATGGCGCTCCTTCCCTTCTGAGCCCTGCCGTGCGCCCAAACAGTGGTTTATGACCACATATGAGGTATCTGTGTACTCAGGAGAAATTGCCCAACAAATTTTAAGATCCAATTTATACTGTTGCCCATGTGAAAATGAAAAAAACTGAGGCTAAAAGAAAATTTTTGTGAAAAAAAAGTACTTTCTTTTTTTTTCGGATCAATTTGTGAAGCACCTGGGGGTTCAAAGTGCTCACTATGCATCTAGATAAGTTCCTTATGGGGTCTAGTTTCCAAAATGGGGTCACTTGTGGGGGACCTCCAATGTTTAGGCACACAGGGACTCTCCAAATGCGACATGGCAACCGCTAAATATTCCAGCATATTTTCCATTCAAAAAGTCAAATGGCGCTCCTTCCCTTCTGAGCCCTGCCGTGCCCCCAAACAGTGGTTTATGACCACATATGAGGTATCTGTGTACTCAGGAGAGATTGCCCAACAAATTTTAGGATCCAATTTATACTGTTGCCCATGTGAAATTTAAAAAACTGAGGCTAAAAGAAAATTTTTGTGAAAAAAAAGTATTTTCTTTTTTTACAGATCAATTTGTGAAGCACCTGGGGTTTCAAAGTGATCACTATGCATCTAGATAAGTTCCTAAGGGGGTCTAGTTTCCAAAATGGGGTCACTTGTGGGGGAGCTCCAATGTTTAGGCACACAGGAACTCTCCAAATGCGACATGGCAACCGCTAAATATTCCAGCATATTTTCCATTCAAAAAGTCAAATGGCGCTCCTTCCCTTCTGAGCACTGCCGTGCGCCCATACAGTGGTTTATGACCACATATGAGGTATCTGTGTACTCAGGAGAAATTGCCCAACAAATTTTAGGATCCATTTTATCCTGTTGCCCATGTAAAAATGAAAAAATTAATGCTAAAAGAAAATTTTTGTTGGAAAAATTAAAATGTCCATTTTTTCCTTCCACGTTGCTTTAGTTCCTGTGAAGCACCTGAAGGGTTAATAATCTTCTTGAATGTAGTTTTGAGTAGCTTGAGGGGTGCAGTTTTTATAAAGGTGTCACTTTTGGGTATTTTCTGCCATATAGACACCTCAAAGTGACTTCAAATGTGAGGTGGTCCCTAAAAAAAAATGGTTTTGTAAATTTTGCTGTAAAAATGAGAAATCGCTGGTCAACTTTTAACCCTTATAACTTCCTAACAAAAAAAAATGTTGTTCCCAAAATTGTGCTGATGTAAAGTAGACCTGTGGGAAATGTTATTTATTAACTATTTTGTGCCACATAACTCTCTGGTTTAACAGAATAAAAATTAAAAATTGGAAAATTACAAAATTTTCGCCAAATTTCCATTTTTTTCACAAATAAACGCAAAAATTATCGACCTAAATTTACCACTAACATGAAGCCCAATATGTCACGAAAAAATAATCTCAGAATCGCTAGGATCCGTTGAAGCGTTCCTGATTTATTACCTCATAAAGGGACACTGGTCAGAATTGCAAAAATGGCAAGGTCTTTAAGGTCAAAATAGGCTGGGTCATGAAGGGGTTAAATTGATCCTTCAAACGATCATGGGGGGCATTAATCCAATAGCTACAATCCTCCCTGGAAAGAAGGGTCTCATGTCAAAAAAGATCTTTGTGTGTGATGTCTGTGTGTTCTTGCTTGTCTACGTAGCCAGGAGAGTGACTTTTTGATTACAGGTTATATTTTATCTTAACCTTTTGCTATAGCTTATTTGTATAATTAGTGTGTCCTATTCTACATTTGATTTTTTTTTTATTTATAACAAATGCTTAAGCCTATGCAATAAAATAAATTCTTTATCTGTCATGATAGCATGTCACATTGTGTTCCTTCACTGATACGGTCAGCTGCAAGTGCGCCGCTGATATACAATCCCAGGCTCTTGCTAGCTGCTACAAATCAATGTTGCCTTTCTAATCGGCTTCAGTAGTGACAGCGGCATGTGAGCAGTGTGACAGAAGGACATCTGGTACCTTGCCATCTCGTTGCTGGGTTGCCAGCGACTTGCTGTGGCACCCTTAGGCTTGACAATGGCCTATAAGTCTATGGCTATGGTTCCACGGTCCGGAACCATAGCGCTTTTGACGGAGCGGAAATTCCGCTCCGTCTAAGCCCCGCCCCCTTTCTGACGCGCGCTCTTTCCGGAGGTGTTCAGGACACCTCCGGAACACCTCCGGAAAGAGCGCAGGGCTACATAGCCCTGTGTTAATTATGTTGCGGCGACGCACCGTCGCCGCAATACGCGAGGACATGCTGCGGTCTGAAAAGACGCGCCGCATGTCCGTTTACGCAGGTTTGCCACCTGCGTATTGTTACGCATAGTGGAGACGGGATTTCTTGAAATCCCCTCCACTATGCTGTAACATCTGGACGCTGCGTGTTTGGCGCTGCGCCAGCGCACAGCGCCAAACACGCAGCGTTTCCTGACCGTGGAAACTCACCCTATCAGTTCCTGCCGGATACGTGTTCTGCTAGACTACCTATCATTATTATTTATTATTATAGCGCCATTTATTCCATGGCGCTTAACAAGGTGAGGGCTATACATAATACAAAACAAGTACAGTAATCTTAATAAAAGTCATGATTCAAGTCAAGAGAGGACCCTGCCCGTGAGGACTCACAATCTACAAGGGATGGGTGAGGATACAGTAGATGAGGGTATAGCTGGTCATGCAGCGGTTTGGTGGTTACTGCAGGTTGTAGGCTTGTCAGAAGATGTAGGTCTTCGAGTTCCTTTTGAAGATTTCCATAATAGTCGAGAGTGTGATATCCTGGGGTAGAGAGTTTGAGAGTTGGGGCGGATGTGCAGGTGAAATCTTGTATGCGAGTGTGGGAAGAGGGGAGTAGAGAAGGAGATCTTGTGAGGATCGGAGGTTGCGTGCAGGTAGGTACTGGGAGATTAGGTCACAGATGCATTACACAAGAAGCCAGTTTATTTATGCAATCATAAGATCACTTGTTCAAATCCCCTTGGAGACTAAAAAGTAGTTGGAAAAAAAAATAAAATTTTCTTTTAAATTAAAACAAAACAAAAAAAATCACCCTCCCCAAATTCCATTATAACAATAAAAAAAAATTAAACTAGAAAAAAAATGTCCTTTAACATATACAGTGGGTTTGGAAAATATTCAGACCCCTTTCAATTTTTCACTTTTCACTCTGTTTCATTGCAGCCATTTGGTAAATTCAATAAAGTGCATTTTTTCTCATTAATGTACAGTCTGCACCCCATCTTGACTGATAAAAACCAGAAATGTAGAAATCTTTGCAAATTTATTGAAAAAGAAAAACTGAAATATCACACGATCATAAGTATTCAGACCCTTTGCTCAGACACTCATATTTAAGTCACATCCTGTCCATTTCCTTGTGATCCTCCATGAGTTGGTTCTACTCCTTCATTGGAGTCCAGCTGTGTTTAATTAAACTGATAGGACTTGATTTGTAAAGGCACACACCTATCTATATAAGGCTGGGATCACACATGCGAGGAATACGGCCGAGTCTCGCATGTTAATACCCGGCACTGCTGCGGGCCCCGATAGTGGAGCGTTCGGCCACATAGCAATACATGAAGCGCATGCTCCGCTCCCGAGGCCGGAGGCAGTGCCGGGAATTAACATGCGAGACTCGGCCGTATTCCTCGCATGTGTGATCCCGACCTAAGACCTCACAGCTCACAGTGCATGTCAGACCAAATGATAATCATGAGGTCAAAAGAACTGGCCAAGCAGCTCAAACAGAATTGTGGCAAGGCACACATCTGGCCAAGGTTACAAACAATTTCTGCAGTACTCAAGGTTCCTAAGACCCAGTGGCCTCCATAATCCTTAAATGGAAGAAGATTGGGACCACCAGAAATCTTCCTAAACCTTGTCGTCCAGCAAAACTGAGCAATCGTGGGAGAAGAGCCTTGGTGAGAAAGGTAAAGTAGAACTCCAAGATCACTGTGACTGAGCTCCACATATGCAGTAGGGCGTTGGGAGAAAGTTAAACAAAGTCGACTATCACTACAGCCCGCCACCAGTCGGGCCTTTATGGCAGAGTCGTCTGATGGAAGCCTCTCCTCAGTGCCAGACATATCAAGGCCCTCATAAGAGTTTGCTAAAAAAACACCTGAATCCTCCCAGACCATGAGAAATAAGATTCTCTGATCTGATGAGACGAAGATAGAACTTTTTGGTGATAATTCTAAGCTTTATGTGTGGAGAAAACCAGGCACTGCTCATCACCTGCCCAATACAATCCAACAGTGAAACATGGTGGCAGCATCATATATGGGGGTGTTTTTCAGCTGCAGGGACAGGGCGACTGGTTGCAATTGAAGGACACACGAATGCGGCCAAGTACAGAGATATCCTGGATGAAAACCTCTTCCAGAATGCTCTGGACCTCAGACTTGTCCGAAGGTTCACCTTCCAATAAGACAATGACCCTAAACACATAGCTAAAATAACAGAGTTTGTGGCTTCAGAACAACTCTGACCATTCTTGACTGGCCCAGTCAGAGCCCTGATCTAAACCCAAATGAGCATCTCTGGAGAGACCTGAAAATGGCTGTCCACCAACGTTCACCAACCAACCTGACAGAACTGGAAAGGATCTGCAAGGAATAATGGCAGAGGATCCCCATATCCAGGTGTGAAAAACTTGTTGCATCATTTCCAAGAAGACTCATGGCTGTACTAGCTCAGAAGGGTGCTTCTACTCAATACTGAGCAAAGGGTCTGAATACTTATGACCAAGTGATATTTCAGTTTATCTTTTTTAATACATTGCAAAAATTTTCTACATTTCTGTTTTTTTCAGTAAAGATGGGATGCAGAGTGTACATTAATGATGAAAAAAATTAACTTTTTTGCATTTACCAAATGGCTGAAATGAAAGAGTGAAAAATGTAAAGAGCTCTGAATATTTTCCGAACCCACTTTATATTGTATTGCTGTGTCTGTAAGGACCCGTACTATTATATAATATAATTTGTCCCAAGAAGTGAACACTGCATTAGAAAAAAATCCAAAAGTTCTGTTTTTGTTTATCCAGCAGTTAAGCATTTTTTATAAATCCATGTATTTTATGGTGTGTTTTTCCTGCCAACACTTCAGTACTTGAATCAGAAATGTCTGCCGGAAATACTTAACGTGTACATAGACCCAAAAAGTCTCATGTACCAGAAAATGGTACCACTGAAAACTACGTCTTGTCCCAGAACAATAAGCTCTCCCACAGCTTTCTGTTACGGGAAAATTTTAATATTTATTGCTGTCAAAATATGGTAACACAAAAGCAATTTTTGATATTTTTTTAAAATAGTGTATTTGTTATCATACAACTACACTTAAGATTGTGTGCAATACGCCAGCTTTGGAACATTTTCACGTGCACTTTTTTCAAGGTTTTTACTTGTATTTTTACCCATTTGAGTGGGTGAAAAGTTCTGCAAAAATTTGAATTGGCATGCTGCATTTTGTAAAAAAAAAAAAAATGCATGGCTCAAAATATGCGCAGAAGAAAAACGGATTGTGCAAAATATTTCAGAAATGTCATAGATTATTCTGGTGCTGTAAAACACAGCATATTTTATGTTTGATATTAAGATTTATGTACCTCCAAAGTGCAGCCACTGATATCTACAACTCATGCCACAAAAACAAGCAGTCATTCAGCTATGTCAGCGGATTAAATATGATAACTCCTGGAAAGCATCAATAGAAAAAAAAACTAAATAAAAATGCTTTGCCCTGAAGGCCTAAGTTGGGTGAGTCTTTAAATGGTTAAGAAAGAAGCAATGCAAGCAGGTATGTAATAGAAGTCCTGTGTTTCACTTGGCTTTTCCATAATCTAAAGTAAAGGTTAATTTACTAGCGTCTTATAAATCCCTATTTTTGCATTTGCTTTCAGGAACCTGTATTCAGTAAACATATCTTTCTTGTATGGGACTTAATATACTTAGACCAAAAATCCACAGCCTTTCAATGCCAAGCTATTATATAATATCAAAGTTTGCTGATGTCCTAAACGCACCATCATTTTACCATCTGGTGCTACTAGTCAGGTGTTACTGTTCCATCCAGACGCAACTGCAGTCAGAATCTAGATCCAGTTCAATATAGAATATCGATCCATGGATCAAATATTGTCGACAGCTCCATGGGGATTTGGTAATTTGCTACCTGTCTAATGAATGGAGTATATCGTGAAGAACCAATAGATACCAATAATATAGTGTAGTATATTGATAATACTCACAACGTGTTAAAAAGTGGTTGTATTAAAGTGAAGTTCTGCAGGGAGATCTGTGTCCGATCCATAAATCTTAACAGCTCATTTACATGTTAAGAAAAATGAGAATTTCTCAAGGATAAGCCATCAGATCTCAGATATGAAGATATGTTATTCAGCTTCCTATGACCTACATGGCCATATAGACAGCTTAGGAGGGACGATCCTACTAATTCCCTGTAAAAAAAAATATTCCTGATTTGTGAAATTACCAATAAACTGCAATGTAATATTTTATATCTAATGGTTCTTCACCATATACTCCTATTCATCAGGTAGGATGCTGATTTCCAAACCTACCTGTACAGGAGACAATATTCGATCTGTGGCAGGGAAGATGAATATTTGCTGACTGCAGCTGCTTCTGGATAGAACTATAGTAGAACCTGACCTTAGTTTTCCTGAATGGCAAAATGATGGTGAGTTTTTGACATCACCAAACTTTGGTGGAATTCTTAGCAGCTTGGTGTTGAAAAGCGTTGAACGTTGTGCATAGCCTTGGGATTTGGTGACTTATCCCATTCGCTGGCAGCAGCTCCTCTAAAGCTAATGGGTTGATGAGGCCCCACACCTATCTGTATCCTTTATATTGTTCGTAGTGTGCCCTTCACATCTAGATACTGAAGAACAGATCTTCATTTACGGTACGGAGGCTGGTCAATAACTTTGTGCGCATCGAGAGTGCTGCGCCCAGATCAGACAGCACGTTCAATGTGACAGATCGGCATTAGACTGTGTTCAGGAAATATGGAAGAAGTTGGGTTTACTCGATGGCTTACAGTTGCATTTTTCTGTTTCTTCTTTTTGCTCTAGGACTTATTTTATTTCCTTTGGATTAGCCATATAGTCTCAATTATCATGTTTCTTTTTAGATCCCAGTTGTCTCCGAGGCTCAGTTACCACCATCCCCTCCGGTTCCTGAAGCTCTCCTTCCATCACCAGTCTCTGAAGTTGCCCCTACAGTGATAGAAACAGTTGGTCAGGTGGATCAAAGTTTGAGCGAACTGGGGCTTGGGGGATACAGTCCTGTTGGTTTAATTCAAAACTTCCTGGAAATATTACACGTAAATGTGGGCATTCCCTGGTGGGGGGCAATTGTGACAGGTAATTGTATGCTCAGCACTCCTCTGTCTTCTGACCCCTTTATTGGACAGCGCCTATACTTGTACTTACTGTCAGATTGTGCTTTCTTTCAGGCACCGTCCTTGCACGTATTCTGGTTTTTCCTCTAATAGTCAAAGGACAGAGAGAAGCAGCTAAACTGAATAACCACATGCCTCAAATCACCGCATTGTCAACTAAAATGAACGACGCCAAGCGATCAGGCAACAGGTTTGAATGTAAGAGCATAACGGGACGATTAACATACTAATGTAAAGAATAGGGAAGTAATTGCCTACGGCAGACACAAACTTCCCGACTCTTATTTTCCAAAGTTTTTTTGCAACAGCAGTCACCAGATTGTGGTGGGCATCTTGCTTACTGTAGTATTACCATTGGTGACTAATAGCTTAGAAATTATTTGAAACTATAGGTCAGAAATTGCTAACATTGTACCATACTAGTTTTTTAATTTGTTGCTTCTACTCATTAGTTTCCAAAGCATACTCTGACCTCACGCTTTATCAGAAGAAACATGATGTCAATCCTCTCCGTGGATTTTTGGTGCCTCTGATCCAGGTATGTTGTATTGTGAAAAAGTGTTCTTTAGAAAAAAAAAATCCAACCACTGTATGTTTCATCTTACATCACCATGATATCTTTTTTGATAAAAGTTTTCCATATTACCAGTGAGACAATTTAGTGTTGATTTACTCAGCTGCCTCACACACAGCTTTTTGACACGTTTGGTCTTCCAAAATCTATCGTAACATTTTGGAAATTGAACATGTACAGCTTTTGTGTTGTGTTTCCAACACAGCCTGATTGGCTTATATTTTCTCCAAATACTTTTCTAGGATGTCAAAACCCTGAGGAAATATAAAAAGAGTGGCAAAAAAGGACAAACGTATGGGGCCTGACTCGCTACTCCATTAGTTAGGTGTTTTTTTTAAGCCTGTATTTGATTTTCCTCTGAATTCTTCTTTTCATTTACTCCTTTTATGAAGTCTGTTTTATCTGTTTACTTTTTTTTTTTGGTTTGGCAATTCGGGAGGGTGGTGGGTATTTTTTTGGGGGGGTTTTTTTGTTTGTTTTTTTTATATGTTTGCGACAAATTCCTCAATTGTGAATTTTTAAAAAGTCGCAAAATTTTTGCACAAATTTTCTCTGATCCCCACCACCACCACAGCGATTTTATGTTTACCTCCAAATTTTGTCAATTTAGCAGAGCATGTGAATTTTCAGTCTATAAGAAAGCTAAAAAGGGGTAAAATATGAGAACATTTTTTACTTTTCGCAAAATTCTTGAACCATGTGCACCATTTTGAAAAATTTGGTATCAAAACATCAACAAATACCAGAAACTATAATGAAAGTGACATAAAAAGATAATAAAAAGTGAAATGATTAATCAGGACGCTTAGTGTTTTTTGACATTTGTTTGAAAAGGATGTGTGTGAAACATGGGCCATCACTTCTGCTTCCCCAGATGAAGCGGTAGATCAGGTCTGGATGGCTGCCTGCATAGTAGGGATCTTTGGTGATATTACTGCTTTGTTCGTCTAGATCAGTGTTTCCCAAACTCCAGTCCCCACAGGTCATGTTTTCAGGATTTCCATAGTATTGCACAGGTGAGAGTATTACTGATGCCTTGATGATACTTCCACCATCTGCGCAATAAAAAAGGAAATCCTGAAAACATGACCCGTGGGGGCCGCGAGGACTGGAGTTTAGGAAACACTGCTCTAGAGGTTTGGTATATTCAGGCTATGTACTGAATTGGGGATACTCATGAAAGGTCTATTACTTTTTTGTAACTTTTGTGAATTTTACTGGCATGCAAATACTTATCTTGACCCAATTTGCACTCTACCCTCCCTATAGCCTCTATTCCCTTTTTTCTCTTCTGGATAAACTATTGGGTATCTGATGTATATGCACAACTCTAATATTTCTATATTTCATGTATTTTTTTATTATTCAAAGTCTTTTACTCATCCCATTATTTTGGCATTTATAACATACAGATGATAAAATAATAAGCATTAGATATATACATGTTCTCTAACTCCGGTTGCTCCAGGGCAGTCTGTTACAGTGGTGACAGCTTGGACAGGGAGCGATGACATCTCATTTTTCAGTTACCTGGCTGCTAAAGTCATGTGATTGGCTGCAGCAGTCAGATCACTGGAACTAGACATCTGCTGTACGTCGAATGAATTCAAGTCCAGTCACCTGACTCATGCCGCCAATCACAGGCCTCACCAGTCAGTGGTGCTTAAAATACCGCTATCGCTTTGCCTCCAAGCCTATGCTAGAGTAACAAGGGTCAGAAATGGTAAGAATACTTGCCTAATTTATGACCTGTTTGTAAGTCTGACAACGTTTAGAGTGCCGTTAAGAATCTTTGATTTACCAGGGCCATAAATAATTACTAATGTTGTATAACTTAAGTTCTTCTAGTTCTATATAACTTGATAAATACCTGCATAGAACTTTATGGTTCCATTTCGCTTAAATTAACATTGTTATCTCCATCCTCTAGGCACCTATATTTATTTCCTTTTTTGTGGCCCTGAGGCAGATGTCTTATCTTCCTGTTCCAAGCCTGCAAACTGGTGGTCTCTGGTGGTTTGCCGACCTAACTGTAGCTGACCCATATTATATCCTGCCGCTAGTAGTCACAACCAGCATGTGGGCAGTTCTAGAGGTAAAGACTTGTATTGTTAACCTCTGTTAGTGTTATTTCTTGGTATATAGTCTAGTTTCAGATTATTTACATTTTTTTCCCTAGCTCGGAGCAGAGTCTGGAGTAAATAATCCTAATCTTAAACTCATGAAGACTGTTTTTCGTGTTATGCCGCTGATTATTTTGCCTCTCACAATCAACTTCCCCACTGTAAGTAACCAGAGTATTGCCAACAGACTGACTCACTGTCTGTATCCGCTGTGATTTATGTGAACAGCAAGTGGTGCTTTAAAATTGAATTTTCCTGCTGTTCTTCCATAGGCTGTTTTCACATATTGGGTCACTTCGAACTTTTTCTCTATAGCCCAAGTGGCTTTCTTAAGAATTCCTGCTGTCCGACAGAAGCTGAGGATACCAGAGCAAATCAAGCATGATCCATCAGTTCTCCCTAACCAGGATGGCTTCATAAAGAGCCTGAAAGGCGGTCAGTTTTATCCAATTTACTGTGATGTGTGTTGCTTGTTTTTATTCTTTTTGTTCTGTTTATGGCTATTAAAACTGCAATTTAGAGTCCTGAAGTTCAGATTTTCTGCGCAAATGTGCTGGTAATTCCTGCATCAGAGGCTCCTTCATTTAAATTGGGGTAAAATAGCCCTGCACGCTGCCTGATTAGGGTTTGTTGAAACCCTACGGATTTTCCACCCCCATAATCTGTAGAATATTGCACCTAATTCAGATGTCCATATATCATGGGCCACGGTTTCCGGACTGACCATTGATCACCTGTCCTGAAGTCTCATAGTTCAGCTGGCACTACATTTTGGTTTCCTTTTATAATGAAAATCGCATTGCAGATGTGAATAAAATACATTGGTCTCTTACATTCACTATTATATCTCTGTCTAAGGCTACTTTCACACTTGCGTTTTTTTCGCAGCGTTTCGAGCGCACATGAAGCTCATAAAAAAAGCTTGTAAACGCTGCGATATTTAGTCGCATGTGCATTACGACAAAAAAAACTCAGCGTTTGTCTGCGATTTCATGCGGTTTTTTGCGCATGGGTTGTTATTTCACATTTCTATCATGTCTGTCTCTATTCTCACATCTTCTATCATCTTTGGCTCTATCATCTGTCTATCATCTCTGGCTCTATCATCTCTGGCTCTATCATCTCGCTCTATCATCTCTGGCTCTATCATCTTTGGCTCTATCATCTCTGGCTCTATCATCTCTGGCTCTATCATCTGTCTCTATCATCTCTGGTCTCTATCATCTCTGTCTCTATCATCTCTGTCTCTGTCATCTCTGTCTCTGTCATCTCTGTCTCTGTCATCTCTGTCTCTGTCATCTCTGTCTCTGTCATCTCTGTCTCTATCATGGTTTAAACAAGTGTTAGACATTATTTACTGAAAAATCGCGTGCGTGCAAAAGCGCTGACGAGCGCAAAGCCATGCGCACGCCAGCGCCCCCATAGACTGCAATGTTATTTTTTGCGCATAGCGCGCCACACGTGCGCACGCGTTTTTTTTAAAGCGGTTGGGCGAAAAAAATGCAACATGTAGCGTCTAGCGTGTATGGGCGCACACCGGGAAAATGCGCAACGCACGACAAACGCACATGAACGCGTGCAAGCGCTAGACCCTGCGCCCGCCATGTTAAAGATAGGGGAACATTGTGCATTTGTCCGATAGCGCACGATGCGCTGCGCAAAAAAATGCAAGTGTGAAAGTAGCCTAATGCTTCATTAATCTTTTAGATTTCTTAACATTGTTTACATTGAAGGGTTATTATGTCTGTGCAATTCATAGCTGATAATTGTTAGATCGTCATAGGTTGGCGCAGGACCTCAACCAGAATAACTGATTAAAGGGGTTTTCCCACAAACAAAAGTTCATTTTAATTAATAGATCTTGGAATAATAATAATTTCCACAATTGGATGTGTTTAAATAAAATGTCCCTGTGCTGAGATAATCTTATAAATGTGCCCCTGCTGTGTGCTGTGTAATGTCTGTGTCTGACCATACAGGAACATAGTCTGATCATACCACAGCCCCTGGGCAGGGAAGGAACCAGAAGAGAGTATACAGATATTACAGCACGGAGTGAAGTAAACCCTTGGTAACAGGCAGGGAAATATTTTACCTCACAAAAATAATCAGCTGTGATCCCCTGCTGTAATGTCTGTATCCTCTCTTTTGCGTCCTCTCTGCCCCGCAGCTGTGGTATGATTAGACCATTTTCCTGCACGGTCAGACACAGCCATTACACAGTACACAACAGGGACACATTTATAAGATTATCTCAGCTCAGGGACATTTTATTTAAACACATCCAATTGTGATGTTTATTATTCTTCCAAGAACTGTTGAGTAAAATGAACTTTCAAAGTACATTCTCCCAGGCCGTGTCTGCTACCTTTCTGCTTCTTTCAAGTCAACAGCACTGATCAATGGGCACAACGCTGCGTCAACTGTCTTGGTCCCTAATCTCCAGCTCCAAGTGGAGTATCAGGGCACGTGCATGACCAGCAGATTCCACCGTGCCTTACATTGATATTGTCGTTCAGATCATAAAAAATTATAGCAATTTTATAGGAAGCCAATTAACCCATCATTGTGATTTTGCAGATTTGAAAGGTAGCCAGCACATACAAAATTTTTTAGGTGATCATGTCCATTTTTTTTACAGGTTGGAAGAATGCACAACTTGCTCAGCAACTGGATGATAGAGAACACAAAATAAAACATCACCTGGACATTGCAGCGAAAGGTTAGCATGATGCCAATACTACATGTACAGTTATAATGTAGTCAGATTTAGGTAGCTGTATGTGGATCTAATAGATGAGCATGGTGGAATCAAGCACATCTGATATTGTTATCGTGGTTGATCTTAGGTTTTCTTTTTTACAGGACCACTGCGACAGACCTTTGCTCAAAATCCTTTGCAGCAGCGTGAGAAGACACCAGTTTCTCCAAGAAAAACCAAAACTAAACCATGGCAAGACACAATTGGATGAAACACAAACCTATGCATCCAGTCATGATGAACTGAATAGGCTCTGCCAGGCCATGTGGCATTAAATGAACTTTCCCAGGACTCGGAGAGAAAAAATAAATGACCAAGTAGATCCCGGATGAATAAACAGTGGATCCTGTGTAATATTTAAGAGTACCATTGTATAATTGGATGTCTGGATATGAAATATGACTGAAACAAACCCCAGAACTAATAAGATGATCCCTCATACATAGACATTTTTAAAAAGACTCTGACACTTGTATGACATAGTAGTAATAATTCGCCCCTTTAACTTTGCATTCAGTACAACGCGCTATCTTGGTGATAATATATCACCTTTATACACCAGTTCAATGGATGGGAAGCAAGGTCATCAAGATGTGATTGTGAAGTGTAAACTATACGCTTTATGAAGAAATATTACATTCATTGTTTAGTAGCTGCAACTATTTTTTTACATGGTTTCTTCATTTTCTTATTCTCAAAACTAATTGGACAGTTGTTGAGCTATTTAATAGTCCGATATAGCCCGATACCTCCTTATTTCATGGCAGATTTTAAAACAGAGACAGTATTTTTCAAGTTTCGGCGTGTGAGGAGTAGGGTATCAGCGCTGCACGTGCTCAACGTGCACACTCCAAAACTTGAAAAAGACCTGGGATGAGTTGAAACGTCAAGCTTCTAGCACTACTTGTCTCTTTTCTGTCTCGTTACCCAGGACTATGGTGAAGTATTGTGTTAAATCAAACAGAAATCGTTTGTGTGAATGCAGTTGATTTTCTACACGCAAGATATTGTCCAATATCTTCTTAAATATAAGGTCAGCATGTTTATCCATAATCCAAACCACCGGTAATTTGTACAGTAGGCCACATTAGACTTTACTAGGAAACATCCAAAATAGTTGCTCAGTTCTGAAATAGGAATATATGGACAGAAACAACCAAGATTGACTTGTACCAATGGGAAGACACTATTATGATGGAAAGGAAGAGCTCATGACCTGAAGCTCCCACACAACATAGCATATACCACAGATTGTGCCCTCCAAGGGGCCTGAGTCACTTGTGTTTTCTAACGATGTGGCTAAGAGAATGAATTCACAAGTGCTATGTAATTTGTGCAGAATCACTAAATCCTGCAGAACTGGTTGAACAACACTGATAGATAACAACCAAATCATAACACAAAAGCAAGCCCAAAATTTATATAGTAACCTTACCGTAACTCTGACTGAAAACCAAACTAAAGGCAGAAATGGCCACAAAAATAAGCAAAACTTAAGATGGAAATAAAATGACTAAATACCCTGCTGTAAGTAAGCAAAATGTAATATTATATATAAATAACATGGGGTACTTTAGTAGACACTGTTTTTGGATTTTAAAAAAGCATATAAGCCATCCCACCGCATCAAGGTGTACCCAAATTGGGACAGTCCTATACGATCTCTAATATTAAAAACACAAATCCTAAGCGCCTGGTAAAGTAGCTCAAGGGAGAAAACTCTGCATTTGCATCCAATTATTAAAAGTAATCCTTATTTATGTGATAGTTCTTTTCAATTACTTTGGAGGTAAATGTAAAAAATACCTAATTTATATTTGGTAATGCAATTTGTTAATGAATTAAAGCTGAATTTCTACACTTCTGTCAGATCTAAAAAAACAGAAATTAGCGGCGCCAGTGCACATATACCCCAATCAGCTGCAAGTATTTGTAAACCTTCCACCATAAAGAAGGGAAAAATGGATATATAGATACTCGCGCTGTGATTATAGTATAGCAACAGTAACTAATAAAACCAATCAAATCAATTACCTGTGATTAGGATATTCAAAAAAGGAGGGGTATTATTGATTGAAGAAAGAGATGCAGAAAATCGTGCCAGGTAAGAGTGCGCCTTTTTCAAGATGGCTAAAAAAGAGAATATTTTTAACCCCTTCACCCCCAAGGGTGGTTTGCACGTTAATGACCGGGCCAATTTTTACAATTCTGACCACTGTCTCTTTATGAGGTTATAACTCTGGAACGCTTCAACGGATCTTCGCGATTCTGAGATTGTTTTCTCGTGACATATTGTACTTCATGTTGGTGGTAAAATTTCTTCGATATAACTTGCGTTTATTTTTGAAAAAAACGCAAATATGGCGACAATTTTTAAAATTTTGCAATTTTCAAACTTTGAATTTTTATTCCCTTAAAACAGAGAAATATATCACACAAAATAGTTAAGAAATAACATTTCCCACATGTCTACTTTACATCAGCACAATTTTGGAACCAAAATTTTTTTTTGTTAGGAAGTTATAAGGGTTAAAAGTTGACCAGCGATTTCTCATTTTTACAGCAAAATTTACAAAGCCATTTTTTTTAGGGACCACCTCACATTTGAAGTCACTTTGAGGGGTCTATATGGCAGAAAATACCCAAAAGTGACACCGTTCTAAAAACTGCACCCCTCAAGGTACTCAAAACCACATTCAAGAAGTTTATTAACCTTCAGGTGCTTCACAGTAACTAAAGCAACGTGGAAGGAAAAAATGAATATTTTACTTTTTAGCCACAAAAATTATATTTTACAAACTTTTTTTTATTTTCACAAGGGTAAAAGGAGAAAATGGACAGATAAGGTTGTTATGCAATTTCTCCTGAGTACGCCAATACCCCATATGTGGGGGAAAACCACTGTTTGGGCACACGGCAGAGCTCGTAAGGGAAGGAGCGATGTTTGACTTTTTCAAACTAAAATTGGCTGGAATTTAGATTGGATGCCATGTCGCGTTTGGACAGCCCCTGATGCGCCTAAACAGTGGAAACCCCCACAAGTGACACCATTTTGAAACTAGACCCCCTAAGGTACTTATCTAGATCTGTTGTGAGCACTTTGAACCCTCAAGTGTTTCACAAAAGTTTATAAAGCCTGGGTGTGAAAAAAAAAAAAAAATCAATTTTCCACAAAAATGATTTTTTAGTCCCAAATTTTTGAATTTTCCCAAGGAAATTGGACCCCAAAAGTTGTTGTCCAATTTGTCCTGAGTACGCTGATACCCCATATGTGGGGGGGGGGAAACTGTTTGGGCGCACGGCAGGGCTTGGAAAGGAAGTAGTAACGTTTTGGAATGCAGACGTTAATGGGGGTCGTTCCGTTTGCAGTGCCCCAGATGAGCCTAAACAGTGGAAACCCCCACAAGTGACCCCATTTTGGAAACTAGACCCCCTAAGGAACTTATCTAGATCTTTGGTGAGCACTTTGAACCCCAAGTGCTTCACACAAGTTTATAATGCCCGGGCATGAAAATAAAAAATCCTATTTTTTTCCCACAAAAATTCTTTTAGTCACTAATTTTTTATTTTACCAAGGGTAACAGGAGAAATTGGACCACATAAGTTGTTGTACAATTTGTCCTGAGTACGCTGATACCCCATATGTGGGGGGGGAACCACTGTTTGGGCGCACGGCAGAGCTCAGAATGGAAGGAGCACCATTTGACTTTTTCCAACCAAAATTGGCTGGAATTGAGTTTGGATGCCATGTTGCATTTGGAGACCCCTGATGTGCCTAAACAGTGGAAACCCCCCACAAATGACCCCATTTTGGAAACTAGACCCCCTAAGGAACTTATCTAGATTTTTGATGAGCAATTTGAACCCCCAAGTGCTTCACACAAGTTTATAACGTAGAGCCGTAAAATTTAAAAATCATATTTTTTCCACAAAAATGATCTTTTCACCCCAATTTTTATTTTTCCAAGGGTAATAAGACTCCAAAAGTTATTGTGCAATTTGTCCTAGTGCGCTGATACCCCATATGTGGGGGTAAACCACTGTTTGGGTGCATGGCAGAGTTTGGAAGGGAAGGAGCGCCGTCTGACTTTTTCAACGCAGAATTGGCTGGACGCCATGTCGTTTGGAGAGCTCCTGATCTGCCTAAACAGTGGAAACCCCCATAAATGACACCATTTTGGAAACTTGACCCCTCAAGGAACTTATCTAGATGTGTGGTGAGAACTTTGAACCCCCAGGTGTTTCACTAAAGTTTATAACGTACAGCCGTAAAATAAAAAATATTTTTTTTTTTTTTTTACAAAAATGATTTTTTCGCCCCCAATATTTTATTTTCACAAGGGTAACAGAAGAAATTGGAACGCAAAAGTTGTTGTCCAATTTGTCCTGAGTACACTGATACCCAATATGTGGGCGAAAACTACTGTATGGGCACACGTCGGGGCTCGGAAGGGAAGTAGTGACGTTTTGGATTGCAGACTTTGATGGAATGGTCTGGGGGCGTCATGTCACATTTGGAGAGCCCCTGATGCACCTAAACAGTGGAAACCCCCCACAAGTGACCCCATTTTGGAAAATAGACCCCACAAGGAACTTATCTAGATGTGTGGTGAGCACTTTGAACCCCAAAGTGCTTCACAGAAGTTTATAACGCACAGCCGTAAAATAAAAAATCCTTTTTTTTTTTTTACAAAAATGATTTTTTCGCCCCCAATATTTTATTTTCACAAGGGTAACAGGAGAAATTGGACCCAAAAGTTGTTGTCCAATTTGTACTGAGTACACTGATACCCAATATGTGGGAGAAAACTACTGTATGGGCACACGTCAGGGCTCGGAAGGGAAGTAGTGACGTTTTGGATTGCAAACTTTGATGGAATGGTCTGGGGAGTCATGTCGCATTTGGAGAGCCCCTGATGCGCCTAAACAGTGGAAACCCCCACAAGTGACCCCATTTTGGAAAATAGACCCCACAAGGAACTTATCTAGATGTGTGGTGAGCACTTTGAACCCGAAGTGCTTCACAGAAGTTTATAACGCACAGCCGTAAAAATAAAAAAATCTTTTTTTTTTTTTGCAAAAATGATTTTTTTCGCCCAATATTTTATTTTTACAAGGGTAACAGGAGAAATTGGACCCCAAAAGTTGTTGCCCAATTTGTCCTGAGTACGCTGATACCCAATATGTGGGAGAAAACTACTGTATGGGTACACGTTGGGCTCGGAAGGGAAGTAGTGACGTTTTGGATTGCAGACTTTGATGGAATGGTCTGGGGGCGTCATGTCGCATTTGGAGAGCCCCTGATGCGCCTAAACAGTGGAAATCCCCAACAAGTGACCCCATTTTGGAAAATAGACCCCACAAGGAACTTATCTAGGTGTGTGGTGAGCGCTATGAAGCCCCAAGTGCTTCACAGAAGTTTATAATGTACAGCCGTAAAAACAAAAAAATAATTTTTTTTGTACAAAAATAATATTTTCGCCCCCAGTTTTTTATTTTCCCAAGGGTAACAGAAGAAATAGGACAAATTGCACAATAACTCTTGGGGTCCAGAGTACGCTGATACCCCATATGTGGGGATAAACTACTGTTTGGACGCATGGCAGAGCTGAGAAGTGAAGGAGCACCGTTTGACTTTTTCAACGCAGAATTGGCTGGAATTGAGATCAGACGCCATGTCACATTTGGAGAGCCCCTGATGTGCCTAAACAGCTGAAACCCCCCAATTCTAACTCCAACCCTAACCCCAACACACCCCTAACCCAGTCCCAACCCTAACCACAAACCTAACACACCCCTAATCCCAACCCTAACCCTAATCCTAACTTTAGCGCCAACCCTAACCCTAACTTTAGCCGCAACCCTAACCCTAATGGGAAAATGGAAATAAATACATTTTTTTAATTTTATTATTTTTCCCTAACTAAGGGGGTGATGAAGGGGGGTTTGATTTACTAATTTACTATTTATAGCGGGTTTTTATGATTGGCAGCTGTCACGCTAAAAGACGCTTTTTATTGCAAAAATAGTTTGTTGCATCGCCACATTTTGAGAGCTATAATTTTTGCATATTTTGGCCCACAGAGTCATGTGAGGTCTTATTTTTTGCGGTACGAGTTGACGTTTTTATTTGTACCATTTTTGAGCAGGTGACATTTTTTGATCGCTTTTTATTTCGATTTTTGGAAGGTTAGAATGAACAAAAATCAGCAATTCATGAATTTCTTTTGGGGGAGGCGTTTTTATTGTTCCGCGTGTGGTAAAATTGATAAAGCAGTTTTATTCTTCGGGTCAGTACGATTATGGCGATACCTCATTTATATCATTTTTTTATGTTTTGGCGCTTTTATAGAATAAAAACAATTTTATATAAAAAATAATTATTTTTGCATCGCTTTATTCTGCGAGCTTTAACTTTTTTATTTTTTCGCTGATGATGCTGTATGGCGGCTCATTTTTTGCGGGACAAGATGACATTTTCAGCGGTACCATGCTTATTTATATAGGTCTTTTTGATCACGCGTTATTCCACTTTTTGTTCGGCAGTATGATGATAAAGCATTGATTTTTTGCTTCGTTTTTTTTTTTTTTTTTTTTTAAGGGGTTCACTAAAGGGGTTAACTAGTGGGACAGTTTTATAGGGGGGGTCGTTACGGACGCGGCGATACCAAATATGTGTACTTTTATTGTTTTTTTTTTTTTATTTACAGGAAGAAATGAATTTATTGGGGAATATTTTTTTTTTTTTTTTTTATTTTGGATTTTTTTTATAACATGTTTATTTTTATTTTTTTAACTTTTTTACTTTGTCCCAGGGTGGGACATCACTGTATTTTATCAAATCGCTGGTGTGACAGTGTGCACAGCACACTGTCACACCAGCGATCGCTCAGGCAGTGCAGCAGGCTTCTCAGTGCCTGCTCTCAGCAGGCACTGAGGAAGCCGCCTCCCTCCAGGACCCGGCGCCATCTTGGATCCGGGTCCTGGGAGGGAGGAAGCCCTCAGAACAGCGCGATCACATCGCGCTGGTCTGAGGGTCTCAGGGGGGCGCGCAGGGAGCCCCCACCCTGCGCGATCCTCCCCTGTGCCCCCAGTACACCGCGATCATGTTTGATCGCGGTGTGCTAGGGGTTAATGTGCCGGGAGCGGTCCGTGACCGCTCCTGACACACGGTCACGGGTGTCAGCTGTGATAATCAGCTGACACCCGGCGGCGATTAGCTGCGCTCCCCTCAGGAGCGCAGCTGATCGCCTATGACGTACTATCCCATCCATGGGCAGAATGGCACGGGTTTTATGGACGGGATAGGATGTCTAATGTCAGAGAGGGTTAAAGAAAGAGATCCAAATGATATATAGTATATATAAATAGTTCACCCTGGGGTGAGTCAAAGCGAAACACAGAAAGAAAAATTATTAAACTCAAGACTAGAGTTGAGCGATACTTTCCGATATCCAAAAGTATCGGAATCGGAATGGTATCGCCGATACACAAAAAATATCGGCGATACCCGATACCGATACCGGAAATACAATGTAAGTCTATGGAACAAAATATCGGAATTAAAAAAAACCCATTCTTGCCTTGTTGGTTAATTGTACATGAAGGAAAACAACAAAGAGTAATGTAGAATGTATTGGGGGAGGTTGAGGAGACATTAAAGGCATAGATGTTTAACCCAATCCAATGGAATAGCATTAATTTTTTTTTTTAGGAAATACGTTCGGATTGACGAAGAAATTGACAGTGTTGTTAACCTTTTTTCTATTTTGTCAAATATGTCTGTTTCACAACTTCCATGCTCTTCACCTTTTTAACTTTTCACACACTTTCTCCTTCATAATCTTCAGCAGCATCATCTTTCTCATCAAATTATCTTCATCTTCACCTTCTTAATCTTCTAAAACTTCTTGCTATTCATCTTTTTGTTAACATTAGTTATATTGTTCTTATTAAACAGTTATTATTCTTCATATTCTACTTCTTCATCTTCTTCCTATTCATCCTTTTCATCATATTCTTATTTGTGACAGACATTCCTGTACTTGTAATCTGTAAAACTCTGAATTTTCATCCTTCCGTTCTTGCTGTCACGAAAGATTTTAATTACAACAGTATTTGTCCACGTTCAGTTTAGCCTGCAGCAGCATCAGGCATTTTCCAGGGGCACCACGAGGAGGAACGGACTCACCCCCATACACTGCTTAGTCTTCTTCTGCTTAGAATTTAGAGCATATATTTTGCTCTTCATTTTGGTCTTATACTTAATGTTCTTCTGCTTTTGATCTTCTGCTTATTGTTCTTCTGTCTCTTGTTCTGTATCTTGTAGTTTGTCTTAACCTTCTTTGTCCTGTTGGTGATGGTACAAAAGCCAATGGAAGTAACGAGGACCAGCTGACTGTGCTGGAACCCGGAGGGTCAGCAGAAGGAAGAGCCAATGGCACAACCGAGGACCAGCTGACGTTACTGGGACACGGTTACTAAGCAGGAGGTACCTGTGCTCCAAAGCACTACCAAGGACCAGCAGACGTGGCTGGAACTCGGATACCGACATGGAGGCACCTAGGCCAAAGGCACTGCGGAGAACCAGCTGACGGTACTGGAACCCGGATGGGTAGCAGAAGGTACAAGAGCCAATGAAAGTAACGAGGACCAGCTGACTGTGCTGGAACCCGGAGGGTCAGCAGAAGGAAAAGAGCCAATGGCACAACCGAGGACCAGCTGACGTTACTGGGACACGGTTACTAAGCAGGAGGTACCTGTGCTCCAAAGCACTACCAAGGACCAGCAGACGTTGCTGGAACTCGGATACCGACATGGAGGCACCTAGGCCAAAGGCACTGCGGAGAACCAGCTGACGGTACTGGAACCCGGATGGGTAGCAGAAGGTACCCATGGAAATTAAAGTTGAGGCAGCAGGACTGTTTGCCGTTCACACAGCAGGGGAACAGCTGACATTACTGAACCCCAGTAACACGGGAGCAAGTGTAGACTGTGCTAACAGCACTTCCGAGAAACAACTGGCGGTGTTGTAGCCCAGGATGAGAAGAGAACATGGTGGAGGCAGCAGGACTGTTTGCCGTTCACACAGCAGGGGAACAGCTGACATTACTGAACCCCAGTAACACAGGAGCAAGTGTAGACTGTGCTAACAGCACTTCCGAGAAACAACTGGCGGTGTTGTAACCCAGGGATGAGAAGAGAACAGGGTGGAGGCAGCAGGACTGTTTGCCGTTCACACAGCAGGGGAACAGCTGACATTACTGAACCCCAGTAACACAGGAGCAAGTGTAGACTGTGCTAACAGCACTTCCGAGAAACAACTGGCGGTGTTGTAACCCAGGGATGAGAAGAGAACAGGGTGGAGGCAGCAGGACTTTTTGCCGTTCACACAGCAGGGGATCAGCTGACATTACTGAACCCCAGTAACACGGGAGCAAGTGTTAACTGTGCTAACAGCACTTCCGAGAAACAACTGGCGGTGTTGTAACCCAGGGATGAGAAGAGAACATGGTGGAGGCAGCAGGACTGTTTGCCGTTCACACAGCAGGGAACAGCTGACATTACTGAACCCCAGTAACACGGGAGCAAGTGTAGACTGTGCTAACAGCACTTCCGAGAAACAACTGGCGGTGTTGTAGCCCAGGGATGAGAAGAGAACATGGTGGAGGCAGCAGGACTGTTTGCCGTTCACACAGCAGGGGAACAGCTGACCTTACTGAACCCCAGTAACACGGGAGCAAGTGTAGACTGTGCTAACAGCACTTCCGAGAAACAACTGGCGGTGTTGTAACCCAGGGATGAGAAGAGAACAGGGTGGAGGCAGCAGGACTTTTTGCCGTTCACACAGCAGGGGAACAGCTGACATTACTGAACCCCAGTAACACAGGAGCAAGTGTAGACTGTGCTAACAGCACTTCCGAGAAACAACTGGCGGTGTTGTAACCCAGGATGAGAAGAGAACAGGTGGAGGCAGCAGGACTTTTGCCGTTCACACAGCAGGGGAACAGCTGACATTACTGAACCCCAGTAACACGGGAGCAAGTGTAACTGTGCTAACAGCACTTCCGAGAAACAACTGGCGGTGTTGTAGCCCAGGGATGAGAAGAGAACATGGTGGAGGCAGCAGGACTGTTTGCCGTTCACACAGCAGGGGATCAGCTGACATTACTGAACCCCAGTAACACGGAGCAAGTGTTAACTGTGCTAACAGCACTTCCGAGAAACAACTGGCGGTGTTGTAACCCAGGGATGAAAGAGAACAGGGTGGAGGCAGCAGGACTGTTTGCCGTTCACACAGCAGGGAACAGCTGACATTACTGAACCCCAGTAACACAGGAGCAAGTGTAGACTGTGCTAACAGCACTTCCGAGAAACAACTGGCGTGTTGTAACCCAGGGATGAGAAGAGAACAGGTGGAGGCAGCAGGACTTTTGCCGTTCACACAGCAGGGAACAGCTGACATTACTGAACCCCAGTAAACACAGGAGCAGTGTAGACTGTGCTAACAGCACTTCCAAGCAACAACTGGCGGTGTTGGAGCCCAGGGTCAAGGAGGATGTTTAAATACTAGATCAAGTATTTTCCTTGTTACGTGTCAATTAAAAATGTCCTATACTCCAAACAAGAGAAATATAACCTTTAGTACCATAAGATGATGATTTACTTTAAAAAAAATATATGTAAATAATAATTGACAAACATAAACGCATACATTAACATGTTGAAAAGCAATGCAACCACAATAAAATCGTTAAATAATCTGCTATAACGTTATTAAATAAAAGCATACAAGTACATATCAGAATCCATTAATGATGGATAAGTAACAGTATGTACACCATTTTCATTTGCTGAATAATATCACTAAAAAGTTTTTAAAAATATCTAAAATTTCCATCATGTAATACTGATAATATGTGCCAATCATTTATATTAACAAAAAAAAACCTTTAAAAAGTGCATAGTGAAAACAGCTATTTATGCCTGACTGTGGACTTGCAAGCATGACAACGATAGATAAGGTAATATATAGATGAGACTGCATAGCCACAGATGGTGAATGCGATGTAATACTGTACCTCAATAAAGTGTGCTTACTACTACATCCTTTTTTTTTATATAGCTTATAAAAGGGTACGTGCATGTATGCTTGCGCCTTTGTTTGGACGCACAGACTGGCTTCCTGCTGTGACGCGTTGGGTATTGGAGCGTCTGTGCGTCTTATGACGCAGACTAACATTCACGGTGCGCATCGTTCATCATCGCAAGCGTACCGACAACACAAAGGCGTTGTCATGACTGCTTTACTCAGTAAACATGCACCTATGATGAAACATACACGCATGTGCCCTATTACATAACAAGCTACAAGAAAAATGCGTGTAGGTGTGACACAGCTGTTTTGTTAAGGTACAGTATTATATCGACATTGTACAGGTGTCGCTATTCAGTCTGAAAAATAGATATCATTACACCTATTCTATCAGTTGTCGTTCTTTCAGCACCACTTACAGTATAATTTGCTATTGTGACTATGCACTATTACTTTTACCAAGGTAATGCATGATTTTTGTTAGCGATTATCATGTTTACATAAGGACCTTATGATATGGGCTGTACTTTAAAA
>JARQOD010000001.1:703169654-703206435 GCA_033576555.1 Oophaga sylvatica
ACGTACACCGTAAAATAAAAAATATTTTTTTTTTTTTACAAAAATAAATTTTTTCCCCGCCCCAATTTTATTTCACAAGGGTAACAGAAGAAATTGGAAGCAAAAGTTTGTTGCCCCCAATTTGTCCTGATACACTGATACCAATATGTGGCGAAAACTACTGTATGGGCACACGTGGGCTCGGAAGGGAAGTAGTGATTTTGGATTGCAGACTTTGATGGAATGGTCTGGGGGCGTCATGTCACTTTTGGGGAGACCCCTTTGGCACCTAAACAGTGAAAACCCCCCACAAGTGACCCCATTTTGGAAAATAGACCCCCCAAGGAACTTATCTAGATGTGTGGTAACACTTTGAACCCCAAATGTTCACAAATTTAAACGCACAGCCGTAAAAATAAAAAATCCTTTTTTTTTTTTTGCAAAAATGATTTTTTTCGCCCCAATATTTTTTTTAACAAGGGTAACGGGAGAAATTGGACCCCAAAGTTTTGCCCAATTTGTCCTGAGTACGCTGATACCCAATATGGGGGAGAAAAACCTGTATGGGTACACTTGGGGCTCGGAAGGGAAGTAGTGACGTTTTGGATTGCAGACTTTGATGGAATGGTCTGGGGGCGTCATGTCGCATTTGGAGAGCCCCTGAGCGCCTAAACAGGGAAATCCCCAACAAGTGAACCCATTTTGGAAAATAGACCCCACAAGGAACTTATCTAGGTGTGTGGTGAGCCATAAGCCCCAAGTGCTTCACAGAATTTTATAATGAAACAGCCGTAAAAACAAAAAAATAATTTTTTTTTGTACAAAAATGATATTTTCCCGCCCCGTTTTTTTTTTCCCAAGGGTAACAGAAAAAAACAAATTGCACAATAACTCTTGGGGTCCAGAGTCGCTGATCCCCCAAATGTGGGGAAAACACTGTTTGGACGCAGGGCCCCAGAGCTCAGATGGAAGGAGCACCGTTTTGACTTTTTCAACCGCAGAATTGGCTGGAATTGAATCAACCCATGTCACTTTTGGGAAAGAGCCCCTGATGTGCCTAAACAGGAAAACCCCCCCAATTCTAAACTCCAACCCTAACCCCAACACACCCCTAACCTAGTCCCCCACCTAACCACAAACCTAACCCCAAAACCCCCTAATCCCAACCCTAACCCTAATCCTAAACTTTAGCGCCAACCCTAACCCTAACTTTAGGGCCGCAACCCCAACCCAATGGGAAAATGGAAATAAATACATTTTTTTAATTTATTATTTTTCCCTACTAAGGGGGTGATGAAGGGGTTTGATTTACTATTTAAGGGGGTTTTTATGGTTGGCAGCTGTCCGCTAAAAGACGCTTTTTATTGCAAAAATATTTTTGTTTGCATCGCCACTTTTTGGGAGAGCTTAATTTTTCATTTTGGCCCACAGAGTCATGTGATCTATTTTTTGCGGTACGAGTTGACTTTTTTTATTTGTACCATTTTTGAGCAGGGACATTTTTTGATCGCTTTTTATTCGATTTTTTGGGGGTTAAATGAAAAAAAAATCACAATTCATGAATTTTCTTTTGGGGGGGCGTTTTTTATTGTTCCGCGTGTGGTAAAATTGATAAAGCAGTTTTTATTCTTGGGGTCAGTACGATTATGGCGATACCTCATTTAATCATTTTTTTTATGTTTTGGCGCTTTTTTAGAATAAAAAAATTTTATATAAAAAATAATTTTTTTTTGCATCGCTTTATTCTGCGAGCTATAATTTTTTTATTTTTTCGCTGATGATGTGTATGGCGGCTCGTTTTTTGCGGGACAAATGACATTTTCAGCGGTACCATGTTTATATAGGTCCTTTTTGATCACGCGTTATTCCACTTTTTGTTCGGCAGTATGATGATAAAGCATTGATTTTTTGCTTCGTTTTTTTTTTTTTTAAGGGGTTCACTAAAGGGGTTAACTAGTGGGACAGTTTTATAGGGGGGGTCGTTTCGGACGCGGCGATACCAAATATGTGTACTTTTATTGTTTTGTTTTTTTTTTTTTACAGGAAGAAATGAATTTATTGGGGAATATTTTTTTTTTTTTTTTTTTGGATTTTTTTTATAACATGTTTAATTTTTATTTTTTAACTTTTTTCTTTGTCCCAGGTGGGACTCACTGGTATTTTTTCAAATCGCTGGTGTGACAGTGTGCACAGCACACTGTCACACCAGCGATCGCTCAGGCAGTTTCAGCAGGCTTCTCATGCCTGCTCTCAGCAGGCACTGAGGAAGCCGCCTCCCCCCCAGGACCCCGGGGCCATCTTGGATCCGGGGCCTGGGAGGGAGGAAGCCCTCAGAACAGCGCGATCACATCGCGCTGGTCTGAGGTCTCAGGGGGCCGCAGGGGGCCCCCACCCTGCGCCTCCCCCCCTGTGCCCCCATACACCGCGATCATGTTTGATCGCGGTGTCTAGGGTTAATGTGCCGGGAGCGGTCCGTGACCGCTCCCGACACACAGTCATGGTGTCAGCTGTGATAATCAGCTGACACCCGGCGGCGTTAGCTGCGCTCCCCTCAGGAGCGCAGCTGATCGCCTATGACGTACTATCCCATCCATGGGCAGAATGGCACGGGTTTTATGGACGTGATAGTATGTCTAATGTCAGAGAGGGGTTAAAGAAAGAGATCCAAATGATATATATATATATAAATAGTTCAAACCCCGGGGTGAGTCAAAGCGAAACACAGAAAGAAAAAAAATTATTAAACTCAAGACAGAGTTGAGCGATACTTTCCGATATCCAAAAGTATCGGAATCGGAATTTGGTATCGCCGATACACAAAAAATATCGGCGATACCGATACCGATACCGGAAATACAATGTAAGTCTATGGAACAAAATATCGGGAAATTTAAAAAAAACCCATTCTTGCCTTGTTGGTTAATTGTACATGAAGGAAAACAACAAAGAGTAATGTAGAATGTATTGGGGGAGGTTGAGGAGACATTAAAAGGGATAGATGTTTAACCCAATCCAATGGAATAGCATTAATTTTTTTTTTTAGGAAATACGTTCGGATTGACGAAGAAATTGACAGTGTTGTTAACCTTTTTTTATTTTGTCAAATATGTCTGTTTCACAACTTCCATCTTTTCCCACCTTTTTAACTTTTCCCCACACACTTTCCCTTCATAATCTTCAGCAGATCATCTTTCTCATCAAATTTTTCTTCTTTTCCCAACCTTCTTAATCTTCTAAAACTTCTTGCTATTCTCTTTTGTTAACATTAGTTAATTTTCTTATTAAACAGTTAAATTCTTCATATTCTAACTTCTTCATCTCTTCATTCACCTTTTCATCATATTCTTATTTGTGACAGACATTCCTGTACTTGTAATCTGTAAAACTCTGAATTTTCATCCTTCCGTTCTTGCTGTCCACTAAAGATTTTAATTACAACATATTTGTCCACCGTTCAGTTTTGCCTGCAGCAGCATCAGGCATTTTCCAGGGGCACCACGAGGAGGAACGGCCCTCACCCCATACACTGCTTAGTAATCTTCTTCTGCTTAGAATTTAGAGCATATATTTTGCTCTTCATTTTGGTCTTATACTTAATGTTCTTTTTGCTTTTTGATCTTCTGCTTATTTTCTTCTGTCTCTTGTTCTGTATCTTGTAGTTTGTCTTAACCTTCTTTGTCCTGTTGGTGATGGTACAAAAAGCCAATGGAAGTAACGAGGACCACTGACTGTCTGGAACCCTGAGGGTCGGGCAAAGAAGAGCCATGGCACAACCGGGGGACCACTGACGTTCGGGGAAAACGGTTACTAAGGGAGGTACCTGTGCCCCCAAAAGCATACCAAGGACCAGCAACGGCCCTGAACTCGATACCGACATGGAGGCACCAGGCAAAGGCATGCGGAGAACCCCCTGACGGTACTGGAACCCGGATGGGTAGCAGAAGGAAACAAGAGAATGAAATAACGAGGACCAGCCTGACTGTGCTGGAACCCGGGGTCACAGAAGGAAAAGAGCCAATGGGCACAAACCGAGACCAGCTGACGTTACTGGGACACGGTTACTAAGCAGGAGGTACCTGTGCTCCAAAGCACTACCAAGGACCAGCAGACTTCTGGGAACTCGGATACCGACATGGAGGCACCTAGCCAAAGCACTGCGGAGAACCAGCTGACGTTACTGGAACCCGGATGGGTAGCAAGAAGGTACCCATGGAAATTAAAGTTGAGCAGCAGGACTGTTTTGCCGTTCACACAGCAGGGGAACAGCTGACATTACTGAACCCCAGTAACACGGGAGCAAGTGTAGACTGTGCTAACAGCACTTCCGAGAAACAACTGGCGGTGTTGTAGCCCAGGGATGAGAAGAGAACATGTGGAGGCAGCAGATCGTTTGCCGTTACACCAGCAGGGAACAGCTGACATTACTGAACCCCATAACACAGGAGCAAGTGTAGACTGTGCAACAGCACTTCCGAGAAACAACTGGCGGTGTTGTAACCCAGGGATGAGAAGAGAACAGGGTGGAGGCAGCAGGACTGTTTGCCGTTCACACAGCAGGGGAACAGCTGACATTACTGAACCCCAGTAACACAGGAGCAAGTGTAGACTGTGCTAACAGCACTTCCGAGAAACAACTGGCGGTGGTATGTAACCCAGGATGAGAAGAGAACAGGGTGGAGGCAGCAGGACTTTTTGCCGTTCACACAGCAGGGGATCAGCTGACATTACTGAACCCCAGTAACACGGGAGCAAGTGTTAACTGTGCTAACAGCACTTCCGAGAAACAACTGGCGGTGTTGTAACCCAGGGATGAGAAGAGAACTGGGGGAGGCAGCAGGACTGTTTGCCGTCACACAGCAGGGGAACAGCTGACATTACTGAACCCAGTAACACGGGAGCAAGTGTAGACTGTCTAACAGCACTTCCGAAAACAACTGGCGTTGTTGTAGCCCAGGGATGAAAAGAGAACAGGTGGAGGCAGCAGACTGTTGCCGTTCACACAGCAGGGGAACAGCTGACCTTACGAACCCCAGTAACACGGGAGCAAGTGTAGACTGTGCTAACAGCACTTTTCCGAGAAACAACTGGCGGTGTTGTAACCCAGGGATGAGAAGAGAACAGGGTGGAGGCAGCAGGACTTTTTGCCGTTCACACAGCAGGGGAACAGCTGACATACTGAACCCCAGTAACACAGGAGCAAGTGTAGACTGTGCTAACAGCACTTCCGAGAAACAACTGGCGGTGTTGTAAACCCAGGATGAGAAGAGAACAGGGTGGAGCAGCAGGACTTTTTGCCGTTCACACAGCAGGGGAACAGCTGACATTACTGAACCCCAGTAACACAGGAGCAAGTGTAGACGTGCTAACAGCACTTCCGAGAAACAACTGGCGGTGTTGTAACCCAGGGATGAGAAGAGAACAGGGTGGAGGCAGCAGGACTGTTTGCCGTTCACACAGCAGGGGAACAAGCTGACATTACTGAACCCCAGTAACACGGGAGCAAGTGTAACTGTGCTAACAGCACTTCCGAAAAACAACTGGCGGTGTTGTAACCCAGGATGAGAAAGAACATGGTGGAGGCAGCAGGACTGTTTGCCGTTCACACAGCAGGGGAACAGCTGACATTACTGAACCCCAGTAACACGGAGCAAGTGTAGACTGTGCTAACAGCACTTCCGAGAAAACAACTGGCGGTGTTGTAGCCCAGGATGAGAAGAGAACATGGTGGAGGCAGCAGGACTGTTTGCCGTTCACACAGCAGGGGAACAGCTGACATTACTGAACCCCAGTAACACAGGAGCAAGTGTAGACTGTGCTAACAGCACTTCCGAGAAACAACTGGCGGTGTTGTAACCAGGATGAGGAAGAGAACAGGGTGGAGGCAGCAGGACTGTTTGCCGTTCACACAGCAGGGGAACAGCTGACATATACTGAACCCCAGTAACACAGGAGCAAGTGTAGACTGTGCTAACAGCACTTCCGAGAAACAACTGGCGGTGTTGTAACCCAGGGATGAGAAGAGAACAGGTGGAGGCAGCAGGACTTTTTGCCGTTCACACAGCAGGGGAACAGCTGACATTACTGAACCACAGTAACACGGGAGCAAGTGTAGACTGTGCTAACAGCACTTCCGAGAAACAACTGGCGGTGTTGTAGCCCAGGGATGAGAAGAGAACATGGTGGAGCAGCCAGGACTGTTTGCCGTTCACCAACAGCAGGGGAACAGCTGACATTACTGAACCCCAGTAACACAGGAGCAAGTGTAGACTGTGCTAACAGCACTTCCGAAAACAACTGGCGGTGTTGTAACCCAGGGATGAGAAGAGAACAGGGTGGAGGCAGCAGGACTGATTGCCGTTCACCACAGCAGTGGAACAGCTGACATTACTGAACCCCAGTAACACAGGAGCAAGTGTAGACTGTGCTAAACACACTTCCGAGAAACAACTGGCGGTGTTGTAACCCAGGGATGAGAAGAAGAAACAGGGTGGAGGCAGCAGACTTTTTGCCGTTCACACAGCAGGGGATCAGCTGACAATTACTGAAACCCCAGTAACACGGGAGCAAGTGTTAACAGTGCTAACAGCACTTCCGAGAAACAACTGGCGGTGTTGTAACCCAGGGATGAGAAGAGAACATGGTGGAGGCAGCAGGACTGTTTGCCGTTCACACAGCAGGGGAACAGCTGACATTACTGAACCCCAGTAACACGGGAGCAAGTGTAGACTGTGCTAACAGCACTTCCGAGAAACAACTGGCGGTGTTGTAGCCCAGGGATGAGAAGAGAACAATGGTGGAGGCAGCAGGACTGTTTGCCGTTCACAACAGCAGGGAACAGCTGACATTACTGAACCCCAGTAACACAGGAGCAAGTGTAGACTGTGCTAACAGCACTTCCGAGAAACAACTGGCGGTGTTGTAACCCAGGGATGAGAAGAGAACAGGTGGAGGCAGCAGGACTGTTTGCCGTTCACACAGCAGGGGAAACAGCTGACATTACTGAACCCCAGTAACACAGGAGCAAGTGTAGACTGTGCTAACAGCACTTCCGAGAACAACTGGCGGTGTTGTAACCCAGGGATGAGAAGAGAACAGGGTGGAGGCAGCAGGACTTTTTGCCGTTCACACAGCAGGGGATCAGCTGACATTACTGAACCCCAGTAACACGGGAGCAAGTGTTAACTGTGCTAACAGCACTTCCGAGAAACAAACTGGCGGTGTTGTAACCCAGGGATGAGAAGAAAAACAGGGTGGAGGCAGCAGGACTGTTTGCCGTTCACACAGCAGGGGAACAGCTGACATTACTGAACCCCAGTAACACAGGAGCAAGTGTAGACTGTGCTAACAGCACTTCCGAGAAACAACTGGCGGTGTTGTAACCCAGGGATGAGAAGAGAACAGGGTGGAGGCAGCAGGACTTTTTGCCGTTCACACAGCAGGGAACAGCTGACATTACTGAACCCCAGTAACACAGGAGCAAGTGTAGACTGTGCTAACAGCACTTCCAAGCAACAACTGGCGGTGTTGGAGCCCAGGGTCAAGGAGGATGTTTAAATACTAGATCAAGTATTTTCCTTGTTACGTGTCAATTAAAAATGTCTATACTCCAAACAAGAGAAATATAACCTTTAGTACCATAAGATGATGATTTTACTTTAAAAAATATATGTAAATTAATAATTGACAAACATAAACGCATACATTAACATGTTGAAAAGCAATGCAAACCACAATAAAAATCGGTTAAATAATCTGCTATAGGTTTTAAAAAAAGCATACAAGTACATATCAGAATCCATTAATGATGGATAAGTAACAGTATGTACAACCATTTTCATTTGCTGAATAATATCACTAAAAAGTTTTTAAAAATATCTAAAATTTCCATCATGTAATACTGATAATTATGTGCCAATCATTTATATTAACAAAAAAAACCTTTAAAAAGTGCATAGTGAAAACAGCTATTTATGCCTGACTGTGGATTTGCAAGCATGACAACGGATAGATAAGGTATATATAGATGAGACTGCATAGCCACAGATGGTGAATGGCGATGTAATACTGTACCTCAATAAAGTGTGCGTTACTACTACATCCTTTTTTTTTATATAGCTTTATAAAAGGTACGTGCATGTATGCTTTGCGCCTTTGTTTGGACGCACAGACTGGCTTCCTGCTGTGACGCGTTGGGTATTGGAGCGTCTGTGCGTCTTATGACGCAGACTAACATTCACGGTGCGCATCGTTCATCATCGCAAGCGTACCGACAACACAAAGGCGTTGTCATGACTGCTTTACTCAGTAAACATGCACCTATGATGAAACATACACGCATGTGCCCTATTACATAACAAGCTACAAGAAAAATGCGTGTGAGGTGTGACACAGCTGTTTTGTTAAGGTACAGTAATTATATCGACATTGTACAGGTGTCGCTATTCATCTGAAAAATAGATATCATTCACCTATTCTATCAGTTGTCGTTCTTTCAGCACCACTTACAGGTATATATTTTGCATTGTGACTATGCACTATTGACTTTACCAAGGTAATGCATGATTTTTGTTAGCGATTATCATGTTTACATGAAGGACCTTTATGATATGGGCTGTTAACTTTCTAATCAAATATGTATTTTTAAAATGACACAAATATAAGTAATGTTGAAGAGGACTATTCCTACATGCATTGTTTGCACAATATTACAGGTGTACATCACGTCCCTTAATCAACATTGGATATTAATATTTACTTGTATGCTTTTATTTCAAAGGCAAGAACACTGAAGTATAACCTTCGCACTGCAGCAGTTGTCAAAGTTCAACCCACATTATGCACTTCCAACATTGCAGTATTTGAGTCCATCATGATGTGAGTTGGATTTGTCTAAGCTATGGACAAGGTTGACCATCAGTATCCTATAGCATAAGTAGGCTTTTGTGTTTGCATTTGTTTTCGACATGTGCATATCTGTAATAATATGTCACAATTATTTTGTTACAGATTTGTGACAAAGACAAATCATTTTATGGTTTGAAAGTTGACGTTTCAAATGTTTTACAGCTTAGAAATCATGGTGTAGCCTCATATCTATGTGTAGCACTAGACACTTTGAGATGTCATTTTTTTTTTTTCACCATGATTAGGTAGCTAGCAGTAATTTTTGCCAGACACACAGCAGGGGAACAGCAGGCGTTTACTGAACCCCCACAAACACATCAGCGATTGTTTTCATCTGTGCATCTAACACTTCTGAGCAGCAACTGGCGCTGTTGAAGCCCAGGGTCAAGGAGGGTGTAGGCAGAGGCCTAGTATGAGACGTTTGAAGTTGAAGTTGTAGTTAGCAGCAGTAATTTTTGCCAGACACACAGCAGGGAACAGCAGGCGTTACTGAACCCCCACAAAAAACATCAGCGATTGTTTTCATCTGTGCATCTAACACTTCTGAGCAGCAACTGGCGCTGTTGAAGCCCAGGTCAAGGAGGGTGTAGGCAGAGGCCTAGTATGAGACGTTTGAAGTTGAAGTTGTAGTTAGCAGCAGTAATTTTTTGCCAGACACATAGCAGGGAACAGCAGGCGTTACTGAACACCCACAAACACATCAGCGATTGTTTTCATCTGTGCAATCTAACACTTCTGAGCAGCAACTGGCGCTGTTGAAGCCCAGGGCCCAAGGAGGGTGTAGGCAGAGGCCTGTATGACTAGTATGAGACGTTTGAAGTTGAAGTTGTAGTTAGCAGCAGTAATTTTTGCCAGACACACAGCAGGGGAACAGCAGGCGTTACTGAACCCCACAAACACATCAGCGATTGTTTTCATCTGTGCATCTAACACTTCTGAGCAGCAACTGGCGCTGTTGAAGCCCAGGGTCAAGGAGGGTGTAGGCAGAGGCCTAGTATGAGACGTTTGAAGTTGAAGTTGTATTAGCAGCAGTAATTTTTGCCAGACACACAGCAGGGGAACAGCAGGCGTTACTGAACCCCACAAACACATCAGCGATTGTTTTCATCTGTGCATCTAACACTTCTGAGCAGCAACTGGCGCTGTTGAAGCCCAGGGTCAAGGAGGGTGTAGGCACAAAATATTGAGTTATTGCCTTGTTACGTGGCCATTGCAAATGTATGTACTTCAAACAAGAATAAATGAACTTTTACTACAACAATAAAATGATAAATTTCAATTACAAGAATAGAAAAATATTTATACTTGACAGTCCTCTGTGGTTGATAACGTTTAATGGCTAACTGAAAATATGGTAACAAATTCAAAGCTTTCGAGACTACTCAGGTGTCTTCATCAGGCTAAGAGTAAAGCCAAAAATGAAGAATCACATATTTCTACACACAACAGGACACAGGAATAGCTAAGACAAGTGAGGGAGGGACAAGTGAGGGGAGACCGGCAACAAAAAGGAGAACAAGGATGAATTATCAGCGCCACACAATCACAGATAAATTAATGAATTTACCTGTGGCAAAAGACTTTTGTATGCCCGGTCATAGCATCATGGATATGGAATTACTGGTATTAAAATATAACTTCAAATATGAGAAACGTACAAAGGTTTCAGAATATAAGCTCATCATGACCTTTGACACTGTTAGTGATGGAATGAATAGATCACATGGATTTATGTCATTCTATATCAATTAAGGAATCTGCGTCTATGCCCTTCCAGGGTCATGAAAACCCAAAAAAATACGCCAATGAGAGGGCAATCAAACTTTCTATCCTTATCTAGGAACTGTTCCAATATTTATGTTCATCCCTGTGAGATAATGACAGTTCTGATACACGTCACTTACTTGTCTTACCTATTGCACTATTCCTGTGTCCTGTTGTGTATAGAAATATGTGATGCTTAATTTTTTTAGTTAGTCTTTCCCTGATGAAGAGACGTGAGTAGCCTTGAAGCTTGCAATTTGTTTCCATCTTTTCAGTTATCCATTAAAAGGTATCAACCACTGCTGACTCTGAAGTCTAAATATTTTTCTATCTACTGGCTAACACGGTACAAAGATACACATGTTTTCTAATTTCAAGAAGGAAAAATAAAGAAAATACAAATATAAACGCATATATGCACATGCCAAAAATAAATGGAACAACACAACACCCAAAAAATTGGTAACAAAATATAGTGTTGTAAATTTAAGAATAAAAGTCAATTTTTTTTTTTTATGAATAATGCTTAAGGAACGCTATGTTAAACCATAACCTAGTGAAGACAATGGATTTTGTAATAGTCACTCATCATCATCATCGCAAATTTTATGTGACAGTCACAGACATTTCAATTATTTAAGTTCATAAAATCGTAACTTTCTATAGCATGTATGACATGTCCAGCATGGACTCATCAATGTGATTGATGACACAATAATGTACGATAAAAAATAACCATTTAAAAAAACATTAGGCATTGTTTGTCACAATTTAAGTGTGTGCCTGCAAGTGTAGGTGAAACAAAGGCTACGGATAGCAAAGGTATATTCTATGTCTGTATCAGACAGTGGACAGCCTCTGATGGGTAATGCCGATGTTATACTGTACGTCAATAAAGTCTGCGGCTGAAATCATGCATTTTTTGCTTGTAGAGTGTTGAAGAGGGTAAAAGAATGTCTGGTTGCGCAAAGCTTTATCCGTCAACACTACCTTCCTACTGTCACGCGTAGGGTAGGGTAGCGTGTGGCAATTAGCTGACTATAAAATGTGAGGTTAGGCTGCGTTATTGCGCACTAGGGACTCAAAAAAAAATACAGCAGTAATAATTTAATGTGTAATACTCCACCTATGACAAACAAAAAAATTACGTTCCCTCTTTAACAATGTACAAGACTAACAAGCCTAATGGTTGACGCTGACTTAATTGAGATACAGTATTACATCAACATTGTCCATGAGTAACTATGCACTGTGATACCTATATACCAGTATTAATTTATATCTCTTGTGGTTGTTTCAACAGCACTTGCAGGTATAACTACCTATTGTCAGTATGCATGATGCACTTTCTAGATGTAATAATTTATTATTGGACATTATTACCATGTTTACATGCTGGCCATTTCATATATGGTGTTTGAAGTTACAGTTGGCATCAGTATGTGTATTTTATAATGTCTGTCATAAATAAAACTCGTGATGATGATGATGAGGATTTAATGATTCGTACATCCATTGACTGCATTATCTTACAGGTACAGATAAAGTTCCTTAAAAAGCATTAATTCATAAGTCTGAAATGTACTTTTATGCATTAATTTCAAAATGTGAAGAGTAGACTATGTTTTATTTTTTGTTACCATTTCTAATAGACATGTGCAGATATGCGCTGTGATGACAAATTATTATTTGTCCATATTTGTCATAAAAATTTATCATTCTAGGCCTGCAAAACTTCACAATTTCATGTTTTCAGCATAACAAGCAGGGTGACGGCTCTTCCCTATTTGGAGCATGTTGGTCATGTGTTTTTCTGTCCATGTGTCACGAACAGGAGACTTCTTGCCGTTCACACAGCAGGGGAACAGCTGGCGTTACTGAACCCCACTAACAGTAGAGCTTGTGTTTTGTTCTGTGGACACGACACTTCTGAGCAGCAACTGGCAGTGTTGGAGCCCAGGGAGTAGAGTTCAGGTGGTAGAAAGATGAACATAAAAGGAGACATGGATAACGTTGCGAACCAGTTATTTAATCTGAAAACGGACAGACAAATTCTGGCGAGATCCATGCCTTGTTCATTTTCAGAAAAGTAAGCCGGTCTACATTATCGGAGGATAGTCGCATGCGACGGTCTGTTAGTACACCACCTGCAGCACTAAAGACGCGCTCCGATAATACACTGGCAGCAGGGCAAGCCAGCACCTCCAATGCATACTGGCTAAGCTCTGGCCATGTATCCAGCTTAGAGACCCAAAACTTGAATGGGGAAGAGCCATCTGGGAGTACACTGAGAGGCAAAGCCAAGTAGTCTGTCACCATCTGACGGATACGTTGCCTCCCGCTGACTGGAGCCCTCTCGGATGGTGTAGACATTTGTGGCGCTGCCACAAAACTTTGCCACATTTTTAACATACTGGTCTTTCCCTGTGCAGAGGCACTGCGTGTGCTCCCTCTTGTTGCAGAGCTCTCTACACTGCCTCGACGCACAGAGCTGCTTTGTAAAGCAGTAGCAGCAGCAGTGCTCTCGGCAGTAAGGTAGAACATTAGGGATTGCACCAGTGTGTCTTGGTACTCCCGCATTTTACGCTCCCGGTTCAACGGTGTGATGAGGCTTTTGACGTTGTCCCGGTAGCGAGGGTCTAGGAGGGTGTACACCCAATAATCAGACGTCGTGAGAATGTGGGCGATGCGGCGGTCGTTTCTTAGGCACTGCAGCATGAAATCAACCATGTGCTGCAGACTCCCAACTGGCAAAGAAACGCTGTCCTCTGCAAGAGGCGTTATCTCTGCCTGCTCTGCATCACCCCACCCTCGCTCTACATACTGACTAGAGCGTTGTGTACCTCCCTCTGGAGCGATGTCTTCCTCCTCCATTGACTCCTCCTCCTCATCCTCCTCACAAAGTGAGCCCTGCCCAGCCCTTTGTGAGGAACCACGTTGCGCTGACTTTCCAGAAGGTGATGGAATTTGTGACTCCTCATCCTCCACCTCTTCCAAAACCTCATCCCTTATGCTTGCAGTGTTTTTTGAAGCAGGCAGATAAGGGGGACAGTCAGGCTGACTAGTGCATCATCTGCACTCGCCATCCGCGTTGACTCATCAAACGCACGCAAAACGTGGCACATGTCCTTCATAGTGGCCCACTCATTAATGGTGAAGTGTGGACGGCGCAAATTGCGTGTTGATTGCGCCTGATGCAGCTGATACTCCATAACTGCTGGCTGCTGCTCACACAACCGCTCCAACATATGTAACGTTGAATTCCACCTGGTGGATACGTCACATATGATGCGATGTTCAGGAAGGCGCAATCTGTGTTGCAGAGCTGCAATGCGCGATCTGGCCATGCTGGAACGTCGCAAGTGAGCGCACTCTAGGCGGACCTTGTGCAGCAGTGCATCAAGATCCGGATAGTCCCTCAAAAAACTCTGCACGACCAAGTTGAGCACATGTGCCAGACATGGTATGTGAGTGAGTTTGCCAAGGCCCAGAGCTGCCACCAGATTTCGGCCATTGTCACACACTACCAAGCCTGGCTGGAGATTCGCTGGCAAAAACCACACGTCGCTCTCCTGCTTGATGGCATTCCAGACCTCCTGCGCTGTGTGGCTTCGATTCCCCATGGGAATTAATTTCAGAACGGCCTGTTGCCGTTTGGCCACGGCTGTGCTCATATCGGTCGCATCAGGTAAGCGTCCACGGGTCCATGTGGAGGTAGACCATGACGGCTCCTGCAGCGATGATTCTGAGGAACTGGAGTAGGAGGAGGAGTCAATGTGGACAGACTTTATTCCGGAAATCCTTGGAGTTGGCAGAACACGTACAGCGCCACTCGCAAGATGTGTACCCGGCTCCACAACATTCACCCAATGGGCAGTGAGTGAAAGGTATCGTCCCTGGCCATGGGTACTGGTCCACGCATCGGTGGTCAGGTGGACCTTGCTACTGATGGCGTTTAGTAGCGCATGTTTAATTTTTGCCTCAACATGCTTTTGCAGACCAGGGACGGCTTGCCTGCTGAAATAAAATCGGCTGGGCACATTGTATTGTGGGACTGCCAATGCCATTAATTCACGGAAACTGTCAGTCTCCACCAGCCTGAATGACAGCATTTCAAGGGACAGGAGTTTTGCAATGCCAGCATTCAGAGCCTGTGCTCGTGGATGGTTTGCCGAGTATGGCCGTCTTTTCTCCCATGCCTGTGCTACCGATGGCTGTTTTGTGGCCTGGGTGTGTGAGGATGACAGGGAACTTGCAGCTGTGGGTGGAATAACACTGTGTCTCTGGACAACAGTGACAGAGGTTCTTCCATGGCGATCCTGTGAGGAAGCCGAACCAGCTGTGTGTGAACTGGAGGAAGAGGCTCCAACACGAGCTGAAGATGTAGGTGCTGCTGTAGGTTGGCCTACATCTCCAGTGTGTCTTTGTAACTCAACAAAGTGCTTTGACCGCACATGTTTCCACATATTTGTTGTATTAAGGTTACTGACACTTTTACCTCTTTTAATTTTTTGATTACACAGCTTGCATTTGACATAGCAAATATCATCTGCAACTGTATCAAAAAAGGACCACGCAGAGCAAGTCCTGGGAGCGCCCGGTTTGGCTGTTGGAAGAGAACTGCTCCGAACGGGTGCCAAACTGGAGGCTACAGGCAAGCGAGTCTGCAGCCTACCTCTCCCTACTGTTTGGACCGTTGGGGCAATCTCTTCCTCAGAGCTGCTCCCACCACCTTCCTGTTCCTCACGCCATGTTGGGTCTTGGACCTCATCATCTCCACCACTACCCTCTTCCAACACCTGCTGTTGTTGGGTGGTCTGGCCAGCACCATGCTCAACAGAAACTGGCAACTGAGTCTCATCATCATCAGATGCGTTCTGCGGTGTGCTGACCATCGGCACTGGCTCACCCGCCTCTTCAGATTCAGAGAGACACAGCTGTTGCGCATCACTGCATACTGCCTCTTCTTCACATTCCAGAATGCTGCTTGGCTGGGCCCCTGTTTGCAAGCCAACAGATTCTGAGAACAGAAGCAGAGACTCAGCTGGCTCCTGTACAGAGCTCTCTGACTGCCTGGGCAATTTGGCAGGCGGTGAAGAGACTGATGGTTGTTCAACAGTGCTGTGGTCCTGAGAGGAGGTGGAAGCTATTGAAGTCGATGCATTGGCTGCCATCCAACCAACAACGGCTTCAATTTGTTCTTCACGCAGCAGGGGGGTACGCTGAGCTCCTACAAAAGTGCGCATAAAGGAACGCTCACGGGGAAAACTGGTGGATGCTGTGTCACTGGGTGCGGCAGCAGCCACAGAATCCCCACGTCCTCTCCCTGCTGCAAATCCACGGCCTCGACCACGACCACGTGCCTTACTCACTGACTTCTTCATCTTGGTAGATTGATAAAGAAAGTCAGAAAAGTTATAAGGCCTAAGTGTGGTTATTCCTCACAGACTACAGTGAACCCTGCAGACAACTGTTCAGTATCTGTGAAAGGCCCCTTTGTGTACTTCTATAGTGTTTGCAATCAATGTATTGTATACAGATGGAAGCGCGTCACACTAATAGATTAGATTTTTTTCCACTAAAATGGAGCAGCACCAATTAGAGAAAAATGTGAAGGATGAGGCAGTGACACACGCTCAGCAGACTACAACCGGCAGTGGTTGAAGAACAAACTGGAGCGTAATCTGCACTCACAAAATGAAAAGCTCACAGACTACAGTGAACACTGAAACACAACTGTTCAGTAGCTGTTAAAGGCCCCTTTGTGTACTTCTATAGTGTTTGCAACCAATGTATTGTATACGGATGGAAGCGCGTCACACTAATAGATTAGATTTTTTTTCCACTAAAATGGAGCAGCACCAATTAGAGAAAAATGTGAAGGATGAGGCAGTGACACACGCTCAGCAGACTACAACCGGCAGTGGTTGAAGAACAAACTGGAGCGTAATCTGCACTCACAAAATGAAAAGCTCACAGTCTACAGTGAACACTGAAACACAACTGTTCAGTAGCTGTTAAAGGCCCCTTTGTGTACTTCTATAGTGTTTGCAACCAATGTATTGTATACGGATGGAAGCGCGTCACACTAATAGATTAGATTTTTTTCCACTAAAATGGAGCAGCACCAATTAGAGAAAAATGTGAAGGATGAGGCAGTGACACACGCTCAGCAGACTACAACCGGCAGTGGTTGAAGAACAAACTGGAGCGTAATCTGCACTCACAAAATGAAAAGCTCACAGACTACAGTGAACACTGAAACACAACTGTTCAGTAGCTTTTAAAGGCCCCTTTGTGTACTTCTATAGTGTTTGCAACCAATGTATTGTATACGGATGGAAGCGCGTCACACTAATAGATTAGATTTTTTTCCACTAAAATGGAGCAGCACCAATTAGAGAAAAATGTGAAGGATGAGGCAGTGACACACGCTCAGCAGACTACAACCGGCAGTGGTTGAAGAACAAACTGGAGCGTAATCTGCACTCACAAAATGAAAAGCTCACAGACTACAGTGAACACTGAAACACAACTGTTCAGTAGCTGTTAAAGGCCCCTTTGTGTACTTCTATAGTGTTTGCAACCAATGTATTGTATACGGATGGAAGCGCGTCACACTAATAGATTAGATTTTTTTCCACTAAAATGGAGCAGCACCAATTAGAGAAAAATGTGAAGGATGAGGCAGTGACACACGCTCAGCAGACTACAACCGGCAGTGGTTGAAGAACAAACTGGAGCGTAATCTGCACTCACAAAATGAAAAGCTCACAGACTACAGTAAACCCTGCAGACAACTGTTCTGTAGCTGTGAAAGGCTCCTTTCTGTACTTCTATAGTGTTTGCAACCAATGTATTGTATACGGATGGAAGCACGTCACACTAATAGATTTGATTTTTTTCTAATATAATGGAGCTGCACCAATTCCACAAAATAAAATAAAAAAAAAAAGTCAGTGACACGTGCAGATGCCTACAAACAGCGGTGGATGCAGAGCAAACTGCAGCGTCACCTGCACTGTCACACACACACCTTGCACAGAGCTGTTAAAACAACACTGGCAAAATGAAGCTTTACACAGTGGTTGGTAAACTAGCCTGCCTCAAGCACAGTAGTACACAAAATCGCAATATCTAACTGTCCCTCAGAGTGAGCAGAGTAGCGTTCTGTCCCTAACTGAGTTCACAGCACAGTGACGCTAAAATGGCTGCGGCGCCTTTTATAGTGCATTCTGACATCATTTCAGCAGCCAATCACAGCCATGCCATTAGTTAAGATGACCGCAGCATTACAGGATGTGCCCACACTTCATAAGATTCATCATTGGCTGACTAACATCACATTGCCTCTCAAAGAATTATGGGAACTTCCGATTCCGGTATACGATATTGAAAAAGTATCGGAATTAAGTATCGGAATTCCGATAACGCGAATATCGGCCGATACCCGATACTTGCGGTATCGGAATGCTCAACACTACTCAAGACGGCAGAAAACACCCTCCTAATAAAGCTGGAGAGTGTACCACGGATGACGCACTGTTTATCAAAATAGGGTGACAAGATAAAAATCTGGAGGTGAACAAAGCAAATGGTCTAAATATATGACTAAAGAAGGTAATTATATGACAACACCAAAATGTGAATAATAGGCTGCATAAAAAACGCACACTAAGAGCGTTTAAGAAATATATTAATAGTGGTAAATGGAATCATGTGATAGGTCTAACAGTGTGCTCAAAATGAAACATATGGCATATGCTGTGGTAAGAGTGTTAATGTGAAGTAGGCGCAAATGGTAATAACACAAAGACCCCACTAGGGTAACCAGAAGGGCTGAGGCAAAAGATTCACCGTAAGTAAATCAATAATAGTGAAAAAAGGTCCAAATGAGGAAACCAGAAAAAAATATATAAAGTGAAACAGAATTTATCTGAAAAAATGGGGAGTGAGCCGAGTCCTTGGAGGTCCAGTAATAGTTCCTTGCTGCAAAGCAGGCCAGTGACGGAGAGCTGTCCCGGCCGGAGACGCTCTCACGCCGAATCTGGGTGTGCAGAGATGGAAGCAGGAAGTGAAGGCGCGGCGGAGGCCGCGTCTGACGTCGGTGGAGCTCAGGGTTCGGGTCACGTGACTTCAGTAAGTCACGTGGTGCCCCAGCAGAAGTCCGGGAAAATTAAAATAATAAAAAACAAAAAACAAAAGGATGATGTGCTTAAAGAGCCGTTCCTACGCGTTTCAGAATCATCGGATTCCTTCCTCAGGGATGGCTCTTCTAGCACAGAAGCATATATTTATATCGTCCATCAATTAGTTAGGAGCCAATGGTTAAATGGTCCTCATTAATAAGGTTAACTCCTTATGTCCCGTGATGAAAATGATCTAGTGGTGGTAATAGCGTTTATTCAAAGGCAAAAAGTTCTATATCATTGTTCAATCCCCTTGGTTTTAGGGTATCCAATTAAAAAATCCAGCGGGTTTCTTCTCTTGACATTTGTTTAATAAAGTCACCTTTTCGCCAGTCTCTTGTGACTTTTTTTATTCCTGTAATTTTTATGCCCTCCGTTGATCCCTTATGGTTTATTTTAAAATGTCTAGATAAGGGATGGTCATCAAATTTGTTCCTAATGTTGCGGAGATGTTCTCCAATGCGCTTACGTAGAGGGCGTATTGTTCTGCCCACGTAAATTTTATGGCATGGACATTCAATTGCGTATATGACACCTGTTGAGGAACAACTAATATAATCCCTAATGGGGAACTCAGTTCCATTCTGGGTGTTAATAGATTTTTTCTGTTAAGTTTCAGCGTTTTGCACATTTTGCAGTTTTTGCAAGGGTAAAAACCCGTTATAGCTTTATTGAAAGGGACGGTCGGTCCCTTTTTATGATATATTTGTTTGGTATTACATACCGTTGGTGCAATGATGTTACCAATATTCCTAGCTTTTCTAAATATAAATTGTGGATAGTTGGAGATTTTATCACCAATAACTTTGTCCTCCTTCAGAAGTGTTTTTTTATAATCCGTTTAAAAAGGTGAGTATTGGAATTGTATTGAGTAATGAAGGGACCGAAATTGTATCAGAGATTAATGGATTTTCAATTATTCTAGGATTAGTATCCTGGAGCAGAGTTTCTCTAGGGATATATTTAATGTTCCTCTTGGTGTCCATTAAATTATTATAGTCATGACCTTTGTTTTGAAATTTTCTCATCAATGTATCTGCTTCCATATCATCTACAAGATTCAATAAATTTGAAGCCTTCATAGGCATTAAACAATTCATGAGGAAGTTAGCCCTAAAAAAATATTTTTTCAAAAAAACTATAAATTCTACCTCAGAACCTACAGTACTAGTAGATGGGACAACGACCAACTATACAGGACTTAAAGCTAAATCCAAATTCCATCCAATTAATGAATATTCTGAGGCGTTTAACTCTTTTCAAAAAAGCGTTATCTATGACCTCAAGAAAATTAGTGATAAAAAATGTTCCAAATACAAACAATCTCACGATAAGTGAACGTAATGCTATTCTAAATTTACAACGAAATAAAGACATTGTCATTCTTCCAGCAGACAAAGGAGGTAGTATTGTTATACTAGACCAATCCCAGTATGAAAAGGAATGTCAACGCATTTTAGGTGACACGAAAACGTATAAAAGTTCAACGGAGGATCCCACCATTAATTTCACTGTTGAACTAAAACAACTAATAACTAAAGGAATATTAAGCAAACAGGAGTTTGACTATATTAATACTCCACAACCAAGAACTGCAGTGTTCTATTACCTACCGAAAATCCATAAAGATATGCAGAATCCACCAGGTCGCCCTATAATTTCAGGGATTGGCAATTTGACGTCCAGTCTATCGCACTATGTGGACTGTCATTTACAGAAACTGGTGCCAGACCTTCCAGCCTACCTTAAAGATAGTAGGCATATTCTTCAGATTTTAAATGAATTTCAATGGGACAATAACTTTATTATGGGTACTTTAGACATCACATCTCTATATACAGTGATCCAACATGACAAAGGCCTTGAAGCCTTGACCCATTTTTTAAATTTAGATCAAACTATGCCCAATGACAATATTGATTTTATTAAAGAGTGCGCCTTGTTCATTTTAACGCACAACTCTTTCCAACACAAGGAGAACTACTATACCCAGCAATGGGTACAGCCATGGGGACCAGGTTCGCGCTCAGTTACGCCAATCTGTACGTGGGTAGATGGGAACACTTCAACATCTACCAAGGGGGTGTTCTGCGCGCGGACCTGGCCCTATGGCTACGTTTTATCGATAACATATTTTTTATTTGGAAAGATGGAGAAGAATCTCTAAATATGTTTTTAAGTGAAATTAATAAAAACGATTTTTATCTTCATTTTAATGCCACAACGAGCCGGGCCAATTTACATTTTTTAGATTTAGATATCTCCATCAAACGGGGCACCATTCAGACTAAAACTTATATGAAGCCCACAGACTCCAACAGCTATATAGCTACGAATAGTTCCATCTACCTAGATGGCTTCTTAATGTTCCAAGGAGTCAATTTTTAAGGTTACACAGAAACTGCTCCAACATATTAGATTATGATATGGAAGCAGATACATTGATGAGAAAATTTCAAAACAAAGGTTATGACTATAATAATTTAATGGACACCAAGAGGAACATTAAAGATATCCCTAGAGAAACTCTGCTCCAGGATACTAATCCTAGAATAATTGAAAATCCATTAATCTCTGATACAATTTCGGTCCCCTTCATTACTCAATACAATTCCAATACTCACCTTTTTAAACGGATTATAAAAAAACACTTCTGAAGGAGGACAAAGTTATTGGTGATAAAATCTCCAACTATCCACAATTTATATTTAGAAAAGCTAGGAATATCGGTAACATCATTGCACCAACGGTATGTAATACCAAACAAATATATCATAAAAAGGGACCGACCGTCCCTTTCAATAAAGCTATAACGGGTTTTTACCCTTGCAAAAACTGCAAAATGTGCAAAACGCTGAAACTTAACAGAAAAAAATCTATTAACACCCAGAATGGAACTGAGTTCCCCATTAGGGATTATATTAGTTGTTCCTCAACAGGTGTCATATACGCAATTGAATGTCCATGCCATAAAATTTACGTGGGCAGAACAATACGCCCTCTACGTAAGCGCATTGGAGAACATCTCCGCAACATTAGGAACAAATTTGATGACCATCCCTTATCTAGACATTTTAAAATAAACCATAAGGGATCAACGGAGGGCATAAAAATTACAGGAATAAAAAAAGTCACAAGAGACTGGCGAAAAGGTGACTTTATTAAACAAATGTCAAGAGAAGAAACCCGCTGGATTTTTTAATTGGATACCCTAAAACCAAGGGGATTGAACAATGATATAGAACTTTTTGCCTTTGAATAAACGCTATTACCACCACTAGATCATTTTCATCACGGGACATAAGGAGTTAACCTTATTAATGAGGACCATTTAACCATTGGCTCCTAACTAATTGATGGACGATATAAATATATGCTTCTGTGCTAGAAGAGCCATCCCTGAGGAAGGAATTCGATGATTCTGAAACGCGTAGGAACGGCTCTTTAAGCACATCATCCTTTTGTTTTTTATTATTTTAATTTTCCCGGACTTCTGCTGGGGCACCACGTGACTTACTGAAGTCACGTGACCCGAACCCTGAGCTCCACCGACGTCAGACGCGGCCTTCACTTCCTGCTTCCATCTCTGCACACCCAGGTTCGGCGTGAGAGCGTCTCCGGCCGGGACAGCTCTCCGTCACTGGCCTGCTTTGCAGCAAGGAACTATTACTGGACCTCCAAGGACTCGGCTCACTCCCCATTTTTTCAGATAAGTTCTGTTTCACTTTATATATTTTTTTCTGGTTTCCTCATTTGGACCTTTTTTTCACTATTATTGATTTACTTACGGTGAATCTTTTGCCTCAGCCCTTCTGGTTACCCCTAGTGGGGTCTTTGTGTTATTACCATTTGCGCCTACTTCACATTAACACTCTTACCACAGCATATGCCATATGTTTCATTTTGAGCACACTGTTAGACCTATCACATGATTCCGTTTACCACTATTAATATATTTCTTAAACACTCTTAGTGTGCGTTTTTTATGCAGCCTATTATTCACATTTTGGTGTTGTCATATAATTACCTTCTTTAGTCATATATTTAGACCATTTGCTTTGTTCACCTCCAGATTTTTATCTTGTCACCCTATTTTGATAAACAGTGCGTCATCCGTGGTACACTCTCCAGCTTTAGTAGGAGGGTGTTTTCTGCCGTCTTGAGTTTAATAATTTTTCTTTCTGTGTTTTGCTTTGACTCACCCCAGGGTGAACTATTTATATATACTATATATCATTTGGATCTCTTTCTTTAAAAATATTCTCTTTTTAGCCATCTTGAAAAAGGCGCACTCTTACCTGGCACGATTTTCTGCATCTCTTTCTTCAATCAATAATACCCCTCCTTTTTTGAATATCCTAATCACAGGTAATTGATTTGATTGGTTTTATTAGTTACTGTTGCTATACTATAATCACAGCGCGAGTATCTATATATCCATTTCTGTCAGATCTAGATGACTTTGTTTCACATCCATGGTGCTGGTGTTTAGAGACCAAAGGCCACCATACACCTCAGATTAACATCAGCCTAAACTGCCAATATAATATGACTAGCTTGGCCTGTGTGCACATTGGTCACACAATGGTCGTCGGGAGCGCAAGCAATTTCAGAAAAAGCAAGCTGGTCAAATGTAAAAGTATTTTATGAGATGATGAACACAGACAGGTATTTATATATATTGTAGATTGGTAATACAATAAATTGGTTTGATAAGTAGAGGCCAAAAAATGTCTTTCGGTGGAGGTGCCACCTGGAGGTCATTGTTTCTTTCTGCAGGTTTATGAAAATAAATGTTTAAACTGTATGTAGCCCTCCGTCACATACAATATCGGTTCTAACGAGTTCACATACAATGTGACTGTCAGGCGCAGGCTAGAAAAATACCTATAATATCTAATGTTTGCAATTTCAGTCCTCTAAAAGTGATCAGTGACCTTCATAGGGATGTAATAAAAGAGACTACACATAATCAGGTGAAAAAAAACAACGTGCAAAAAAAAAAAAAACATTTACTTAACATAAAACTAGTAACTCTGAAATACAAACATTTCAAAACTCCCGCCAAATAGTCCCCAGTTCGACTCTGTCAAAAAACTCCACAAAGAAAATTTATGGAAACAAACTTAATTTTAACCCCTTCACCCCCAAGGGTGGTTTGCACGTTAATGATCGGGCCAATTTTTACAATTCTGACCACTGTCTCTTTATGAGGTTATAACTCTGGAACCCTTCAACGGATCTTTGCAATTCTGAGACTGTTTTCTCGTGACATATTGTACTTCACGTTAGTGGTAAAATTTCTTCGATATACCTTGCGTTTATTTTTGAAAAAAATGCAAATATGGCGAAAATTTTGAAAATTTTCCAATTTTCAAACTTTGAATTTTTTTCCCCTTAAAACAGAGAGATATGTCACACAAAATAGTTATGAAATAACATTTCCCACATGTCTACTTTACATCAGCACAATTTTGGAACCAAATTTTTTTTTGTTAGGAAATTATAAGGGTTAAAAGTTGACCAGTGATTTCTCATTTTTACAACAAAATTTACAAAGCCATTTTTTTAGGGACCACCTCACATTTGAAGTCACTTTGATGGGTCTATATGGCAGAAAATACCCAAAAGTGACACCATTCTAAAAACTGCACCCCTCAAGGTACTCAAAACAACATTCAAGAAGTTTAATAACCCTTCAGGTGCTTCACAGGAGCTGAAGCAACGTGGAAGGAAAAAATTAATATTTAACTTTTTAGCCACAAAAATGATCTTTTACAAACTTTTTTTTATTTTCACAAGGGTAAAAGGAGAAAATGGGCAGATAAAGTTGTTGTACAATTTCTCCTGAGTACGCCAATACCCCATATGTGGGGGAAAACCACTGTTTGGGCACACGGCAGAGCTTGTAAGAGAAGGAGCGCCGTTTGACTTTTTCAAACTAAAATTGGCTGGAATTGAGATTGGACGCCATGTCGTGTTTGGAGAGCCCTTGATATGCCTAAACAGTGGAAACCTCCCACAAGTGACACCATTTTGGAAACTAGACACCCTAAGGAACTTATCTAGATCTGTTGTGAGCACTTTGAACCCCAAAGTGTTTCACAAAAGTTTATAATGCCTGGGTGTGAAAAAAAAAAATTTTCCACAAAAATGATTTTTTAGTCCCAAATTTTTGATTTTTCCCAAGGAAATTAGACCCCAAAAGTTGTTGTCCAATTTGTCCTGAGTACGCTGATACCCCATATGTGGGGGGGGAAACTGTTTGGGCCACGGCAGGGCTTGGAAAGGAAGCAGTAACGTTTTGGAATGCAAACATTGATGGGGGTCATGTTCCGTTTGTAGTGTCCCAGATGAGCCTAAACAGTGGAAACCCCCCACAAGTGACCCCATTTTGGAAGCTAGACCCCCTAAGGAACTTATCTAGATCTTTGGTGAGCACTTTGAACCCCCAAGTGCTTCACACAAGTTTATAATGCCCGGGCATGAAAATAAAAAATCCTATTTTTTTCCCACAAAAATTATCTCTTAGTCACTAATTTTTTATTTTCTCAAGGGTAACAGGAGAAATTGGACCACAAAATTTGTTGTCCAATTTGTCCTGAGTACGCTGATACCCCATATGTGGGGGGGAACCACTGTTTGGGCGCATGGCAGAGCTCGGAATGGAAGGAGCACCATTTGACTTTTTCCAACCAAAATTGGCTGGAATTGAGATTGGACGCCATGTTGCATTTGGAGAGCCCCTGCTGTGGCTAAACAGTGGAAACCCCCCACAAGTGACCCCATTTGGGAAACTAGACCCCCTAAGGAACTTATCTAGATCTTTGGTGAGCAATTTGAACCCCCAAGTGCTTCACACAAGTTTATAACGTAGAGCCGTAAAATTAAAAAAATCATATTTTTTTTCCACAAAATTGATCTTTTCACCCCAATTTTTATTTTCCCAAGGGTAACAAGACTTCAAAAGTTATTGTGCAATTTGTCCTGAGTGCACTGATACCCCATATGTGGGAGTAAACCACTGTTTGGGTGCATGGCAGAGTTTGGAAGGGAAGGAGCGCCGTTTGACTTTTTCAACGCAGAATTGGCTGGATGCCATGTCGTGTTTGGAGAGCTCCTGATCTGCCTAAACAGTGGAAACCCCCACAAATGACACCATTTTGGAAACTAGACCCCTCAAGGAACTTATCTAGATGTGTGGTGATCACTTTGAACCCCAAAGTGCTTCACAGAAGTTTATAACGTACAGCCGTAAAATAAAAAATCTTTTTTTTTTTTTACAAAAATATTTTTTCGCCCCCAATATTTTATTTTCACAAGGGTAACAGGAGAAATTGGACCCCAAAAGTTGTTGTCCAATTTGTCCTGAGTAATCTGATACCCAATATGTGGGAGAAAACGACTGTATGGGTGCACGTCTGGGCTCGGACGGGAAGTAGTGATGTTTTGGATTGCAGACTTTGATGGAATGGTCTGGGGGCGTCATGTCGCATTTGGAGAGCCCCTGATGCGCCTAAACAGTGGAAACCCCCCACAAGTGACCCCATTTTGGAAAATAGACCCCACAAGGAACTTATCTAGAAGTGTGGTGAGCGCTATGAAGCCCCAAGTGCTTCACAGAAGTTTATAACATACAGCCGTAAAAACAAAAAAATCATTTTTTTTTTACAAAAATGATTTTGTCGCCCCCAGTTTTTTATTTTCCCAAGGGTAACAGGAGAAATAGGACAAATTGCACAATAACTCTTGTGGTCCAGAGTACGCTGATACCCCATGTGCGGGAGTAAACTACTGTTTGGGCGCATGGCAGAGCTCAGAAGTGAAGGAGCACCGTTTGACTTTTTCAACGCAGAATTGGCTGGAATTGAGATCAGACGCCATGTCACATTTGGAGAGCCCCTGATGTGCCTAAACAGCAGAAACCCTCCAATTCTAACTCCAACCCTAACCCCAACACACCCCTAACCCTAGTCCCAACCCTAACCACAAACCTAACCCTAACACACCCCTAACCGTAATCCCAACCCTAATCCTAACGTTAGCGCCAACCCTAACTTTAGCCGCAACCCTAACCCTAACGGGAAAATGGAAATAAATACATTTTTTAAATTTTATTATTTTTCCCTAACTAAGGGTGTGATAAAGGGGGTTTGATTTACTATTTATAGCGGGTTTTTATGATTGGCAGCTGTCACGCTAAAAGACGCTTTTTATTGCAAAAAATAGTTTTTTGCATCACCACATTTTGAGAGCTATAATTTTTGCATATTTTGGCCCACAGTCATGTGAGGTCTTATTTTTTGTGGATGAGGTGATGTTTTTATTGGTACCATTTTTGAGCACGTGACATTTTTTGATCGCTTTTTATTTCGATTTTTGGGAGGTTAGAATGAACAAAAATCAGCAATTCATGAATTTCTTTTGGGGGAGGCGTTTGTACCGTTCCGCGTGTGGTAAAATTGATAAAGCAGTTTTATTCTTCGGGTCAGTACGATTACGGCGATACCTCATTTATATAATTTTTTTTATGTTTTGACGCTTTTATAGAATAAAAACAATTTTATATAAAAAATTATTATTTTTGCATCGCTTTATTCTGCGAGCTATAACTTTTTTATTTTTTCACTGATGATGCTGTATGATGCTCGTTTTTGCGGGACAAGATGACGTTTTCAGCGGTACCATGGTTATTTATCTCGTCTTTTTGATCGCGTGTTATTCCACTTTTGTTCAGCGGTATAATGATAAAGCATGATTTTTTGCTTCGTTTTCTTTTTTTTTTTTAAGGGGTTCACTAAAGGGGTTAACTATGGGACAGTTTTATAGGGGGGTCGTACGGACACGGCGATACAAATATGTGTACTTTTATTGTTTTTTTTTTTTTTTTTACAGGAAAAATGAATTTAGTGGGAATATTTTTTTTTTTATGATTTTTTTTACCACTTTTTATTTTATTTTTTTTACTTTTTTACTTTGTCCCAGAGTGGGACCTCATTTATTTTAGCTGATCGCTGGTGTGACAGTGTGCACAGCACTCTGTCACACCAGCGATCGCTCTGGCATCGCTGCAGGCTTCCTCAGCGCCTGCTCTCAGCAGGCACTGAGGAAGCCTCCTCCCTGCAGGACCCCGGCGCCATCTTGGATCCGGGACAAAAAAAAAAAACCTGACTGGCACATCCAGACTAATGTGAACTAGGTGCAAACCAAGGGAAGCTACCCCCATGTAAAACATACAAAAAAAGGCTGCACTCAAGCATACTAAAGCATGACAACATGGAATCCATGAAATTTAGAATAGCAATATGGCTTTGGAATATAAGGAAAAATTTGAGACGCTTAGTATAAACATTTGGCCAAACATTTTAAAGCCCACCAACCATCGTCAAGGTGGTCTCAATTCTGGTGAGTCCCTGACCTAATGTGAACATACCTCTATTAGGCTGATATCTGAATTTCTGGGTGAATATGCACCTCTGTCAGTAATGCCTGCATTTATGGGTAAAGTAGGGATCTGGTGTAATTAAAATCACCACCTGGTGGGGGCGGAGTGCTCGGTCAGCAAGCTAAAATTCAATAGACAAAAAAATCTGACTGGCATATCCAGACTAATGTGAACTTGGTGCAAACCAGGGGAAGCTACCCCATGTAAAACATACAAAAAAAGGCTGCACTCAAGCATACTAAAGCATGACAACATGGAATCCATGATTTAAAATAGCAATCTGGCTTTGGAATATAAGGAAAAATTTGAGACGCTTAGTATAAACATTTGGCCAAACATTTTAAAGCCCACCAACCATCGTCAAGGTGGTCTCAATTCTTGTGAGTCCCTGACCTAATGTGAACATACCTCTATTAGGCTGATATCTGAATTTCTGGGTGAATATGCACCTCTGTCAGTAATGCCTGCATTTATGGGTAAAGTAGGGACCTGGTGTAATTAAAATCACCACCTGGTGGGGGCGGAGTGCTCGGTCAGCAAGCTAACATTCAATAGACAAAAAAAAAAACCTGACTGGCACATCCAGACTAATGTGAACTAGGTGCAAACCAAGGGAAGCTACCCCCATGTAAAACATACAAAAAAAGGCTGCACTCAAGCATACTAAAGCATGACAACATGGAATCCATGAAATTTAGAATAGCAATCTGGCTTTGGAATATAAGGAAAAATTTGAGACGCTTAGTATAAACATTTGGCCAAACATTTTAAAGCCCACCAACCCTCGTCAAGGTGGTCTCAATTCTGGTGAGTCCCTGACCTAATGTGAACATACCTCTATTAGGCTGATATCTGAATTTCTGGGTGAATATGCACCTCTGTCAGTAATGCCTGCATTTATGGGTAAAGTAGGGATCTGGTGTAATTAAAATCACCACCTGGTGGGGGCGGAGTGCTCGGTCAGCAAGCTAAAATTCAATAGACAAAAAAATCTGACTGGCATATCCAGACTAATGTGAACTTGGTGCAAACCAGGGGAAGTTACCCCCATGTAAAACATACAAAAAAAGGCTGCACTCAGGCATACTAAAGCATGACAACATGGAATCCATGAAATTTAGAATAGCAATCTGGCTTTGGAATATAAGGAAAAATTTGAGACGCTTAGTATAAACATTTGGCCAAACATTTTAAAGCCCACCAACCATCGTCAAGGTGGTCTCAATTCTTGTGAGTCCCTGACCTAATGTGAACATACCTCTATTAGGCTGATATCTGAATTTCTGGGTGAATATGCACCTCTGTCAGTAATGCCTGCATTTATGGGTAAAGTAGGGACCTGGTGTAATTAAAATCACCACCTGGTGGGGGCGGAGTGCTCGGTCAGCAAGCTAACATTCAATAGACAAAAAAAACCTGACTGGCACATCCAGACTAATGTGAACTAGGTGCAAACCAAGGGAAGCTACCCCCATGTAAAACATACAAAAAAAAGGCTGCACTCAAGCATACTAAAGCATGACAACATGGAATCCATGAAATTTAGAATAGCAATATGGCTTTGGAATATAAGGAAAAATTTGAGACGCTTAGTATAAACATTTGGCCAAACATTTTAAAGCCCACCAACCCTCGTCAAGGTGGTCTCAATTCTGGTGAGTCCCTGACCTAATGTGAACATACCTCTATTAGGCTGATATCTGAATTTCTGAGTGAATATGCACCTCTGTCAGTAATGCCTGCATTTATGGGTAAAGTAGGGATTTGGTGTAATTAAAATCACCACCTGGTGGGGGCGGAGTGCTCGGTCAGCAAGCTAAAATTCAATAGACAAAAAAAACCTGACTGGCAATCCAGACTAATGTGAACTAGGTGCAAACCAAGGAAGCTACCCCCATATAAAAAATACAAAAAAAGGCTGCACTCAAGCATACTAAAGCATGACAACATGGAATCCATGAAATTTAGAATAGCAATTGGCTTTGGAATATAAGGAAAAATTTGAGACGCTTAGTAAAACATTTGGCCAAAACATTTTAAAGCCCACCAACCTCGTCAAGGTGGTCTCAATTCTGGTAAGTCCCTGACCTAATGTGAACATACCTCTATTAGGCTGATATCTGAACTTTCTGGTGAATATACACCTCTGTCAGTAATGCCTGCATTTATGGGTAAAGTAGGGATCTGGTGTAATTAAAATCACCACCTGGTGGGGCGGAGTGCTCGGTCAGCAAGCTAAAATTCAATAGACAAAAAAAATCTGACTGGCATATCCAGACTAATGTGAACTTGGTGCAAACCAGGGGAAGCTACCCCATGTAAAACATACAAAAAAAGGCTGCACTCAAGCATACTAAAGCATGACAACATGGAATCCATGAAATTTAGAATAGCAATCTGGCTTTGGAATATAAGGCTAAATTTGAGACGCTTAGATAAACATTTGGCCAAACATTTTAAAGCCCACCAACCATCGTCAAGGTGGTCTCAATTCTTGTGAGTCCTGACCTAATGTGAACATACCTCTATTAGCTTATATCTGAATTTCTGGGTGAATATGCACCTCTGTCAGTAATGCCTGCATTTATGGGTAAAGTAGGGACCTGGTGTAATAAAATCACCACTGGTGGGGGCGGAGTGCTCGGTCAGCAAGCTAACATTCAATAGACAAAAAAAACCTGACTGGCACATCAGACTAATGTGAACTAGGTGCAAACCAAGGGAAGCTACCCCCATGTAAAACATACAAAAAAGGCTGCACTCAAGCATACTAAAGCATGACAACATGGAATCCATGAAATTTAGAATAGCAATATGGCTTTGGAATATAAGGAAAAATTTGAGACGCTAGTATAAACATTTGGCCAAACATTTTAAAGCCCACCAACCCTCGTCAAGGTGGTCTCAATTCTGGTGAGTCCCTGACCTAATGTGAACATACCTCTATTAGGCTATATCTGAATTTCTGGGTGAATATGCACCTCTGTCAGTAATGCCTGCATTTATGGGTAAAGTAGGGATCTGGTGTAATTAAAATCACCACCTGGTGGGGCGGAGTGCTCGGTCAGCAACTAAAATTCAATAGACAAAAAAATCTGACTGGCATATCCAGACTAATGTGAACTTGGTGAAAACCAGGGGAAGCTACCCCATGTAAAACATACAAAAAAAGGCTGCACTCAAGCATACTAAAGCATGACAACATGGAATCCATGAAATTTAGAATAGCAATCTGGCTTTGGAATATAAGGAAAAATTTGAGACGCTTAGTATAAACATTTGGCCAAACATTTTAAAGCCCACCAACCATCGTCAAGGTGGTCTCAATTCTTGTGAGTCCCTGACCTAATGTGAACATACCTCTATTAGGCTGATATCTGAATTTCTGGGTGAATAGCACCTCTGTCAGTAAAGCCTGCATTTATGGGTAAAGTAGGGACCTGGTGTAATTAAAATCACCACCTGGTGGGGGCGGAGTGCTCGGTCAGCAAGCTAACATTCAATAGACAAAAAAACCTGACTGGCACATCCAGACTAATGTGAACTAGGTGCAAACCAAGGGAAGCTACCCCCATGTAAAACATACAAAAAAAGGCTGCACTCAAGCATACTAAAGCATGACAACATGGAACCATGAAATTTAGAATAGCAATCTGGCTTTGGAATATAAGGAAAAATTTGAGACGCTTAGTATAAACATTTGGCCAAACATTTTAAAGCCCACCAACCATCGTCAAGGTGGTCTCAATTCTTGTGAGTCCCTGACCTAATGTGAACATACCTCTATTAGGCTGATATCTGAATTTCTGGGTGAATATGCACTTCTGTCAGTAATGCCTGCATTTATGGGTAAAGTAGGGACCTGGTGTAATTAAAATCACCACCTGGTGGGGGCGGAGTGCTCGGTCAGCAAGTCTAACATTCAATAGACAAAAAAAACCTGACTGGCACATCCAGACTAATGTGAACTAGGTGCAAACCAAGGAAGCTACCCCCATGTAAAACATACAAAAAAAGGCTGCACTCAAGCATACTAAAGCATGACAACATGGAATCCATGAAATTTAGAATAGCAATATGGCTTTGGAATATAAGGAAAAATTTGAGACGCTTAGTATAAACATTTGGCCAAACATTTTAAAGCCCACCAACCATAAAAAGGGGTGGCCCCCCCCCCGGGAAACGCCTGATCCCCCTGACGTACTTTTTCCCCCATGGGAATTGGCCCAGGGTCACAGGGAGGAATAGTAGTCGAGGGAAAAAAAGGGGGTTAAGGGTTTTCCTTAAAATTTTTTAAACCTTTTTTCCCCAATCAGAATTAGACCCTAAAGTTTCCCCAGAAAAATTACACTTGCAGGGGCAAAAGAGCAAGAAAACACTTTCTTTTTTGCTGTTTTGGGCCCGTTTTGCATTATAATTTTTGGGGACTTTTATAATTAGAAAGTTTTGTTTCCCGTTTTCCCCGGGGGCAGGGGGTGCATCTCCTTTTTTTTGGGGGTGGTGAGGGGTGTTTTTTACTATCATTTTCTGGGGGGGGTTCTTTTGACTAAAAATTGAAGGGGGGAGGGGCCCCGTTTTTTTTTATCTTCTCCGCGTAGCTCCCCAAAACCAAGCGGGCCAATTTTTTCAGAAGAACCCTTCGGGGGGTTCAAGCTTTTTTTAAAGGAAAATGCTTGTAAATTTTTAAAACCCCCCCAAATTTTAACAAACCCAAAAAAATCCCTTTTGGGGATTTTTGGGTTTTCTGCTGCATTGAAAGTTGAGAAATTTGAAGCTGTACAAAACCCCCTTTGGTTGCATTAAAAAATAAAAATTTTTCCCCGGGGTTTTTTGTCCCAGTCCCGGGGTTAAAGGCATACATCAGGAAGTGTTTTAAAAAGAAATACAATTTTTTTTCCCTTGTAAAAAATAAAAAACCAATATTTTTCCCTTTGGAAAGCAAACAATCGTATTTTTTCTCCCTTTCCACTTAAAAACTGTGTAGGAAATTCTTTTTTATTTTTTTTTATTTTTTCCGACAATAAAACTTCGCATTTTCAGTAATCAGATCAAATTTAAAAACCCAAATTGAAATTTTAATTGCGCCCCGATCCAAAAAGGGGGCTCCCCCATTTTTTAAACCATCACTTTTTTTGGTTGCGAAACATTTAAGGACCTTCGGTTGTTTTCCAAAAAAATTTCCAGGTTGTAAGTGTGGGTCTTACGGGCATAAAAAAGGGGCATACATTTTTACCCCATATTTGTTCCCCTTTTGAGGAAATTTATATTGACAAAAGGGCACTTTACCACAAAAACCCGGGGAGAAATTTTTAAAATGAGATTCCCCCCGGGGCAATGTTTTTTTTCAGTTTTCAAAAATTTTTGGAATATATCACGAAGGAAAAAAGGGGGGTTTCATGTTTTTTACTTGGTTTTCGGGTAGTTTGCGTCAAACAAAGGAACTTTTTTAAAAAAGCTTAAATCTGTTTATGGAAAAAAAAAAGGGGCCAAATTGTTAAAATTCCTTTTCCCCATTTTTCCCCCAAAAATTTCCCTTTCCAAACTTTGTCTATTTGCCCATAAAGCCCCTAAGGTTTAAAAAAACCAAAAAAACCCCGGGCAGTTCTTTTTTACGGGGGCCCTTTTTGGGGTTTTGTTGCAGTGAACTTCCCCTTTTTATAATGTCTATATTTGGTTTGGGTTATATGGACAAAATCCAGAATGTTCTGTGAAAAAAAAATTTTTTCCCGCTTTAACTGCAGTTTTTGCATTATTTTATTTCCCTTTAAACTGCGGGAAAGGTGATTTAAAAAGTTTTGGGGTTTTCCCCCTTTTTTTGGGGGAATGGCTTCTTTTCCCTTGTTTTTTTTTTTATCTTTTCCCTTTAAAATGGGGAAAAATTTACATTTTAAATCCTCATCACGGGTTCCACCATTTGCTCGTTTCAGAATCCACTTTAAATTCCACCCACATGGGAACAATCTCACTTTCCTTCCAAAAAACCCCATTCGGGTTGGGGTTTTTTGCATTATCTAACAGATTTTGTTACTTCCTAAACATCAAGGTTTTTTTTGTAAATTGCCCTTTTTCCCTTCCTTTTTGCAGATAACTAAAGCAAAGAAAATAGGGTTTTGGGGAATACTGTATATCCCTGCCCCCACCTTTCTTTTTTAACGCCTTTTTCTATAAAATCCTCCCCTTCGTGCTATAAAATTTAAAAAAAAAGCTAAAAAAAAAATTTGTGATAAAAAAACAAAAAAAATCCCAACCTTATTGGTGTGACGGTTCCCCTACAAGAGCCAAAGTTACGCAGTTAATTTTTTCCCCCCTAAAGCTCTGCAATCCAATTTGGGTAGGGGTTTTTCAAGAGCTGCTAGAGACAGGAAACAACCCGGAGGGGGGGATTTCCTCAAAAACTGGTGGGGGAAGGAGAAATGAAAAAAATGTGCCTTCACCCCATTGAGGGGGGGAAGGGTTGGGGAAAAATCAGAATAGTGGTTTTTTTTGGCCCCTTTTTTTTGCTGAAGGGACCCAGTTTACCTTTAAAAAGGTGTATCTTTGGGGTGTGGGGGCGAAGAAATCGCAAAAAAAGCAGGCAAGTTTAAAAAAATTTTTTGCAAAAGTAAACCCCCCTTTTTGTTGGGGGCGAAGAATCATAAAAAAGCATTGCATGTTTTAAAAAATGTTTTTTTCATATGTGTTAAACCCATGAATTTGGCAATCCCCCAAAATTGCCTGAAAAGGGGGCCAAGCGGAAAAGGGACCCCGGGGAAAATTTTTTGGGGTTTTTTTGTGTTCTGTAAGCAGCTTTGGGATAATGTGGTGCCACCTGCATTCTTTTTTCCTTACGCGGGTTTATAAAAAAAAATTTTTAAAAAAGTTTTTGTGATCAAATTTTGGATGTTGATTTGTTTTTTGGGTTTTTTTCTGAAGGGGCAATTTTTTTTTTCAAATTTTGGGGTACATTTTTGTTGGGTGCATAGTGGAGACACAAAGAATTTTCCCCCAAAAAAAATGTTTAGAAATAATGAGTAATTGCAAAGTGTATGGGGGGGGCCCCGAAAACTTTCCCACAGAGGGGTACGTCCAGGGAAATTTCCCAAAGCACCCAAACCTTTTTTCCCCCAGAGTTCAGTGACCACATAATTTCTAGTTGGAAATTTTAAGGGAAAAAAAGACACTTTTTATTAATTCCTTCTCTGTACCCTCACTGCTACAGGGGCCCTTTTTGAAGAGCAGGTAAAGGAAATTTGGTGAATATTGTGATGTTCTCAGCAGCGGGAAACAGAACGAACAAACATTTTTTGCAGCTACAAAGAAACCCTTTTAAAAAGGCTTGGTTTTAGGAGGCGATGGAGGTGGATTGATAGGGGCACTGTGGGGACCACGTTCTTATAAAGGGAAAAATGGGGGCCCTCTACTGTGTGGTAACCTTATCTGTATGGGGGGGCGGGGTCATCATCCCGTGTGTGGGTAGGACTATTCATACTGTGTGGGGTCATTTCGCTTTGTTTGGGGCATAATACCATTGGGCACCTGTGTTTTATCAACTCGGTGTCCCTGGAAGGGGATTTTTATGTGAAACAAAAAGGGGGCTTCTGTAGGGTCAAAAAACTAAGTCCCACTTTACTGTACCTCTTCCTTTTAATAAAATTTGAGAGGAATACCTTAACTACCCAATACGTTAGGGGACTTTTTGCTAGAGGCCAAGCTTCTATGTGCAGCATGCTTTTGGGCATTATTTCCTTAAAAAAGGCCCAAGGACCATTAGAAAAGGGGAATGCTTTGGGAAAAATTATAGGGGGAACACCAGAGGCATAATAAATTTTAAAAATTAGGGGTGTTTTTTAAAAAAATTTCTTTAGGGGGACATTAATTCAATGGGTGTAAAAAAGATAGCGAATTTTTTCTGCTTTAGTTCCCATACGATCGGAACGAATATTTTTTTTGCAATATTCATCAAACACAGCCCAAACCCAAAGTCAATGGGATAGAAAATTTCCGAAAAATTCGGAAAACCCCACAAAAAAAAAAATTCTCACAAAAATTTTTCGAATATGGCCTAATAGTCAAAATCAGATCAGGGCCAAAATCCGAACAAATTCGCTCATCCTAGTGCTGTTAACTGTAGGGGACCAGGGGGGCAAAATTTCATTATTTAGGGGGACGTTATTTTGTTGGGGGGCCAAAAGGAGGGGGTTTACAGAGGGGGGATTACTACTGTCTGGGGGTCTGATTATACCCCAAAAACAGCAGGCGGTTTATGGAGGAGGGCGCAATAAGACGTCTTTTTCCCAACACAGAAAATGACAGCTCCCCCTTTCCCTCACTGCTCTTTGGGGCAGGGCATCCCAAGCAAACAAAAAGGTATATCAGCAGGGGGTAAGTCGGCACTTTGTTTCCCAGGTTTAAACTTTTTGTAAACCCGTGCACAAAAAACATCCAATGTGGTATTCAACCATCTTCCCAAGACGGCATTGTATGTCATTTGTGCACATGGTTTTAAAAAAATTTTACCTAA
>JARQOD010000001.1:703206535-703240317 GCA_033576555.1 Oophaga sylvatica
GAGGAGAGGAGAAACCACAAAGGAACTCTTAACTTAAGTCTTCTCATGACCTGATCCAAACTACTGGTCTGCATGTAAGCTTTCACCGGCTATCTAACAAGCAGACTGGCAGGTATATAAAGGAAGCTAATTAGTGCATAATCAAAAGCAGCCGGGCGAGGCTGGACCTAGTCTTAGCCAAGAGCTAGGTAAAATTAACTCCCTCACTACCAAACACAAAGAAACAGCAACTCAGCTGCGAGAAGTCAGAATGTGCAATCGCGACGATCTTCGTGGCGATACACCCATGACAGCCATCTCCAGTCGGTGCTGGCGCTCCGCAGCTTCACGGCGTTCTGTAGCCTGCAACACACGTTCTGCATGCTCACGCTCTGCTGCTTCTCTGCCGCTGCTTGCTCACGCTCTGCTGCTTTCTCTGCCGCTGCTTGCTCACGCTCTGCTGCTGTCTCTGCCGCCACCAGGAGTCTTTCATAGGCGGCGTCATTACCAGCCTCGAGCTGTGCCATAGCCGCTTGGAAAAGGGCGTCCGATCTGGACAGGCTGGACGGGCAGGGGGTGGACAGTCCACTGTGAGACTGAGCGCGGGGGTCGGGCTCCTTGGGGAGCCCTGGCTGAGCTCCCCCTCATCGGTATCGAACCCCTCATAGGCCACAGCATTGGCCTCCCCCTTTGCCCTACTCCTGGTGCCTTCCGCCATCTTGGGAACCTTTGGTTACTGACACAGCTGCAACCCTGACCTTGCACACAACTTATTATATTTACACTCTGACCTCTAGTGCTGGGCTGACCTTAAGACCCCAGCAGTGAAAGTACCACTGGTAGTCTCTAGTGTCTGGGAGTAGGGGTCCCACGCACACTATTACTCTGATCCCACTGCTGCCACCAATTTGTGAGGAACTAAGCCGACCGCCACACGGTAGCCCGGGTATCACAGCTTCTGATACCACCGCCGCTACCAAATGTGACGGACGATCCCTTTCCTCCCACGTCACCAATGGGACGTAACTCCACAGGTACAGCTCTCCGGCGCCCCCCTTTGTCTCTCAGGTCAGTAAGAGAACTGCACCTAGAGCAAATGGCCGCCGGGGAAGGGTCCTGTTACCCACTGGGTATTCTAAGATTCGTGATCAGAGTAAAAGCATCAGCCCAAGATTAATTTTATGGTTTAATTTGCCTTAAGGGCGCACTAGATAATTACAGAAATATACAGTAAAGCTATACAACGTAATTACAATGGATTTGCAGTCAGAGTAAGAATACAACAATAATGTACAAGGCTTAAAGGTATTAGCTATAGATCAATATTACCGGGTTGTAGTATGGTCATGGGGAGGCATGGAGCTCTGCGTTCCCCAGGTGAAAGTCTTCAGTTGCTGGACAGTCCCCAATGCATGTGCTGCAGCTCCATTTGGCAAGTCTGTCCCTTGTGCTTCTGCTGCTGTGAGAAAATGGAATGAGAGGGCAGCCTCTTCTTGGCTACAGCTTTTAAACCTGCTAGGCCCTTCCCCATTGCTTTGAAGCACGCATATTAACTGGCCTGCAATTCATATGGAGCAGGAAACAATGGCTTGAGCTTGAGCTATTTACCATACGACTGACCATCTTATTCAGACACTGGCCTAAACTAATTAGCATGCTAAAGCCCCTTTTATTCCTAGTGGACATCAAAAACCGGTCGTACTGGATATGCTAATAGGCCCTGCTGTACTTAGTAGTCTGGCTCTGTGAACTGACAAAATGGAGGCTGGTATAGGCCCTATACAAAATGGTGGCGGTCCCTTTCCTTACATACATGTTGTCCTACTCCAAGCTGTATAGGCTTGAAAGCCAACTGCCAATTATGTAAATCAGGTGATTTGCATCTCTGTAATGAGGAGGGGTGTGGTCTAATGACATCAACACCCTATATAAGGTGTGCTTAATTATTAGGCAACTTCCTTTCCTTTGGAAAAATGAGTCAGAAGAGAGATTTGACGGACTCTGAAAAGTCAAAAATTGTGAGATATCGTGCAGAGGGATGCAGCAGTCTTGAAATTGCCAAACTTTTGAAGTGTGATCACCGAACAATCAAGCGTTTCATGGCAAATAGCCAACAGGGTCGCAAGAAGCGTGTTGATAAAAAAGGCGCAAAATAACTGCCCATGAATTGAGGAAAATCAAGCGTGAAGCTGGCAAGATGCCATTTGCCACCAGTTTTGCCATGTTTCAGAGCTGCAGTGTTACTGGAGTATCAAAAAGCACAAGGTGTGCCATACTCAGGGACATGGCCAAGGTAAGAAAGGCTGAAAAACGACCACCTTTGAACAAGAAATATAAGATAAAACTTCAAGACTGGGACAAGAAATATATTAAGACTGATTTTTCTAAGGTTTTATGGACTGATGACATGAGAGTGACACTTGATGGGCCAGATGGATGGGCCCGAGGCTGGATCAGTAAAGGGCAGAGAGCTCCACTCCAACTCAGACACCAGCAAGGTGGAGGTGGGGTAGTGGTATGGGCTGGTATCATCAAAGATGAACTTGTGGGACCTTTTCGGGTTGAGGATGGAATGAAGCTCAACTCCCAGACCTACTGCAGTTTCTGGAAGACACCTTCTTCAAGCAGGGGTACAGGAAGAAGTCGGTATCGTTCAAGAAAAACATGATTTTCATGCAGGACAATGCTCCATCACATGCATCCAAATACTCCACGGCGTGGCTGGCCAGTAAAGGTCTAAAAGAAGAAAAAATAATGACATGGCCCCCTTGTTCACCTGATCTGAACCCCATAGAGAACCTGTGGTCCTTCATAAAATGTGAGATCTACAGGGAGGCAAAACAGTCCACCTCTCGGAGCAGTGTCTGGGAGGCTGTGGTGGCTGCTGCACGCAATGTTGATCGTAAACAGATCAAGCAACTGACAGAATCTATGGATGGAAGGCTTTTGAATGTCATCGTAAAGAAAGGTAGCTATATTGGTCACTGATTTTTTTTTTTGAACGTCAGAAATGTTTATTTCTAAATTTTGTGTTGTTATATTGGTTTACCTGGTAAAAATAAACAAGAGAGATGGGTATATATTTGGTTTTTATTAAGTTGCCTAATAATTCTGCACAGTAATAGTTACCTGCACAAACAGATATCCTCCTAAGATAGCCAAATCTAAAAAAAAAACCCACTCCAACTTCCAAAAATATTAAGCTTTGATATTTATGAGTCTTTTGAGTTGATTGAGAACATAGTTGTTGTTCAATAATAAAAATAATCCTCTCAAATACAACTTGCCTAATAATTCTGCACACAGTGTATTTTCAAGTAATGAAATTTATTAACAACATTTTATTCAGTTGAAATATTAAATAACTTGTTCAATATGATTTCTATCATTTGTGATACAAAGGTTGATGCGCTTTGCAAAATTCACGTGATCTCAATGTAATAAATTCATATTGTTGTCTATTTTAGCACCTTTATTCTTTACGTGTTTAATCAAGTGTGTTAGATCTGTGATTTTCAATTGAGTACCGTACATCTTCACTTTTAGCATACCCCAGAAAAAGAAGTCAAGGGGGCTAAGGTCAGGTGAACGAGGAGACCACTCCACATGACTGCATCTCCCAATCCAGTTAGGCAAATTGTTATCTCTTACCACTGTGGTGAAACGGGCATGGGCGCCATCTCTCAGTATGGCGAGATAAGTCTCACCAGTTACATGTTCATAGAAAAAGAATGGTCCCAAGACATGAGCTTCCCACAAACCACACCACACCATAATTTTCTGAGCTCCTTGCTGTTTTGTTAGTCAACAAAATGTGGATTGATTTGCTACCAATATTGAACATCCTGTCTGTTAACCTCATCATTCACATAAAACAAAGCTTCATCACTGAACAGCACAGAGTCTTCAGTGAAATGAATATTTTCATCCAGTCTATTGGAAAATCATTCACACATCTCAAGTTATCAATCATGGTCATCCTTTATTAAATGATACAAGATTTGTAACTTGTACAGATGACATTTTTAGTTATTTTTTTAAGATATGTCTGATGATTATTTTGGTAACACCAGGCTCCATAGATGTCCTACGAAGTGATTTTTTGGGGCTAGTATAAATTTTAACCATGACAAATTCTTTCATTTTGGCTGATACATTTGGTCTTTCAGAGCTGGGTTTGTCCATGATAGTGCTGTTTTTTTGTACTTTTTAACCACCTTCGCCACAAAGGAAAAGCCAAGTAGAATCCTCCTTGGATGATGCGCATTAAATTCATCTGCTGTCTTTTCATATGACAATCCTTCACATCCACTGGGAAGTACCAGTACAATTCTTTCTTCGTTCAACAAAGCCATTTTTAATCAGTGGAAGAAAAAAAAACATAATTAATGAGAATTCCTATGTGTCCAGACTTTAGGAATACCCAATATAGAAGAATGTGTGAGGATTGAAGACACACAGATCTTTCGTGAAGGGAATTTGTTTATTCAAATATAAATATAAATGAAAAAGTTAAAAACAGAATCCGTATTGCATATAGGGGCTCTGTGAGGTACCATATTAACCTTAGACTAGATTCACACGTCTATGTGTCATGGTCTGAGCACGGACCGTAACGTTCAGAGTGGCCACGAGTCTCTTCACCGGAACTCAGCAGCCTCATATGTACCTATAAGGCTTGCGAGTTCTTGTCAGGAGACATGGGGTAAATCTGCACGTGGTGATCTGTGGACCATGACACACGGTTTTGTGAGTGTAGTCTGAGGCTCATGGCATGACTTTTTTTCTCCATATGAATCTAGTATAGGTCTACAGCAAACATCTGGTGCTGAACTATGATTCCATACAAAATGGATCTGTAATATGCTCATGGTTTTGGTTAATAACAATCCAGAGACTTCAGGTGCAAAAATCTGAATATTAAAGGGGTCCGGGCATATAATATTTCTGACCTATCACATGCATAGGTCATCAATATCAGATTGGTGGGGGTCCAACACACAGCAATCCCACCAATAAGCTGCTAGCTAAAGAGGACTTGTCACCAGGTCAAAAGTGGACAGATCATGCTGTTATTTTATGCCTACTACTCTCCTGAGAATTCTTCTTTTTTAAATCCCCATACAGTTGTAGAGATAATGGCCTTTTTACTTTAAGAAATCGATATTTAAACTACTGACGGTAAAAAATAACTGGGAGGGAATAAAGTACATGTACATACCAGGGGTGGACATACCGCCGGTTCAACCGGCGAGGTTGCATCGGGGCCCGGAGGTGGAGGGGGGGCCCTTCAGGACGGGTAATAATGAGGGCAATATGGCCTGTTTATCTGTCCCCGAGGTGGAGGGGGGCCCCTGGCCAGATTGCCCTCAGGTGCAATCCCTTCAGCTCCGCTGCCTGCAAGAGAAAATGGCAGCAGAGTGGAGCTGCAGGGATCCGTCCTGCTTCCTGTCTCACACAGCAGCGGCTGAATGACATAATCATTCAGCACCGCGGCTGTGCGAGACAGGAAGGAAGCTGCCGGCGATGCTGCGGCTGCAGGATACCGTGCGCAGAGGTGAGGTGTGTGTGTTGTGTGTGTGTACGTATGCTGAGAGGTGAATGGTGCTGTGTGTGTCTGTGTGTGTAGGTGGAGAGGGCATGTGTGTGTGTGAGTGTATGCAGAGAGGTGAATGGTGCTGTGTGTGTGTGTGTAGGTGGAGGAGAGGGCAATGATGGGGGTGATGGGGCAGAAGGCAATGATTGGGTTTTCAGAGAGGGCAATGATGGGGTGATGGGGCAGAAGGCAATGATTGGGTTGACGGAGAGGGCAATGATAGGGGTGGTGGGGGGAGAAAGCAATGATGGGGTGGTGGAAAGGGCAATAATGGGGGTGTTGGGGGAGGAGGAAATGATGGAGGTGGTGGAATGGGCAATAATGGGGGTGGGGAGGAGGAAATGATGGAGGCAGTGTAATGGGCAATAATGGGGTGGTGGGGAAATGACAATGATGGTGGTGGAAAGGGCAATGATGGGGATGGTGAGGGAGGATGAAATGATGGAAGTCGTGGAATGGGCAATGATGGGGTGGTGGGGGAGAAGACAATGATGATGGTGGTGGAAAGGACAATGATGGGGTTGTGGGGAGGAGGAAATGATGGAGGCAGTGTAATGGGCAATGATGAGGTGGTGGGGAAATGACAATGATGGTGGAAAGGGTTATGATGGGGATGGTGAGGGAGGAGGAAATGATGGAAGTCATGGAATGGGCAATGATGGGGATGGTGGGGGAGAAGACAATGATGATGGTGGTGGAAAGGACAATGATGGGTGGTGGGGAGGAGGAAATGATGGAGGTGGTGGAATGGGTAATGATGGGATGGTGGGGAGAAGGCAATGATGGTGGCAGTGGAAAGGACAATGATTGGGGTGGTGGGGAGGAGGCAGTGATGGAGGTGGTGGAATAGGCAATAATGGGGTGGTGGGGAGAAAGGAATGATGGAGGTGGTGAAGAGAGCAGTCATAGGGGTGGGGGAGGACAACAGTGGGATGCAGGGGAGGAGGACAATGAGGTGTGTGGGGGATTGGGATGGGAGGAAGGGGGATTTATAATGGATTTAAGAACAGGGGAGGTGGAGGAAGATGTTATCGCTTATTATGTCTAACACAGTCCCTTAGTATAAAGTGTACTCAACTATTATGTATAGCACTGTCCCTTAGTATATAGTGTACTCGCTTATTATGTATAGCACCATCCCTCAGTATATAGTGTAGTCACTTTTTATGTATAGCACAGTCCCTTAGTATATAGTGTACTCACTTATGTATAACACCTTCCTTAGTTATAGTCTCCTCTATTGTTATGTATAACATCGTCCCTTATTATATAGCTTCCTCTGCTGTTATGTACAGTGCTGTCTTACATAGTGTATTCTTGTTATTTTTGTTATTCACAGTGCCCTCTTTTATTACATAGTCCCCTCTCTTCTTAGATATAAAATGACTGCTGATGGAGGAGCCGGTGACCAGACTACCAGTCCATCAGCTCCTTCTTTAGAAAAGAAGCTTTTCCATGCTCCATCAGCCATCATTGCATTATACAGCTAACAAGACAGGACGATATGTAATAAAAACCACGGCATATATAAGCCAATATGTTAGTGACGGTGCATTACATAACAAGAAGGGGCACTGTATAATAAGGGATGGTAATATACATAATAAAGGAGACTATGTAATATATACAGTCAGGGCCAGAAATATTTGGACAGTGACACAATTTTCGCGAGTTGGGCTCTGCATGCCACCACATTGGATTTGAAATGAAACCTCTACAACAGAATTCAAGTGCAGATTGTAACGTTTAATTTGAAGGGTTGAACAAAAATATGTGTTAGAAAATGTAGGAATTGTACACATTTCTTTACAAACACTCCACATTTTAGGAGGTCAAAAGTAATTGGACAAATAAACATAACCCAAACAAATATTTTTATTTTCAATATTTTGTGGCGAATCCTTTGGAGGCAATCACTGCCTTAAGTCTGGAACCCATGGACATCACCAAACGCTGGGTTTCCTCCTTCTTAATGCTTTGCCAGGCCTTTACAGCCGCAGCCTTCAGGTCTTGCTTGTTTGTGGGTCTTTCCCTCTTAAGTCTGGATTTCAGCAAGTGAAATGCATGCTCAATTGGGTTAAGATCTGGTGATTGACTTGGCCATTGAAGAATGTTCCACTTTTTTGCACTCATGAACTCCTGTGTAGCTTTGGCTGTATGCTTGGGGTCATTATCCATCTGTACTATGAAGCGCCGTCCAATCAAGTTTGCAGCATTTGGCTGAATCTGGGCTGAAAGTATATCCCGGTACACTTCAGAATTCATCCGGCTACTCTTGTCTGCTGTTATGTCATCAATAAACACAAGTGACCCAGTGCCATTGAAAGCCATGCATGCCCATGCCATCACGTTGCCTCCACCATGTTTTACAGAGGATGTGGTGTGCCTTGGATCATGTGCCGTTCCCTTTCTTCTCCAAACTTTTGGCTTCCCATCATTCTGTTACAGGTTGATCTTTGTCTCATCTGTCCATAGAATACTTTTCCAGAACTGAGCTGGCTTCTGGAGGTGTTTTTCAGCAAATTTAACTCTGGCCTGTCTATTTTTGGAATTGATGAATGGTTTGCATCTAGATGTGAATTGTATTTACTTTCATGGAGTCTTCTCTTTACTGTTGACTTAGAGACAGATACACCTACTTCACTGAGAGTGTTCTGGACTTCAGTTGATGTTGTGAACGGGTTCTTCTTCACCAAAGAAAGTATGCGGCGATCATCCACCACTGTTGTCTTCCGTGGGCTCCCAGGTCTTTTTGGATTGATGAGTTCACCAGTGCTTTCTTTCTTTCTCAGGATTCAGGATGTACCAAATTGTAGATTTTGCCACTTCTAATGTTGTAGCAATTTCTTGGATGGTTTTTTTTCTGTTCTTGCAGCTTAAGGATGGCTTGTTTCACCTGCATGGAGAGCTCCTGTGACCGCATGTTTCCTTCACAGCAAAACCTTCCAAATGCAAACACCACACCTCAAATCAACTCCGGCCCTTTCATCTGCTTAATTGAGAATGACATAACAAAGGGATTGCCCACACCTGTCCATGAAATAGCCTTGGAGTCATTTGTCCAATTACTTTTGGTCCCTTTAAAAACAAGGGTGGCACATGTTAAGGAGCTGAAACTCCTAAACCCTTCATCCAATTTTAATGTGGATACCCTCAAATGAAAGCTGAAAGTCTGGACTTCAACTGCATCTGAATTGTTTTGTTTCAAATTCATTGTGGTAATGTCTAGAACCAAAATTAGATAAATGTTGTCTCTGTCCAAATATATATGGACCTAACTGTACATGTGTGTGTGGCTATAATATATATATATGTATGTGTATATATATATATATATATATATATATATATATACACATACATATATATATATATATGTATGTATATATATATATATATATATCTTTGTCACCTTTAAAGGAGCGGGGCTCAGACACATTTCCTGCACAGGGGCCCTAATCTGTCAGTGTCCACCCCTGTGTAAGGGAAGGACAGGACTGTAGTTGTGACCTGGATTGCTGTAACATCCATGTCCAGTCCTTCCCTTACATGAAACTGTGTTCTTCCCTATGGCATACCTGCATCTCCAGATTCCACTTCTCCTGGGCACCTCCCAGGCATCAATGGTCCTGCTTGAAGGCGACCCCCAGTAATAGAGACAAAGTCCAGAATAACTTGAACACACTCTTTACTTAACTCTTCACACGTTATATCCACAGTTAGCACCACAGGTGTTTCGTTTGTTTCCTTATCTGTCCCTGCTTTGCTGTCGCTTCTGTGCAGTACACGCCGGGAACGGAACGTCCTAGACTGCTCCCCAGTTCCTTCCAGGCCTTCCCTCGCTATAATGACATTTCCTTCAGCCTGCTTCAACCCAGAACTGAATTCATCAATCACTATGTTCGGTGGCCCTCGGTGAAGCATCCGGCCCATCTGTACCGAACTCGTCGAAGCTCCAGCTCCCTTCACTTCCTTGGTCCAGCCAACTTCTGCCCCAAAAGCATTGGCCCAGGCGGTAAGACGCCACATCTTTCTCTTCTGTTTACGCCCACTGCGAGACTATGCAGCGGCCATGGATAACGTGGGTTGCTGTCCTTAAAAGTTGCGTGGCCTCTGGTTGTCCGGGCCTAAGCCCTTGTGGACACTTGGGCACGCAGGCCCCGTCTGAGCTAACTTCCTACAAACTCCTGTCTTACTATCCGGCAGCCCCTCCTAGACTTAACCCTGTATACATTACCTATCAGCTATACTCAACAAGACCCCACTAGTATGCCCCCACCTAGTGGCCGGCATCAGAACTACACTTACCCCAAATGTAGAAACTATATACTAAAGTGCCCTCCTCTATTGTCTCAAAAGGATGCACTGAACTTTCCGTAAGCTGTACATATGTATAGAACATCACATAATACAATGTTATACAAAGGAACACAAGACATAGGCAAACATATATATATATATATATATATATTGTAAGCTTTTCAGGGGATATAGCTCTGGGATCGCCGTCTTGGGGAGACGGAGTGGCATAAAGAGACCATTCACAGACAGTGGTTCTGTTAAAAACTGGCCGCAACCAGTTTTATTAAAGTCCACAGCAAACAGAACATAAATTAAAACAAAATCATAAACAGAAAACCTAGGCTTGTCTAGCCACTAATTACACATAGATAGATTGCCCTGTCTATCCGGGTCCCGGCTCTACCAGCCTGACCCAAAATAACACATATAATCTGTAGTTACCAGCGTGAGGTTCACATGAGACTCCAACGTTGTCTGTAGTCAGATCCAGACTGAGAGCCCCCTCTGAACTCCTCAAGCAGGTACTTATGGCTGCCTAATTAAGCAGCTGTGTTCACTCCGGGTTGCACTGCAAACCTGTCCCAGATAGGAATGGAATGAACACCGCACTGACAACCTATTTTATGCGCCCCAGCTAAGAAACCTGGGCGAGATATACACGCCGTCCAGCACACACCCCTTCACTGTCTCACATATCCCCCCCGTCTTCTCCAGACCGGAGGACTGGTCAGAAACTCCGAAGAGACAGTGAACTCTGGACAAGGCATCAGCATTACCCTGTAATTTCCCAGGTCTATGCTCAACCGAGAAATTGAACTCTTGAAGTGAAAGGAACCACCTTGTCACCCTGGCATTCCTTTCCCTGTTCTGCTTCATCCATGCCACAGGAGCATGGTCTGATTGCAATTTAAATCTCCTACCCAAGAGGTAATACTGTAGGGAGTCCAGCGCCCATTTGATTGCGAGGCACTCTCGCTTCACAATGGCATAATTTTGTTCAGCCGGTGTCATTTTTCGACTTAGATACAGGACTGGGTGTTCTTCACCCTTCACGACCTGTGATAACACTGCCCCTAACCCCACATTAGAGGCATCAGTTTGAACAAGAAACTCTTCCCTGAAATTAGGGGTGACCAGAACTGGTCTTTGACACAAAGCCATTTTCAACGACAGAAATGCTTTTTCTGCCTCCGGATTCCAATTGATCATTTTGGACTTCCCCCCTTTTGTCAGGTCAGTCAATGGGGCAGCAATGGAGGCATAATTTGGTACGAATCTGCGATAGTACCCAGTGATGCCCAGAAATGCTTTGACCTGTCGTTTTGTAAGGGGTACAGGCCAGTTTCGAATTGCCTCTACCTTATCGATTTGTGGCTTGATCATCCCTCTGCCAATCACATAGCCCAAGTACTTGGCCTCTTCTAGGCCAATTGCACATTTCTCTGGGTTTATGTTCAGCCCAGCTCCGCCTATCGAGTCTAAGACGGCTTGTACCTTAGCGAGGTGGCTCTCCAATCAGAACTGAAAATTACCACATCATCCAGGTAGGCAGCTGCATAGGCTTGATGCGGGTGTAGGATCTGCTCCATAAGCCTCTGAAAGGTAGCTGGGGCTCCATACAACCCGAATGGCATCACCAGATACTGAAACAAACCTTCCGGGGTTGCAAAGGCCGTTTTTTCTTTTGCCTCCTCAGATAGGGGTATCTGCCAGTACCCTTTTGTCAGATCGAGGGTTGTAATATAACGGGCACCCCCTAACCTCTCGATAAGCTCATCTACCCGTGGCATCGGGTATGCGTCAAACTTTGACACTTCGTTCAACTTTCTGAAATCATTACAGAACCTCCAGGTTCCATTAGGTTTTGGGATGAGTACAATCGGGCTACACCACTCGCTTTGGGCCTCCTCAATGACCCCGAGTTCTAACATGCATTTAATTTCAGCAGAGACTATCTTTTTGCGGGCTTCTGGGAGTCTGTACGGTTTTATCTTGACCTTAGTACCGGGCTCGGTCTCGACATGGTGTTTTATTAGAGAAGTCCGGCCGGGCAAGTCAGAAAATCTTTTCTGATTTTTCTGCAGAAACTCCCGCACTTCCTGTTTTTGGTGCACGGACAACGTCTCTCCCATGGTCACAGGAGGTAGTGATGGTTTTACCCCTTTCTCTACTTCACCCGAGGCCAACAATGCCTCTCTGTCCCTCCAGGGCTTGATCAGATTGATATGATATACCTGGTAGGGCTTCCGTCTCCCGGGTTGGTGTACTTTGTAAGTAACCTCGCTCACTTTTTGTACGATCTCGTATGGACCATGCCACTTGGCCAAAAACTTACTTTCCACCGTGGGAATTAGAATTAAGACTCGATCCCCGGGGTTGAAAGACCTAATTTTTGCTGACCGATTATAGACTCTGCTTTGAGCTTCTTGTGCTCTCTGCAGATGATTCTTCACCAATGGCATAATTTTAGCCATCCTCTCTTGCATCTGGGCAATATGCTCTATAACACTCTTGTATGGAGTTGTCTCGGTTTCCCAAACCTCCTTGGCTATGTCCAGCAAGCCCCGCGGATGCCGACCATACACCAACTCAAAGGGAGAAAATCCCGTAGAGGCCTGGGGAACCTCTCTGACCGAAAACAATAAGTAGGGCAACAGGTAGTCCCAGTCCCGCCCATCTTTCTCTACTGCTTTCTTTAACATATGTTTTAATGTTTTATTAAAACGTTCAACCAACCCATCCGTCTGGGGGTGATACACAGATGTCCGAATGTGCGAGATTTTAAGCAACTTACACAGTTCCTTCATCACTTTGGACATAAAAGGTGTGCCTTGGTCCGTGAGGATCTCTTTAGGAATTCCTGTCCTGGAAAACATATGAAAGAGTTCCCGTGCAATATTTTTAGATGCCATATTTCTTAAAGGGACCGCCTCGGGGTACCGGGTTGCATAATCGAGTACAACTAAGATGTATTGGTGTCCCCTGGCTGATTTTACAATAGGACCTACCAAGTCCATTGCTACCCTTTCAAAGGGTATTTCTATAACCGGCAGCGGGATTAATGGACTCCGGAAGTGAGACACCGGAGCATTTATCTGACACGAGGGGCAGGTTTTACAATAATCCTCCACATCTCGATAAACCCGGGCCAGTAAAACCTCTGAAGAATTCTTTCCTGGGTTTTGTCCATCCCCAGGTGCCCACCCAGCACGTGGTTATGGGACAAACCTAACACCATACTTCTATATGGCTTAGGTACTAGGAGCTGACTCACGGCCTCTCCCTTTACTTTAGTGACCCTATATAGCAGGTCATTGTTCATGGCAAAATGGGGAAATTTTTCATCAGAGCCGGGCTCTTGTGGGATCTCATTCAGAACAGTTATATTCTCCCTGGCATGTTTAAGAGTGGGGTCTTGCAATTGCTCACTCCCAAAATTGCCACGGGACACCGGTAGGTCAGGGACATTCTGTTCTAGAGAAACATCCTCCCCCTCCCCCAACATCACCTGAAATGGAAATTCATTTTTTTTACAGTCATCATCATTATCAATATCATTATCGTGATTACTATCAGCATCAGCACCATTATCATGGTCATCATCATTATCATGATCATCATAATTATCATGGTCATCATCATTATCATGGTCATCATCATCACCATTATTATCATTATCATCACAAGAGTTTAACGGCCCACTAGCATTGTGTTCCGCCCCTCGGGACTGCACACCCTCAGTAGGAGCTTCATCACACTGTCCAGCAGAAACATTTTTTTTCCAAAGACCCCAAAACAGGGGAAAGTCACGACCCAATATGGCGGGATGCATCAGGTTCTTCACTACCCGCACTTCATATGAGATCTCCCGAGTTTTGTGACGAAGTCTGAGGAGGTTACTGGGTAGACTTTGATGTCTCCATGTATGCACACCACGCTTAGGTGCCTACCTGTGACGAAGTCCCTATCAGCCAGACTAGCATGTATCAGAGTCACTCGACTTCCTGAGTCGAGTAGGGCCTGTACTGGGCACCCATTTATCACGACCTGACACAGCTGTGGGCCAGTCTCCTCGACTAGGGTGGCCACGCACACGGGCTCGGCGAGGAACGAGAGAGACTGTCCAGCGTCACAGTCCATAGGTTCCCCCACTAGTGGACAATTGGCTGAAATATGACCTTGTTCACTGCATCTCCAACACTGTCTCAGGTCAGGGTGTTCAGACGGGGAGACCTTCCTAGGTCTGGGGTCTCCTGGTAGGTAAGTATCACCCTTTCGCTCATACATGTCCCCTCGGGGCTGACCCGGACTATCAACAGCCCCCCTTGCCCCCACAGCTGGAACCCTCTTACCGGGAGATGACGGAGGCCGGGTATTCCGAACTGATGATCGCTCGGACGGCTGGTCACGTAGATAGTCTTTGGTGGCGAAATACCTTTCTATCAGACTGACCAGTTGATCGGCATCTTTGGGGTCTCCCTGTCCGACCCAGAGCTGGACCTCAGGGGGAAGGGCCCAGATGTACCGGTCCAGCACCACCTTTTCAACCATTTGGGCAGGGGTGCTGACGTCAGGTTCCAACCACTTCTTTACCAAAGAAATCAAGTCATACATTTGTGAGCGAGCAGGCTTGTCTCGCCTGTATCTCCAGTTATGGACCCTCCTGGCACGGACTGCCCTCGTCACACCCAGGCGGGCAAGAATCTCCGCTTTCAACTTAGTATAGTTTTTGCTGTCCTGCTCATGAGGTCAAAATAGGCTTTTTGGCGTTCCCCAGTCAAATAGGGCGCGACCACCATAGCCCATTCAGATTGTGGCAGATTCTCCTTCTCTGCCAGTCTCTCAAATATAGCCAGATATGCCTCCACATTGTCATGAGGCGTCATCTTCTGTAGAGTCTGTTTTACCGCCTTCTTTACAGCGGATAATGCCGGTAACCCGGCGTCTTCATTCGGGGACGAGGTGCTAGGAGTTTTTTTTAGTGCTGCAAGCTGCTCCAGTAACAACCGGTTGGTTTCCTGCTGTTTCTGCTGGCTCTGCTGGGCCTCTAGGTGTTGTTGCTGCATGGCCTGCTGTTGCTGCTGCATGGCCTGCTGGGCCTGTTGCATGCTCTGCTGTTGTTGCTGCATGGCCTGCTGATGTTGCTGCTGCATGGCCTGCTGGTTCTGGGCCAGCTGCTTAACGAGCTCCTCCATACTGCCGGACATCTTGGGCTGGCTGACAGCCTTCACCCAAGACATATACACTCCACAGTCTTCTCCACAATAAGTTCAGTTTTGCGGTGCAGACACCTTCCTTTTTTTTTTTTTTTTTTTTCAAAGTCTTCAGCCACTGTGCTGCCCCAGCATTCAAGCACCAATTATAAGCTTTTCAGGGGATATAGCTCTGGGATCGCCGTCTTGGGGGAGCGGAGTGGCATAAAGAGACCATTCACAGACAGTGGTTCTGTTAAAAACTGGCCGCAACCAGTTTTATTAAAGTCCACAGCAAACAGAACATAAATTAAAACAAAATCATAAACAGAAAACCTAGGCTTGTCTAGCCACTAATTACACATAGATAGATTGCCCTGTCTATCCGGGTCCCGGCTCTACCAGCCTGACCCAAAATAACACATATAATCTGTAGTTACCAGCGTGAGGTTCACATGAGACTCCAACGTTGTCTGTAGTCAGATCCAGACTGAGAGCCCCTCTGAACTCCTCAAGCAGGTACTTATGGCTGCCTAATTAAGCAGCTGTGTTCACTCCGGGTTGCACTGCAAACCTGTCCCAGATAGGAATGGAATGAACACCGCACTGACAACCTATTTTATGCGCCCCAGCTAAGAAACCTGGGCGAGATATACACGCCGTCCAGCACACACCCCTTCACTGTCTCACAATATATATATATATATATATATAATGGTAACACTTCTTGAATGTGGCAGTACCATAAATATCAGCAATAATACATAAGGTTATGTAGCAATACCCCCGAATGTTTATAACTACATAATAACTATTTACATGAGAAACATTAAGTACACTTAAGGGGTGCGGCGGAACAGTAATACTCCTTCACCCCCTTACACTTGGTACATACAATACATACTGTACATGTGGGGCTCTCTAAAGCTATAAAACTATAATATTAAAAGAGAAATTGTATAGTAGAAATGGCGTCGTCAATAAAGGTAAAAATAGTTTGGCGCAGGCCAAGTTCACACATTCAGTGTCTGATCAGTATTTTACTTCTGTATTTGTAAGCCAAAACCATGAGTGGGACAGTTAGAGGAAAAGTATAATAGAAATATGTCACCACCACTTGTGTATTTCTCACCCACTCCTGATTTTGTTTTACAAATACGGAGGTAAAATACTGACCAGATACTGAATGTGTGAACGTGGCCTACATTGGAGAAAGGTTTACACTATAGTGTTTTGGAGAGTAGGTAGTACATCTGGGTATCATGTGCTGCAGGTGATGCAGTGATGCCTGAGGAGTACATGTCCTCATAGACCTACACTGATGCCTAAGGAGTACATGTCCTCATAGACCTACAGTGATGCCTAAGGAGTACATGTCCTCATAGACCTACAGTGATGCCTGAGGCGTACATGTCCTCATAGACCTACAATGATGCTTGAGGCGTACATGTCCTCATAGACCTACAGTGATGCCTGAGGAGTACATGTCCTCATAGACTACAGTGATGCTAAGGAGTACATGTCCTCATAGACTTACAGTGATGCCTGAGGTGTACATGTCCTCATAGACCTACAGTGATGCTGAGGGTACATGTCCTCATAGACTACAGTGATGCCTGAGGAGTACATGTCCTCATAGACCTACAGTGATGCTTGAGGCGTACATGTCCTCATAGACCTACAGTGATGCCTGAGGAGTACATGTCCTCATAGACTACAGTGATGCCTAAGGAGTACATGTTCTCATAGACTTACAGTGATGCCTGAGGTGTACATGTCCTCATAGACCTACAGTGATGATTGAGGCGTACATGTCCTCATAGACCTACAGTGATGCCTGAGGAGTACATGCCTCATAGACCTACAGTGATGCCTGAGGGTACATGTCCTCATAGACCTACAGTGATGCCTGAGGCGTACATGTCCTCATAGACCTACAGTGATGCCTGAGGGTACATGCCTCATAGACTACAGTGATGCCTGAGGAGTACATGTCCTCATAGACTTACAGTGATGCCTGAGGCGTACATGTCCTCATAGACCTACAATGATGCTTGAGGGTACATGTCCTCATAGACCTACAGTGATGCCTGAGGAGTACATGTCCTCATAGACTACAGTGATGCCTGAGGAGTACATGTCCTCATAGACTTACAGTGATGCCTGAGGAGTACATGTCCTCATAGACTACAGTGATGCTTGAGGGGTACATGTCCTCATAGACCTTACAGTGATGCCTGAGGAGTACATGTCCTCATAGACCTACAGTGATGCTTGAGGCGTACATGTCCTCATAGACCTACAGTGATGCCTGAGGAGTACATGTCCTCATAGACTACAGTGATGCCTAGGAGTGCATGTTCTCATAGACTACAGTGATGCCTGAGGTGTACATGTCCTCATACACCTACAGTGATGATTGAGGCGTACATGTCCTCATAGACCTACAGTGATGCCTGAGGAGTACATGCCCTCATAGACCTACAGTGATGCCTGAGGAGTACATGTCCTCATAGACCTACAGTGATGCCTGAGCGTAATGTCCCATAGACCTACAGTGATGCTTGAGGCGTACTGTCCTCATAGACTACAGTGATGCCTGAGGAGTACATGCCCTCATAGACCTACAGTGATGCCTGAGGAGTACATGTCCTCATAGACCTACAGTGATGCTGTGCTATCCCATTACAGGGTGCTATGGCTTTGGTGTACCTCTGTGTAGAAGACATCTTCCAGCTCATTAATTACTACAGCTTCAGCTATTGGTTGTTTGTGGGCCTGTCTATTGCTGGTCAACTTTATTTGCGCTGGAAGGAGCCAGACCGACCACGACCCCTCAAGGTAAGTCTTGTCTAAATTTAGTATCTGCATTAGTGTTTTTATGTCTTGCCCTTTGACCTCCCTTTAGTGATATGATCTTTATGTTGTTGTTGTTGTATATTCTCTTACCAACCTTTGTTCACCTCATCACTGGTTTCAGATTTAGTATAGCCTAGGAGGCACTTAAAGAGAATCTGTCACCCCTTTTTTGCCCTATGAGATAGGGCCACCGCCATCAGGGGCTTATCTACAGCATTCTGTAATGCTGTAGATAAGCCCCGATGTCACCAGAAAGTCGGTCGGGTCCGATGGGCGTTGCCCCTGGGTCAGTATAATATAACTCGTTTTTCTTCACTTTCAGGTAACATCGGGGGCTTATCTACAGCATTACAGAATGCGGTAGATAAGCCCCTGATGGCAGTGGCCCTATCTCATAGGGCAAAAATGGGGTGACAGATTCCCTTTAAGGGGCAGCATAAAGGGGTTGTTCCCTGTCAGATAATATTCGGGCACAGCTGCAGTTTATAAAAAAAAAAAAAAAAAACCTGCAAGTGGAAAAACCCTTTAAGGCTGCTTTCACACATCCGTTTTTTTTACTTCAGGCACAATCCGGCGTGTTGCTAAAAAAACGGATCCGGTACCGGATGCTTTTTTTTTACCATTGACTTTCATTAGCGCCGGATCTGCCTGATGTCATTGCGTTGTATCCGTTTTTGTCCGGATCCGGCGGAAATGTACATCCGGCGGCCGTACAAAACGGTGCATGTAACGTTTTCTTTTGTTTACCGGAGCCGCCTGATGTGCCTGAAGCGGCGCATCAGGCGGCCGGAAACAATAAAGTCAACGGAACAGACTTTTGTGCAATCCGTCAAAAGTGTGATCCGGAAATCAGGGACTACTACTACTACTACTACTTACTACTATATTTCCAGTGTCTCCGGACATCCAAAACCCTCTTTTTTCGGGTACAAAAGTTCAGGTCGGATCCAGCAAAAAAAAACGGATCCGTTGCATCAGTTTTTTTTATTTCAGTGCCGGATCCGTCCCTTCAGGTATTCGACGGATCATGCCTGACACAAAAAAACGGATGTGTGAAAGAGGCCTAAGGTGTATTGCATACTTAAAGGGGTATTCCCATCTCCAAGATCCTATCCCAATATGTAGTAGGTGTAATAATATTAGCAAACATCTCCAATTAGAAATGTACTATACTTTTTTTATTCTCTGTCTCTTTCCTCGTGTGCAGACATTGTAGGACCTTAGGTATTCATGGTTACGACCACTGATCTAGTGACAGTTAGCTCATTACTAGTGGTCGTAACCATGGATACCTAAGGTCCTTCAATGCCTGTACATGAGGGAAGAGACATAGAGAATCAGAAAAACTATACTACATTTCTACTTGGAGATATTTGATAATATTATTATTACACCTACTACATATTGGGATAGGATCTTGGAGAAGAGAATACCCGTTTAAGGCTTATTGAGATGAAACCAGGTGCCCTCTCATGTAAATATCGCTCTATATTCTTGCAGTGCTGCGACTCGTCAGTGACCTCTCTTTTCTCATCATTTACAGCTCAGCATAATTTTTCCAATAATATTTTGCCTATGCACCGTGTTCCTGGTGGCCGTTCCACTGTACAGCGACTTGATCAACTCTCTGATTGGCATAGCCATAGCACTGTCTGGTGTTCCTGTCTATTTCATTTTTGTGTATATCTCAGAGGATAAGAAACCAGAATGGCTACGTCGCTTTGCAGGTATGAATTCTCACATTTTCAGATTCCAGATCTTATAACAGCAGTGCAGACCTTTGAAACACAAGATGTGGTAGCCACGTAGGTGTTTGGTTTGTTAGTAGGCACAGCAGGCTGCAATGTAACTGTACAGGTACATAGATCGGCTCAAAGAACGTTCCTGGGACTCTGCGTTCCACATCCCTGCATTGTATAAACTAGCCCGGTGACCAGCCAACAACCAGGCAAATGTGTAGTATCATTGAATGCATATATATATATATATGGGCAGACAACAATCTCATTTTATTTGTTAGTAACACATTCCTCATGCATACGGGCAGTCCTGACAATAATGCAAGCTCAATGGTGATGTATGATTAAATTGTCACTCGTACGTTTTGCCATTCACCATAATTGCCATATTTACTGTATATAGAAATTCAGTGAGGACCAATTAATTGATATATTGCGATGGCCATTACCTACAGATTCTCTCCCCGTGTAAATGGGACCGAACGCACTGCATCCTAAACCAGGACAGATATGTAGCCACATATACAGTTAGATTTAGAAATATTTGAACAGGGTCCGAAGCTTTGTGGTTTGGGCTCGGCATGCCACTATTTGAAATTTAAAATGAAACAACTGAGAGCAATTTAAATGTATTCTTTCAAGTTTAACCAAAGGGGCTGAACAAAAATATCCCGTGAAAAATGGTAGGAATTGCAATAATTTTTTTTACAAAGTCTACTCATTTCAGGGGCTCAGGACTAATTGGACAAATTAACCTTACCATCAAAAAATGTTAATTTTTAATACTCTGTGGAGACTTTTTTGCAGGCAATGACTGTCTGAAGTCTGGTAGGCATGTACATCACCAAATGCTGGGTTTCCTCCTTTGTGATGCTTTGCCAGGCCTTTACTGCAGATGACTTCAGTTGTTACTTGTTTGTGGCCCTTTTTGCATTTAGTTTTGTCTTAAGCATGTGAAATGCTGCTCGATGGGTTGAGATCTAGTAATTGACTTGGCCATTGCAGAGTTTACCACTTCTTTGCCTTAAACTCCTGGGCTGCTTTTGCTGTATGTTTGGGGTCATTGTCCATCTGTGAAGCGCCGTCCAATCAACCTTGCTGTATTTGGTTGTATCAGAGCAGAAAGTATGTCTGTGTACACTTCAGAATTCATCCGGCTGTTTCTGTCTTCAGTCACATCATTAATAAACACTAGTGACCCAGTGCCATTGGAAGCCATGCATGCCCAGGCCGTCACACGGCCTCCACCATGTTGTACACAGGATGTGGTGAGCTTTGGGTCATGAGCCATTCCAAGTCTTCGTCATAATTTCTTCTTGCCATCATTATAGTATAGGTCTATCTTAGTTTCATCTGTCCAAAGAAAGCTTTTCCAGAACTGGGCTGGCTTCTTTAGATGTTTTTTGGCAAGTCTAAACTGACCTTTCTATTGTTAAGACTGATTAATGGTTTAGACCTTGTGGTGAACCCTCTGTATTTGCTCTCCTGAAGTCTTCTTGTTAGGTAGACTTAAGGTACTGCCACACTAAACAATCCGCTAGCGATCACGATAACGACGCATACTAATGCGATCGCTAGCGGGATTGTTTTTTATCGCTAAGTGCGGCCACATTTAGCGATATAGTTAACGACGCTATCGCCGTTAGCGATCTTCTTAAAACGACTTTAGCGGTACAAAGTACCGCTAAATCGCTAAGAAAAGGTGCCACACTAGCGATATATACTTTACCCAGCGGGAGCGCGACGAGGAAAATAGGGTCCGGAACGATTCCAGCGCGAGCGAGATCACAGCAGGAAGCTCGTCGCTGGCAGCTTGCCGCACTGAACAACATCGCTAACGGGATCGCTAAATAGTGACGTTTTTTAGCGATCCCGTTAGCGATATTGTTCAGTGTGGCATACCCTTTAGATACAGAATCACCTACTTCCTGAAGAGTGTTTGTCGTTTAGGTGGTTGTTGTGAAGGGTTTTTTCTTCACCATGGAAAGGATTCTGTGATCAGGCATATCTGTTGTCGTCTGTGGACGTCCAGGCCTTTACAAGTTCCCAAACTTGTCAGTGCACTCTTTGTTTTGCAGAATGTACCAAACTGTTGATTTGGCCACTCCTAACATTTCTGCCATCTCTCCGATGGACTTCTTTTTTTCAGCCTAATAATGTTCTTGTTGTTCCATTGAGAACTGAAATGGAATGAAAGGGTTAATTCTGTGCCGCCGCCAGTAGATCCTTGATCTATTGGTAGCGCAGAAAAAACCCTTTCATTCCATTGAAGTTGTTTTCACTTGTGGGTCTGCAACAGCCTTGAGCCTTTTTAGTGGTTGTGGTCACACAACCACACCAGATGAGTACCATTGCCTCTAGTCTCCCCGCTGTAACCTTACCTGGATAAAACCCTATTGCGCTAATTGTTATTTCAGTTTCTTCACCTCTTTTCCATTGAGAGCTCCTTTGATCACATGTTGTGGGTTCACTTCAACAGCTTCCGAATGCAAATGCCTCACCTGAAACCAGCTCTCTTGCTTTTTCCATTAAAATTGTATTATTCACGCCACTTCTTCCACAGAAGGAGGGCCATTTGCCAGCCAATCTTTGGCAATAGATTTCCTAGTTTGATAGAGTATTTTAGCAATGGCCTGCTGCACCTGCGAATATCCTCTCACATCGCCCACCAGTGCTAACACATATGATTTTGAGCTAAGTGGATTTTGATATATAACACCTCCAAATCTATTCTACCAATGCCCTCTCATAGCTCAGGTAATCTGGGACATCTCCAAAACATGTGCATTAAGTCCACTTTCTCTTTCCTACAACGTGGACTGCTGTCATAAGCCCTAAGTCCCATTCAGTCATGTAAACTCAATAAGGAACAATTCGGACCTTCTCTGCGCCGTATTAATTGAGACTGATGCTATCGACTCTAGAACATCTTCCCACTCTTCCGTGGAAATACTGTCCAGATCTCTCTCCCATTAGCCCAAACCAGTGCCCAATATCATATTGGGATCACCCAATGTTTTTAACAGCAAAGAGGTGTATAATAGAGAGATAATTCCCTTAGTGGTTTTGGCATTTACCACAAAGTCTACCAACCCATTAGTGGAAATGGAAAGATCCGAGATAACCTCCTGAGCCCTTATTGCATGTCTTAATTGCAAGTAGCTAAAAATCTGAGTTACACAAATTAAACTCCTGTTTCAGGTGGTCAAAAGTACAGAAATGGCCATTTACAAACAACTGATAAACATACTTCAAACCCAGTCTTCTCCATTCACCGAAATCCTCTAGATGCTGCAGTGCCCTTGGATTGGGATTGTTCCAAATGGGCGTATACTTCGAACAGACCTTCATTTCAAGCCATTTTTTACATAATCACCAAATGTTTTGGACTAGCATCTTGAATTACTTTTGAATTTGTGAAATTTCAACAAATCTAATAAATTATCACCCCCACCTCCCAGATGTTTAAGTACTATCGACCCCGTCTTCTGAGTCCCCTCCAATGCCCAGCCTCTAAAATGCTGAAACTGGGAAGCTAAGTAATATCCCCAAATATGAGGCAAAGCTAGACCCCACTTATTTTTAGGTAAGTGCAGCTTTTCCAACTTCATTCTAGGAATCTCTTGTTTCCACACTAAACCTCTGAAGATGATATGCATTTTTGAACCAATACTTAGAAATCAAAATGGGGGAATTATGCTGCCCATAGAGGATGCATAGTATTAATCACATTTTAATAAGGTCCGTACAACCTAACGCTAACAAAGGTAATTTTTACCAAACACTCACTTTATTCCTTATCTTGGTTACCGGAAGATTTAGAGGGATATTGTCACGACACAGCTGTCCGGTGACCAGGGTCCAGGGGCTCCATCCCTGTCCATAACACTAGGGGGCACCCTAGCTCACCCTACTCTGCGGGATACTTCTGAAGGTGTAGATGCCGGGGCCTCCCCCTTGCTTTTATCTCCTGAGTTAGCCCTCCGTCTGTTCTCTTCCACCACCCAGGAAAAAGGGGCGCTACTGTGCACCATAGTACACCAACCCCACAAACAAGGCAACACAAACAAGGGTTAACAGAAAACTCCAGGCATACAAAATATTCACTCACATATAACAGAGTAATGCACCACGGTGTGAAGGTAGGGGAATCAACCAAAATGGAGAAGGATAAGGAATTACCACGCATACAAACCAAGCAACAGTCACAGATAACTCCTCCAACTCTCCTTCTCATAACAACTCCTCTCCCTCTGTTAGCCATGCAGCAATAAAGCTAGCTCTGGCAAAAATTTGTATCAGAGCCCAGATTATAAAGGGAAAAGGAGTGGCTAACCGAGCTCAGCTGTGAGCACAGGGATTTCCAACATGGCCGATTAACCCCTATTCTGCCAGAAGGAATAAACACATTTAAAATGAAGGAGAAATGCTTCTTCTCAGCACTGGAGTAGGAGCAATCAGATGCTGCAGTCTTCTGGCTCCACACTGTCGCGGGAACCCCGTGACAAATATAGTCCTGTCCTGTCTAGTAATGTAAATTCCCAGATACTTAAATTTCTGTACCGCATGTATATTTGATTGACAGACCCTCTCAGATAGACGTGTCCTCAGCGTCTAAAGGTAGCCAAGCCGGCTTTGACCAGGCCCCCCAAAAATCCCAAATCTTTTAATTACATCCATTCTATTTGGGATGGAGATGTTTGAATTGTTAACAATGTCTTCTAATAATGCAAGCTAATGATTCAATTGCAAGAGCAAATAGTAATGGCGATAAGGGACAGCCCTGCCTATTACCCTAGAAAACTCAAAACAAGCAGACATTTCCCCATTAGCCCTTGCTTTATCTACTGCTAAATTATATAAGAGCCTAATCCATTTGATAAAATTGGGACAAATACCCAACTTATTTAACACTGCCCACAGATAATTCCATTCCATGCTGTCAAACACCTTAGTGGCAACTTGAGAGACCATGTATTTATTCGTCAGGTCAACCTGTGCTGCTTGCAGATTTATAAATACCCTTCGTAGATTAATGGTTGTTGCCTTTGAGGGCATGAACCTGGCCTAATCAGGATAAATTACTGAAGACACAACCATACTTATCCTTGTTGCCAGAATTTTTGTCAGGATCTTAACATCAGTATTCAGCAGTGATATATGTCTATATGAATCCAGAAGTTCCTTCTCCTTCCCCTTTTTAGGAATAACCACAATTACAGCCTCCTGCAGGGAACTTGAAATTCCCACTGATATGAAAAAATTGTTAATTATTTGCAAGAATTGTTGCTCCAATACCTCCTCAAACAAATTTGTATATTTCTATAGGCAGGCCACCTGATCCAGGACACGATGTCATTGGGCATTTTCCCCACGGCCTGCTGCACTTTCTCAAAGAAATACCCGACACCGCCAGAAAATCCCAGTCAAATATTCCAAAAATATTCCTCCTAAGGAGTAATTGACTCTAGACATAGATAGAGTAAAAATCGTGTAAACTATCAAAATATTTTATTTATTATTATTATTATTATTATTATTATTATTAATAATAAATATTTTGCCAGTTTTAGAATTAACCTTCCCCTCTCCATCCTCAAGGCAATATATAAATGTGTTTTCTCTCTGAGCCTTTGCCAAATTAGCTTATAAGTGACTAGTTGTCTCTCTCCTCCTCATAAAACTGCTGCTTTAACCCCTTAACGACCAAGCCATTTTGAAGGTTAATGACCAGGCCAATTTTTACATTTCTGACCACTGTCTCTTTATGTGCTTATAACTCTGGAAAGCTTCAACGGATCTTGGCGATTGTTTTCTCGTGACATATTGTACTTCATGATAGTGGTAAAATTTCTTCGATATAACTTGCGTTTATTTATGAAAAAAACAGAAATATGGCAAAAATTTTGAAAATTTTGCAATTTTCAAACTTTGAATTTTTTTTCCCTTAAAACAGAGAGATATGTCACAAAAAATAGTTAATAAATAACATTTCCTACATGTCTACTTTACATCAGCACAATTTTGGAACCAAAATTTTTTTTTTGTTAGGAAATTATAAAGGTTAAAAGTTGACCAGCAATTTCTCATTTTTCCAACAAAATTTACAAAACCATTTTTTTTAGGGACCACCTCACATTTGAAGTGAATTTGAGGGGTCAATATGACAGAAAATACCCAAAAGTGACACCATTCTAAAAACTGCACCCCTCAAGGTATTCAAAGCCACATTCAAGAAGTTTATTAACCCTTTAGGTACTTCACAAGAATTGAAGCAATGTGGAAGGAAAAAATGAACATTTAACTTTTTTTCTCAAAATTTTTCTTTCGACACAATTTTTTCAATTTTGTCAAGGGTATCAGGAGAAAATGAACCACAATATTTGTTGTACAATTTCTCCTGAGTACACCGATACCCCATGTGTGGGGGAAAAACCAATCTTTAGGTGCACTGCAGTGCTCAGAAGGGAAGGAGCATCATTTGATATTTTGAATGTCAAATTGGCTGGAATCAAGAGCGGACACCAGGGCTTCACAGAAGGTTATAACGTAGAGCCGTGAAAATAATAAAATCATATTTTTTTCCACAAAAATGACCTTTTTGCCCCCAAATTTTTATTTTTATAAGGGTAATAGGAGAAATTGGACCCCAAAAGTTGATGTGCAATTTGTCCTGAGTACGCTGATACCCATATGTGGGGGGGAACCACTGTGATCGCCTTACTGCGATCTTTGGGAGGCAGAATGAACAAATCCACAAAAGGTGAAGAATTGGTTTTATTGTTTACACCGTTCCTCGTGCGGTATTAGTGATTAGGCGACTTTATTCTTCGGGTCACTACGATTACAGCGATACCTCATTTATATATTTTTTTATGTTTTGGTGTTTTTTACGCAATAAAATTTTTTATAGAAATATAATTATTTTTGCATCAGTTTTTTCCGCGAGCTATAACTTTTTTATTTTTTCGCTGATGATGCTGTATAGCAGCTTGTTTTTTGCGGGACAAGATGTCGTTTTCAGCGGTACCATGATTATTTATATCCGACTTTTTGATTGCGTGTTATTGCACTTTTTCAAAGCGGTATGATAATACCGCTTGGAAAAAGTATAATTCACTACTTTTTTGTGTATTTTTTTTTACGGCTTTCACTGAAGGGGTTAACTAGGGTTACGCTTTTATAGATGAGATTTTTACGGACGCGGCGATACCAAACATGTGTATTTTTTTTGTTTTTTGTTTTTTTTTATTACATAAAAATGTGTATTTTTTAGGGGAATTTTTTAGAATTATTTTTTAATATTTTTTATACAATTTTTTTTAAAAAAAATGCTTTTTTTACCTTGTCCCTTTATGGGACTTTCACTTTTTTACTTTTGATTGCAGGTACAATGCATTGCAATGCTCCAGCATTGCAATGCATTGTACCTATAGTGAAAGCTGCTGTGACCATGGTCACAGCGGCTTTCCGTAGCTAGATGACCCTGAGGTTGTCATGAAAACCCCCGGGTCATCAAGGCAGAGATTGGGCCCTGCAAATACATTGCGGGGCGCCGATCTGAGGCAGCGGGAGCTCCTGACCCTCTGCCTCTCCCCTGAGCGCTGCGATCGCGCTCGATCGCAGCAGTCAGGAGGTTAACAGCCAGGGGCGGCGGGGGCTCCTGGCTGTCAGTGCAGGAAGCTCGGCCACTGCAGTGCTGAGCTCCTGCACTGATCGGGCAGAAGAGGCTGAAATTTCAGCCTCTTCTGCCTGATCGCTGCTGTGTTTGGTCAGTCACATTTGATACATTAGTATCAAAGAACTCCAACAGTTTCCTGTTGACACTATTACAATTAATACATTTCAGCCAAAAATGGTTACGTTTCTAGTCTGGGAGGTGTCTAGCTGTTGTATTGTCTACTTGAATCTAAAACATTAGAGGAGAGTGATCTGACAAAGATCTGGGGCATATTCTATATCTGACAAAAACGGTACCATAGAAAGCATACACCAAACCATATCTAATCTAGACAGAGATTGATATGTCGACAAGGCACAGGAGAAGGCCCTTGCAGAGTGGAACCTTTTCCCCTAGATGTCGATCAGCCCCAATTCAGTAGTAAGATGAGCAAATGAGGATAAATAAGGATAAATTACTCCCCCCCCTTCCCCTGGAAACTTATCTTCATATGGTTACATATATTGTTAAAATCACCCTTAATTATTAAAGGCGTTTCAGGCCAACTAGTTGGTTTCACTAAAATTTTCTTGAGAGGGATATTGGAGAAAGGAGGGGGAATGTATATCATCTCAATAATACATTCAATATGTGCCATCGTACAGTGTACCCCAACAAATCTGTCTTCATCACCTTTAAAAGAATCAGTGCATTTGAAGGGGATTTTCTTATGTACTAGAAGGCTACCCCTGGAGTATTTAGAGAAGACAGTGTAAACTGAACCAAATCCAAGATCTATGTAATGCACTAATGGATTCATTTGTCGTATGAGTCTCTTGCAAACCAACTATTGCTGCATTGGAATTCCTAATATGTTCAAAAATTGCATGTCTTTTGGAATTGTCTGTCATACGAAAGACACTTAACTGTTACACCCATTTAGAAAAAGGAGGAAGATAACAGCCCATGCTATCTACCCTACATCGTGCCCAAGGGCAGGCAAGCTTAGATTCAACCCACAAACTTTACATTTGAACACCAAGAAACAATGCCCTCCCCCAAATGTCATGAACCTACCCTTAAGGGTATGCCACACTAAACAACATCGCTAACGGGATCGCTAAAAAACGTCACTATTTAGCGATCCGTTAGCGATGTTGTTGTGTGCGGCATCTACCAGCGACGTGGCCCCTGCTGAGATCCTGCTGTGATCTCGCTCGTCGTTCTCATCGTTCTGGACCCTATTTTTATCGTCGGCGCCCCGCTGGTAAGTATATATCGCTGAGTGTAGCACCTTTTGTTAGCGATTTAGCGGTACTTTTGTACCGCTAAAGTCGTTAAGGAGATCGCTAACCGCGATAGCGTCCTTAACGACATCGCTAAATTAGGCTGCTACTAGCGATATAGAAACAATCCCGCTAGCGATCTCATTAGTATGCGTCGTTATCGTGATCGCTAGCGGGATTGTTTAGTGTGGCAGTACCTTTACCGATAATGGTTGGGGTCAAGAACACACCAAGCCATCCAGACTTCTCCCATGCTGAGTGTGACTGAAAATATAACACACTTAAAGAACTTCTCACATCAAAGAAAACCGAGCTCACTCAGTTTATGAACCCACCCCTCTCCCCAAAGAGAATGACCCAAGACATAAAATCTCCCAATCTTCAAAGCCAAGAGGTATGGCGCTTATTTTATGCAAACAAACCAATTTCTTTAAATTCAAGTGTCTACAATTTAAGACCCTCCAGCTCTCATTTCCTAAAGGATCTGACGCTCATGAGTGTCCATTCATCTGAGGGCATTCTTTGGATTCTCTAAAAATGTAGTAGTTTCCAAGGGAACCATTCTCAGCTTAGTCAGGTAAATCATAGAATATTGAAACCATCCATCCAATGAGATCCAGTGCACGCATTCTTCTTTTGAAATCTAAGAGCATGGCCCTCTTATGCTGAACTTCCACCGAAAAGTCTGGAAACAAAGAGATTTTTTTTTTACCTCAAAGACTAATATCTTGTATCTCCTGTGCCTTCCTCAGAATAATGTCCCGGTCCTTGAAATGCTGAATTTTAATCAGAATAGGTCTAGGAGGTCTACCCAATGGTCCTGGTCTCGTAACGAACCTATGAGTTCTCTCTAGCACAAACAAAGGAGTAAGAGTCTCTTTTCCAAAAGTGTCCAGCAGAAATTTCTCAAAAAAGAACCTGTCAGGGTCCCTACCTTCCACTTTAACATTATTGCGTCAACTTTAGCCAGTAGTGCCATCACCGCCTGATAATGACTTTGATTGTATCTGCGAATAGGGGATAGTGCATGCTCCAGCTCACCAACTCTCCTCTCAACAGGCGTAGTGCGCTTTGCCACCTTCTGGACATCGTGCTGGATTATAAAAATGGTTTCTTGAATGTGGCCAACCTGGCCAGTCAGTGAATCCAGCTTGGAGTTACTTTTGGTAACTGCATTAAAGACATCTAACAGGGATATTCCACTAGAATTATTGTCCTTTCCCTTAGGAGAATTTCCTGCATTAGAAGACTCCAGAGAATAATGGGCCAACACAGGAGGACTATCATCCACCTGTTACTCCACAGCTAGGGATGAGTACCAGGATCCTGATGGGGGTGTACTCTGTGTCCCCTGCAGATGTGCCCCAGACCCCTGTTGCCCAGAGATACCAGAAGGAGCATTATGGGCATACTTTCACAGCCTTGCCGCAATATTCCCAGAGACATCTCTTTGTCTCTTCCCACTAGACACTCGGGCGCCATCATCTTTGGATCTAGCTTGCTGTCCACCATCTTCCTGGCCCATTGTTATATTGCGGATCATCTCAGCACCTTACACAACTATCCAAGGGATCCCTCCCCTATGTTGGAGCACCTTACAAGCACCAACCGCAGTACCTGATTGCCGAAGGTTTTAGGCCCCAGGGGAGTTCTCAGCATGTCGTTTCAACGAGCCACCCACAAGCCGACAATGAGTCCCACACAGGCAGGGACTCTTGTCACCTCTACACCGATGTATGTATTTCTGCTCCTCACCTCCTTCTTGCCTCTACACCTCTCCTCAAAGCGTTGGGACAGGGCACCTAAGATGGCTGCCCTCTCCTCACAACGCACCATGAGACGGACCCTACGGCAGCAGCACAGCAAACCCAGGATCCGCAACTTGCCTCACGCAGAATCAGAACCAATTCTGTCCCTCCACCACGGCAGGGAACCGTAAATGGAGACAGGTTTTTAGCTAGGATTTCTGATCAGAATAACCGGGAGCTCTTTTTACATGTGTCCACTCAGTGCCAGAGCATGGACTTCCACCTTTTACCTCCTTAATTGATGATTGATTAAGGGGAATAGCCCATGAAGCAAATTAAAGTACTTTTGGTCCCTTTAAATAAAGGCAGTTACATTTTAAAGAGTTGTAATTCCTAATCCTTACTCCAATTAGGATGTGAATACCCTCAGATTAGTTAATTACGGTCAGAAGGCTGTAGTTTCTCTCATCTGAGAAAATTGGACCAATTATGCAAATTACACTGTGATCAAACTCTCACCAGACTTTGATCCAAGTATCAGCATAGTGTGATCCAATTATTTAAGATGAGAGAATCGGAGCACACGTTGAGAAGATGAAGAACAAAGTTTCTCCATATTCTGTATTTAGTGAGTCCGCAGAAATTGAACTGCACTTGGATGTCATCCGAGTCCAGTCCAATGTTTTCCACACATTCCATAGACTTGAATGAGTGACTGGCCATTAGCACTGCCCCATTGAATAACATTGGTCCGCATTCTATCTGATAAAAAAATAAGATGGCACTCGTCTGATGTGTACAGTGGTGTGAGCGAGCGCTAAAGCTGAGAGTCTGCACTTTAGGCCCATATTGATTATATAACTTTTTCCTAAATATGTTTTGATAAACAGTTAAAATGCCAAATTGTGTCAGTGTCCAAATATTTATGGACCTAACCGTATGTATAATGGACTGTGCCTATTCCGTGCATGGGTATTGCAGGCAAAGTAGGAATAAACTAGTAGCAAAGCCACAAAAGAGGACTGAAAATCCTCCAAAAATGCAAAAATACAGCAGAAAACGGGGTAGCACCGCTTAGCTTATACTAAATTAGTATTTTGCACCTGTGTTGCCAACATCTTTGCTATATGGGCTGGCTGCATTCTGTAGTGCATTTGTTCAGAGACCTGGGCAGGTAAGCGGTGCTGCCCCTTTTCCTGCTGTATTTTTGGAGGATTTTCAGTCCTCTTTTGTGGCTTTGCTGCTAGTTTCGCGATAGGACTCACAAGCGTGAGGACCCTTGACGTTAGGTTGCGAGCGTGCATATCTTGGCCAAAATATCGACCAATACCTCACATATTTATCTGTATTTTGTACACTTTGTTTTTCAGGGTGCAGCCAAGCCCAGCACGTTGGGTCTTGTATACAGGGCCAGCCCGCCTAATCGAATAGTATGGGCGTGACTAATAGGCTGTGAACCAGACACTGTGCATTCCCTGCATGTGAACAGAGCCCTATACAGGCCTTTATTGTGTAAATGTATACTAAGCAGTCACCCCCTCCATTAGTTGGTAGGCTGTGAGTGGCTGTCTGTTTAGTATTTTGCACCTGTGTTGCCAACATCTTTGCTATATGGGCTGGCTGCATCCTGTAGTGCATTTGTTCAGAGACCTGGGCAGGTAAGCTGTGCTGCCCCTTTTTCTGCTGTATTTTCAAAATAGGAATAACCATTACCGTTTTCTATGTGCAGGAGCTGGAGGAGGTTAGATAAAATATCTGCCCAGGACATCATTGTCATAGAGCAGATCCTAACAGATGTTTGTCTTTTCCCGTAGCCATGATTACTCGATATGCCCAGATCATATGCTATTCTGTTATCACGGAGATGGATTTAGAAGAGGAAGAAAAACTAACAGCAAAGTCTGACTGAGAGACGTGATCACATCCGGAAGATACTGGGTCTCCAGAAACCTCATTCGTCATATAATTTATTTCTTACACTGGATGGACATCTTTTGTTTGTCATCAGAGGCTTCAATGCCGGGTGGCTGCAGGGCAGTGCTCTGACATGAAGCTAGCTGAACAAGTTCTCTCTGGCAGGGGCAGCGGTAACTTTTATTTCTTCCTCCCATCATAAAATATATTTTGTCCTGAAATGGAATTGTAATTGCTAAGTCCCTGGATGGGGGCAGCAATCTGGATATGGACTATGAAATAAGAGGTATATGTATTTTTGTGTTAGCATCAGCACTCCATGGACCAATCATCAAACTCCAAGCAATGGGAATGTGCCTTAAACGTCAGATGAATTTTCTGCACCTTTTGCACTGACTGGAAAAATATTAAAAAATTGTCTCTTTGCACAAAATTGGTGGGAAAATATTGGAATAAAAACATAAGAACAAATCTTAATTTTTGGTGTTGCTTTATGTCATTGAATGGAAAACTTATCTGCCTGCTTCCAAAGTATGGAAATCTGTAACCTGCTAATGTGATGGAAACACAACTCTACTGTAACTATAATAATATAATGTGTCTATCTCTTTCCCATGACAAATTTTTATCCTCTAGATTGAAGTACCTCATTTTATCTTGTTTTTATTTCTCCTGTGTTAGTAAATGTAAAAGAAACATGTTAAAAAAAGGGTGTAGGGCTTTAAGGCTTTGTCTGGTGGAACCAAGGTATAACCTCTCCCAAGGATAGGCGATAACCTGTTGATGGGTAGAGGTCCAACCACCAGAACCAATTTGCAGAACGGGGAACCTTTATCCCCACTAGAATGGATCAGTGCGCTTTCTCAATCTGCGCTCCATTCATTCTCTGTGGCGCCGTTGAATGCTGTTCTCGTTTTTTTCCAGCAGACCAAAAAAGAATGAATGGAGGATTGGTCGAGCAACTGATCGGCTGTGCCATTTTGTAACAGGGATAAAATTTCCTGGTCTGGCCAATTGGTGCAGGTCCCAGTGCTCGGACCCCCACTGATCAACAAATTATAACCCTTCCTGTGGATAGGTGATATCTTGTATTCACTGGAAAACCCCTCTAAAGTCCAGTCTCACATAGCGAGATCGCTGCTGAGTCACAAGTTTTGTGACGCAACAGCGATCTCGCTATGTGTGACATTCAGCGACGATCAGCCCCCCTGCTGGGTATCGCTGGTCGTCGTTGAATGTCCTGGACATTTTTTTGACTGTTGGTCTCCCGCTGGCCAGCACGCATCGCTGCATGTGACAGATGGGAGATCAGCGAGCTGGAGCTGGTAACCAAGGTAAACAGCAGGTTTCTAAGCGCCGTGCGCATCGCTTGTTACCCGCAGTGTCGCTGTCCTGATCGCTGCCTGTTTGGCAGCTCACCAGCGATCATGTAGCGTCACACCAGCGATCCTGACACGTTCATATCGTTGTCAGGATCGCTGGTGAGTCGCTATGTGTGACGGGACCC
>JARQOD010000001.1:703240417-703434750 GCA_033576555.1 Oophaga sylvatica
TTTTTCCTAAGTTTTTGATGATGCGCATTTCCGCTGCACCAAAAACGCAGAGTCTTACAGTTGTAGTAAAGTGGATAGGATTTATAGAAATCTCATGCCCCGTGTTTTTTATTCACTCAGCGTAAACTGACTGTTTCAAATCGGCAACATGTCAATCTCTTTCGCGGGCACGTTGGGTGTTATGTGCAGATTTTCACCATAGAATTACACTAAGGTGCAGAAAATCCACAAGAAAAAAACGTATATATACGCTTCGAGTGGGTTTCCACTGCATAATCCACTAAGGACACATGTAATCCCCACATATCCTTATCAATAAAGTTCCGTGCAGGACAAATAACAAGAAGTATCAAAAACAATGGCACTTAATTTAAAACATGACACACCAAAAATAGAGGAAAAACCACAGCATCAAAAACACAATAAAAACGCATGTAACAAAACGTACTAAAAAAGGCAATAAACTAAAAACGCAAGCAACCACAGAAATGCTGCGGAAAATTTAAAACATCAAAAACTCACCAAATCCTTTTCGTGGGAATGTTTGGCGACTTTTTGATGTTGCAGATTTTCTGCACCATTTCTGCAATTGCTGCGTTTTTTCACTGTGTTTTTGACGCTGTGTTTGTCTCTTTTTGTATAGCATGTTTTAAATAAAGCGGATTTGTTTTTTATACTTCCTGTTATATGGCTTTGATAAAACTTTTATATAGTCATGGCAGATTAGTGCGTTCTTGCTTCGTTTCCGCAGCAGAAAAGCAGTAAAAACGCGTGTGCGCTGTTATAGCTGTGGATTTTCTGCATCTAATGCAAATCAATAGGAAAAATCTGCACATAAGACTCAGCCTAACCGCAAGAGAAATTGCCATGTTGTGGACTTGAAACCCTCATCGAAGGTCAGTTTACACTGAGTAAAAAAGGAGCACAGTGGCAGGAAATCTCTATAAATCCCATCCACTTTGCAGGAACTGTAAGACGTTGCGTGTAGTGATGAGCGAGTATGCTCGTTGCTCGGGTGGTCTCCGAGTATTTGTAAGCGTTCGGAGATTTAGTTTCTGTTGCCGCAGCTGCATGATTTATGGCTGCTGGACAGCCTGAATACATGTGGGGATTGCCTGTTTCTTAAGGAATCCCCACATGTATTCAGGCTGTCAAAAAGCCGCAAATCATGCAGCTGCGTCAACAGAAACTAAATCTCCAAGCACTTACAAATACTCGGAGATCACCCGAGCGTGCTCGGGAACACCAGAGTAACGAGCATACTCGCTCATCACTAGATGTGTGTTTGATGCAGTGAGAATGCGGGAACGTACAACAAAGAGTAAGGGGAAGACCACCTTTATCATTACAAAGTGCGACTTTATCTTTATGGTCATGTTCTCATCTGGAATAATAGTCCAATACTGCATTTGCATTTCTGATGGTTTCCGAGCTGCAGTCATACAGCATTCCCTCGTAGTATTCAGGTAAGTGTGGATTGTTTACGGGCTCGTATCCAATAGCGACATGCAGAATTGTGAATGCAGCTCTGGGATTCAATATGCTGAAACTCAGGATTACAAGATAAGTAATCCAATGTATTTGCACAAGTTACACACTTTATGTGGATTTCATTTATATATCCAGATACATACACAGTAAATACAGCCATTCTTTGAGCCAAATACATGTTAATATCGTATCAGTACAAAACGTGGCGTCATTTTCTTCTTACCTATGCACGTCGCTGCTATGAGTCTGTTTGCAGAGTAGGGAGACTCGCATGATGGGAAGATGGGTTGCACCATGTAGTTGGCAAAGGTAATGGCAATAACAGCTTGGCTCGTAGGCTCAATAATTAGTAGAGAAGTCCACAGCCTAATAAAGGCTATAAAGCCGCCAAAAGCCTCCAGGATGTAGGCATAGCTCGCTCCTGACTTGGTAATAGTGGTGCCTAATTCTGCATAACATAAGGCACCAAATATCGAAAACACTCCTCCAACCGCCCAGATCACAAGTGAGAGACCATATGAAGCGCTATAAATCAAGACCCCCTTTGGTGATACAAAAATCCCAGAGCCAATCATGTTGCCCACAATTAGACAAACCCCATTTATCAATGAGATTTCCTTCTTGAGTTTCATGGATTCCTGGGAGCTGGAGTTGGTTGCCGTTCCATTTTTTCCATTCGGAGTTGGCTCCTCTGTGGCAGCTGATGTGTATTTAGTGGAGATACCCATGGTGGAATGAAAGAGTCAGCAGCACAACAGCATGTCCAGCTAGGAGAATAGGAGAGGTCAGAGGGTGAGCTAAAAAGCCATACACATCAAAACGTTACAGCGGAGGACTGACCTCCGCAGTGCTGGCTGCATGCTGTAAACTCGGAAAACAAGCAGTCAGGTGTATATAAGCTGTCATGTACACTCAGGGATTCAGTCGTTTTCATATATTAGATAGGGTTAGTAAGTCTTCCCAAATCTGTTCGTTTTCAAGACGCAGAACCTGAGCAGCACCAAAGAAGGCCAAAGCCGAAGAATTAGTTACCGTACATCGGAATAGTACCCAAAAATGCCAAATAAAACCTATTCTAATTAAAATCATCATAGCAGCAACACATACAATATTCTTGTTCCTTTAATACATTACTGAGCACCCGGCCATACTGTATTTTTATAACAATGCTGTATTTTTATAACAATGCTGTGTTTGCCATTACAGGTTGTCCATTGACATAATACAAAATAACAAAAAATGATAAAAACGGTCAACAAATAACATGGTGGGATATATTTTCGAGCTAAATGAACGAAGTTCAGACTCATGAAGTCGTAAAATGTAATCAACCAAACACTATCTAATGACATGAAAACAAAAGGGAAGTTTACGCTTCTTAGACCTTTGGATCCAATTCTTAAATACTACTTTTTCTAGCCTACAAACATAGTTACATAGGTTGAAAAAAGAACCTGGGATCATCAAGTTCCACCTTTCTCCATTCATCCAGTACCGTATATCTATTTGTACCTTTATTATACACTATGTAGTGTAGAATGCGGAGAAGCCCTATTTCCAGGTTATATTTGATCTTGTACCGATGCTCCTATTGGCCCTTGTTACTGATAATTCTCATAAGAAGCTCATCTCTCCGTTATAGACGTTTCAGGAGTAGATTAGTCAACGCTTGAGCTTGATGCCTATAGGAATGCCATTTCTGTTTAACTATTACCTTAGGGTTATAATGCAGTTACGGGTACTCCTGCATTCAGCTTTGTGGTGTGCAGTCATCTAAGGCTCTGTGATGACCATGTCTCTGCCCTAAATATGGCAAATGCAGTGAGAAAAGTCCCCAGCATAAAGTCAAACATATACATAGCATAGGGCTCCTTTTCCCCCATAAAGGACAAGAGAGACCCTTTTTAGCATCTGCCGGAGTGGTATACGTCTGTATATCATTTTTTATTACATAGAAAAGACTGGCATTCTTGTACAGCGGATTATTTAAAAAGTCATATACCATGGGGTATATATCGTATATTGGCGTTAATGGGTGATGTTTGGCACTTTACACCAATATGTGTCTGCACACATTGCCCAGAGACCCAAATTACAGGCCTTGCTGCATGCATTGGCATTATTCCTGTCCCGCCACATGAGCAGACCAACGGCAGACTATTATCCACAATGCCAGAAAGCCATCAGCCCTTATCTAATGACCTGTAAATCATTCCAAAAAATAAGAGATACCTTACAATCCATCATGTTTTTATCTACAGCACTCAGAGACAATCTTGATTCTAACCTCATTTCTTGGTCAGTTATTTTAGCCGTATGTTTAGTGCTTTCCAGCTATTGTTATGCGTGTTTTTAACATTCCTGGTAATTTCAATAGTCATTACAGTTATTAGCCAAACAGGACCTACAAGTGGCATTCACCTAAGAGGGCATGAGATCATCTTAGAAGTTACTGGAGTTTCCCCACAAACAAAGTACATTTTATAATCAATAGATCTGGGGATAAAAATAAGTTGTATGTGAGTGAGGACCTCTACACTCAAGAATGGCTGGGTACTGATCCAAAGCCCCTTGTTCTTGGCATTGGTGGGAGCTTTAAGGGGTATTCCCATCCACATGGTGGCTCAGTGGTTAGCACTGTTGCTTTGTAGTGCTAGGGTGCTGGGTTAAAATCCCACCAAGGACAAGGAGTTTGTATGTTCTCCCCGTGTTTGCGTGGGTTTCCTCCGAGTTCTCCGGTTTCCTCCCACACTCCAAAGACATACTGATAGGGAATCTAGATTGTGAGCCCCATCGGGGACAGTGATGATAATGTATGTAAAGTGCTGCGGAATATGATGGTGCTATATGAGCGAACATAATAAATAATAATCTCCAATATGTAGGAGGCGTAATAATAATAATCTTAGCAAATACCTCCAATTACAAAGGTAGTATAGTTCTTCTGATGTTGCTTACTATGTTGCAGTAGCTTAGGTATCCATGGTTACAGCCACTCACATAGTGACAGGTTGTTAGTGGTCGTAACCTTGGATAAGTAAGCTACTGCAACATAGTAAGCAACATAGCTTATCAGAAGGACTATACTACATTTCTAATTGGAGGTATTTGCTAATATTATTATTATTACACCTACTATATATTGGGATACGATCTTGGAGATGGGAATACTCCTTTAAGCTTCTGGAACCCGGAGCAAAGATTAATCTCGCTGACGAAAGTCAATGCTGCAAATGAAATCTTTGGTCAAGGCATTATTATTATTATTATGGCAGAGTGACTTCTTAGCATCTCAGTCTGGCATCCAGCACCCAGGGCACATGCCCAGGCAGCCTCGTCTTAGCTATGCCCGTCAGATCCCCATCTCTCACCCTTTTACACCCTGATTATTTTCTACGTTTATACAGGGCGTCACTTGGAACAAGCTGCATTTGTCTGAGCCTTGTTTATGAGCTTTACAAGAGCTAAAACAACAATTACACAGCTATACAAAAACATCACAAAACAGGAAGAGTGACAAGAACGGTTGGATGAAGAAGCCGGTCCCGTCACTGTCAGTCACCTTATAGTTGGCTCTGATGATCATCGTTGCCATGGCAGCCGTCAACCATTCTATAATATCCACATGAAAGTGACAGAACTTTCCCGTTGTCAGATCTAATGTGTTTTGCACATGCTTGAGAACATAAGCCTGAGGCAGCAGCTTCACCTTTAAGTAAGTGATAAGTTTACTTATTCTAGGAAGTTAGTCATTAATGCAATGTCCTGATAAGTATTCCCAGAGGTATAAACAACCGCAGCCAGCTGTGACCCTGGCACTGCCCCTAATTACCGCACACCCTGCAATTCTGGGGGAGCGCAGAATCCACCAATCACCTCATCCTCCATCTAAAGTCTTATTAATGATCCTAGAGATTCCATGAGACACTTCAGATTACAGCCACAGTTCTAGTATCTCCATAATGGAGGGTCCTGATCTAATCTGCACTCACAGCTAGGACCATAGTGATGGGGTCCCAGAGACCCAGTAATCATCATCTACACATGCTGCTATTCTGGAGCAGACCTGTCACCTCTGGTGTATACTGACCAGCAGAGAAATATACAGCAGGTGCGAGTACAGGAACAGCAACAGTAAAAACAGCCTGGTGTGAACGTCTTCAGAGTACTGGCAATAATCGGGGGTACTGACTGGTCTTGGTAATGCTGAGGTGACACGGCCAGTGAGATAGGTCCAGTCATCACCAGAAGGTTGGGGGTCTGTGGGGACCTGACTGTAAGCAGTGATAACGGGGTGAGTGGGGATGGTGGTGGGTACATTGACCAATATATGTGTGACAGGAGGAGCACAATGACTATGTAGTGCTGGTGGAGGGATATGGTGGGGACCGTAGTGGGTGTATGTGTAACCTGAGGGACAAGTCTAGTGATGTAAGGTGTCTGGAGGTATATATGGTCGGTACACAGTGAGTGTATGTGTACCCTGAGGGACAGGTGTAGTGATGTAAGGTGTGGGGGATATAGTGGGTACACAGTGAGTGTATGTGTAACAGAGGAGGGGTAGGTGTAGTGATGTAAGGTGTGGGAGATATATGGTAGGTACACTAGTGGATGTATGTGTAACCTGAGGGTAGTTGTAGTGATGTAAGGTGTGGGGGGGATATGGTGGGGACAGTAGTGGGTGTATGTGTAACCTGAGGGACAGGTGTAGTGATGGAAGGTGTGGGGGATATGGTGGGTACACTAGTGGGTGTATGTGTAACCTGAGGGACAGGTGTAGTGATGCACGGTGTCTGGGGGGATATGGTGGGTACACTAGTGGGTGTATGTGTAACCTGAGGGTATGTCTAGTGATGTAAGGTGTTGGGGGGATATGGTGGGTTCACTAGTGGGTGTATGTGTAACCTGAGGGACAGGTATAGTGATGCACGGTGTCTGGGGGGATATGGTGGGTTCACTAGTGGGTGTATGTGTACCCAAGGGGATGTCTAGTGATGTAGGTGTCTGGGGGGATATGGTGGGTACACTAGTGGGTGTATGTGTAACCTGAGGGACAGGTTAGTGATGCATGGTGTCTGGGGGATATGGTGGGTTCACTAGTGGGTGTATGTGTAACCTGAGGGAAGGTATAGTGATGCATGGTGTCTGGGGGATATGGTGGGTTCACTAGTGGGTGTATGTGTACCTGAGGGACAGGTATAGTGATGCACGGTGTCTGGGGTATATGGTGGGTACACTAGTGGGTGTATGTGTAACCTGAGGACGGTATGTTGATGATGGTGTCTGGGGGATATGGTGGGTACACTAGTGGGTGTATGTGTACCCTGAGGGACAGGTATAGTGATGCATCGGTGTCTGGGGTATATGGTGGGTTCACTAGTGGGTGTATGTGTAACCTGAGGGACAGGTATAGTGATGCTAGGTGTGGGGGGATATGGTGGGTACACTAGTGGGTGTATGTGTAACCTGAGGGACAGGTATAGTGATGTAGGTGTGGGGGATATGGTGGGTACACTAGTGGGTGTATGTGTAACCCTGAGGGACAGGTATAGTGATGCACGGTGTCTGGGGGATATGGTGGGTTCACTAGTGGGTGTATGTGTAACCTGAGGGACAGGTATAGTGATGCAGGTGTCTGGGGGATATGGTGGGTACACTAGTGGGTGTATGTGTACCTGAGGGACAGGTATAGTGATGCAGGTGTTGGGGGATATGGTGGGTACACTAGTGGGTGTATGTGTAACCTGAGGGACAGGTATAGTGATGCACGGTGTCTGGGGATATGGTGGGTACACTAGTGGGTGTATGTGTACCCTGAGGGACAGGTATAGTGATGCACGGTGTCTGGGGTATATGGTGGGTTCACTAGTGGGTGTATGTGTAACCTGAGGGGACAGGTATAGTGATGCATGGTGTCTGGGGGATATGGTGGGTACACTAGTGGGTGTATGTGTACCCTGAGGGACAGGTATAGTGATGCACGGTGTCTGGGGTATATGGTGGGTACACTAGTGGGTGTATGTGTAACCTGAGGGGCAGGTATAGTGATGCATGGTGTCTGGGGATATGGTGGGTACACTAGTGGGTGTATGTGTACCTGAGGGACAGGTATAGTGATGCATGGTGTCTGGGGATATGGTGGGTACACTAGTGGTGTATGTGTAACCTGAGGGACAGGTATAGTGATGTAGGTGTGGGGGATATGGTGGGTACACTAGTGGGTGTATGTGTACCCTGAGGGACAGGTATAGTGATGCACGGTGTCTGGGGATATTGGTGGGTTCACTAGTGGGTGTATGTGTAACCTGAGGGACAGGTATAGTGATGCATGGTGTCTGGGGGATATGGTGGGTACACTAGTGGGTGTATGTGTACCTGAGGGACAGGTATAGTGATGCAGGTGTCTGGGGATATGGTGGGTACACTAGTGGGTGTATGTGTACCTGAGGGACAGGTATAGTGATGCACGGTGTCTGGGGTATATGGTGGGTACACTAGTGGGTGTATGTGTAACCCTGAGGGACAGGTATAGTGATGCAGGTGTCTGGGGATATGGTGGGTACACTAGTGGGTGTATGTGTAACCTGAGGGGACAGGTATAGTGATGTCATGGTGTCTGGGGGATATGGTGGGTACACTAGTGGGTGTATGTGTACCTGAGGGACAGGTATAGTGATGCACGGTGTCTGGGGTATATGGTGGGTACACTAGTGGGTGTATGTGTAACCTGAGGGGCAGGTATAGTGATGCATGGTGTCTGGGGGATATGGTGGGTACACTAGTGGGTGTATGTGTAACCTGAGGGACAGGTATAGTGATGCATGGTGTCTGGGGGATATGGTGGGTACACTAGTGGGTGTATGTGTAACCTGAGGGACAGGTATAGTGAGGGGCATGGTGTCTGGGGTATATGGTGGGTACACTAGTGGGTGTATGTGTAACCTGAGGGACAGGTATAGTGATGCATGGTGTCTGGGGGATATGGTGGGTACACTAGGGGTGTATGTGTAACCTGAGGGACAGGATATTGATTGGTATAGTGATGCATGGTGTCTGGGGGATATGGTGGGTACACTAGTGGGTGTATGTGTACCTGAGGGACAGGTATATGTGATGACGGTGTCTGGGGTATATGGTGGGTACACTAGTGGGTGTATGTGAAACCTGAGGGACAGGTATAGTGATGCAGGTGTCTGGGGATATGGTGGGTACACTAGTGGGTGTATGTGTACCCTGAGGGACAGGTATAGTGATGCACGGTGTCTGGGGATATGGTGGGTCACTAGTGGGTGTATGTGTAACCTGAGGGCAGGTTATGTGATGCATGGTGTCTGGGGGTATATGGTGGGTACACTAGTGGGTGTATGTGTACCTGAGGGACAGGTATAGTGATGCACGGTGTCTGGGGTATATGGTGGGTACACTAGTGGGTGTATGTGTACCTGAGGGACAGGTATAGTGATGCACGGTGTCTGGGGTATATGGTGGGTACACTAGTGGGTGTATGTGTACCTGAGGGACAGGTATAGTGATGCACGGTGTCTGGGGTATATGGTGGGTACACTAGTGGGTGTATGTGTAACCTGAGGGGCAGGTATAGTGATGCATGGTGTCTGGGGATATGGTGGGTACACTAGTGGGTGTATGTGTAACCTGAGGGCAGGTATAGTGATGCAGGTGTCTGGGGATATGGTGGGTACACTAGTGGGTGTATGTGTAACCTGAGGGGCAGGTATAGTGATGCATGGTGTCTGGGGGATATGGTGGGTACACTAGTGGGTGTATGTGTAACCTGAGGGACAGGTATAGTGATGCATGGTGTCTGGGGGATATGGTGGGTACACTAGTGGGTGTATGTGTACCCTGAGGGCATGTCTGGTCCTGACAGGGGTCGGTCACACTCACTGCTCCTAGAAGCCTTCTGCTGCCCTCGGCTGCTGCTGGGACTGGGAGGCAGCGCTCAGGAGCACGGCCCGTTCAGCTGAGAGCCGGGAGGAGGGTGCAAGGTACAGAAACAACAGGATTTCGAAAGAAGACAAGATCACTCAGCGAATTCTGAGAGTTGTGGAGAAAGCATTTCTTATCAGCGGGGGGAGGTGGATGGAGATCGCGGGGGGCAGGGAGCACTCAGGAGAGGAGGAAAGTGTCCGTGCTGGGGGGATGCTGCTGCACAGCGACCCCCGGGAGCCCCGCACCCTGCAGTGACCGTGGTGGGGGGTTTCCAGCTACTGCCCTGCCCCCTCCCAGCCCGGGAAAGCCTCTCATCTCAGGAGACGGTATTCCTGGTAAATCTCCCAGAGAATGCGCCTCCATATCCTCCTGACGGAAGCGGTGCTCCACACACAGGCGGCCATTGCCTGCACTTGTCCCGGGCTCAGGAGGATGGCACACTACTGTATACAGATATGACCTCACTGGCCCACTGTCTGTGGAGGAAACCCACAAACACTAGAGGAACACTGCAGTCCTGTGGAGACCTACAGTACAGTATGTACACGCTGGGTGACGGAATTGTCTATTGTTTCTACTACCATCTCTGTCTACAGAGCTTAACCCCTTAGTAACCGGGCCACATTTTCCAAACCTGTCCAGTGTCACATTATGTGGTAATAATAACTCTGGAATGTGTCCACAGATCTCATTGAGATTAAGAGGCTGAAGTTGGTTTCTTATTCGGCAAATTTTTATTTTCTGTTTTTTATAGGTTTAACAGCAAAAAATAAGCATCAAAATAATAAAAAACACTGCAGTGAGGAGCCCTGATGTGAATACACTTAAAATCTGCGACAAAAATTATAAAACTGGCACAAAAATGGGCATCAAAGTGGGCACCAGAGGGCACTAATTAAAGGGTTTAAATGACTTTGGGCCACAGATATGACACTGCACACATATAGAACAGGGCGCCCCACATTAAAAACAAGTCTCCCCAGCCTGGCCCAAATGGATTCTGGGCATCAGAATTGGCATCAAAGTGGGCAAACAGCCAATTTTCACACATTTGAATAAGTAACAGATGTTTTTCAGGGGTTAAATGACTTTGGGCCATTGATCTCACACTAAGAATACACAGATAGTGATGCCCCGCATCAAACCCAGGTACCTCCTGCCTGGCCCAAATGGGTTCTGGGCATCAGAATTGGCATCAAAATGGGCAAACAGCCAATTTTCACAGATTTGAATAAGTAACAGATGTTTTTCAGGGGTTAAATGACTTTGGGCCATTGATCTCACACTAAGAATACACAGATAGTGATGCCCCGCATCAAACCCAGGTACCTCCTGCCTGGCCCAAATGGGTTCTGGGCATCAGAATTGGCATCAAAATGGGCAAACAGCCAATTTTCACAGATTTGAATAAGTAACAGATGTTTTCAGGGGTTTAAATTGACTTTGGGCCATTGATTCACATAAGAATACACAGATATGATGCCCGCAATAAAACCCATGGTCCCTCCTGCCTGGCCCAAATGGATTCTGGGCATCAGAATTGGCATCAAAGTGGGCAAACAGCCAATTTTCACACATTTGAATAAGTAACAGATGTTTTTCAGGGGTTAAATGACTTTGGGCCATTGATCTCACACTAAGAATACACAGATAGTGATGCCCCGCATCAAACCCAGGTACCTCCTGCTGGCCCAAATGGGTTCTGGCATCAGAATTGGCATCAAATGGGCAAACAGCCAATTTTCACAGATTTGAATAACATGTTTTTAGGGGTTAAATGACTTTGGGCCATGATCTCACACTAAGAATACACAGATAGTGATGCCCTGCATCAAACCCAGGTACCTCCTGCCTGGCCCAAATGGGTTCTGGGCATCAGAATTGGCATCAAAGTGGGCAAACAGCCAATTTTCACAGATTTGAATAACATGTTTTTAAGGGGTTAAATGACTTTGGGCCACTGATCTCACACTAAGAATACACAGAAGTGATGCCCGCATCAAACCCAGGTACCTCCTGCCTGGCCCAAATAGTTTCTGAGCATCAGAATTGGCATCAAAGTGGGCAAACAGCCAATTTTCACAGATTTGAATAAGTAACAAAGTTTTTAAGGGGTTAAATGACTTTGGGCCATGATCTCACACTAAGAATACACAGATAGTGATGCCCCGCATCAAACCAGGTCCCTCCTGCCTGGCCCAAATGGGTTCTGGGCATCAGAATTGGCATCAAAGTGGGCAAACAGCCAATTTTCACAGATTTGAATAAGTAACAGATGTTTTTCAGGGGTTAAATGACTTTGGGCCACTGATCTCACACTAAGAATACACAGATAGCGATGCCCTTCATCAAAACCAGGTACCTCCTGCCTGGCCCAAATGGGTTCTGTGCATCAGAATTGGCATCAAAGCGGGCAAACGGACAATTTTCACAGATTTGAATAAGTAACAGATGTTTTTAAGGGTTAAATGACTTTGGCCACTGATCTCACAGTAAGAATAACAAAGTGATGCCCCGCATCAAACGCAGGTCCCTCCTGCCTGGCCCAAATGGTTTCTGGCATCAGAATTGGCATCAAAGTGGGCACACAGTAAATTTTCACAGATTTGAATAAGTAACAGATGTTTTTCAGGGGTTAAATAACTTTGGCCACTGATCTCACACTAAGAATATACAGATAGTGATGCCCCGCATCAAACCCAGGTCCCTCCTGCCTGGCCCAAATGGGTTCAGTGCATCAGAATTGGCATCAAAGCGGCAAACAGCCAATTTTCACAGATTTGAATAAGTAACAGATGTTTTTAACGGGTTAAATGACTTTGGGCCACTGATCTCACACTAAGAATATACAGATAGTGATGCTCCGCATCAAACCAGGTCCCTCCTGCCTGGCCCAAATGGGTTCTGGGCATCAGAATTGGCATCAAAGTGGGCAAACAGCCAATTTTCACAGATTTGAATAAGTAACAGATGTTTTTCAGGGTTAAATGACTTTGGGCCACTGCTCTCACACTAAGAATGCACAGATAGTGATGCCCTGCATCAAAACCAGGTCCCTCCTGCCTGGCCCAAATGGGTTCTGGGCATCAGAATTGGCATCAAAGCGGGCAAACTGACAATTTTCACAGATTTGAATAAGTAACAAATGTTTTTAACTTGTTAAATGACTTTGGGCCACTGATCTCACACTAAGAATATACAGATAGTGATGCCCCGCATCAAACCCAGGTCCCTCCTGCCTGGCCCAAATGGGTTCTGGGCATCAGAATTGGCATCAAAGCGGGCAAACAGCCAATTTTCACAGATTTGAATAAGTAACAGATGTTTTTCAGGGGTTAAATGACTTTGGGCCACTGATCTCACACTAAGAATACACAGATAGTGATGCCCCGCATCAAACCCAGGTCCCGCCTGCCTGGCCCAAATGGGTTTTGGGCATCAGAATTGGCATTAAAGTGGGCAAACAGCCAATTTTCACAGATTTGAATAAGTAACAGATGTTTTTCAGGGGTTAAATGAACTCACACCACCATTATATACACAGTAAGGCTGGAGACTCACTAGCGATTTAAAAATCGGTCCAGTTTTGATGCAGGAGAGTCGGATGAGTGTAATGCAATTGTCATGTGTCAGGCGTTTTTTATGTGAGTATAATCTGATTTTTCACACCGAGCATCTGATTTACATCCGAGTGCAGCGATTGTAACATGAGCTTTTACATAGAGAAATGTTCTAAATCAATTTTACAGAGTTTTAAAACGGAATATTCTTAAAAAACAATACAGTACAGTATATATAGATTTCAGATAGACAAATGTAAAGCTGGGAAACGATCTGCCCCGCACATTGTATCCACAGAGTGACAGCTTAGATTATAATGGATAGAATTGAGAGATACACATAGAATACATGTGTGTGTGTATATATATCTATAATACGTGTGTGTATGTACGTGTGTGTATATATATTATATATATATATCTAGAATATAACGCTGGGAGAGTCACTCTGAAGCCTTTATAGACTGCGCAGTCCGCCTCCAGACAGAAGACGGCATCCAGCGGTTACAGATAAGAGTAGTGTGTATGACGCCAGAGATCGCGGTACGTGTAGACACTGGATGCATACCGCTATCTCCGGCGCCATACTTATATACTTACCTGACCAGGAGGAATGTTGTCGCGGCTCTTCTCTTCTCGCAGGAGACCGGGGCATGAGTGCGAACGGATTGGAGAATGCGCATAGCGCTATCCTGCGCCATTTTACTGAAGACACATTTGCAGTGTGTCTTCAGCAATATGTCGCCGGACATGCGGTATGGCCATACGCGTACTCCGGCGCCACACTCCTCCCCCGGCCTCCGGCAGAACGGGACAGCGCTGGGGCACAGGGATGAATGTTGAGTATATATATTTTTTGGCATGTGTGCAGTTTAATAGGGGTGAGGGGGACCATACATATCAGGATAGGGGGGTGAGGGGTAGCATGCATACCAGGATAGGGGGTGAGGGGACCATGCTGTGACGGGGTATGCGGCAGAACAAGAAGAGACCACCGGGCTAAGAACAATCCAATGGGATTTATTGAGGCAGGCAGCATATCAAATCAAATATCCATGTTATTCCTGATGTCCATAATAAGTCCAAAATCACAGACCGACGTGAGGTCTTGCCGCAGCTAAGAGCCCTCACCCTTTTTCTCTAGAGATCTCCCAACACAACACTGGTCACGCATAAGTCCCTTGTCTTGGGCTACTGGGAACAGCCCAAGGGTAGGGGAGGAGAGGTTCCCACCTCCTAGTCAATGGTTTGGTCCATTGCATGGCTCCGATATGTCTATATGAATGTGTATTGTGAGTTCTCCCCCGGCTTAGGAGAACAATGGGGAGTCCTTTAGCTGTGTTGACATAAGCCTAAGTTAAATGATGATGAAGGAACAAAGTTATACAGAAATGCAGGACAGGGCAAACTATGTATCATGACAATTCCTTCCCCTCCAATTTTGTGTACGTACGAGGAACCTCTACAGGTCGCTTGTTAAGTACACACAGGCAGGGCTGACCGGACTCTGGGCTCCTCCTACCTGGACAGTCCATCTGCATTTTGGTGTTGGCTGCCTCTTCTATACTGTATGGTAAAGTTATAGGGCTGCAGAGCCAGGCTCCATCGTAGTAGGCGTCCATTGTCCCCAGAAGCTCTTTTCAGCCAGGTGAGGGGATTGTGATCAGTAACCACAGAGAATTCTCGTCCATACAGATACGGCTTTAGTTTCCGGAGGGCCCACGCTATAGCCAGACATTCTTTTTCCACAGTTGCATAGGCCACTTCTCGGTCCAGCAGTTTCCTGCTGAGGTAGGCGACGGGGTGCTCGTCCCCCGCTGTATTCACCTGGAGTACAGCTCCCAATCCATAAGCAGAGGCGTCCGTCTGCACAATGAATCACCTCTTATAGTCTGGAGCAGCCAGAACAGGGTCACAGACCAGGGCGTCCTTCAGGCGGTTAAAAGCCTCATCACAGGCTGGAGTCCAGATTACCAGCCTGGGCATCGTTTTCTTGGTCAGGTCGGTAAGAGGCTTGGCCACAGTGCTAAAATGAGAAACAAATTTTCGGTAATAGCTGGCAGTGCCCAAAAAAGCCATAACTTGTTTCTTAGTTTGGGGTACAGGCCAGTCTCTAATAGCCTTGGATTTTTGCAGGTTCCGGACGGAGCTTCCCGCCCCCTACTCTATGCCCTAGGTACTGAACTTCACCCATCCCCAATTGGCATTTATCGGGTCGAATGGTTAGGCCGGCTGCAAGAATCCGGTCAAGAATAACGGCTACTTGATTCAGATGTTCCTCCCACGTCTGGCTGAAGATGGCGATATCATCTAAGTAGGCACAAGCAAAGTCCCCACATCCCCGGAGGATCTGGTCTACCATTCTCTGGAAGGTTGCCGGGGCATGTTTCATTCCAAAAGGCATGCGTAGAAATTCGTAGAGACCAAAGGGGGTTATAAAAGCGGACCGTTCTCTCCCTTGCTCCGTCAGAGGAATTTGCCAGTATCCCTTACTGAGATCTAAGGTAGTGACATATCGAGACCCAGCCAGTCGGTCTAGAAGTTCGTCAGTACGGGGCATTGGGTAAGGATCACTGATAGTATGGTCATTAAGTCGTCTGTAGTCCACACAAAATCGAGTACTCCCATCCTTCTTGGATACTAAGACCACAGGAGAGGCCCAAGGGCTATGAGAGGCCTGGATTACTCCAAGCTGTAACATCTCCTCTAGTTCGTGCTGCATGGTGTTTCGAACTGATTCAGGTACCCGGTAAGGAGCCTGTTGTATGGGACGGATACCCTGAGTGCCCACATGATGTTGGGTGACGGTGGTTCGACCTGGTTGAGATGAGAAGGCCGCCCGTCTCTGTTGAAGCACTCCCAGCATCTGGTCTTTCTGTAAGGGGTCCAGGTGATCTCCAGAGGAACCTGTACCACAGTGGAAGGGGCTCTCGCGGCTTCCACGAGATCAGGTAGGGAGTCCTCTTCCTCGTGACCGTCTTCTGAAGCTAGCCGACAGCTTGCTATCATTGGAAGGTTCCGGTCGTGGTATTCCTTAATCATATTCACATGAACAGTCTTTTGTCTTAGTCCCTGATCATCTAAAGCTAGAAGGTAATTGGTATCATTTAGTTTCTTGAGAACCCGGAAGGGACCCTCCCACGTGGTCTGCAGTTTATTTTGTGGATGGGGAATAATCATTAAGACCTGTTGTCCTTCTACAAGCTCCCGATAGCGTGCCTTACGGTCATACCAGGTCTTCTGCCGGGTTTGAGCCATACGCACATGACTCTGGGCTAAACTAGCAAGTTGAGCCAGGGTTTCTCGCAGCTTTAGGACATAAGGGACAACAGGGGCTCCTGTATCTTCAACTTGCCCCGCCCAGTATTCATTGAGCAGAGTTAAGGGTTCTCGGACCTTTCTCCCATAGAGGAGTTCAAAGGGGGAAAACCCGGTGGACTCCTGAGGAACTTCCCGATAGGCAAACAAGAGATGGGGTAGGTACTTCTCCCAGTCTGAATCTCTGTCAGTGAAGGCCCTCAGCATATTCTTCAGAGTGCCGTTAAATCGTTCACAAAGTCCATTTGTTTGTGGATGATACGGTGTCGTTCGAATCGCTCGTACTCCACAGGTGCGCCACAGACACTGGACTAGTTCTAACATGAACTGGGAGCCTTGGTCCGACAAGATCTCACTGGGAAATCCTACTCTGGTGAAAATGGTAACCAGGGCCTCGGCCACCTTGGCTGCAGAAATACTTGACAAGGCCACAGCTTCCGGATATCGGGTGGCATAGTCCACAACAGTGAGAATGTACTGCTTTCCTGATCTACTTGGTTTAGCCAGAGGCCCAACGATATCGACAGCTACTCTTTGAAATGGTTCTTCTATGATAGGGAGTGGTTGCAGAGGTGCCTTTGGGTGATCTCCGGGTCGCCCTCTACGCTGACATATCGCAAGTTCGGCAGAAATGCGCCACTGCCTGAGAAATCCCTGGCCAATAGAAGGTTTGAGTCAATCGTCTCTCGGTGCAGGTTTTGCCTTGATGGCCAGCAGTAGGAATATCATGAGCAAGGTGTAATAGGGGAATTCTGTATTTCTGAGGAACAATCATCTGTTTGTTACAAGTCCAGGGCTTATCTCGGGAGGCAGCATTGGTAACCCTATACAAAAGTCCATTTTCTCGGATAATTCTTTCCCCGTTCTCCCCTAACTGCCCTATTTCAGCTCGTGCTCTAAAACTAGCTAGGGTGGGGTCAGTATCTGCCTCTTGTCGAAACTGAACTCTCTCCCAGGTATCACTCACATTGTCCCCACAAGAAGAATCACTCACCGGCTGTGTCGGCGGTTCTGGTGGCCTCATTTCCATGGATGAGTTGTAGGCGTCCCCATTTGCTGCTCTCTTGGCTTGACTTCTGGTTACCGCACCGACAAAGTGGCACTGCAGATGTCCCACATCATTTCCTAAAAGAACATCTGCAGGGAGGCCGCTCATCACACCGACCACACAATGTTTGGCCCCAAAGCAATAATCCAGGGTCACCCTCGCTCTTGGAATATATCTCTGGGTGCCTCCAGCCAATACAATGGCAATTCCTAATTTAGCGATATCGTTAAGGACGCTATCGCGGTTAGCGATCTCCTTAACGACTTTAGCGGTACAAAAGTACCGCTAAATCGCTAAAAAAGGTGCCACACTCAGCGATATATACTTACCCAGCGGGAGCGCCGACGAGAAAAAAGGGTCCGGAACGATTCCAGCGACGAGCGAGATCACAGCAGGAAGCTCGTCGCTGGAAGCTGCCGCACACAACAACATCGCTAACGGGATCGCTAAATAGTGACGTTTTTTAGCGATCCCGTTAGCGATGTTGTTTAGTGTGGCATACCCTTAAGTTAAATGATGATGGAGGAACAAAGTTATACAGAAATGTAGGCCAGGGCAAACTATGTATCATGACACGCAGTACAAGGACAATGTGGTGAGCCGGCGGAACGAGGTGGCCGCAGCGTTGATGGATGGCTGGGACAGCACCTCTCCAAACCTCAAAAAGGCGTTTAGTAAGTATTTCCATGCTCTGTAATGCCGCTGTGACTCTTGTTCCAGATGGCACTGATGGGTTTGCTGGTAGATATATTCTACCGGCAAACCCAACAGTGTCATCTGGTTCAACAGTGACTGCCCTGTGTATGGTATTGCTATGCTGTGTATGGTATTGCTTTTTTATGTTGCATTCACTCTTGTTCCAGATGGCACTGATGTGTTTACTGGTAGATATATTCTACTGGCAAACCCAACAGTGTCATCTGGTTCAACAGTAACTGCCCTGTGTATGGTATTGCTATGCTGTGTATTGTATTGCTTTTTAATGTTGTAATGATGACCCAAGGATGGAAGCTCCATTCCCTATTAACTTTCCTTCACTACAACCCTCACTGTGTGCCTGTAGCTGCAAGAGTTTCCCTCCTTTAGCTCAAATCGCAGCTCACTCCTTCCTCTCGCCCCCACCTCAGGAATTTCTTTGTCTCCTCAGACCTGCAGTCTGTCCTAGAGCACATAGTGGTAATCTAATCATCTGTCTATAACATGCCGTGAGATTATGATAGAGACACGGGAGCTACTGTTCTGAAACGTGCTTCCATCAGGCATCGCTACCACAGTACTGGTGAAATCGTAGCTTCAACAGAACCAGAGAAATGGAAATCTCTGGTGCAGAGGGTAATATCTCATCCGAGTTTGGACTCGTTAGAACACTAATTTCAGAATAAGATCACTGATAGGTCTGCCATTATTCTGCTAGGTTCACCCAAGTTATGGTCATTATAAGTTTCCAGAGATTAAAACTGTAACTTCGAGCTATGGGAGGTGGCCAGAAAACCTTCCTCTTTTGTGTGGTCACAAGCCAGGGGTATAAGACTGCAACTAGCCCCCCTGGGCATTCCTAGCCTGAGATGACCTGACTGAAAGATCTCCAAATGAACTATGATGTGTGGCTCCTCACCCAGCCTGACATGATCTAAGTAGCATGAGAGTCATTCACCTTTAACCCTGTTTTTATTTTAATTGCATTGTACATAATTGTATTGTCTCAGCTTGTTACATCTTTTTATACTGTATAAACACTGCCTGCATTTTAGGAATAAACATATAAAATTATTAGTTTGTTTCTCCTGCTCTATAAACGAATTAGCACGTGCCTGAAGTAACTATGCTACTAATTGGGGTTTGCTACGGACCCTCTTAATTAATTCTTGATTAAGAGAATCATAGATGGTGGCAGTATAGAGTGTGTGTGTAAAGTGTTGAACTTTTGGGTGGCGTTGGCAGTGATGGAGCGGGTTTTATAAGTGTATTGCCTGGCCGCGGCCAGAAGTAATTATAATTCCCTCACTGCAGCGAGCCCATTAGCCAGCACACATCCAAGCGGCCTGTCTGGCGACAAATTATCCCAGGTGCAGTTCCCTGACTGACCTGAGGCTAAAAAGGGGGCGCCAGAGAGCTGCAAGTTCCTAAGTGGAACTGGAAGTGGGATAAATATAAATCCCTGCAGTTCGTGGTATATTGTAGCAGCAGTGGGATAACTAAAATAAGCCCCTGCAGATTATTCCTGACACATTGGGTCGGACGGCAGCAGCCGTCGTGTGTGTTTCATCGTCACATTGGTGGCAGCGGTGGGATCACAAGCCGTGACCCCGGGGCTACCGTGTGGAGGTCAGTGAGCCGTTCATCACACTCATAGTGTGAGATCAGTGTCCAAAAGTCATTTAACCCCTTAAAAACGTCTGTTACTTATTCAAATCTGTGAAAATTGGCAGTTTGCCCACTTTAATGCAATTCTGATGCCCAGAACCCATTTAAGCCAGACAGGAGGACCTGGGTTTGATGCGGGGCATCACTATCTGTATATACTTAGTGTGAGATCAGTGGCCCAAAGTCATTTAACCCGTTAAAAACATCTGTTACTTATTCAAATCTGTGAAAATTGGCTGTTTGCCCACTTTGATGCCAATTCTGATGCCCAGAACCCATTTGGGCCAGGCAGAAGGGACCTGGGTTTGATGCGGGGCATCACTATCTGTATATTCTTAGTGTGAGATCAGTGGCCCAAAGTCATTTAACCCATTTAAAACATCTGTTACTTATTCAAATCTGTGAAAATTGGCTGTTTGCCCACTTTGATGCCAATTCTGATGCCCAAAACCCATTTGGGCCAGGCAGGAGGGACCTGGGTTTGATTCAGGGCATCACTATCTGTGTATTCTTAGTGTGAGATCAGTGTCCAAAGTCATTTAACCCGTTAAAAACATCTGTTACTTATTCAAATCTGTGAAAATCGGCTGTTTTCCCACTTTGATGCCAATTCTGATGCCCATAACCCATTTGGGCCAGGCAGGAGGGACCTGGGTTTGATGCGAGGCATCACTATCTGTATATTCTTAGTGTGAGATCAGTGGCCAAAAGTCATTTAACCCCTGAAAAACATCTGTTACTTATTCAAATCTGTGAAAATTGGCTGTTTGCCCGCTTTGATGAATTCTGATGCCCTGAACCCATTTGGGCCAGGCTGGAGGTACCTGGGTTTGATGCAGGGCATTACTATCTGTGTATTCTTAGTGTGAGATCAGTGGCCCAAAGTCATTTAACCCCTGAAAAACATCTGTTACTTATTCAAATCTGTGAAAATTGACTGTGTGCCCTCTTTGATGCCAATTCTGATGCCCAGAACCCATTTGGGCCAGGCAGGAGGGACCTGGGTTTGATTCGGGGCATCACTATCTGTATATTCTTAGTGTGAGATCAGTGGCCCAAAGTCATTTAACCCTGAAAAAATCTGTTACTTATTCAAATCTGTGAAAATTGTCCGTTTGCCCACTTTGATGCCAATTCTGATGGCCAGAACCCATTTGGGCCAGGCTGGAGGTACCTGGGTTTGATGCGGGGCATCACTATCTGTGTATTCTTAGTGTGAGCTCAGTGGCTCAAAGTCATTTAACCCTGAAAAACATCTGTTACTTATTCAAATCTGTGAAAATTGGCTGTTTGCCCACTTTGATGCCAATTCTGATGCACAGAACCCATTTGGGCCAGGCAGGAGGGACCTGGGTTTGATGCGGGGCATCACTATTTGTGTATTCTTAGTGTGAGATCAGTGGCCCAAAGTCATTTAACCCTGAAAAACATCTGTTACTTATTTAAATCTGTGAAAATTGGCTGTGTGCCCACTTTGATGGCAATTCTGATGCCCAGAACCCATTTGGGCCAGGCTCGAGGTACCTGGGTTTGATGCGGGGCATCACTATCTGTGTATTCTTAGTGTGAGATCAGTGGCCCAAAGTCATTTAACCCCTTAAAAACATCTGTTACTTATTCAAATCTGTGAAAATTGTCAGTTTGCCCGCTTTGATGCCAATTCTGATGCCCTGAACCCATTTGGGCCGGCAGGAGGGACCTGGGTTTGATACAGGGCATCACAATCTGTATATTCTTAGTGTGAGATCAGTGGCCCAAAGTCATTTAACCCCTGAAAAACATCAGTTACTTATTCAAACCTGTGAAAATTGTCCGCTTTCCCACTTTGATGCCAATTCTGATGCCCATAACCCATTTGGGCCAGGCAGGAGGGACCTGGGTTTGATGCGAGGCATCACTATCTGTACATTCTTAGTGTGAGATCAGTGGCCAAAAGTCATTTAACCCCTGAAAAACATCTGTTACTTATTCAAATCTGTGAAAATTGGCTGTTTGCCCACTTTGATGCCAATTCTGATGCCCAGAACCCATTTGGGCCAGGCAGGAGGGACATGGGTTTGATGCGGGGCATCACTATCTGTGTATTCTTAGTGTGAGATCAGTGGCCCAAAGTCATTTAACCCCTTAAAAACATCTGTTACTTATTCAAATCTGTGAAAATTGGCTGTTTTCCCACTTTGATGCCAGTTCTGATGCCCAGAACCCATTTGGGCCAGGCAGGAGGGACCTGGGTTTGATGCGGGGCATCACTATCTGTGTATTCTTAGTGTGAGATCAGTGGCCCAAAGTCATTTAACCCCTTAAAAACATCTGTTACTTTTTCAAATCTGTGAAAATTGTCCATTTGCCCACTTTGATGCCAATTCTGATGCCCAGAACCCATTTGGGCCAGGCAGGAGGGACCTGGGTTTGATGCAGGGCATCACTATCTGTGTATTCTTAGTGTGAGATCCGTGGCCCAAAGTCATTTAACCCTGAAAAACATCTGTTACTTATTCAAATCTGTGAAAATTGTCCGTTTGCCCACTCTGATGCCAATTCTGATGGCCAGAACCCATTTGAGCCAGGCTGGAGGGACCTGGGTTTGATGCAGGGCATCACTATCTGTGTATTCTTAGTGTGAGATCAGTGGCCCAAAGTAATTTAACCCCTGAAAAACATCTGTTACTTATTCAAATCTGTGAAAATTGACTGTGTGCCCACTTTGATGCCAATTCTGATGCCCAGAACCCATTTGGGCCAGGCAGGAGGGACGTGGGTTTGATGCGGGGCATCACTATCTGTATATTCTTAGTGTGAGATCAGTGGCCCAAAGTCATTTAACCCCTTAAAAACATCTGTTACTTATTCAAATCTGTGAAAATTGGCTGTGTGCCCACTTTGATGCCAATTCTGATGCCCAGAACCCATTTGAGCCAGGCAGGCGGGACCTGGGTTTGATGCGGGGCATCACTATCTGTATATTATTAGTGTGAGATCAGTGGCCCAAAGTCATTTAACCCTGAAAAACATCTGTTACTTATTAAAATCTGTGAAAATTGGCTGTTTGCCCACTTTGATGCCAATTCTGATGCCCAGAACCCATTTGGGCCAGGCAGGAGGTACCTGGGTTTGATGCAGGGCATCACTTTCTGTGTATTCTTAGTGTGAGATCAGTGGCCCAAAGTCATTTAACCCCTGAAAAACATCTGTTACTTATTCAAATCTGTGAAAATTGGCTGTGTGCCCACTTTGATGCCAATTCTGATGCCCAGAACCCATTTAGGCCAGGCTGGAGGTACCTGGGTTTGATGCGGGGCATCACTATCTGTGTATTCTTAGTGTGAGATCAGTGGCCCAAAGTCATTTAACCCCTTAAAACATCTGTTACTTATTCAAATCTGTGAAAATTGTCAGTTTGCCCGCTTTGATGCCAATTCTGATGCCCTGAACCCATTTGGGCCAGGCAGGAGGGACCTGGGTTTGATGCGGGGCATCACTATCTGTATATTCTTAGTGTGAGATCAGTGGCCCAAAGTCATTTAACCCCTGAAAAACATCTGTTACTTATTCAAACCTGTGAAAATCGACTGTGTGCCCACTTTGATGCCAATTCTGATGCCCAGAACCCATTTGGGCCAGGCTGGGGAGACTTGTTTTTAATGTGGGACGCCCTGTTTTATATGTCTGCAGTGTCATATCTGTGGCCCAAAGTCATTTAATCATTTAATTAGTGCCCTCTCTTGCCCACTTTGATGCCCATTTTTGTGCCAGTTTTATCATTTTTGGCGCAGATTTTAAGTGTATTCACATCAGGGCACCTCACTGCAGTGTTTTCTATTATTTTGATGCTTATTTTTTGCTGTTAAACTTATAAAAAACAGAAAAGAAAAATTTGCCGAATAAGAAACCAACTTCAGCCCCGAATAAGAAACTGAACGAATAAGAAACCAACTTCAGCCTCGTATTGACTTTCAGAAAGTTTTCTCATTGTACTTTATGTTAGTGGTGAATTTGTCAATATTTTATGCATTTATTTATAAAAATATCAGAAATTTTAATAATAATAATAATTTTATTTCTATAGCGCCAACATATTCCGCAGCTCTTTGCATTATAGAGGGGACTTGTACAGACAATAGACATTACAGCATAACAATAAACACAGATCAAAGTAGATACCAAGAGGAATGAGGGCCCTGCTCACAAGCTTACAATCTATGAGGAAAAAGGGGAGACACGAAAGATAAATGGTAACAATTGCTTTCATTGTTCGGACCAGCCATAGTGTAAGAATCGGGTGTTCATGTAATGCTACATGAACCGGTTATCAGCCAAAGTATGTAACAGTACAGACACAGAGGGCTAATTAATTTTACAAAAATCGTAAAAATTAGCAATTTTCAAACTTTGAATGATTATCCGTTTGATTCAGACCATCATCTATATGTATAAAAATGAGTGTGTGTTTGCGTGTATGTTGTGTGTATATCAAGTCCCGCCCACGCCTCATAGCCACACTCCACACACAAAACCCCATATAATACTTAATATATAATAAACTAGCTGAAGAGCCCGGCGCTGCCCGGGCATAGTACCTAACTACGGTTAGTTATAACAAATTGTAATGATTATATCTATATACAAGTATTCAGCTTTCTCCCCATTATGTAGATAGGGCCAAAATAGTTTGGCGATTTGGAACGTGCGGGGGTTAAAATTTCCATTCAACACATAGCCTATGATGCTCCTGGGGTTGAGATGTGCGGGCATGCAAAATTTCATGCCCGTAAGTACAACGGTGCAGATTCCTATCCCGGGCCAAAATTATTTGCCGATTTGGAATGCGCGGGGTTAAAATTTCGACTAAAAACCTAGCCTATGACGCTCCCGGGGTCGAGACGTGCGGGTGTGCAAAATTTCATGCCCGTAAATGCAGATTCCTATGCCGGACATACACACAAGCATTCAGCTTTCTCCCCATTATGTAGATAGGGCCAAAATTGTTTGTCGATTTGGAACGTGCGGGGGTTAAAATTTCCATTCAACACATAGCCTATGATGCTCCTGGGGTTGAGATGTGCGGGCATGCAAAATTTCATGCCCGTAAGTACAACGGTGCAGATTCCTATCCCGGGCCAAAATTATTTGCCGATTTGGAATGCGCGGGGTTAAAATTTCTACTCAAAACCTAGCCTATGACGCTCCCGGGGTCGAGACGTGCGGGTGTGCAAAATTTCATGCTCGTAAATGCAGATTCCTATGCCGGACATACACACAAGCATTCAGCTTTCTCCCCATTATGTAGATAGGGCCAAAATTGTTTGGCGATTTGGAACGTGCGGGGGTTAAAATTTCCATTCAACACATAGCCTATAATGCTCCTGGGGTTGAGATGTGCGGGCATGCAAAATTTCATGCCCGTAAGTACAACGGTGCAGATTCCTATCCCGAGCCAAAATTATTTGCCAATTTGGAATGCGCGGGGTTAAAATTTCTACTCAAAACCTAGCCTATGACGCTCCCGGGGTCGAGACGTGCGGGTGTGCAAAATTTCATGCCCGTAAATGCAGATTCCTATGCCGGACATACACACAAGCATTCAGCTTTCTCCCCATTATGTAGATAGGGCCAAAATTGTTTGGCGATTTGGAACGCGAGGGGTTAAAATTTCGATTCAAAACATAGCCTAGGACTCTTTCGGGGTCGAGACGTGCGGGCGTGCAAAATTTCATGCCCGTAAGTGCGACGGTGCGGATTCCAATCCCGGACAAACATACCCACATACATACACACATACATACATTCAGCTTTATATATTAGATATCTAATATATATATAATATACAGTATATCTAATATTTATATTTCATAGGCACCTCTTCTTGACCACAACAGGTTACACTTGCCTGTGTTGCCCATAGCAACCAATCACGAAACATCTTTCATTTCACCAGAGCTGTTTAAAAGATGAAAGCTAAGGCTACTTTCACACTTGCGTTTTTTTAGCGCTGCGCATCGTGCGCTATTGGTCGCATGCGCAATGTTCCCCTATCATTAACATGGCGGGCGCAGTGTCTTGCGCTTGCACGCGCTCATTAGCGTTTGGCGTGCGCAGCGCATTTTCCAGGTGTGCGCCCAAACGCGCTAGACTCTACATGTTGCATTTTTTTTCCAGCACACCAATTTAAAAATGCGCGTGCGCACGTGTGCGCATGCTATGCGCATAAAAATATCATTGCTGTCTATATGGGCGCTGGCGTGCGTGTGGCTGTGCGCTTGTCAGCGCTTGTGCGCGCACGCGATTTTTAAGAAAACAATGTCTAGACACTTGTGCAATTACCCCCGAGACAAGATACATTGTTTGTGAGGAGTCAAGAGAAAATGAGTATAGATAAAGGAAGGTGTCAGTGCCACACAGACCCCTACGCAGACTGCCTGGAGACTGCCTGCTGATAAAGAGACCTGAAGATACAGCCTGGATCCCTATAAAAAGGCCTGCAAACAGCGTGCACCATACTACAGTGCCTGGAGACTGCAGCTGGAGACTGGACGATCCATCTTGGACCCATACACTGCCTGGAGACTGGACCTAGAGACTGGAAGATCCACCTTGGACCCATACACAGCCTGGATATTGCCTGGAGACACTGTGCCTGGACTCAAGACTGATCCAAAGTACAAGAATGTGAGTATTCTTTAAACAAATGACAGGCTGTCCTTATAATGTAATATGTGCTCATCATTATTTTTTATTTTTGCAGCACGTCTTCTGGATCCGAATATTCACCATCCGGCAAGAACTGGCGGAAGCAGAGCATGATGTGAGTATCTTCCTGCCTTTGGGTAAGTATAGCTGCTGAATCTACAAATGTCCTAATTGTGTTCCTTTTTCAGACATCATCGTCGGACACGGCCATTGAGGAGTCTCAGGAGCAGTCGCAGCCGAGTCAAGTCCCGGTGGCGAGACGGAATGTAAGTATATAGCCTTTGAATGTATTTATCTTTTGTACTCCTATTGTTATTTTCTTTATAAAAATTATACAAGATTGTAATTTTTATTTTGTTTCTTCTAGGTTCCACAACGGGACGACGACCTGTATGTGGACAACGAGGCCCTCATCTGCCAGGTCCATGAACGTGTCCCGTTGTGGGACAGCCGTGATCCGCAGTACAAGGACAATGTGGTGACCCGGCGTCTATGGAACGAGGTGGCCGCAGCGTTGATGGATGGCTGGGACAGCACCTCTTCAAACCTGAAAAAGGCGTTTAGTAAGTATTTTCATTCTCTGTACTGCTCACTGTTGTTCCTGATATTCTACCAGCAAAAACAACAGTGTCATGTGGTTCAACAGTGTCTGCCTTGGTGATTCTTGAGCTATGTGTTGTGCATTCTATTGATCTTTTTATTGGCCAGTCACTCTTGTTCCTCATTGTACTGTTGTTTTTGCTGGTAGAAATATTCTACCAGCAAAAACAACAGTGTCATGTGGTTCAACAGTGTCTGCCTTGGTGATTCTTGAGCTATGTGTTGTGCATTCTATTGATCTTTTTATTGGCCAGTCACTCTTGTTCCTCATTGTACTGTTGTTTTTGCTGGTAGAAATATTCTACCAGCAAAAACAACAGTGTCATGTGGTTCAACAGTGTCTGCCTTGGTGATTCTTGAGCTATGTGTTGTGCATTCTATTGATCTTTTTATTGGCCAGTCACTCTTGTTCCTCATTGTACTGTTGTTTTGCTGGTAGAAATATTCTACCAGCAAAAACAACAGTGTCATGTGGTTCAACAGTGTCTGCCTTGGTGATTCTTGAGCTATGTGTTGTGCATTCTATTGATCTTTTTATTGGCCAGTCACTCTTGTTCCTCATTGTACTGTTGTTTTTGCTGGTAGAAATATTCTACCAGCAAAAACAACAGTGTCATGTGGTTCAACAGTGTCTGCCTTGGTGATTCTTAGCTATGTGTTGTGCATTCTATTGGTTTTTTTATTGCCTAGTCACTGTTGTTCCAGATGCTATTGTTGTTTTTGCTGGTGGATATATTCTAACACAAAACAACGTTCATTGGTCAACAGTCATGACCTGTGTCTAGCTATGTCTTGTGCATTCTTTTTTTTTATTGCAGTCACTGTTCCAATCATGTTGTTTTTGCTGGTGATATTCTAACAGCAACACAACAGTTTCATTGGTCAACAGTCTGACCTGTGTTCTTCAGCTATGTCTTGTGCATTCTATTGGTTTTTTTTATTGCCTAGTCACTGTTGTTCCAGATGCTATTGTTGTTTTTGCTGGTGGATATATTCTAACAGCAAACACAACAGTTTCATCTGGGTCTACAGTGACTATCCTGTGTATTGTATAGCTTTTTATAATGCTGCATTGACAGTTTGACATTTTCATTCAGGTATGTGTGTTGAGACTGATTTTGCCCTGACTGCATTGTATAATTGTTTTTTTCTTTTTCTCAACAGTGAACAAAGTCCGCACACGATGGCGCTCGATGAAGGACCGCTTCAACACTGATGTTCGAGCAGAGGGACAGGTTCGCAGTGGTTCTGCAGCAAGGCCCAGAAAGAAATATCGCTACTATCGCGAGTTGGCGTTCCTGAGACCGGTCCTTGCCAGCAGAGCGTAAGTTTTTTTTTTTTTTTTTTAATTTTTTTATTGTTTTTTTTTTTTTTCCACAGCTGATCTTCTTGTTAAAGCATTATAGTAATGGTTTTGTTTTCTTTCCACAGCACCTGGAGCAGCACCATGCAGCCTGTCCCTGAAGCGGTCCTTCCTCGGACGACCTTGGACTCGTCCCAGCCATCCGACAGCCTGGAAGCAACTTGCAGGTCAGCAACACGGACAGCTGGTGACCAGGAAGCTGGTCCATCAGGTCTTCCCCTCTCCCAGGTCTCTGCCACTGGTTATGCGGGCAACTTCCCGCCAGCGGCAGAGGGCCATGGAGAGGAATGTCTTGCCCGAGTTTGTTCACTTGAGCGAGGCCTTTCAAGGCAATATGAAGACGCTTGGAGGCTCAGTTGGAAGCGGTTTTTCACTTATGGAACGTGGTTTTACCCACATGGATCACCGCTTCAACTGTGTCGAACAGCGTCTTGATCGCCTGGAGGCCGACCTCAACAGACCAGCGCACCATTTTTTCAGTAAAATTGAACGGGGCATGGCGGAACACCTTAGTCCTGACCAACAGCTGAGTGTGATGCAGGCCTGCAACACTGCTTACTTGCAGGCTATGCAGCAGAATCGATACGTGCAGCAGTCAGTGGTTGCATATCCAACAGTGCCACCACTGATTCGCCACACATCACTACCGACTTCTGCTGCATACCAACTGCACGGCCACCAGCATTCCGAGTCACCACTACACCACCACAAGTCCGAGTACTGTTGGACACTCCACCGTCGCCACCACCATGGCAAGCGCTGCTCCTGTGTGGAGCAACACCCCCACAGACACTGGTCCACAGTCATGGACTCAAGCCACCGCAGTACCTGCTTGGGCCACCGCACCCACTTCTCCTTCTAGGAGTACTGCTAGCAGTCAGCAACCATTTGTCACCGCACCAACTTCTCCTTCTAGGAGTACTGCCACCATTGTCCAACACTTTATCCCGACCACAGCACCCACTGATCCTATGAGTACCGCCACCAGTCAGCAACAATCCATTTCAAGGGCACCCACTTCTCCTCCTTGGAGTACCGCCACCAGTCGTCAACAATTTCGGCCACAGCACCCACTGATTCTGTATGAGTACCGCCACCAGTCAGCAACAATCCATTTCAAGGGCACCCACTTCTCCTCTTGTAACACCGCCAACCCTTGTGGTACTCAGAGCACTGCCAACACTTCCACCGCCACTGCCACCACCGAGCATGAGAGCGGTGACCCACATTCACTCTTTTTTGGGTCAAGGCCACGGTCAACCAGCTCAAGGCGGACACAGAGAAGTCGGTCCATGCATGGTACTCCTGTCCCCAAGAAGAAACAAAGAAAATCTTTGTTGGTCCATCCACCCTCTCCTCCTAATGTGTCTCAAAGTGCCTCTCATTTGATGTCTGATCTTCCTTCACCCACTACTTTTGTTGCCCCTTCCCCTCGAACCCTTCATCGCTTTCCAGCCGCTCTTCATCTCTGCACACCCCAGAGTATCGAAATCACCACCAAAACGTCCGTCGCAATAAAAATTTGTAATATTATCTGGACAAATCACATTTCTCTACAACTTCTGGGGCAGTGACAATTAAACTGGTAATGTTGTACACATATTGTACTAATCTGATTTTTCTACAACTTCTGGGGCAGTGACAATTAACTGGTAATGTTGTACACATATTGTACTAATCTGATTTTTCTACAATTTCTGGGGCAGTGACTATAATGCATCTTGGACACATATTGTACTAATCTGATTTTTCTACAACTTCTGGGCACTGACAATTAAACTGGTAATGTTGTACACATATTGTACTAATCTGATTTTTCTTACAATTTTCTGGGGCAGTGACTATAATGGCATCTTGGACACATATTGTACTAATCTGATTTTTCTACACTTCTGGGGCATGACAATAAATGGTATGTTGTACACATATTGTACTAATCTGATCTATCCAAAACCTTTGTGTGAATATACATATTTTCTTTTTGTACTCCAAAAAAGTAATAATGTGATCTATACAAATGTATTAAAAAAAATCATTGCAAATTCAAAATTTGTTTTCCTCTTGTAAAAAATAAAAGTGCCAATCTTCTTTTAGTAATTTTGGTTTGCTTTGTGTTTATTTTGCCGCCTACACACTGGCCGTACACACACTGTGCCGTACACTTAGCGTTTTTGACTACACATAACTACAGGAATGACACATGTTTGTGTACTTCATGGAGATATGTTTACTCCAAAACACAATATATTCCTATTTTTTTCACCACCAGTCTGTCTGTCTGCTAATATTGCACAGACTGAATAGAGGATGGTGTTGAGTGCAAGGCATATCTATTTTACCTTTCCAGATATACTAAAAAGTGAAATGAGTCTGGTGTGTTTTTGACATTATTTCACTTTATGATAAAAGGCCATGTATTCTAGATATAGATTGTAATTTAGCACATCCTCTATTCAGTGTGTGTTGAAGAAAGTGAGGTGATGATGGTGAAAATACACTTTATATATGTACAATCCCCTGGCCTTGTATCATTACTATCACACCTGGGCAGGTGAATAGACATGAGTTTTAACCAGCAGCGTCGCTTCAGTCTGCATTTATTTGAAGCATACTGTAGCGATGCTGCTGTTTATAACTCATGTGTACTCACCTGCCAGGCCTGATACATTCTGAAGTGACGATGCGTTATTTGGGGCATCACCACTTCAGCATGCCACCAGCCCTTGGTATTGAACAAGATGTATAATCTTTATTATCTCTGCTTCCAAATCAAGTCAGTGATGAAAATACAAATTATATTTATAGTCACATGATCAGGACTAAAAATTTACAGATGCTTGTGCATCCCCAAATCAATTTTTGGAAACAGCAGGCCAGGTGACACAAATAATTGTTGTGTTATGTCCACCGTCACTGAAAATGGAAGCAAAAGTGGAGAGATAATCAAGGTCATACAACTTGTGTACATGTATAGTTAATTACCTAGTCAGGATTACAAATAAATTCATGATGCACCAAAAAATATGCATCATGAATTAACTGGTAAACCTGGCCATTTCATCATTGTTTTTTAATTTAAAAACAGAGACTGCACGTGGTAAGGTATAAACAGAGGGATTTTATTAACATACTAAAAAAATCAAAAATTTGTTAACATACAGACAACAATATTATTTTACACCATTTGATCTTGCCAATCCACCCGTCCTACATCTGAGATGAAGTAGGCCGCAAATTGGTCTCTCATTTGGCCTACTTCAACAGAAGACCTGAGAGGGTGCTGAGTGAACTCAGGCAATGGGTTAGGAGCTGCATCATCAAGTTCAAAGTTTGGGTGCTCTTTCGCCATGACAAAGTTATGTAGCACACACAGGCCTTCACAACTTCATCCACTGTTTGCACTTTAAGATGAATAGCTGTGCCCAGAATGCGCCATCTGGAAACCAATATACCGAAGGCACACTCTACAGTTCTTCTTGCCCTGGTCAGCCTGTAATTAAAATTTTTTTTGTTGTGGTCCAAGTCCCGGCTGGAGTAGGGTTTAAGCAGGTGTTGGCTCATCTGGAATGCCTCATCCCCAACCATTACAAATGGCATGGGTGGACCTTCGGTGTGGGGAAGAGGCCGTGGCATGGGGAAATTAAACTGGTTTCCATACAACCTCCGTCCCATGTCCGAGTTCTTAAACGCCTGTGAGTCATTCCCACGGCCAAATGCACCAATGTCCACGGCAACAAACATACAGTCTGCATCCGCAATGGCCATGAGAACTGTAGAGAAGTACTTCTTGTAATTGTAGTACTCCGAGCCTGTTCTTTTAGGTTTGATGATGCGGATGTGTTTCCCATCAACTGCTCCCAAACAGTTGGGGAAATTGCAGGTTGTCCAGAATTTGTCGGCTATTTCTAGCCACTTTTCTGTGGTGGGCAGGGGCATAAATTCCGGACAGAGAACAGTCCACAATGCCCGGCAGGTGTCCAGAACAATTCCTGACAACGTGGAGATACCAATCCGGTACTGGAAGTGGAGTGAAGACAGGCTCTCTCCAGTAGCAAGGAATCTAGAGAAAGAACAAAAAAAATATTATTGTATATGTTTTTGTAAAACATTTCGAAACAAAAAATGCCATAACAATAATTCTGCAGGTCTTTGTTTACTAGGTGGCAGAACAATAATTCTGTCATCTTTGGAATAGTACATGGCATAAGTAATACAATGATGCAGGCATTGGTTTCTCAATATTACGTACCGTAATGTCACCAGGAGTCTTTCCTCTGGAGGAATCGCCCGACGGAGCTGTGTGTCCTGTCTCCTTATTAATTGTTGGACCCGAGCAAGTAAATCCATGAAGGTTTGTTGTGACATCCGGGTGTAGTCGTTAAATTTCTCCGGGTTTGACTGCAGCTCACTGTAGAGGGTGTGATACGCTCCACGGCTCTCCCGGAGTTCTACAATGGGATGTACCCACAAACGCCGCCGCTGCTGTCTCCGATGTCTCTGTCTCTCCCTTTCTTCATGGCAAGCAACGGCATAAGCCCGAGCCATAGCCATGTCCACATCCAGGTTGAAGTGGAAAGTCTTCATAAGCAGATCCATGTTTACCAAGGCAAATGCAAGCAAATGTAAAAAATGGCTGTGAACAGGCTCTATATAAATATTTTCAATAAGACACGCCCACTGGTGTCCCATTGGTGGGTTCTGTTGAAAGAATTTTTCAAGGATTTTGATCATGTGTTTTGCACAGAAAAAACGCAAACGCATACAAAAACGCTTTAAATAGCATACAATCGCTTACAATCGCTGCATTTTTTAAAAGCAATGCGCACTCTTCGACTGCAAAATATCGCTGCGATTTTTATGTGCGATCGATACGCAGTGCTAAAAAACGCAAGTGTGAAAGTAGCCTAAGCTGTGATTTTTTTTTCCCAATCCACAACACCTCAGCAGACACTGACCGGGTGGTAGAAATCTAGCATCCCTGGGAACATAAGCTCTCAGTCATTGTCTGCCCCCCAGAAAGGAGCAAAGAGCACATGACAGAAATAATCACCCCCTTTATTGTTACCGGAGTAGAAAATCGCATCATCAGTGGCCGCACACAGAGCCACATTACCAGTTTACATAACAGCACATCTTCAGGCACTCCCTGCTCAACGCCACCCGGCTCGGGACTATGGAATGGAGGACATGTATGATGGGTATATGGGCACGGGACTATGGCATGATGATGGGTATATGGGCACAAGACTATGGGATAGATGATATGTATGATCGGTATATGGGTACAAGACTATGGGATTGAGGATATGTATGATGGGTATATGGGCACGGGACAATGGGATGCGGGATATGTGATGGGTATATGGGCACGGGACTATGGGATGGAGGATGTGTGATGGGTATATGGGCACAAGACTATGGGATAGAGGATATGTATGATGGGTATATGGGCACGGGACTATGGGATGTGTGATGGGTATATGGGCACAGGACTATGGGATGGAGGATATGTATGATGGGTATATAGGCACGGGACTATGGGTTGAGGATGTGTGTTGGGTATATGGGCACGAGACTATGGGAGAAGGGCGTACCCACCGTGGGGCAGGGGGGCAACTGCCCCCCCCCTAGAAGCAGGGGCACACACAATGAAAGAGCGGAGAGAGCAGCACAATGGCGGCTCCCTCTGCCCCAGGTTACAGTGCCTGTCTGTGTGTGCAGTGCACTGGAGCTGCTGTCTCATCGGAGGAGCTTCTTCCTTGTCGGCAGCAGCTGTAGTTTCACTTTCTGCCCTGCATGGGACTATGGGATGGAGGATGTGTGATGGGTATATGGGCACTGGACTATGGGATGGAGGATGTGTGATGGGTATATGGGCACAAGACTATGGGATGGAGGATGTGTGATGGGTATATGGGCACGGGACTATGGGATGGAGGATATGTGTGATGGGTATATGAGCACGGGACTATGGGATGGAGGATATGTATGATGGGTATATAGGCACGGGACTATGGGATGAGGATGTGTGATGGGTATATGGGCAAGGGACTATGGGATGGAGGATATTTGTGATGGGTATATGGGCATGGGACTATGGGATGGAGGATATGTGTGATGGGTATATGGGCATGGGACTATGGGATGCAGGATGTATGATGGGTATATGGGCACGGAACTATGGTATGGAGGATATGTATGATGGGTGTATGGGCACGAGACTATGGGATGGAGGAAATGTATGATGGTATATGGACAAGGTACTATGGGATGGAGGATGTGTGATGGTATATGGGCACAAGACTATGGGATAGAGGATATGTATGATGGGTATATGGGCACGGGACTATGGGATGTGTGATGGGTATATGGGCACAGGACTATGGGATGGAGGATATGTGTGATGGGTATATGAGCACGGGACTATGGGATGGAGGATATGTATGATGGGTATATAGGCACGGGACTATGGGATGAGGATGTGTGATGGGTATATGGGCAAGGGACTATGGGATGGAGGATATTTGTGATGGGTATATGGGCATGGGACTATGGGATGGAGGATATGTGTGATGGGTATATGGGCATGGGACTATGGGATGCAGGATGTATGATGGGTATATGGGCACGGAACTATGGTATGGAGGATATGTATGATGGGTGTATGGGCACGAGACTATGGGATGGAGGAAATGTATGATGGTATATGGACAAGGTACTATGGGATGGAGGATGTGTGATGGTATATGGGCACGGGACTATGGGATGGAGAATATGTGTGATGGGTATATGGGCACTGGACTATGGGATGGAGGATATGTATGATGGGTATATGGGCACTGGACTATGGGATGGAGGATATGTATGATGTGTATATGGGCACTGGACTATGGGATGGAGGATGTGTATGATGGGTATATGGGCACGGGACTATGGGATGGAGGATATGTATGATGGGTATATGGGCACGAGACTATGGGATGGAGGATATGTATGATGGGTATATGGGCACTGGACTATGGGATGGAGGATATGTATGATGGGTATATGGGCACTGGACTATGGGATGGAGGATGTGTGATGCTTATATGGGCACTGGACTATGAGATGGAGGATAATCATAATTTGTTATAACTAACCACAGTTAGTTACTATGCCTGGGCAACGCCGGGCTCTTCAGCTAGTACCACATAAAATAGTCATTAATAACATTTCCCTCATGTCTGCTTTACATCAGCACAATTTTTACAATACCCTTTTATTTTGTTAGGATGTTAGAAGGTTTAAAATTGTAGCAACAATTGTTAATTTTTTCAATGAAATTTCCAAACCGTACTTTTTTAGGGACCTATTCAGTTTTGAAGTGACTTTGGCGGACCTATATGTTGCAAAATCCCCAAACGTGAGACCATTTTAAAAACTGCACCCCTCAACATATTCAAAACTGCCGTCACAGTCAGGTAGTTTATTAACCCTTCTGTTGCTTTTCAGGAATTAGTACAATGTGACATGACAGGAAGGAAAAAAGTGTATTTTTACCACCTAAATGTTGCTCTGAACAGGCCGCTATAGCCGGCAGACTCTAAAGGCAGGGTGGATTTGATTTAAATCAAACTGATTTAAATCACGATTTAAATCACTAGTCAGTAAGGCTTGATTTAAATCAGTGATTTAAATCAAAGTTTCTACCTAAACTAGTTCTTGCTACTTTAACATGCAAGTAGATGAAGATTTTTAGAATCACTTTTTATATTACTTTTTTCTCCCCAGTTTAATGGGTTAATCATTCATATTTGGACACCACTGTTCTGTTGTACTTAGGAAGGAGAAAAATAATCCTGACCTTAATAACAATTTAAATAGATTTATTCAACTGAAACAATAACAACATTACAGCATAAGTTATTTGCTTAAACAAACATCCATGTTTGTTAACTAATTTGGCTAAACAGAAGTGTTTCTTTGGTCATCTTCATCACCGCACTTCTCATGATGTTGCCTCATTCGCGCCACCAGGCCTTGCATCTCTTTGTTGCATCGTTTGCATTTTGCACGCATGCCTGCCTTACCGATAGGCGAAGGAGCTTCATTAAAATATTCCCAAACTGGGTCTCTTTTATGGCCTGCTGCCATTATAAGGAAAGAATGTAATAAACCTCAGATCGTACACACAAACAGATCCAGACTTGTCTGTCTGTGGCTATGCTGCAGTATTGTGCTCAAAGTTTCACTTTCATTTTCTTGTCTGCTTGCCCTTCCTCCTCCTCACACTTAGATTCACATTCTTCTTGTGTTGTGCAGATCTATTCCACTCCAAACAATCAGAAACATATTGTCTAACTTCTTGGACTTGGCACTGAAGGGGTTGATTCTGTATTCATATAGGTTTGTAGAACAATAGGATTAAGGTCTTTTTCTCAACTCTGTTCATGTTGTAACATTTTTGCCGTGAAGAAGAGGCTGGGACCTCTGCGGAGTCAAATTCAGTTTTGAGAACTGCGTAAGTAAAGCGAGCGTCTGTGATAATATAGGAGAGAAACTGCCCACTAATCCTACAGAAACCTCTGGAAGAGCATGGCATTGTGAATGTTACACATATACAGCCTTTATTCTACTGAGTTAAACAACTCAGCTTTATCTCATGATGGAAGATCCTTTGGATGGTAAAATATTTTCCTCAAAAATGAGTTTATTGAAAAAAATCCGATTTAAATCAAAAAAATCCGATTTTTTTAAAAAAATCATTGATTTTTATCCACCCTGTCTAAAGGTACTATCACACTAAGCGAGATCGCTAACGAGATCGCTACTGCGTCACCGATTTTACGATCTCGTTAGCGACTTAGCTGTGTGTGACATGTAGCAGCGATGTGGCCCCTGCTGAGATGTCGTTGATCGCTCATGAACGTTCTGAGCCGTTTTTTTGGTCGTTGGTGTCCCGCTGGTGAGCCTGAATCGCTGAGTGTGACACCCTTTATGAACGACTTCACCAGCATCGCAGGCAGGACTAGGTTTTCCTAACGACCGAGGAGGTCGTTATACAGATCGCTGATGAGTTGTGTTTGGAATCACAGATCGCTGATGAGTTGTGTTTGGAAGCTAACTAGCGACCACATAGCGATCGCACCAGCGATCTCGCCAGGTCGTGTCGTTGTCGTGATCGCTAGTGCGATCGCTAAGTGTGATGCTATGTGCACACGTTCAGGATTATTTGCGTTTTTTGCGGAAAAAATGTGTCAAAAACGCATGATTTAAGCATCCTATCATTTAGAATGAATTCCGCAATTTTTGTGCACATGGTGCGTTTTTTTCCGTGAAAAAAACGCATCTCGGAAAAAGAACCAACATGTTCATTAATTTCGCGGAATTCTAGCGTTTTTCCCGCTATATTATTGACCTAGAAAGTTCAGGAAAAAATTGCGGTAAATATGCGCAAAATCCGCACAAAAAACTCACCAAAAACGCGAAAAAAAACAGCGGGACAAAACGCTCGTTTTTACCGCGGAAAAAGTCAGTTTTTGCTCAGGAAAATTCTGCAAACATTCCTGAACGTGTGCACTTAGCCTGACAGTGCCTTTAGGCCGGCGTCACACACAACGACAAAAAATCGGTCCGTTTTAGACGGTCGATTGTCGGATCAAAATGCAAACATCACACATCCTTCTGGCATCCGATTTTCCTTCAAAGATGCGATTTAGTCGCATGTGTGTGTACCTTGTAACATCCGATTTTCATCCGACTTGCGAGATTTTCTCGCAGGCTTGCAAAACTGACATATAATGGATCCAAAAGAATAGTATTTCAATCACAAAAAAAAGAATAGATATATACACATAGAACACATATATATATATATATACATGTCATTGTGACATGTATATATACATATATTTATAGTTCCTAGACTTCTACATACTGTTATAGCCGCTAATTCAATTGCCGGCTTCTGTGAAATCACAGAAGCCGACATGAAATGATACATTGTTTCCACACAGTTAACCATGTCATTTCCTATATTTTGATATTTGTTTAGAACTTACAATTACATGAGTGTATTTGTGCTAAATTTCAGACATGTAGGGGTTAATTAAAGGTGTAAATTCGTTGACAAAAAAATGCGTGGGCTCCCGCTGTATTTTCTCCACCAGACAGACAAAGCAAGCGAGTGGGGGCAGATAATAATAGCCTAGGGAGGGTACTTTTTTTTTTGGCCCCCCCCTGGCTACTAACATCTGCCCCAGACACCCCAGAAAGGGCAAATCTATAATTAGATTCGCCCTTTCTGGCACTTTGCCCGTCTATTCCCATTGCCCTGTAGCGGTGGCGAATGGGTTAATAATCTCACCTTAATGTCACCTTAGTATTGAAAGGTGACCTTAAGGCAGGTTAATAATTGAGAGCTGTCAATTAGACAACTATCAATTATTAATCCTATTGTATGATAGAAAAATCAAACACACACAGTTTAATAAAAAAGAAGTTTAATGAAATAATCACACAGTTTTTGACAATATTTTATTTTCCTGCTAAAACCATTTCCTGTAATAAAAATAAAATAAAAAAGCAAAATTATACTTACCAATCCGATGTACAGTCAGGTCCCACGCTGTAATCCATCAGAAAGGGTTAAGAGGTTACAGTTAGCAGAGAGATAATTCTGTCTCTCTAGCTGTAACCCCCTGAATGAATAAGTTCCTCTACCACAGAAAGTAGAGGAAGTGATTCATGAATGGAGCTTAATTGATTTATTGGCAATTTAACTTTAGTGACCTGACCTAAAGGGAAAGTGGACACAATCAATTAAGCTTCATTCATTAAACACATCCTCTCCTGTCGCCAGGAGAGGAACTTATTCATTCAGGAGCTTTGAGCTGAGCGTGCAGGATTACTTGCACTGCTTGGCTCAAAGTTAGTTAACCCTTTGTGAAGGATTACAGCGTGGGACGTGACAGATTGCCAGATAGGTAAGAATAATGTTGTTTTATTATTTTATATTTATTTTAAAAGGGCTTCGAACGGATTAAGAGTGAAATAAAAGATGGTCAAAAATATGTGTTTTTATTTCATTAAAATTATTTATTCTTAAAGTGTGTTTGTGTTTTTTTATTTACTTCAATAGGATTAATAATTGATAGTTGTCTAATTGACAGCTCTCAATTATTAACCTGCCTTAAGGTCACCTTTCAATACTAAGGTGACATTAAGGTGAGATTATTAACCCATTCGCCACCGCTACAGGGCAATGGGAATAGACGGGCAAAGTGCCAGAAAGGGTGAATCTAATTATAGATTTGCCCTTTCTGGGGTGTCTGGGGGCAGATGTTAGTAGCCAGGGGGGGCACAAAAAAAAAGTACCCTCCCTAGGCTGTTATTATCTGCCCCCACTCGCTTGCTTTGTCTGTCTGGTGGAGAAAATACAGCGGGAGCCCACGCATTTTTTTGTCAACGAATTTACACCTTTAATTAACCCCTACATGTCTGAAATTTAGCACAAATACACTCATGTAATTGTAAGTTCTAAACAAATATCAAAATACAGGAAATGACATGGTTAACTGTGTGGAAACAATGTATCATTTCATGTCGGCTTCTGTAATTTCACAGAAGCCGGCAATTGAATTTGCGGCTATTACAGTATGTAGAAGTCTAGGAAATATAAATATACATATATATACATGTCACAATTACATATATATATATATATATATATATATATGTGTGTATTCTATGTGTGTATATCTATTCTTTCTATTCTTTATTAAAGCTGTCAGTGTGATTTTACAGTATAGCCGGGGATGAATTGCCGGCTTTTCGAAAGGACACCGATGCGATTTCATCGCAAGTCACACATGCAGTCCGTTTGTAATCAGATTTTTCATCGCTCCCATAGACTTGCATTGGCGATAGTCGACCCACAATCGGTGACAATTGCAGCATGCTGCGATTGCACACGGACGTTTAAAACGGACCACAAAAAATCTGATACTGGGAGCTGCTCCATAGATTAACATAGGGCAGACTGCAATACGATTTTTCATCGCATTGCAGTCGTCCGATTCTGTCGCCAGTGTGACGCCGGCCTTAGGCCTTTATTTGGCCATCAATTGCCATGCCAAACATCAGGACCACACGATCAAGATCCCAGGGTGCCGATGGGGTTACAGAGGGAGCTTCAACACCCTGTTAACCATTTAGATGCCGTGGTCACTATTGTAAGGTTAAAAAGCTATGGTTGGTGCCAAAACCAATAAAGGCTGATACAGTAAGGTGTCAGCTAAAGTGTACAGTTGACAGCGGCTGCTTTTTCACCAGTCAGGGGATGCTATTATCTGATATGTAAGGTCAGTAAAAAGACATATGGGTGGTCACTAGGGGGTTAAGCCAGGTGTACACTGGGTTCTTGTCCACGTTCAGTGGTCCCGTCGGGGCTTGCGTCCAAAGCCACAGCAAAACAGGATTAGGGCATATAAGCCTACTGAAAATATTGCACAACAGAGCAGACATTCAGTCTGTCGGCACCATTATAGTCTTAGGCCCCTTCGGTATATAGGTCCCAATCCCGTTTTTCTGGGGGTTTGGACCCATGCCAAAACGGGACCACTGAACGCAATGTGATAGCACCCTTACCCATATCACAACCTGTGGGTGCTCATTGACGATCGCTCTGTAAATGGGACTTTATGACTATAAATGTGATGAAAGTTGCGCTAATCCTATAATTAGCATGTGAAGAGCCGCTAATGTCATCCACATATGTATGGAAATGTTTCTGGACCTCTCTAAAGCCCGGGTCTCACATAGCGATACACCAGCGATCCCGACAACGATCAGGATCGCTGGTGTTTCGCTACATGATCGCTGCTGAGCTGCCAAACAGGCAGCTCAGGCAGCGATCAGCACAGCGACTCTGCGGGTAACATCGCTTAGTTACCCGCAGTGTACGTTGGATACCAGCGCCCTGATGCAGGGAGCTGGTAACCAAGGTACACATCGGGTTTCCAGGCGCTGCGCGGTGCCTGGAAACCCGCTGTGTACCTTGGTTACCAGCTCCCTGCATCAGGGCGCTGGTATCCAAGGTACACAGCGGGTTTCCAGGCACAGCCCCGCGCCTGGAAACCCGCTGTGTATCTTGGTTACCAGCTGATCGCTGGTCTCCTGCCTGTCACACGCAGCGATGCGTGCTGGCCAGCGGGAGACTAGCGATCCAAAAAATGTCCAGGACATTCAGCGACGATCAGCGATACCCAGCAGGGGGGCTGATCGTCGCTGAATGTCACACACAGCGATATCGCTGGTGAGCTCGCTGCTGCGTCACAAAACTAGTGACTCAGCACCGATCTCGCTAGCGAGATCGCTGTGTGAGACGGGGGCTTTAGTTACTACATTGATAAACTCTTCAGTCAGCCTCCCCTGGGGCACAGACGACTGATAACTGGGAACAATAGATTGCATTAACGTGCACAATAAAAGTGGATAGGCTGTACACAGAAGAAGAACGTTTCCTTACCCTTGATCTGATCAATAACATGTATTTTAGGCTCAGTCATACCTGCATGTACATTCCTATGGAGAGGTGGGCGGACATCTGGGACCCATTACATAACTTCGGTTACATATTAAAAGGGAAAAAAAGAACCCTTCAGTCCGTAATCAGATGCCCGAGGGGTCCACACACACAGATCATTGCTACTAATCAGGATGTATTTATGGTGCATTCAGACAAGTAGATAATCAGTGCTTGTAACCAGGCCGGCAATCACCGGTGATAAAGGAGAACGCTGATTTGTCTGGTGATCCGATTGTTTTATGCCAGCAAAAGAATCATTATAATCGGCAATGCATTGTCCCATGTAAACAGGAGATGTGCTGCTGGTAACATGATATTTTATGGGGAAAGAACAGTCGTACTGATGATCATTCTGTCTCCATTATTGTTCATCGTCCTACAGTAGCGTAGCTACCGGGGGGGCAGAGGGGGCGGTGGCCCCAGGCCCCGCGTTCGGAGGGGGCCCACCCGGAGCTACGCTACTGTAACTGTATCAGCGTGCACAGCGCACCCATACAGTTACACTACGGCAGAGCAGGGAGAATCGATCTCCCTGCTCTGCCGTCCAGCCGCTATGGGGCCCCTGAGCAGGCGGTGGGGGGCCCTGTGCCAGCAGTGGGCCCCCCGCCCGTCATCGGAGGGTCAGCTGTATCGGCATCTAGCCGATACAGCTGACCGCATTGATGAGAGAAGGAGCGAGCGTTCCTTCTCCCATAATCCCCCTCTCAGCATCTGACAGCGGGCGCGATGATGTCACTGCCCGGCGCCCGCTGTGAGGAAATGAGAGGGAGAGCAGTGAGCAGCGCAGGAGCCGGGAGCAAGAGAGGTGAGTACAGGATTTATTATTTTTATAAAGGGGGTGCATTATAATACAGAGACTGCCTATGGGGAGTACAATATACTACAGAGGCTCCATATAGGGGAGTGCATTATACTACAGAGGCTCCATATAGGGGAGTGCATTATACTACAAAGGCTGCCTATGGGGAGTGCATTATACTACAGAGGCTGCCTATGGGGATGGGGAGTGCATTATACTACAGAGGCTGCCTATGGGGATGCATTATACTACAGAGGCTGCCTATGGGGAGTGCATTATACTACAGAGGCTGCCTATGGGGAGTGCATTATACTACAGAGGCTGCCTATGGGGAGTGCATTATACTACAGAGGCTGCCTATGGGGGTGCATTATACTACAGAGGCTGCCTATGGGGATGCATTATACTACAGAGGCTGCCTATGGGGAGTGCATTACACTACAGAGGCTCCCTATGGGGATGCATTATAATACAGAGGCTGCCTATGGGGGTGCATTATACTACAAAGGCTGCCTATGGAGAATGCATTATACTACAGAGGCTGCCTATGGGGATGGGGAGTGCATTATACTACAGAGGCTGCCTATGGGGATGCATTATAATACAGAGGCTGCCTATGGGGAGTGCATTATACTACAGAGGCTGCCTATGGGGATGCATTATACTACAGAGGCTGCCTATGGGGAGTGCATTACACTACAGAGGCTCCCTATGGGGATGCATTATAATACAGAGGCTGCCTATGGGAGTGCATTATACTACAGAGGCTCCATATAGGGGAGTGCATTATACTACAAAGGCTTCCTATGGGGAGTGCATTACACTACAGAGGCTCCCTATGGGGAGTGCGTTATACTACAGAGACTGCCTATGGGGAGTGCATTATACTACAGAGTCTGCCTATGGGGGTGCATTATAATACAGAGGCTCCATATGGGGGTGCATTATACTACAGAGGCTCCATATAGGGGAGTGCATTATACTACAGTGGCTGCCTATGGGGATGGGGAGTGCATTATACTACAGAGGCTCCCTATGGGGATGGGGAGTGCATTATACTACAGAGGCTGCCTATGGGGATGGGGAGTGCATTATACTACAGAGGCAGCCTATGGGGATGGGAGTGCATTATACTACAGAGACTCCCTATGGGGATGGGGAGTGCATTATACTACAGAGGCTGCCTATGGGGATGTGGAGTGCATTATACTACAGAGGCTCCCTATGGGGATGGGGAGTGTATTATACTACAGAGGCTGCCTATGGGGATGGGGAGTGCATTATACTACAGAGGCTGCCTATGGGGATGGGGAGTGCATTATACTACAGAGGCTCCCTATGGGGATGGGGAGTGCATTATACTACAGAGGTCCCTGGGGGGATGGGGAGTGCATTATACTACAGAGGCTGCCTATGGGGATGGGGAGTGCATTATACTACAGAGACTCCCTATGGGGATCGGGAGTGCATTATACTACAATGGCTGCCTATGAGGATGGGGAGTGCATTATACTACAGTGGCTGCCTATGGGGATGGGGAGTGCTTTATACTACAGAGGCTGCCTTTGGGGATGGGGAGTGCGTTATACTACAGAGGCTGCCTATGGGGTTGGGGAGTGCATTATACTACAGAGGCTGCCTATGGGGATGGGGAGTGCATTATACTACAGAGACTCCCTATGGGGATAGGGAGTGCATAATACTACAGAGGCTCCATATAGGGGAGTGCATTATACTACAGAGGCTCCCTATGGGGATGGGGAGTGCATTATACTACAGTGGCTGCCTATGGGGATGGGGAGTGCATTATACTACAGAGGCTGCCTATGGGGATGGGGAGTGCATTATACTACAGAGGCTCCCTATGGGGATGGGGAGTGCATAATACTACAGAGGCTCCCTATGAGGATGGGGAGTGCATAATACTACAGAGGCTCCCTATGGGGATGGGGAGTGTATTATACTACAGAGGCTGCCTATGGGGATGGGGAGTGCATAATACTACAGAGGCTCCCTATGAGGATGGGGAGTGCATTATACTACAGAGGCTCCCTATGGGGATGGGGAGTGCATAATACTACAGAGGCTCCCTATGGGGATGGGGAGTGTATTATAGTACAGAGGCTGCCTATGGGGATGGGGAGTGTATTATACTACAGAGGCTCCCTATGGGGATGGGGAGTGCATTATACTACAGAGGCTGCCTATGGGGAGTGCATTATACTACAGAGGCTCCCTATGGGGAGTGCATTATACTACAGAGGCTGCCTATTCGGGTGCATTATAATACAAAGGCTGCCTATGGGGGTGCATTATATTATAGACTCTGCCTATGGGGGTTTATTATAACATAGAGGCTGCCTATAGGGCAATGCATTATACTATATTGAGGACTATCTGGTGTATTATGCTATATGGATACTATCTAGGAGGCCATCATACAGTGTGGGGATTATAGTGGCGGGCCCATCATACAGTGTTGGAGCCATTAAATAGTTTGGGGATATTAAGGGGTCAGTATATATCCAGTGAGGGGGCATCATACTGTGTATAGGGGAGCTGTACAGGGGGGAGACTTGGGACATTATTAAATGTAAAGTGGGCACGTATTGTTATAGGGGAACTCGGGTTACTGTGACTGTCAAAGGGGCACACACAGGGCAATATTACATTCTAGGGGACAAAATGCGGGCACTGTTTTCTAGGGCACTTGCACCCGGCATTACTATATTCTAGAGAGCTGCTTTAGAATTTAGAGGTCACACAGATCCACACAGTAGGTGCAGTAATAGGGACACATATGACAGCAGCAGCTCAGTATTGGGGTATCAGCAGGATGAGAAGTTTGTACAGGTTGAGAATAGTCCAATTGGTGACCGTGACAGTGCTGAAAATATGAGAAGTGAAACGTGTCTTTGTTGTATTCTCTGTAGCCGAGTCCTGGCTGGAGGAGGCGTCATGTCGGTCTGGGCCAGATGGAAAAGACATGAAAAGTGAACGATTCCATCAGAAAGAACGTCAGCGGTAAGTCATTATCTGTATCTCTGCTGTAATCTATTATATGTTCTGTAGCACTTGTATTATTTACCACTGACCATATGGTGGTGATATTAATATTGGTCTTTTTATATATAGATTATTTTTGGCAACAGCGCGGTCATTTGCTGAGGTTCTCTGGTTAGGGGCCCACTCAGAAGTTTCGCCCCCCTAAACCAAAACCCTAGCTACGCCTCCTATATAAGCAGATCAGTAAACTAGCGCCAATCAGCTTGTGTATGGCCGATCAGACCTTGTTAAGGTGCATTAATGGCTGAAATCGGCACATCTACACTGTGTTCCAAATTATTATGCAAAAATTGTTTAGGAGTGATAAGGTAAGAATTTTTTTGTTTGTCAGTTAAACTCATTGATGGTGATGTGTGTCAGGGCTCTTTATATCACTGTAAACAATTGCTGACACCTGTGCTAATTAGTTTGGCGGGTGTGTCCAATGAAAGGCAAGACTACTTATGAAGGCTGTCCCACATTATTAAGCAGCCTACATTTTCTGCCAAAATGGGAAAGAAAAAGGATGTGTCGGCTGCTGAGAAGCAACAAATTGTGGAGAGTTTAGGTCAAGGCATGACTACAATCAACATTGCCAAGACACTTCATCGTGATCATCGCACAATCTGTATGTAGCTGATTCACAGTACACACGTGTGCGTGCTGATAAGGGAAAATTGAGGACTCTTTCCTACTGGCAATTACGTCAGGTTAAAAGAGCAGCGGCAAAAAAGCCTTGTCATAGCAGCAGACAAGTTTTTGAAGCTGCTGGTGCCTCCAACGTCCCCCGAACAACAAGATGCAGGGTCCTTCAGAGGTTTGCAGCTGTGCGTAAGCCATCCTGTCGACCTCCTCTATCCACTGCACACAAGCAGAAACGGCTCCAGTGGGCCAAACAATACATGAAGACTGACTTCAAAACTGTTTTGTTCACCGATGAGTGCCGTGCAACGCTCGATGGTCCAGATGGATGGAGTGGAGGATGGCTGGTTCATGGACACCCCATGCAAACACGGCTACGGCGTCAACAAGGAGGAGGTGGAGTAATGTTTTGGGCTGGAATCATGGGGAGAGAGATTGTCGGCCCCTTTAGGATCCCTGAAGGGGTAAAGATGAACTCCATAGTGTATGTTGAGTTTCTCAAAGAGCACTTCCTGCCATGGTTCAAGAAGAAGAACCGTGCATTCCGCAGCAAGATCATTTTCGTGCATGATAATGCACCGTCTCATGCTGCACATAACACATCTGCATCTCTGGTTGCTATGAGTATAAAAGGGGACAAACTTGTGTGTGGCCCCCATGTTCCCCTGACCTCAACCCCATTGATAACCTCTGGAGCATCATCAAAAGGAGTGTCTATGATGGCGGGATACCTTGTCTCTTAGAGTGCGGTGTATTCATTATCTGTACCTGTAGGACCACTGGTCCATTACACCAGCACCTAACCTTATTAGGCTGAGTGCACGTCATTATCTACTTCTATGATGGCGGGAGGCAGTTCACATCTAAGCAACAGCTCTGGGAGGGTATTCTGTCCTCATGCAAAACAATTGAAGCAGAAACCATCCAAAACCTGACAAATTCAATGGACGAGAGAGTTCAGAAGCTCCTTTCGAACAAGGGGTCCGATGTGCAAATGTAACATCACCTAGAATAAAGTTTTGAGTTGAAAACTGTTTGATTTCAGTTTGTAATAACCTGCTAATGCTTATAATTTCAAAAATGACCATTTCTTTATTAAAATGAAAAGGTTGAAAACTCTGCTGTGCATAATAATTTGGAACATGCATTTTGAGTGCAGTTTGAGTGTTTTATTTTTTAAAAAATATACTGTTATCATAGGCAGTTTGTACAAAAACCTTTCAATTGTACTCTAATAGTTATTTGACTGGAAAATTACAATGACTGCAATCCATATAGGTAATTTGGGAAAATCTGAGAAAATATTATTTGCATAATAATTTGGAACACAGTGTATATGCACCATTATTTCAGTCTGACGTGTTCAGGTGCCCCTTTAATGGATGAAAACAAGGACGGTTCATAGTCCAAAGACTACACGGAAACACGCTGATATGTGTCACATAAGTGTGAAGTTGTGCAGACAATTGTGTGACTGCGACAGAGCTCCGATTTGTGTGGAAAGGAACAGCCAAATCACAGAACGGTTGCAAGTGACACATTGAAGTCTATGGTGGCAAAGCCGTGTGCGACCTAAACCGCAGTGCCACATCACTGACATTATTTGCAATGCGCCATGTACCCTAGACAGTCTCTGAAGAAGCAGTAAGTGGAGCACAGGAATAATAGTTCTGGCCTCACATTGCAACGGCACACAGGGGTGACTGACCCTTACCTGTTCTCAGCTTGTACATTCCTCTTTGGGAGCTGTCGTCATATTTACAAGTCAGAAGTGGGAAGTCCAGTTCTTCATATAGAACAAAAAACAAGAAGTGTCTCTTCATAGGGAGGATGTAACGAAAAAAATGGGACTTCTGCCGGGTAGAAAGGCATTGTTTGTGGGATGGTCAATGAATTAATAATGATGTGCTGAGTAAACAGGGCTGTCCTAGCAACCACAGGAAGACGGAGAGGAGCTTTACATTGTTGGCCGGGACTGAACGTCCTGTATTGTGTGCAGCATGTCCTCCACTAGTATGAGCAAGTCGTCATTTACTTTCCCCCATGCTTCACCCAAGTCTTTATCCCGCCATGTTTCCTATCTGCTGTAATAGGGAAGTGTGTACCCAGGGCTCCCCAATATTATCCCTGCACTCACCAATAGGAACCCACCGCTCCCCAATATTATCCCTGCGCTCCCCAATAGGAACCCTGCGCTCCCCAATATTATCCCTGCACTCACCAATAGGAACCCACCGCTCCCCAATATTATCCCTGCGCTCCCCAATAGGAACCCTGCGCTCCCCATATTATCCCTGCACTCCCAATAGGAACCCACCGCTCCCCAATATTATCCCTGCGCTCCCCAATAGGAACCCTGCGCTCCCCAATAACCCTGCGCTCCCCAATAGGACACCCTGCCCCCATATAACCCTGCACTCACCAATAGGAACCCTGCGCCACCAATAGGAACCCTGCACTCACCAATAGGACCCTGCGCTCCCCAATAGGAACCCTCACTCCCCAATATTATCCTGCACTCCACCAATAGGATCCCTGCGCTCCCCAATAGGAACCCAACACTCCCCAATAGGATCCTTGCTCCCCCAATAGGATCCCTGCGCTCCCCAATAGGAACCCGCACTCCCCAATAGGAACCCTGCCCTCCCAATAGGATCCTGCTCTCCCCAATAAAATCCTCGCTCACCAATAGAACCCTACGCTCCCAATAGGATCCATACGCTCCCCAATACAAAACCCTACGCTCACCAATAGAATCCCTAGTGCTCCCAATAGGATCCCTGCTCTCCCCAATAGAACCCTGCGACTCCCCAATAGGACCCTCGCTCACCAATAGGAACCCTGCGCTCCCCAATATCCCTGCGCTCACCAATAGGATCCCTGCGCTCCCAATAGGATCCCTGCCCCTCCCAATAGGAACCCTACGCTCCCAATAGGATCCCTGCGCTCACCAATAGGAACCCTGCACTCTCCCAATAGGAACCCTACGCTCCCCAATAGGATCCCTGCACTCCCAATAGGATCCCTTCACTCACCAATAGGATCCCTGCGCTCCCAATAGGATCCCTGCCTCCCCAATAGGAACCCTACGCTCACCAATAGGATCCCTGCGCTCATCAATAGGAACCCTGCGCTCCCCAATAGGAACCCTACGCTCTCCAATAGGATCCCTGCACTCCCCAATAGGATCCCTGCGCTCACCAATAGTTTCCCTGCGCTCCCCAATAGGATCCCTGCGCTCACCAATAGGAACCCTACGCTCACCAATAGAATCCCTGCGCTCACCAATAGGAACCCTGCGCTCCCCAATAGGAACCCTACGCTCCCCAATAGGATCCCTGCGCTCATCAATAGGATCCCTGCACTCCCCAATAGGATCCCTGCGCTCACCAATAGTTTCCCTGCGCTCCCAATAGGATCCCTGCTCTCCCCAATAGGAACCCTACGCTCACCAATAGGATCCCTGCGCTCACCAATAGGAACCCTGCGCTCCCCAATAGGAACCCTACGCTCCCCAATAGGATCCCTGCACTCCCCAATAGGATCCCTGTGCTCACCAATAGTTTCCCTGCGCTCCCCAATAGGATCCCTGCTCTCCCCAATAGGAACCCTACGCTCACCAATAGGATCCCTGCGCTCACCAATAGGATCCCTGCGCTCCCCAATAGGATCCCTGCACTCCCCAATAGGATCCCTGCACTCCCCAATAGGAACCCTACGCTCCCCAATAGGATCCCTGCGCTCACCAATAGGAACCCTGCGCTCCCCAATAGGAACCCTACGCTCCCCAATAGGATCCCTGCGCTCATCAATAGGATCCCTGCACTCCCCAATAGGATCCCTGCGCTCATCATTAGGATCCCTGCGCTCCCCAATAGGATCCCTGCGCTCACCAATAGTTTCCCTGCGCTCCCCAATAGGATCCCTGCTCTCCCCAATAGGAACCTTACGCTCACCAATAGGATCCCTGCGCTCACCAATAGGAACCCTGCGCTCCCCAATAGGAACCCTACGCTCCCCAATAGGATCCCTGCACTCCCCAATAGGATCCCTGCGCTCACCAATAGTTTCCCTGCGCTCCCCAATAGGATCCCTGCTCTCCCCAATAGGAACCCTACGCTCACCAATAGGATCCCTGCGCTCACCAATACGAACCCTGCGCTCCCCAATAGGAACCCTACGCTCCCCAATAGGATCCCTGCGCTCATCAATAGGATCCCTGCACTCCCCAATAGGATCCCTGCGCTCATCATTAGGATCCCTGCACTCCCCAATAGGATCCCTGCACTCCCCAATAGGATCCCTGCGCTCCCCAATAGGATCCCTGCTCTCCCAATAGGAACCCTACGCTCACCAATAGGATCCCTGCGCTCACCAATAGGAACCCTGCGCTCCCCAATAGGATCCCTGCGCTCACCAATAGTTTCCCTGCGCTCCCCAATAGGATCCCTGCGCTCACCAATAGTTTCCCTGCGCTCCCCAATAGGATCCCTGCTCTCCCCAATAGGAACCCTACGCTCACCAATAGGATCCCTGCGCTCACCAATAGGAACCCTGCGCTCCCCAATAGGAACCCTACGCTCCCCAATAGGATCCCTGCGCTCATCAATAGGATCCCTGCACTCCCCAATAGGATCCCTGCGCTCATCAATAGGATCCCTGCACTCCCCAATAGGATCCCTGCGCTCATCATTAGGATCCCTGCACTCCCCAATAGGATTCCTGCGCTCCCCAATAGGATCCCTGTGCTGTTAGCTATGGCTGGGAGCTCTGGTGAAAACAATAGTGCTCCAACTGATTGAAATATGCACCTTAGGACAAGTCAATGCCGCAGACCATCATCTATTAGCCAGAGCTGCTGTAATGGCTGCCACTTTGAAAGACTTAGTACAGCCAAGTATTGTATTATCAAATGGTTTGCAGACATTTAATCCCCCTTTTTTCTTCACGGTCAGCTACAAGATTAAAGGGAATCTATCACCAGGTTTTTTTCTACCACATCTCAGCAGCATAATATAGGGCCAGAGACCCTGATTCGAGCGATGGGTCACTTACTAGGTTACTTGCTGACATTTTGATAAAATTGCTACTTTATCTGCTGCAGATCTTCCAGTTTTCTGTATAACCCCGCCCACAGAAAACTGCCAATCATTTTTATCAAGCTAATGTGCTTTGACATAAGTTGGGCAGCACAGTGGCTCAGTGGTTAGCACTGCAGCCTTGCAACACTGGGGTTCTTGGGTTCAAATCCCACCAAAGAAAACATCTTCAAGGAGTTTGTATGTTCTCCCTGTGTTTGCGTGGGTTTTCTCCGGTGTCCTCCCACACTCCAAAGACATATTGATACGGAATCTAGATTGTGAGCCCCATTGGGGACAGGAATGATAGTGTCTGCAAACTGTAGAGCGCTGCAGTATATGTTGGTGCTATATCAATAAAAGACTATAATTATACCAAAAATCTTTCATGACCTGCACCAGAATAGAATTATCTTATTAGACACTATCTAGACCAGGGGTCTCAAACTGCATTCCTTGAGGGCCGCAAACCATGCGTGTTTTCAAGATTTCCTTAGTATTGCACTAGGTGCTGGAATCATTATCTGTGCAGGTGATTAAATCATCACCTGTGCAATACAAGGAAATCCTGAAAACATGACCTGTTTGCTGCCCTTGAGGAATGCAGTTTGAGACCTCTGATCTAGACCTTGGACGGCAAGAAAACTGTGGTATTGATGAAAAGGGTGAGGCTTATTGGGTAAGAAGATAGCTTAATGTGCAAAACAAGGCATAATGCTGACACAACAGTATTTATAAATCTACCCCAATGTGGTGAAGGCTGCGAATGAAGAAGATCAAACATTTGTGGAGCAGAAGAACAAAATGTACCATTTTTGAGTACCTGTCCACCAAAACCCCTATTAAAGAGTTCTACTGGGCCATTGACAAAGTCCATATACTGTAAATGTCAGTACAGAATTTTGTGGAAATGGGAAATAACAGCAGCATATGACCAGGGATGCTTAGGTGGCCAATCCCACAAAGTATCTGCCCAGTTGAACTTGTAGGTCCAATGTGTCTGATGTTGTCTTGTCTAGGTTGTAGTTATTTGTTAAAAAAATCTCCTTAATATAAATATATCTATTAGCAAACATTCTCATTTATTTCATATCCACCCAAGTGTCATTAGGCCATTTTTGATTCCAAACTAATGTCCATGCTGCATGTCATCCGGAAATCCTTTGGAGGTAATTTTAGCATCTGCGTAATCCAAGCTACATTTCGATGGACCTATTCAGAGATGATTGTTACTGCATTGTGTAATGCTGACAGCTGAAAAGAGCGTTCAGAAAACAAGCAGTCAAAACAGAGCATTTATGCTACACGTGAACAAGGCCTCAGCTTTACATTTTATTACATTTTTTATGGGAGAAAAACAATCCTGCCTTTTTTATGCTATGATTGATATCAGTCATCATAAATCATCTGATAACTGCTGTTCGGGTCGCTACGAGTACAGAGACACAAATATGTACGATATATTATTTGTTGAGTTGTGGTGTTTATTATCTTTTTATAAAAGCGTATTAAAAATTACATTATTGTAATTGTTTTTTTATTATGCTTTAGTAATTTTATAGGAATTAAAAAAAAACCTTTTTATTCTCCCTCTAGAATAGAGGGACATAGAAGTACACCACTCTGTACAGATGTACAGTATCTCTGTGTACCGGTATAATTTGCCTTTTGGTCAGAACCTGAAATGCAGCTCAAGTACACCAAATTCTCATAACAGTAGTTTTATAGGAACAAAAAAACCTGTCTTTTTTCACCTCTAGAATACAGGGACATAGAAATACATCTGTACATAGCAGTGCATCTCTATGTGCCAGTGTAATTTGTTTATTGTCTCACTGGCTATAATACAGCTCAAGTATACCAAATTGTCCTAACTTCGTTAATGTAGGCTGTGGCTCATAGCTAGAGCTGCTGCCCGTGAACTTGGTGGTAGTGAGTTTCATGTTTGTTTAATTTATGCACCTAGGAGCAGAGTGATGCCAGCCCCACCCCCAAAGAGGAGGAGCTACGGAGCCAGCAAAGCGAGTGAGCGTGCAAAAGAAGTGGAGTAAACTGAATTCAACCATCTATAAAAATTAGAACCACTTTATTGATACAAATTAAAATAAATTATTTAAAAATCCATCATGAGGTCAATCAGATGAGGTACAAGAGAAAAAAAGCCACAGTGGTACCTACACCCATATATAAGAGAACCAAGGGTACTATACACATGAAACAGTCATATACTCATATGAGAGGTATAACTATATAGCAGAGAGAAAATGTAACAGTTGTACATGTAAAGTGCAAGTGCAGGTAAATACTATCTCTCTATTAACCCCTTAACCACCAAGGGTGGTTTGCACGTTAATGACCGGGCCAATTTTTACAATTCTGACCACTGTCTCTTTATGAGGTTATAACTCTGGACTCTTCATTGGATCTTCGCGATTCTGAGACTTTTCTCGTGACATATTGTACTTCATGATAGTGGTAAAATTTCTTTGATATTACTTGCGTTTATTTATGAAAAAAATGGAAATATGGCAAAAATTTTCAAAATGTTGCAATTTTCAAACTTTGAATTTTTATTCCCTTAAAACAGAAATCTGTCACGCAAAATAGTTGCTAAATAACATTTCCCACATGTCTACTTTACATCAGTACAATTTTGGAACCAAAATTTTTTTTTGTTAGGAAGTTATAAGGGTTAAAAGTTGACCAGCGATTTCTCATTTTTACTACAAAATGTACAAAACCATTTTTTTAGGGACCACCTCACATTTGAAGTCACTTTGAGGGGTCTATATGGCAGAAAATACCAAAAATTGACACCATTCTAAAAACTGCACCCCTCAAGGTACTCAAAACCACATTCGAGAAGTTTATTAACCCTTCAGGTGCTTCACAGGACCCGAAGCAACATGGAAGGAAAAAATGAACATTTAAATTTTTAGTCACAAAAATGATCTTTTACAAACTTTTTTTTATTTTAACAAAGGTAAAGGAGAAAATGGACAGATAGAGTTGTTGGGCAATTTCTTTTGAGTACACTGATACCCCATATGTGGAGGAAAACCACTGTTTGGGTGCACAGCAGGGCTCGGAAGGGAAGGAGCGCCGTTTGACTTTTTTAAACCAAAATTGGCTGGAATTGAGATTGGATGCCATGTCGAGTTTGGAGAGCCCCTGATGTGCCTAAACAGTGGAAACCCCCACAAGTGACACCATTTTGGAAACTAGACCCCCTACGGAACTTATCTAGATCTGTTGTGAGCACTTTGAACACCCAAGTGTTTCACTAAAGTTTATAATGCCTGGGTGTGAAAAAAAAAATTCTACAAATATGATTTTTTAGTCCCCAATTTTTTATTTTTCCCAAGGAAATTGGACCCCAAAAGTTGTTTTCCAATTTATCCTGAATACGCTAATACCCCATATGTCTGGGGGAAAAACTGTCTGGGCGCACGGCAGGGCTCAGAAAGGAAGTAATGACTTTTTGGAATGCAGACTTTCATGGGTGTCATGTTCAGTTTGCAGAGCCCCTGATGTGCCTAAACAGTCGAAACCCTCCACAAGTGACCCCCTTCTGGAAACTAGACCCCCTAAAGAACTTATCAATATCTGTGGTGAGCACTTTGAACCCCCAAGTGCTTCACACAAGTTTATAATGCCTGGGCATGAAAATAAAAAATCCTATTTTTTTTCCCACAAAAAATCTTTTAGTCACCTATTTTTATTTTCCCAAGGGTAACAGGAGAAATTGGACCACAAAAGTTGTTATCCAATTTGCCCTAAGTACGCTGATACCCCATATGTGGGGGTGAACCACTGTTTGGGCACACGGCAGAGCTCGGAAGGGAAGGAGCGTCATTTGACTTTTTCAAACCAAACTTGGCTGGAATCGAGATTAGACGCCATGTCGCGATTGGATAGCCCCTGATGTGCCTAAACAGTGGAAACCCCCCCACAAGTGACCCCATTTTAGAAACTAGACCCAATAAGGAACTTATCTAGATTTGTGGTGAGCACTTTGAACCCCCAAGTGTTTCATACAAATTTATAACATAGAGCCGTAAAATTAAAACATTTTTTCCACAAAAATGATCTTTTCACCCCAATTTTTATTTTCCCAAGGGTAACAAGACCTCAAAAGTTAATGTGCAATTTGTCCTGAGTATGCCGATACCCAATATGTGGGGGTAAACCACTGTTTTGGTGCATGGCAGAGCTCGGAAGGGAAGGAGCGCCGTTTGACTTTTTCAACGCAGAATTGGCTGGATGCCATGTCGCGTTTGGAGAGCCCCTGATGTGCCTAAACAGTGGAAACCCCCCAAAAGTGACACCATTTTGGAAACTAGACCCCCTAAGGAACTTATCTAGATCTGTTGTGAGCACTTTCAACCCCCAAGTGTTTCACTAAAGTTTATAATGCCTGGGTGTGAAAAAAAAAATTCCACAAAAATGATTTTTTAGTCCCCAATTCTTGATTTTCCCCAAGGAAATTGGACTCCAATAGTTGTTGTGCAATTTGTCCTGAGTACACTGATACCCCATATGGGGGGGGGGAAATACTGTTTGGGCGTACGGCAGGGCTCGGAAAAGAAGTAATGACGTTTTGGAATGCAGACTTTGATGGATATCATGTTCAGTTTGCAGAGCCCTGATGTGCCTAAACAGTGGAAACCCCCCCCACAAGTGACAACATTTTGGAAATTAGACCTCCTAAGGAACTTATCTAGACCTGTGGTGAGCACTTTGAACCCCCAAGTGCTTCACACAAGTTTATAGTGCTAGCACATGAAAATTAAAAATCGTATTTTTTTCCCACAAAAAATGATCTTTTAGTCACCAATTTTTTATTTTCCCAATGGTAACAGGAGAAATTGGACCCCAAAAGTTGTTGACAAATTTGTCCTGAGTACGCTGATACCCCATATGTGGGAGAAAACTACTGTGTGGGCACACGTCGTGGCTCAGAATAGAAGCAGTGACGTTTAGTAATGCAGACTTTGATGGAATGGTCTGCGGGTGTCATGTTGCGTTTGGAGAGCCCCTGATGTGCCTAAACAGTGGAAACCCCCAACAAGTGACCCCATTTTGGAAACTAGACCCCCAAAGGAACTTATCTAGATATGTGGTGAGCACTTTGAACCCCCAAGTGCCTCACAGAAGTTTATAACGCCCTGGTGTGAAAATAAAAAAATTATATTTTTTCCACAAACATGATGTTTAAGTCCCCAGTTTTTTATTTTCCCAAGGGTAACAGGAGAAATTGGACACCAAAAGTTGTTGTTCAATTTGTCCTGAGTATGCTGATACCCTATATGTGGGAGAAAACTACTGTATGGTCACACATCGGGGCTCGGAAGGGAAGTAGTGACGTTTTGCATTGCAGACTTTGATGGAATAGTCTGCGGGTGTCATGTTGCGTTTGGATAGCCCCTGATGTGCCTAAACAGTGGAAACCCCCACAATTGACCCCATTTTGGAAACTAGACCCCCCAAGGAACTTATCTAGATGTGTTGTGAGAACTTTGAACCCCAAAGTGCTTTACACATATTTTTTTTCCACATAAATGATTTTTTTCGCCCCCAATTTTTTATTTTCCCAAGGGTAAAAGAAGAAATTTAACCCCTAGAGTTATTGTGCAATTTGTCCTGAGTACGCTGATACCTCATGTGTGGGGGTAAACTACTGTTTGGGCGCACGGCAGAGCTCAGAAGGGAAGGAGCACTGTTTGACTTTTTCAACGCAGAATTGGCTGGAATTGAGATCAGACACCATGTCACTTTTGGAGAGCCCCTGATGTGCCTAAACAGTGGAAACCCCCCAATTCTAACTCCAACCCTAACCCCAACACACCCCTAACCCTAGTGTGAGGAAGGAACAGCCACCATCTTGGATATTGGCCTGCTCCAGCCTCCATTTTGTTCACACAGCCACAGGCTGCTAACCACCTGGCCTCATGGCCTGTGGGCATATTCAATACAATAGGGGTGGGCCTCCATTGTGAATGAAAAGATCTATTAGTATGCTGAGTAGATTCGACTCAAGACAGGATTTACTGCTCAATATGAATAGCCAGGCCTGTTAATATGCTAAGTAGGCCAGGCCAGAACAGTACTTCAAAGCTAGAGGCTTCAATTAGATTATACCTGCCAGCTAGACACTGAAAACACATCCATTGTATGTTTCCAGACACGAAGGCTCCGTTCTAGGATTATGAATTATGAGCACATCTTTGTAGGTACATTCTCATAAAAATATCTGTGTGACCCTGGGGACCTCGGGCATTTGACGGTGCAACTCCCGAGTCGGTGATAGCTCGGGGATCTGAGATATAGAGATTGTGACAAAAAGAAGCGTACGCACAGCCTCGAGAAGGTGCAAGAGTAAGGTCCCAAACCATAGATACCGCATCCCAGCCAGTGCGTCTCACAGCACACGGACGGTCCTCTCCTCATCCAGGTTAGCTACCTCATTGCATCTGGCTATCAGCCTCATTCTGGCTTTACAAGCTTCCTGCCCTTATATGGAATTTATGTGAAATTAGTCCACACCTGCCACAACATATCTACGTTGGGTAGCTGAAGAAGGTCATACGACCGAAATGTTCTACCTATATACTACGTTTCTGGACTACATTAAATTTTCACCTTGCATCTTATTTAAGTTGAGTGCAGAGTTTTTCTTTTTTACTGAGATATAGAGATTGGCACTCCAAAGAGACCCAATCGGGCCAGGTTTGATCTCCACGCGACAGGAGAAACATACTGCATCTGCTGGTACCTCTCATGTCCTGATCTGATCGTCCTGGAGAAAGTTAACCCCTTTATTAGGTATTGGGAATAAATTCTGCAGGGAGCTAAGAGTGAGGTTATCATCCCACCCTCGGACACCGAGCGGAGGGACCTAGCAGGTTTAAGAACTGTGAGCTATGGGCAGACTAGATCCATTCTCACAGAAGCCAAGAAGCAACAAGGGACAGATCTGCCAAGGGAGCAGCGGCACACGTTTTGGGGGACTGTCCAGCAACTAAGACTTTCACCTGTGGATCGCAGAGCTCCCTGCCTCCACATGTCCCTACAACCTGGTAATACTGACCTCTAGCTAATACCTCTAAGCCTTGTACATTATTGTTGTATTTTACTCTGACTGCAAATCCATTGTAATTCCGTTGTATTGAGGAGGTATTGGAGGATAGAATTCAGAAGAAGTGTAGGGCTATAATGAACAATATTACACACTCACTATACGCGCTGTTCTTGAATCAGAAGAGCACATTCAGCAGCCGTCTAATCCTACTAAGGTGCAAGAAGGAGAAATTCAGGAAATCGTTTGTACCTACTGCTATGGGGATGTATAATAATTTCCTAAGGGTGGCAGAAAATAATGACTGATGGCTGGTGTACTAATGTCAATTAACATTGTCTTATATACACCTGACCTACACACTTTTATTTATTATGTAATGTTGGTACACCTGTGCAAGATTTGTGTCCTAATATTTTATGTACTGCTGTTTGTATTGCTGCTGTAATACTGTAATTTCCCCCGGGATCAATAAAGTGTATCGTATAGCTTACTGTATATTTCTGTAATTATCTAGTGCGCCCTTAAGGCAATTAAACCATAAAATTAATCTTGGGCTGATGCTTTTACTCTGATCACGAATGTTAGAATACCCAGTGGGTAACAGGACACCCTCCCCGGCGGCCATTTGCTCTAGGTGCAGTTCCCTTACTGACCTGAGAGACAAAGGGGGCGCCGGAAAGCTGTGCCTGTGGAGTTACATCACATTGGTGACGTGGAAGGTTGGGGGTTGTCCTTCACATTTGGTGGCAGCGGTGGGATCAGAGTAATAGTGTGCGTGGGACCCCTACTCCCAGACACTAAAGACTACCAGCGGTAACTTTCACTGCTGGGGTCTTAAGGTCAGCCCAGCACTAGACGGTCAGAGTGTAAATATAATAAGTTGTGTGCAAGGTCAGGGTTGCAGCTGTGTCAGTAACCAAAGGTTCCCAAGTTGGCGGAAGGCACCAGGAGTAAGGCAAAGGGGGAGCCCATGCTATGGTCTATGAGGGGTTCGATACCGATGAAGGCGAGGGGGAGCTCAGCCAGGGCTCCCCAAGGAGCCAGACCCCCGTGCTCAGTCTCACAGTGGACTGTCCACCCCCTGCCCGTCCCAGCCTGTCCAGATTGGAGGACCTTTTCCAAGTGGCTATGGCACAGCTCGAGGCTGGTAATGACGCCACCCATGACAGACTCCTGGTGGCAGCAGAGAAAGCGTGAGCAAGCAGCGGCAGAGCGTAAGCATGCAGAACGTGTGCTGCAGACTGCGGAGCGCCGTGAAGCTGCGGAGCGCCGGCACCGACTGGAGATGGCTCAGCACGGGCTCCCGCTGGATGCTCCAGCCCCACCGGAGATCAAGGCTTCCGAGGTCCGGGTGAAGGACTTTCCCTTGCTTGAAAAGGATGGAAACCTGGATTCCTTTCTGCTGGCCTTTGAGAGGACCTGCCTCCAACATCATCTGGCCCTGGATCAGTGGGCCAGGTACCTGACCCCCCGTTCGAGGGGTAAGTCCCTGGAAGTTTTGGGGGACTTACCTGCCGGGGAGGAGCAGGACTACAACAGCATCAAGCGGGCCCTGATCCAGCACTACAACCTCACCCCGGTGTCGTACCGCAGGAAGTTGAGGAGCCTGCAGCGGGGTTCAAAGGATACCTGGACCGACCACATGCGGGCCCTGCTAAGAGCTGCGGAGCACTGGATCTCGGGTCTAGAGCTCACCACCCGCCAGGAGGTCCAGGAACTGTTCGTCACGGAGCAGTTCTTGTGGAACTGCCCAGAGGACCTCCAGCAGTTCCTCCGTGACCAATAACCAAAGGGGGCTTCTGCTACAGCCGCCCTGGCAGACGAGTATGCCAACAACAGGGCGCCTGAGCCGAAGAAGCCTGCCAGCAGCACCTGGAGAGGGGGTAAGCCCAATCCTGCCCCGGCCACATATCCAGCCCCCAGAGTGCAAGGGGTGTACCCCCCTGCTGCCCTCTCCAGGCCAGGAACAGAACCCAGGCATTGTCATCATTGCAACCAGCCGGGACACTTTAAGGCTGCGTGTCCCCAGCGCCATAAGGCCCCATCCCTGTCCCAGAAACCGTCCAGTTTTGTGTGTGGGAGGGGGTGGTGGGAGGTCCCTGGACAATTACCAACCCGTCACCATCGGCCGCTCTGCGGTCATGGGACTGCGGGACACAGGCGCTCAACGAACCCTGGTACATCCTGAGGTGGTGTCCCCTCAAGACTTGGTGCCTGGGAAAACCCTTTCCGTCTCCGGAATTTTAGGCGTTGAACTGGCGCTGCCCGTCGCCAAGGTGTATTTGGACTGGGGCGCCGGGAGGGGGATGCGGGAGGTGGGAGTAACGCCAAATATTCCTGCCATTGTGTTGCTTGGGATCGATTTGGGGCGGCTAGTGTACCAGTATGTGGCCACTGAACCACCAAGTTCGGCTCCCCAAGAATGTCATGACTCTACTGTGAATGCTAATGTTAATGTATTGAATGTGCCTCCAACAGTGGAGGAGTGAGTGAAACCTGATGGTAAGCCATGCACTGACACTACACACACAAGGCTCACAGTGAGGACTGGTGAGGAGGCTGCAGGGGAGAGCTCAGAGGTGGAGGGAGGGGCTGCTATGGGCAGTATAGGGCCCCTAAGTGAATCCAGCCTGCTGAATCTAGGGCCTCTGCAGAAGAAGGAACAGGCCATGGGGGGAAGGGGCTGTCCCGGGAGAGGAGCCACCATGTAAGACCCCAAGGCAGGAGTTCCCCACATCTGGAATGTCAGGAGGCCAGGGAAGTCTGCCTGACCCGGCGACTTGGTCAGGGGACGAGGGGAAGCAGGCGCTACCCGTGGTCTCAGCGGTCGTGGCCGCTGTTACCAGGAGTGGGAGCGCCGAAGCCCAAGGAGCCTCGCGGAGGTCCGACGGTTTCCCCCTCTCCGACCAAGTGGCTGCCGAGTCAGACAGCGGCCAGGAGATAGATCCCGGGGAACTGACAGAGGATGTGGCAGTTTCATCAATTCTTGCCACATCAAGTCAGGGATTTCAGGCAGCGTTGGAAGCTGACGCTAGCCTGAAAACTCAAGGAGCAGGCGGCACAGCCTCCCCTGGAGTCCGACCGCGAGCGAGTGGTCTGAGACCAGGGACGGCTGTACCGGGTAACAGTCCAGCAGGGTTTACCGGAGGCGTGGCCCAGGGACCGACAGTTAGTGGTACCCTATCCATTCAGGGCGGAATTGTTGCGGATCGCACACGAGATTCCCATGGCCGGACACCTAGGGATAGCTAAAACCAGGGCCAGGTGTTAGAACCCTCTTGTTAGGTATTTTCAGTTTGCTGGTCACATGACCTTTTTTCCCTATTTAGTCTGGCTCCGCCCTTCTGGCTTTGCTGGACTTCATTGTATTATCTACTCTTAAGCTAGCCGGGTGCTTAGGTGCCTTACTCAGTCAGTTTTGCTTGATCTTAGGATCTCTAAGTAATTTGTTTTCTGTTTTATTTTCCCTGCTACAATTTCTGTTAGGAGGTGTCCACCTTTTCTCCCAGTCCCTAGATCTTGTAGGGATTCCTCCCTCGCAACTATAGGTCTTCGTTCAGACTAGCTGAGTACTTTAGCGGGTCTGGTCGCAGGATCAGGTTCCCCGTTACATCGTAGGGATCCAGCTTAGTTCTATTGTAGGGACAGAATTCCCATCTTTCCTTAGTACTTGTAGCAGATCATAACAGTAAATCCAGCCCAAAAAAAAAAAAAAATCTCTAAGGAAAGATTTGCTGTTTCCATCATGGTGTCGGTTCAGGATTTGGCTCAACGCCTGCAGGGACTTTCTCTGGAGGTGGCTGAGATCCAGCAACACGTGAGTAGTTGTTCTGGAGCACATTTCGTGGAGCCAAAGGTACGTTTGCCTGATTTATTTTTTGGTGAACAACAAGATTTTTTTTCTTTTAAAAATGCTTGCTTGGTGTATTTCCGTTTGAGACCCAGATCCTCTGGTGATGAATCACAGCGCATAGGGTTCATAATGTCACTTTTGCGCAAAGAACCTCAGGACTGGGCCTTTTCTCTGCAGGCCTGGTGATCCATGCTTTAGATCAGTGGATAGTTTTTTTTCTGCTTTGGGGTTATTGTATGACAATCCTGATCGTGTTTCATCAGCTGAGACAGAATTGAGACGTTTGAGACGGGGATCAGGTAATGTGGAAAAATATTGTACTCACTTCCGAAGGTGGTCCACTCAGGTGGGGTGGAACGATTCAGCTTTGAAAAGTTTATTTCTTGCAGGGTTAAGTGAAAGGGTTAAAGATTTGCTGATTGCTTATCCTACACCTGGTAACTTGCAAGAGACTATGCAACTAGCCATACGGGTGGATAGGAGACTGTGTGCAAGGGTTAATGAGAGTAAATCTGCCTTGTCAGCTCCAAGTCTGGAGAGGGACTGTACTGACATTGGAGAGCCGATGGAAATTGGAGCAATGACACCTCACTCTCGGGAAAAAGACCATAGATTTGCTGAAGGTTTGTGTTTCTATTGTGGCAAATCTGACCATTTCATTAAGAACTGTGTGCTTCGTATGAATAAAGAGAAAAAAAGAAATGAGGTCAGTTTCGCCCGTATAGCTTGTTTAAACAATAAAGGTGTCTTTCTTTCTGCTACCACTGCTGTTGAGGAAGAATTAATGGAGTTTCGGGTATTTGTGGATTGTGGTTCAACTCTCAATGTGATTGATGGGAAATTTTTGGAAAAACTAAAATTAAAACCCAAACTTCTGTCTTCCCTATTAATGTGGTTACTGTGGATGGTTCTCCCTTGAAAAATGTTACTCACCATATCTGTGAATTTCCTCTTACTATTAATGGTGTTCATCAAGAGAATTTGGATTTGGTAGTTTTGAATGATTTGCCCTCACCGGTGATTTTGGGGTTACCTTGGTTAAAATTGCACAATCCGGTACTGGATTGGTCTACCAATGAAATTAAGTCCTGGAGTCCTAATTGTTATGACAAGTGTTGTAACGGGCATATTGCTGCTGTAGTTAAGGGGGAGTTACCTGTACCTATTCAGGATTTTTGGAAAGTTTTTTTTCTGATAAGGAATCGCAGGTATTGCCTCCTCATAGAGATTATGATTGTGCAATTGAATTTGTCCCTGGAGCAACTCTTCCTAAAAGTCGTTTATTTAATTTGACTATTCCTGAGAGAAAGGCTTTGGAGGAATACATACAGACAAGCTTGGCCGCCGGTCACATTAGGCCTTCCAAGTCTCCTGTGGCGGTTGGATTTTTTTTTTGTTAAAAAAAAGGACGGCGGTTTACGGCCTTGTCTAGACTTTCGTGAGATTAATAAAATCACTGTACGCAATCCTTACCCACTGCCATTGATTCCTGATTTGTTTAACCAGTTAGTGGGGGCCAAGTGGTTCTCGAAAATTGATCTTCGAGGGGCATACAATTTGTTGCGCATGAAGGAGGGGGATGAATGGAAGACTGCGTTTAACACTCCACTGGGTCATTTTGAGAATCTGGTTATGCCTTTTGGGCTTTCCAGTGCTCCGGCATTTTTTCAGAATCTTATTAATGACATCCTTAGACCTTTGATCGACAGAAGTGTGGTTGTGTATTTGGATGACATTTTGATTTATTCACCGTATTTGGAGTCTCATTGGAGGAGTGTGCGTGAAGTATTACAGTTACTGAGTGATAATTCACTTTTTGCCAAACTAGAAAAATGTGAGTTTGCTGTACAGAGACTTAGATTTTTGGGCTACATTGTCTCCAGTGAAGGTTTTGAGATGGACCCGGTGAAAGTGCAAGCTGTGCAGGATTGGCCTAGACCTATTGGTGTGAAATCAATACAAAGGTTTTTGGGGTTCGCCAATTATTATAGAAAATTCATTAAAAATTTTCTGTGATTGCCAAACCTCTGACCGATCTCACCAGGAAAGGTGCTGATGCGGTTCAGTGGACTACTGAGGCCATTGAGGCTTTTGTGTTGCTAAAGGAGAAGTTCAGCTCTGCTCCCATCCTTACGCAGCCTGATGTGACTAAACCATTTTTGGTTGAGGTTGATGCTTCTTCTGTGGGGGTCGGCGCGGTGTTGTCTCAGGAAAAGATGGATGGAGTACATCCCTGTGCTTTTTTTGCAAAGAATTTTTCTGAGTCTGAACTAAATTATTATATCGGTAATCGGGAATTGTTGGCAATGAAACTCGCATTTGAACACTGGCGTCATTTTTTGGAGGGAGCGGAATTTCCCGTTCAAGTCTTCACCGATCATAAAAATCTGGTCTACCTTGATGCTGCCAAACGCTTGAATGCCCGTCAGGCTAGGTGGGCACTGTTTTCCTCGCGGTTTAATTTTACCGTTACTTACATCCCAGGTACTAAAAATGTTAAAGCTGATGCTTTGTCTCGCAGCTTTTTTCCTATGGTGGGTACTGAGGAGGAGGAAAACATTTTGCAAGAGGGGATTGTTATTGCTGTTTTGGACTCTGTGTTGGAAGATGAGATTCTTAAAGCACAGGAGAATGCCCCATCTAACAGGCCGCATGGGAGGTTGTTTGTGCCTGGTACCCTGAGGAGAGATTTGTTTGTTGAATGTCATGACTCTCGGTTGGCAGGTCATCCTGGAATCTCTGAGACCAAGAGACTTGTGGGTCGCAGCTTTTGGTGGCCTGGATGGCAGAAGGAAGTCATTAAGTGGGTGCGTCAATGCATGGTGTGTGCTAGATCTAAGTCTTCTCATACTCCTGCTGCGGGGTTGCTTTGCCCTCTGGAGGTCCCTAGTGCACCTTGGACACATTTGGCTATGGACTTTATTACTGACCTTCCCCCCTCTGAGGGTTTCACTGTCATCTGGGTGGTCGTGGACCGTTTTAGCAAGATGTGTCACTTGGTTCCTTTCATCAAACTGCCTTGCACTAAGACTCTCGCTAAGGCCTTTGTCAAGGAAATTGTCAGACTACATGGCGTTCCTACTGACATTGTTTCCGATAGGTGACCTCAGTTTGTGGCTCGTTTTTGGCGCGCCTTTTGTGACAGGTTGGGAGTTCATTTGTTGTTTTCATCCGGATATCATCCTGAGTCTAATGGCCAGACAGAAAGGAAAAACCAGGATGTTGAGCAGTTCTTGCGTTGTTTTGTGACTGATAATCAAGAGGGGTGGTCTGAGTTTCTGCCACTTGCTGAGTTTGCTCTTAACAACCATACATCCGCTTCTGCTGGTTGTTCGCCTTTTTTTTGTTGTACTGGGAGACATCCGTCGTTTGGGTCATTTTCCAAGTTGGGATCGGCTGTACCTGAAGAGGAGAATTTTTCTGGTGTTTTGGAGAGAGTTTGGACTGAGGTGCGTGGTAATCTTCAGGAGGCTAACAAAAGATCCAAAGTGTATTTTGATAGAAAACTACAAGAGGTTTTGTTTGCTATTGGTGACATGGTTTGGTTGTTCTCTAAGAATCTGCGCTTGAGGATTCCGTCTAAGAAATTGGGTCCCAAGTTTGTAGGGCCCTTTAAGGTGCTTCAGGTTATTAACCAATCTGCTGTTAAGTTGGAGCTTCCTACCTCCTGGAAGATTAATCCGGTGTTTCATGTTTCTCTCTTGAAAAAAGCTAAGATCTCAGATGGAGACGTCTCGGCCACTGTTCCCCTGGTGGTGGAGGATGGGCAATATGAGATTTCTCGCATCCTAAATTCTAGACGGTATAGAGGGAGTTTGCAGTACCTCGTCCCTTGGAAGGGTTATGGACCCGAGGATAACTCATGGGTGAGGGCGGATGATGTTTCTGCATCTAGACTTGTCAGAGCGTTTCACAAGAGGTTTCCGGATAAGCCTAAGTCCTAGGGGATCCGGAGGATCCTCTTAGAAGGGAGGGTACTGTTAGAACCCTCTTGTTAGTTTTTTTCAGTTTGCTGGTCACATGACCTTTTTTCCCTATTTAGTCTGGCTCCGCCCTTCTGGCTTTGCAGGACTTCATTGTATTATCTACTCTTAAGCTAGCCGGGTGCTTAGGTGCCTTACTCAGTCAGTTTTGCTTGATCTTAGGATCTCTAAGTAATTTGTTTTCTGTTTTATTTTCCCTACTACAATTTCTGTTAGGAGGTGTCCACCTTTTCTCCCAGTCCCTAGATCTTGTAGGGATTCCTCCCTCGCAACTATAGGTCTTCGTTCAGACTAGCTGAGGACTTTAGCGGGTCTGGTCGCAGGATCAGGTTCCCGTTACATCGTAGGGATCCAGCTTAGTTCTATTGTAGGGACAGAATTCCCATCTTTCCTTAGTACTTGTAGCAGATCATAACACCAGGCTAGCTCAGCATTTCTACTGGCCTGGAATGAGGACCGAGGTGATAGCCTACTGCCGTTCGTGTGACACCTGTCAGAGGGTGGGGAAGGTGGGGTGGTGCCCCAAAGCCCCACTGGTAACTATGCCTATCATCGAAGAGCCTTTCTCGAGGGTGGCTGTGGATCTCATTGGACCACTGTCCACTCCCAGCCGCTCCAGGAAATGCTTCATACTAACGGTAGTGGACTATGCCACCCGGTATCCAGAGGCGGTAGCTTTGTCGTCCATTCGGCCGACAAAGTGGCCACTGCCTTACTGGAGATTTTCTCCAGAGTTGGGTTTCCCCAGGAAATGCTCACCGACCGAGGGACCCAGTTCATGTCGCAGCTGATGGAGTCTCTCTGTAAGCAGGTACAGGTGCAACATCTGGTGGCCAGCCCATATCACCCACAGACCAATGGCCTGTGTGAGCGGTTCAATGGCACCTTAAAGCAGATGCTGAAGATGTTGGTCGACTCCCATGGGAGAGACTGGGAGCGGTATCTCCCACACCTGCTGTTTGCCTACCGGGAGGTCCCACAGGCCTCAACGGGGTTCCCCCACTTTGAGCTCCTGTACGGGCGACGTGTACGGGGGCCCCTTGCTCTGGTGAAGGAAGCATGGGAAGGGGATTTAGCCACCCCTGGAGTGTCTGTCATTGAGTATGTCGTGCGCTTCCGGGACCGAATGATGGCCTTGACACGGCTGGTGCATGACAATGTGGCCCAAGCCAAGGCTGACCAGAAGCGGTGGTATGACCAGAATGCTTGTGAGCGGATCTACCAGGTGGGTCAAAAGGTGTGGGTACTGGTCCCCGTACCTCAAAACAAGCTTCAGGCGGCCTGGGAGGGTCCATACCTCGTGCACGAGCAGCTCAACGCCGTCACCTATCTGGTCACCCTAGACCACGCCCGTGGAAGGAGGAAGGTCTTCCACGTGAACATGATGAAGGCCCATCATGAGCGGGAGGCTTATGCCCACCCAGTGTGCAACCTTCCAGAGGAAGGAAAGGCAGAAACCCTCCTGGATCTGCTCACCCAAGCCAAGGCGGGTGGATCCATCGAGGATGTGGGGGTTGGCCACCAGCTCACGGAGAACCAACTGTTATGTTTAGGTAGCTGAGGAGAAAAAGCAAAAACGGCAATACACCAGAGAGGCTAGAACCTATTGGATTGCAGTAACCTGAACTAACCACACAACTAGAGGTAGCCGTGGAGCATTCCTACGTTGATCCTAGACGCCTCGTCACAGCCTGAGAGATAACTACACCTAAAGGCAGAAAGATGAAACTATCTGCCCCGGAGCAGATCCCCAAAGAAAATAGGAAGCCCCCAAACACGTAATGGCGGTTACACAAGAAGAAGCACGGACACAGACAGAAAATAGAATGAGCTAACGCTGGGGCCCAATCTGTCTAGACAGAAAAGTACAGGAAAGAATTCTGACTGAAATCCAACAAAAAACCCTAAAAAATACCAACTCTTCTGATTGCAAAAACACAATCTCCACCACCTAAATCAGATCTCTGGTGTAACAAAACTAAGCCGCAGCCACTGAAAAAACAGGAAAAAGCAAATGAACAAATAACAGTGGCTACAGATAAACTGAGAGGAGCACAGGCCCCAGGAGGGGACCCGGCTGACCTCCACAAAAGTGCAGAAAATTATGCAAAAGCAAGCACAAAAAGAAAAGCAGAAAATATCTGAAAGCAGCAGATGCATGCAAGACTCCAGCAAACTTCCAAATGAACCAGGAACCACAATTGAGACAAGAACAATTGATCACCGGCGACCATCATGGGAGGGAACCTCCCTTATATCAGTCCAGTCAGTGATCCCAGATTGCCATTCCTCGCTGTAAGGTTCAGTACTGTCTGTAACCACCAGAGGGAGCCTCTGCTCAGAAACCATCTCTAGCACATTCATAACAGTACCCCCCTTGAGGAGGGGTCACCGAACCCTCACTTGTGCAACCAGGCCGATCAGGGTGAGCTCGGTGATAGGCACGGATCAGTCTCCTAGCATGGATGTCAGAAGCAAACACCCAAGAATTGTCCTCCTGACCATAACCTCTCCACTTAACCAAATACTGGAGTTTCTGTCTAGAAAAACGAGAATCCAATATTTTCTCAACCACATACTCCAGATTGCCCTCAACCAAAACAGGGTCAGGAGGCGCAGCCATAGGAACCACTGGCTCGACAAACCTCTTCCATAAGGACTTGTGGAACATGTTATGGATCTTAGTTGTCCCTGGAAGAAGCAAACGGAAGGAAACAGGATTAAGAATCTCCATGATCTATAAGGTCCAATGAACCTAGGCTTAAACTTTGGAGATGCAACCCTCATAGGGATATTTCTTGAGGACAACCAAACCAAGTCCCCCACTTTAAACCAAGGACCATCAGTCCTATGCCGGTTGGCAAACCGTTGGGCTCTCTCCTGAGAGAGAGACAACCTCTCCATTACCTGGTCCCAAATCTGCTGCATTCGCTCCACAACAGAGTCAATACCCGGACAGACAGAAGCCTCCGCCTGTCCCGAAGAAAATCGAGGGTGAAACCCAGAATTGCAGAAAAATGGAGACATCAAGGTGGCAGAGCTAGCCCTATTATTAAGAGCAAACTCAGCCAAAGGCAAAAAAGAGACCCAGTCATCTTGATCAGCAGACACAAAACATCTCAAATAAGTCTCCAAGGTCTGGTTTGTTCTCTCGGTTTGTTCATTGGTCTGAGGATGAAAAGCAGAGGAGAAAGATAATTGAACACCAAGTTTAGAACAAAATGTCCTCCAAAATCTGGAAACAAACTGGACTCCTCTGTCAGACACAATGTTCTCCGGAATGCCATGTAACCGCACCACGTGCTGAAGGAACAAAGGCACCAATTCGGAGGAGGAAGGTAACTTAGGTAATGGCACAAGATGTGTCATCTTGGAAAGCCTATCACAGATTACCCAGATAACGGTCATTTTCTGAGAAACAGGGAGGTCGGAAATAAAATCCATAGAGATATGGGTCCATGGCCTCTTAGGCACAGGTAATGGCATTAACAAACTACTAGAGCGAGAGCAAGGCTTGGAACGAGAGCAAGTCCCACAGGACTGCACAAATTCCCTGACGTCACGAAACAAAGTAGGCCACCAAAAGGACCGACTCACCAAGTCTCTGGTACCAAAAATCCCGGAATGACCAGCCAACGCGGAACAATGAATCTCAGACATCACACTCTTCTTCCACTGGTCTGGGACAAACAATTTCCCAATAGGGCAGCGCTCAGGTTTATCCTCCTGACACCCTTCCAGAGCCAGTCTCAAATTGGGCGAGATGGCGGAAAGTACTACACCCTCTTTCAAAATAACAGCAGGATCAGATAACTCAGGAGAGTCCGCAAAGAAACTCCTCGAGAGGGCATCCGCCTTAACATTCTTAGTGCCAGGAAGAAAAGAAACCACAAAATTAAAACGTGTGAAAAACAAGGCCCACCTGGCCTGTCTAGGATTAAGTCGCTTGGCTGATTCGAGATAAACCAGGTTCTTATGGTCCGTGAGGACCACCACCTGATGTCTGGCTCCTTCCAGCCAATGTCTCCACTCTTCAAAGGCCCACTTCATGGCCAACAACTCCTGATTACCCACGTCATAATTACGTTCAGTTGGAGAAAATTTTCGAGAGAAAAAGGCACAAGGGTTACTCTTAGAGGTCTCTGGATCTCTTTGGGACAAAACGGCACCTGCCCCAATTTCAGAGGCATCAACCTTCACCTGAAACGGTAGAGAAACATCAGGCTGCCGTAGAACAGGAGCAGAAGTGAATCTCTGCTTAAGTTCCTGAAACGCAGAAACTGCCTCAGGAGGCCAATTCACCACATCAGAACCCTTTTTGGTCAAATATGTCAATGGTTTAACAATACCGGAGAAATTACCAATAAATTTACGATAAAAATTGGCAAAACCCAAAAATCTCTGAAGAGCCTTCAATGAAGTAGGTTGGACCCAATCACAGATGGCCTGAACCTTGACCGGGTCCATTTCAATAACAGATGGAGACAAAATGAATCCCAGAAATGAGACCGTCTGTACGCCAAAAAGACACTTTGATCCCTTCACATACAGTGCATTCTCTCTCAAAATCTGGAACACAGTCCGAACATGTTTCACATGAGAGTCCCAGTCATTGGAAAAAATCAAGATATCATCCAAATAAACAATCAGAAATTTATCCACAAAATCCCTGAAAATATCATTCATGAAGGATTGGAAGACCGAAGGAGCATTAGTGAGCCCAAAGGGCATCACTAGGTACTCAAAATGCCCCTCTGGGGTATTAAACGCCGTCTTCCATTGATCCCCGTGCTTAATGCAAATAAGGTTATACGCCCCCCTGAGGTCAAGCTTGGTAAACCAACTAGCACTTTTCACTCTGGAAAACAGGTCAGAAATCAAGGGTAACGGATATTGATACTTCACAGTGATCTTATTCAAGAGACGATAATCAATACACGGCCTCAATGAACCATCCTTTTTGGCCACAAAGAAAAAACCGGTGCCCAAGGGTGAAGAGGATGGTCTGATATGACCCTTCTCCAATGACTCCTTGATATAAGATCGCATAGCATCGTGTTCAGGTACAGACAAGTTAAAAAGGCGACCTTTAGGAAATTTACCACCATGCACTAATTCAATAGCGCAATCATAGCTCCTGTGAGGGGGAAAGGATGCAGATTTACTTTCACTAAATACATCCGAAAAATCAGTCAAAAAGTCAGGAACATCCTGAGACTGGGGAGAGGCAGAAAAAACAGGAGTGTCAGTATTAACACATTGGCAGCCCCAACTGGTCACAGACACAGATTTCCAATCCAAAACAGGATTATGAGACTGTAACCAAGGGAAACCTAGTACAATAATGTCATTCAGATTATGCAGCACCAGAATTTTGCAACTTTCCTGATGATCTGGTTCAACCCTCATTATCACCTGAGTAGAAAACTGGGATTTATTCTCTGCCAAAGGGGTAGAATCAATTCCCAGTAGGGGAATAGACTTCCGCAGGAGTATCATGGGAAACCCACAACGTTTGGCAAAGTCAAAATCCATCAGGTTAATAGCTGCTCCTGAATCAACAAAAGCCTGAGTAGAAAATTTGGACAGGGAGCAAATCAGGGTAACAGTCAACAGAAATTTAGTCTGAACACTACCCAAGACAACTGAGCGTGCAAAACGTCCATCACACTGCATGGGCCCAGGAGCTGGCTCACAAGGCAACACCATCTCACACATACCTCTGCGCTCACACAAACATCTGTCAATTTGAATAGCCAATGACATAGAATCATTGAGGTCAGAGGGGATAGGGAATCCCACCATAACACCCTTTACATTCTCTGACAGCCCCTTCCGAAAAAGGCCTGCCAAAGCATCATCATTCCATTTGGTCAGGACTGCCCACTTTTGGAATTTCTGACAGTACAACTCAGCGTCTTCAAGACCCTGATTTAATGCCAACAAGGTTTTTTCAGCTTGATCAGTGACATTAGGTTCATCGTACAATAACCCCAGAGCGAGAAAAAATACATCAATATCATTCAAAACAGGATCCCCAGGTGTCGGGGAAAAAGCCCAATCCTGAGGGTCGCCACGCAGGAGAGAGATGACAATTTGAACCTGCTGTGCTGCACTCCCCAAGGACTTAGGTTTTAAGGCAAAAAACAACTTACAGTTATTTTTGAAATTCAGAAATTTAGCCCGATCCCCCAAAAACAAATCTGGCATGGGAATCCTAGGTTCCACAACCGGCAACCTAGCAAGATAGGCCAGACAACTGTGCAAACTCCATTGAGAGAAAAAAAAATCCTCCTCAGCACCCAGAGAAAAAGAGGGAAAAAATGCAACAAACAGAAAAAAAAATCTCTGACAACTCTGACTACTTTTTTTTTCTTTCCACACTATTTTTCTCTTCTGTGAGTACCATATAATTTTCAGTTTGGGCCGGTGATACTGTTATGTTTAGGTAGCTGAGGAGAAAAAGCAAAAACGGCAATACACCAGAGAGGCTGGAACCTATTGGATTACACAAGAAGAAGCACGGACACAGCCAGAAAATAGAATGAGCAAACGCTGGGGCCCAATCTGTCTAGACAGAAAAGTACAGGAAAGAATTCTGACTGCAATCCTACAAAAAACCCTAAAAAATACCAACTCTTCTGATTGCAAAAACACCTGAGATCACACGATCTCCACCACCTAAATCAGATCTCTGGTGTAACAAAACTAAGCCGCAGCCACTGAAAAAAACAGGAAAAAGCAAATGAACAAATAACAGTGGCTACAGATAAACTGAGAGGAGCACAGGCCCCAGGAGGGGACCCGGCTGACCTCCACAAAAGTGCAGAAAATTATGCAAAAAGCAAGCACAAAAAGAAAAGCAGAAAATATCTTATCTGAAAGCAGCAGATGCATGCAAGACTCCAGCAAACTTCCAAATGAACCAGGAACCACAATTGAGACAAGAACAATTGATCACCGGCGACCATCATGGGAGGGAACCTCCCTTATATCAGTCCAGTCAGTGATCCCAGATTGCCATTCCTCGCTGTAAGGTTCAGTACTGTCTGTAACCACCAGAGGGAGCCTCTGCTCAGAAACCATCTCTAGCACATTCATAACAACCAACGTTCCCTGCTGGGGGTCACCCTACACCCCTTTGGGAGCTGTTCAGCAGCCTTCCCGGAAGGACTGAGACAGCAGTCCACGATGTGGACACCGGCATTCACCCCCCAATCCGGCGTTCAGCATATCGGGTCTCTCTTGAAGTGCAGCAGCAAATGCGCCAAGAAATAGACGAGATGCTGAAGCTGGGGGTGATCCAAGCGACCAACAGCGCGTGGGCTTCACCTGTAGTCCTCATCCCTAAAAAGGACCAAACTACGCGGTTCTGCGTGGACTACTGGGGGCTCAATGCTGTGACGGTCACCGATGCGTACCCAATGCCGCGCATCGATGACCTGTTCGACCAGCTGGCCGGGGCCAGGTACCTGACCATCATGGATCTGAGCAGGGGGTATAGGCAGATTCCCCTGACCCCTGGGGCACGGGAACGCTCTGCCTTTATCACCCCATTCGGACTGTACGAGTCCACGGTGATGCCCTTCGGCATGAAGAATGCCCCTGCCACTTTTCAGCGGATGGTCAACACGCTCGAGAGACTGGAAGGGTATGCGACCGTGTACCTGGATGACATTGCCATCTTCAGTCCCACATCTTTGTAGGTACATTCTCATAAAAATATCTGTGTGACCCGGCGGACCTCGGGCATTTGACGGTGCAACTCCCGAGTCGGTGATGGCTCGGGGGGTCTGAGATATAGAGATTGGCACTCCAAAGAGACCCAATCGGGCCAGGTTTGATCTCCACGCGACAGGCGAAACATACTGCATCCGCTGGTACCTCTCATGTCCTGATCCGATCGTTCTGGAGAAAGTTAACCCCTTTATTAGGTATTGGGAATAAATTCTGCAGGGAGCTAAGGGTGGAGGTTATCATCCCACCCTCGGACACCGAGGGGAGGGACCTAGCAGGTTTAAGAACTGTGAGCTATGGGCAGACTAGATCCATTCTCACAGAAGCCAAGAAGCAACAAGGGACAGATCTGCCAAGGGAGCAGTGGCACACATTTTGGGGGACTGTCCAGCAACTAAGACTTTCACCTGTGGATCGCAGAGCTCCCTGCCTCCACATGTCCCTACAACCTGGTAATATTGACCTCTAGCTAATACCTCTAAGCCTTGTACATTATTGTTGTATTTTACTCTGACTGCAAATCCATTGTAATTCCGTTGTATAGCTTACTGTGTATTTCTGTAATTATCTAGTGCGCCCTTAAGGCAATTAAACCATAAAATTAATCTTGGGCTGATGCTTTTACTCTGATCACAAATCTTAGAATACCCAGTGGGTAACAGGACACCCTCCCCGGCGGCCATTTGCTCTAGGTGCAGTTCCTTTACTGACCTGAGAGACAAAGGGGCGCCGGAGAGCTGTGCCTGTGGAGTTACGTCACATTGGTGACGTGGAAGGACGGGGTTTGTCCTTCACACCTAGTCCCAACCCTAACCATAACCCTAACCACAAACCTAACCCTAATCCCAACCCTAATCCTAATTTTAGCCCCAACCCTAACCCTAATGGGAAAATGGAAATAAATACATTTTTTCAATTTTTATTATTTTTCCCTAACTAAGGGGGTGATAAAGGGGGGTTTGATTTACTATTTATAGCGGGTTTTTATGTTTGGCAGCTGTCACACGCTAAAAGACGCTTTTTATTGCAAAAAATAGTTTTTGTATCATCACATTTTGAGAGCTGTAATTTTTCCATATTTTGGCCCACAGAGTCATGTGAGGTCTTATCTTTTGCGGGACGAGTTGTCATTTTTATTGGTACCATTTTTGGGTACATGACATTTTTGATCGCTTTTCATTACGATTTTTGGAGGCAGAATGAACAAAAACTAGCAAATCATGAATTTCTTTTGGGGAGGCGTTTATACCATTCCGCGTGTGGTAAAATCGATCAAGCGGTTTTATACTTTGGGTCAGTACGATTAGGCGATACCTCATTTATATCTTTTTTTATGTTTTGGTGCTTTTATACAATAAAAACAATTATATATAAAAATAATTATTTTTGCATCGCTTTATTCTGCGAGCTATAACTTTTTTATTTTTTCGCTGATGATGCTGTATGGCAGCTGTTTTTTGCGGGACAAGATGACGTTTTCAGCGGTACCATGTTTACTTATATCCGTCTTTTTGCTCGCGTGTTATTCCATTTTTTGTTCGGCGGTATGATGATAAAGCATTGTTGTTTGCCTAGTTTTTTTTTTTTTTAAGGGGTTCACTAAAGGGGTTAACTAGTGGGACAGTGGGACAGTCATTACGGACGCGGTAATACTAAATATGCGTACTTTTATTGTTGGTTTTTTTTTTACATTAAAGAAATTAATTTATTGGGGAGTATTTTTTTTTTCTTTATGTATTTTTTTTTTACACATGTTTATTTTTAATTTTTTTTACATTTTTACTTTGTCCCAGGGTGGGACATCACTGTATAATATCAGATCGTTGGTCTGACACTGTGCACAGCACTCTGTCAGACCAGCGATCTGACATGTAGTGCAGCAGGCTTTCTCAGCACCTGCTCTCAGCAGGCACTGAGGAAGCCACCTCCCTGCAGGACCCGGAAGGCCCCCGTGGCCATCTTGGATCCAGGATCCTGCAGGGAGGAAGCCCTCAGAACAGCGCGGTCACATCGTGCTGTTCTGAGGGTCTCAGGGAAGCACGCAAGGAGCCCCCTCCGTGCTCTATGCTTCCCTGTGCCCCCGGTACACTGCGATCATGTTTGATCGCAGTGTACCAGAGGTTAATCTGCCGGGAGCGGTCCATGACCGCTCCTGGCACATAGTGCCGGGTGTCAGTTGTGATAATCAGCTGACACCCGGGAGTGCAGCTGATCGAGTATGACATACTATCCCGTCCTTGGGAATTAAGTCCCAGGGCACATGGATGGGATAGTACGTCATATGACAGAAAGGGATTAAGTAAGCCAATCAATAAATTGAGATATTTGGCATACAAGTGCATGTATGATTATTCATAATTGAAAAAAATGAAAAGTGAAAAATACATAACGATAATAAGATAAATAGATATTAAACATGCAAATACATGAATGGCTGTCCAAGGATTAAAAAGTTAATGTAATGATCTTTGCCTTACCCATTGTAAAAGGAAGGAAGAAAAAGAGGGCAATCACCTGCCAATACCGCAAAGATATAATACAGCTTAAGTATACCAAATTCTCCTATCTCTATCAATGTAGGCTGTGGCTCATAGAGCTGCTGCCTATGAACTAGGTGGTAGTGAGTTTGATTCTTGGTGAAGAGCAGAGAATTGTATATTTAATTTATGCACCTAGGAAAAGATCTATGCCGGCCCCACCCCCAAAGAGGAGGAGCTACAGAGCTGGTAAAGGCGGGACTGATCCGTCAGATTGCAATAGTCCTACAGAATCTGGGATGTTTGTCCCCCTGATGAAGGATCTTGAATCCAAAAAGCGCGTCGGGGCTGTGCTGTCCTTGGACTGGCGGACCTTAAAGGTATATATCCCTATTTATGCTTATCCTTACGTTGGCACTTTTGCACTTTAGTATATTGTTTACATTTGTCTATTTCACTCCAGCATTTTTAACCCCTTCATGACCCAGCCTATTTTGACCTTAAAGACCTTGCCATTTTTTGCAATTCTGACCAGTGTCCCTTTATGAGGTAATAACTCAGGAACGCTTCAACGGATCCTAGCGATTCTGAGATTGTTTTTTCGTAACATATTGGGCTTCATGTTAGTGGTAAATTTAGGTCGATAATTTTTGCGTTTATTTGTGAAAAAACTGGAACTTTGGCCAAAATTTTGAAAATTTCGCAATTTTCAAATTTTGAATTTTTATTCTGTTAAACCAGAGAGTTATGTGACACAAAATAGTTAATAAATAACATTTCCCACATGTCTACTTTACATCAGCACAATTTTGGGAACAACATTTTTTTTTGTTAGGAAGTTATAAGGGTTAAAACTTGACCAGCGATTTCTCATTTTTACAGCAAAATTTACAAAACCATTTTTTTTAGGGACCACCTCACATTTGAAGTCACTTTGAGGGGTCTATATGGCAGAAAATACCCAAAAGTGACACCATTATAAAAACTGCACCCCTCAAGCTACTCAAAACTACATTCAAGAAGATTATTAACCCTTCAGGTGCTTCACAGGAACTAAAGCAACGTGGAAGGAAAAAATGGACATTTTAATTTTTCCAACAACATTTTTCTTTTAGCATCAATTTTTTCATTTTTGCATGGGCATCAGGATAAAATGGACCCTAAAATTTGTTGGGCAATTTCTCCTGAGTATACAGATACCTCATATGTGGTCATAAACCACTGTTTGGGTGCACGGCAGGGCTCAGAAGGGAAGGAGCGCCATTTGACTTTTTGAATGGAAAATATGCTGGAATATTTAGCGGTTGCCATGTCGCATTTGGAGAGTCCCTGTGTGCCTAAACATTGGAGCTCCCCCACAAGTGACCCCATTTTGGAAACTAGACCCCCCAAGGAACTTATCTAGATGCAGAGTGAGCACTTTGAACCCCCAGGTGCTTCACAAATTGATCCGTAAAAAAAAAAAAAACTTTTTTTTTCACAAAAATTTTCTTTTAGCCTCAGTTTTTTCATTTTCACATGGGCAACAGGATAAAATGGATCCTAAAATTTGTTGGACAATTTCTCCTGAGTACACCGATACCTCATATGTGGTCATAAACCACTGTTTGGGCACACGGCAGGGCTCAGAAGGGAAGGAGCGCCATTTGACTTTTTAATGGAAAATATGCTGGAATATTTAGCGGTTGCCATGTCGCATTTGGAGAGTCCCTGTTGCCTAAACATTGGAGCTCCCCCACAAGTGACCCCATTTTGGAAACTAGACCCCCCAAGGAACTTATCTAGATGCAGAGTGAGCACTTTAAACCCCCAGGTGCTTCACAAATTGATCCGTAAAAAAAAGAAAGTACTTTTTTTTCACAAAAATTTTCTTTTAGCCTCAGTTTTTTCATTTTCACATGGGCAACAGTATAAATTGGATCCTAAAATTTGTTGGGCAATTTCTCCTGAGTACACCGATACCTCATATGTGGTCATAAACCACTGTTTGGGCGCACGGCAGGGCTCAGAAGGGAAGGAGCGCCATTTGACTTTTTGAATGGAAAATATGCTGGAATATTTAGCGGATGCCATGTCGCATTTGGAGAGTCCCTGTGTGCCTAAACATTGGAGCTCCCCCACAAGTGACCCCATTTTGGAAACTAGACCCCCCAAGGAACTTATCTAGATGCAGAGTGAGCACTTTGAACCCCCAAGTGCTTCACAAATTGATCCGTAAAAAAAAGAAAGTACTTTTTTTTTCACAAAAATTTTCTTTTAGCCTCAGTTTTTTCATTTTCACATGGGCAACAGTATAAATTGGATCCTAAAATTTGTTGGGCAATTTCTCCTGAGTACACAGATACCTCATATGTGGTCATAAACCACTTTTTTGGTGCGCACGGCAGGGCCTCAAGAAGGGAAGGAGCGCCATTTGACTTTTGAATGGAAATTAGCTCCAGTCGGTTAGCGGACCCATGTCATGTTTGGAGAGCCCCTGTATACCTAAACTTTGGAGCTCCCCCACAAATGACCCCATTTTTGGAAACTAGACCCCCTAAGAAACTTAGCAGATGCACAGTGAGCACTTTGACCCCCAGGTGCTTCACAAAACTTTATAACGCAGAGCCGTGAAAATAAAAAATATTTTTTTTTCTCAAAAATTATTTAGCCCCATATTTTTTATTTTCACAATGGTTACAGGAGAAATTGGACCCCCAAAATTTGTTGTCTAATTTGTCCTAAGTACGCTATTTAACCTCACATGTGGGGGAGAACCACTTGTTTGGGCACACGTCAGGGCTTGGAAGGGATGTTGGACGCTTTGAAATGCCGACTTGATGGAATGGTCTGCGGGCGGGCAGAGCCCCTGAATGTGCCTAAAACAGTAGAAACCCCCCACAAGTGACCACATTTTTGTAAACTAGACCCCTCAAGGAACTTAACTAGATGTGTGGTGAGCACCTTGAACCCCCACGTGCTTCACAGAAGTTTGTAATGCAGAGCCGTGAAAATAAAAAATCATTTTTTTCCTCAAAAACTGATTTTTTTTAACCCGCAATTTTTTTATTTTCACAAGGGTAACAGGAGAAATTGGACCACAAAAGTTGTTGTACCAGTTTGTCCTGATACACTGGTACCCCATATGTGGGGGGGGAACCACTGTTTTGGCGCATGGGAGAGCACAGAAGGGAAGGAGCGCCATTTGGAATGCAGACTTGATGGAATGTTCTGTGGGCGTCATGTTGCCTTTGCAGAGCCCCTGATGTGCCTAAACAGTAGAAACCCCCCACAAGTGACCCCATTTGGAAACTAACCCCCCAAGGAGCTTATCTAGATGTGTAGTGGCACTTTGAACCCCAAGGGCTACACAGAAGTTTATAACGCCGGGCCATGAAAATAAAAAAATCATATTTTTTCCACAAACATGATCTTTTAGTCCCCATTTTTTTATTTTCCCAAGGGTAACAGGAGAAATTAGACCTCAAAAGTTGTTGTCCAATTTTTGTCCTGAGTACGCTGATATCCCATATGTGGGAGAAAACTACTGATGGGCACACTTCGGGGCTCGGAAGGGAAGTAGTGACGTTTTGAATTGCCGACTTGATGGAAATGGTCTGCGGGCGTCATGTTACGTTTGCAGAGTCCCTGATGTGCCTAAACAGTATAAACTCCCCACAAGTGACCCCATTTTGGAAACTAACCCCAGCAAGGAACTTATCTAGATGTGTGGTGAGCACTTTGAACCCCCAAGTTCACAGAAGTTTATAACGCAGAGCCGTGAAAAAAAAAATCATTTTTTTTCCACAAAAATAACTTTTTTAGTCCCCAATTTTTTTTCCCAACAGTAACGGAGAAATTAGACCCCCAAAGTTGTTGTGCAATTTTTCCCGAGTACGCTGAACCCCATATGTGGGGGTAAACCACTTTTTTGGGCACACGTCGGGGCTTGGAATAAAGGGAGCATTGTTTGACTTTTTGAACGCAAAATTTGCAGGAATCAATGGTGGCGCCATGTCGCGTATGGAGTCCCCTGATGTACCTAAATAGTGGAAACCTCTCAATTCTAACTCCAACCCTAACCCCAACACACCCCCAAAACCCTCAACCCAACCCCTACACACCCCTTAACCCTAATACAAACCCTAACCATAACCCTAAACCCCAACACACCCCTAACCCTAATCCCAACTCTAACCATAAACCTAACCACAAGCCTAACCCTAATCCCAACCCTAACCCCAAAACACCCCTAACGCTTATCCCAACCCTAACCCTAATCCCAACCTTAACCCTAATTCCAACTCTAACCCTAATTCCAACCCTAACCCTAGTTCTAACCCTTACCCTAGTTCTAACCCTTACCCTAGTTCTAACCCATAACCCTAGTTCTAACCCTAAGGCTGAGTTCATATTGGTTTTACCAGCCCGTTCAACACGTAGCGTTGACGGGCTGGTAAACGGTTATAGCATAACGTGATCGCGTTATGCTATACCCGCTAGTGCAGAGGAATCAGCGATGATTCATCTGTGCTAGCGGTGATGGAGCCCAGACGCTGCAGCCTGCGTCCAAGGCTCCGTCACTGAATGACGACTCGTCGCGAACGCATTGCCGCTTCATGGCATGCGTTGCGATGCGCACACAAATGGGGTGAATGGCGCGTTAACGGACGCGTTACACCGCGTTATACCGCGGTGAAACGCAGCCATTCTAACGGACTGCCATTAATGCAATATGAACCCAGCCTGACCCTGAGGCCCCGTGCACACGTTTGCGGATTCACTTGCGGATTTTTCTAAAATCCGCAGGTAAAACGACCTGCCTTTTACCTGCGTATTTAGCGCGGATTTGCTGCGGTTTTTTTCTCTGCGGTTTTACACCTATAAGGAATAGGTGTAAAATCGCTGCGGAATCCGCACAAAGAATTGACATGCTGCGGATTTAAAAACCGCGCAAATCCGCGCTGAAAAATCTGCAGCATGTGCACAGCGTTTTTTTTTACCATTTATTTGCTTGTACTGTACATGGTTTCTGGATCTGCTGTGGATCCGCAGCGCCAAATCCGGGCTGCGGATCCGCAGCAAAATCCTCTGCTGATCCGCAGCAAAATCCGCTGCGGATTAGCAGGCGAAATCCGCTGCGGATCAGCAGCACAATCAGCAGCGAAATCAGCTGCGGATCAGCAGCGAAATCAGCTGCGGATTAGCAGCGAAATCCGCTGCGGATCAGCAGCGAAATCAGCTGCGGATCGCAGCGAAAATCAGCTGCGGATCAGCAGCGAAATCCGCTGCTGATCCGCAGCTGATTTCGCTGTTGATCTGCAGCTGATTTCGCTGCTGATTGCGCTGCTGATCCGCAGCGAATCAGCAGCGGATCAGCAGCGAAATCAGCTGAGGATCAGCAGCGAAATCAGCTGCGGATCAGCAGCGAAATCAGCTGCGGTCGCAGCGAAACCCCGCTGCGGATCAGCACGAAATCCGCTGCGGATCAGCAGCGAAATCAGCTGCGGATCATCAGGGGAAATCAGCTGCGGATCAGCAGAGAAATCAGATGCGGATCCGCAGCAAAATCCGCAACGTGTGCACAGGGCCCTTTTAATAGGAAAAAAAAAAAATTCTTATTATTTTTCCCTACCTATGACAGGGGGGGTTCACTTACTTTTTTTTTTTTGATCACTGTGACATGTTTATTCACAGTGATCAAAATAATTTTTTTGACTAGGCAGTGCGCACTGCGCATGCGCCGGCCGGCGGGCGCACTGCGCATGCCGCCCGCCATTTTCCAAGATGGGCGGCGCCCATGAAGAGGCCCGGGCGGACGCCGGGACCGATCCAGGACATCGGTGGATCGGGAGAGGTGAGTAGGGTGTCGTAAGGTAGGGGGGGGGGTCGGAAGGTTGGGGGGCACCGTAGCAAAGGAGGAAGGGGAGCTGTTAGTGACGGCGGTGACCGATCGCTGCCATCTTTCGGTGGCGGCGGCCGATCGCCGCCATTGAATCCGTGTGGGGGGGTCAGGGCTCGGTGTCCACCATGGGAGATGCTATTGCAGCTCGGCCATGGCTGGATTGTAATATTTCACCAATTATATTGGTGAAATATTACAGATTGCTCTGATTGGCTGTTTCACTTTTAAACAGCCAATCAGAGCGATCGTGGCCATGGGGGGGTTAAGCCAACCCCCCTGTGGTGAAGCACAAAGGGTCCTGTGCCGGCGGGTCGGGTGACCTTTCAGTGACCCCGGTCACCTGACCCGCAGAGACGCAATCCTTTCATGACGCCACATAGTGGTCATGGGTCGGTTTGGGCACAGGTTTTCATGACGCCTACGTGGCGTCACGAAGGTCGGGAAGGGGTTAACACTTATTTAGCTCTGGTTATACTGTATTCACATTGGCTTTTTGCCTCATATTATCACATATTGCCTCATACTATTGTGGTTATTATTTTTACATCAACTCACTTTTGTCTTATTTTGGGTCAAGCATATTATGGGTTTTATACATGTATATCTTTTTGGTGTTACATATGCATATATGTAATTTTAAATTATTTCTAACATGCATATGTAACTTATAGTATTTTCTATTTCATATTTTGGTCCGCTGTTTTCTATCTTTGATATTAATCATGTGTTATTTATTTAATAATCCAAGTACGGGCACGTTCTGTTTTTAGTAGCTGGTAAAAGGCTGGATTGAATCCTCAGATCGGGACAATCCTACTGAATCTGGGATTTTTTGGGAGCTCTGTTTCAACCCAGCTAATTCTTCTCTGCTGTTAGAAAACAGGAAGTCTCTTTTTCCCTGCATAAATCATTCCCCTCTTCTACTTCTGAGCCAGCTGCTCCCTCCTCCCCCTGCCAGGGACTTTTGCAGTGACTTATGACTCATACAGGGAAGATTGACGTCCTGTTTCTACATAAAGCTTAGAAGGATCAGCTAGTCGTTTTGAATCAACGTGATGACATAGACCCAAAGGCAAGAGATGAATTGCGGGTAAAAAGGCAAAATAAGCATTGTAAGTGCACAGTGCTATATAATATGATGACGCAGTATATTAACCCTTGGTTAGTGGGCCACTGCAATTTTTTGTTTCTTTTTTTTTCCTTTCCTTCTAAGAGATATAACTTTTTTATATAATTTCCATAAATATAACCATATAGGGCTTGTTTTTTGCAGGACAAATCAATAGACAACCCTGGCACAATAACACCACAAAAAAGCCCGGCGCATCCAGAATTGCTGAAAGGCGCTGGAAGAAAACGCATTCACAAGACGACTTCACTGCACTCAAACAAGCAACACTTGCATTCAAATCAGCTCTCACCTCTGCTAAACAGCCTATTTTACATCCCTTGTATCTTCCTTATACCCACAACCCCAAACAATTGTTCAATACTTTTAACTCCCTCCTCCGCCCACCACTGCCCCCTCCTACCTCCCTCATTATCTGCTGGGGACTTCGCCATGCACTTCAAAAACAAGATGACCAAACACGGCAAGTCTTTATATTCAACCCCACAACCCCTTTGTATATCTGACCAATGCCCAAAACCCCATAACCTCATTACCCAACATCACGGAAGGGGAGCTTGCTCATCTTCTCTCTCCAAATCACACCTCACCACTTGTGCACTCGACCCCATCCCACCTCCCCCCCAACCTCGCCACCACTCTTATCCCATCACAAACCCACCTCTTCAAATCATCACTAACTTCTGGTACTTCCCTTTCTGCTTTCAAACATGCCACTTCCCCACCTATCCTCAAAAAGCCAACCCTCGCCCAAAGCTATGCCCCAGCTTTGACCAATATCGCTGCTCCCACTCGCTTCCAAGCTCCTGGAACAGCAAGTCCACGCTGAACTTTCCCCCCAACTCTCAATCAAACCCTTGCTCTTTGGACCTACAATCTGTTTTCCCCGCCCCTATCTTTCTATGAAAAAGCCTGACCAAAATTTCTAACAAACCAAATCAACAGCCAAAGCTAACGGACAATACTCTTTGCTCCTCCTTCTTGAACCTGCCTCTGCTTTGGGAACAGTTGACCATGCCTTCACTAAGAGATTCTCTCTCCTTTGGCCTTCAAGGACCTTGCCCTTTCCTGGATCTCCTCATACCTTTCCAACCGAAACATTCGGTCTCCCACTCCCCCCACACTACCTCCTCGCCCACCCTCTCTCTGTTGGAGTCCCCAAGGCTTGTTCTGGGGACCCCTAGTCTTCTCAATTCTATACACTTGGACTGGGGAAAACTCAAAAAGTCCCACGGATTCCAGTACCACCTTTATGCTGATGAAAATCAGATTACCTCTCTGGCCCAGACCTTTTCCCCTTTCTCTGCTGTCCCAGAATCCCGGAGTGTCTATCAGCTATATCCTTCTCTCCTCCCCGCTTCCTCAAACTCAATGTGGACAAATCTGAACTCATCATCTTTCCCCCATTCACAATTTTCCCCTTCCTGACCTATCTAATAACAATTGACTACACCACGTTTCCCCCCTGACCGGGGGGTCCGCTGCCTCGGAGTCCAAAAACCTGGCACTGCCCCGGCACTTGGGCCGGGATGTGCGGCCATGTATTTCCCTATGCGGGCTAAAAACACTCCGGTCCAATGCCAGCGGTGCGAAAACTCGTGCGAGTTTTTTCGCAAGTGTGATCCCGGCCTTAAGGTTCTGTCTTGAAATCAATCTTCAGGGTTTAGTATATCCTTCATCATTTTTTTTTATTAAGTTATTTTTAAAGTAATGCTGCTATTTGTCTTAAAACATAACTGGAAAAAATTTTTTTTTTTCCTTTTTTCAAAAAACATGGTTTGCCCGTTGTTGCTCCTGTTTTTGATCAACACTCAATGTTTTTCACAGTGAATAGTTCATAAAAGAGTTTAAAACTTTAATAGTGAAGTTGCGCATCTTTGAGATGTATGGTGAGGTTTTCCCTGCACCAGTGAGGTGGTTTGAGTTTCTGCAGCACTGAGGTGTGTGTTAAGTGAGGCCGTACTGGGGCAGTGGGCCTTCGAAGGGAGGACGACATGCAGGATTGAGGGGGCCTATGGGGAGGGAACAGGTTAGGAGGGTGGCTTAGGAAGGGTTAAAGGGATTTGGTAACAGAGTCGGGTTAGGGGTGGTAGGGGGGTTGAAGGGGGGAGGTAGGGGGGACATTATAAAAGGGAGAGCCTTCTTAGGGGGACAACCAATTTTGGGTGCCCCCATCACAGCGAAACAATCTCGGAGGATACTTTTCAATGGGGGGCGACTTATGCTACGCAACTGAGGGCGTTTCCAGTTCCAGGGGCGAAGGATGGTTGCAGGCATCGATCCAGGGGGCCTGGCTGGGAGGGGGAGCTGGGCATCCCAGGCCCAATGAGATGGGCGACAGCCTCGGGGAACCAGGCCTCCGGAGCGCTTCAGTCCTAAGGAAACCCCCCGGGTCCGGGCTGTAAGGTTCTATTTTTCTGTTGACATGTTCCTTGGGAAAATCGTTTTCCCTCGGCCATTTTGCTTTCTGCTTTCTGCAGCTCTTGCCCTCTTTAATAATGGAGTTTCCTTTTTATGTTCCCGCCCTGATTCTTCCCTCTTGCTTCTTAAGCAGCCTCAGCTGAACAATCAGTGCTCCTGAATCAGCCTCAGTCAGTCTGTGACCTGACTCCTGAAACCTTGGACTTGTACTCCAGCTATTCCCTACTGGGAACCCCTTTGGGAAAACTTTTGGTTTTGGAAACCTGCTGTTTGGGGAATCCATGTTTTGCAGAGGAATTACGGTACAGAGAAGAGATCCTGAACCTGTTTGGAGATTTATTTTTAGTGCTTGAAGTTACTCTGGCCTGCTGTGTCTCCTGTCGCTGTTCCTGCAAACTGTGTGAACTTTTCAGCATGCTTGTATGAATAATACAAGTCATTTCATTTAACCTATGTCTCCTGTGTTTTCCTCGCACCCAAGCACAAGCCTAAGGAACTGTACACTATACATGACAAGATTCAGACCAAGTTTAGTGTCTGCTGGGTTTGGAAGCCGTGTCTGCTGGGACTGTGGATATCAATGCTTTTGGGTTTTAAACCTTATGTGATGACAGTGGTTGTGACTTCTCACAACCATTCCAGGTGAGGGGGCATTCCCTTAAAATTTTACTTGGAGTGTTACCACGGTAAACATATTTTTTTTTTTTTTTGTTTTTTTTCCCTTTCCTCTTCTCCTTCCGCACTTCCGCCTTAAAAGTTTTGGGTTGGAGGCCCGCATAAAGGAACTTTGCGGAAGTGCTGTAAATCCTTTCAGTGTACAACTTTAAAAACCCCCTTTTGCAAGCCTACGGACCTCACTAATCATAATTTGCAAGTGTTTTGGCAGATACCCAGGAATTGCGAGCCAGGATTGAGGCTCTAGAGAACGAGCCCAGGCTCCTGCCAACCCCCCAGTTTTGGGATCCCCAAATTCCTCCTTTTTCGTTTTGGCGGTGAACGTGAGAAATTCAGGGGTTTTATTAATAAATGCAATTTATTTTCTCTGCACATGCTTCACAATTTCCCCTGAACGACCAAAGTTGCTTACTTAATTTTTTGCTTACCAATAAGGCTTTGTGTGGGCAAACCCTCTGATTGGATGAGGATGATTGTTTAAATACCCTTGATGTTTTTAAAATTTCACCCATGGGGCAGGTGTTTGATGCCCCCAAAATCGGGGTGCAACAGCTGAAGCAGCCATGTTAATTTGCGCCCAAGGTAAGCGTTCAGTAGCCGAATATCCCCCTGGATTTCAGGAGTGGGCTCTTTATACCATTTTGGGACACTTCCGCTAAAAAAACTTTTTTCGGAAAGGGGGGGCTCCATGATTAAAGGGAACTTGCTCGTGCCGACCCTCCCACTCCCTTTAGGTGCTTTTTACTATTTTTATCCTTATTGATGCTCGTCTGACTGAACGCAGACAAGAGAGAGGTTCGAAAATAATCGCAATAAACCTTTTATCCCCCCTCCTAGCTAAGGAACCTTTGGTGGATCAAAAAGGGAACCAAAAAACCTGAAACCCATGCAGGTGGATCTTTACAAAGACGGGTTAGTGATGCCGCAAAGAACTTCGTATAAAGGAAAATTCTATGTTTCTATGTGGTAAGTTCGGGCACTTCATTATAAACTGCCCCAGCCGTTCTCGTAAGATACTGCAGCAGTCATTCACTGTGAGTGTTGCGAGAGGAGCTCTGTCTTGTCCGGACCTTTCGGCTCCAAGGATCTGCTGCAAGGATCTTGATTTCTCGGGACTTAACCTCTGTTAGTTCTGGGGACGATGCGGTTAAAACGCTGCAATTTTTCAAGTTTCCTCGCGGGTGTCCCAGCTGAGTTGTAAAAGAAACAATTCCATTGCTTTCCTTTCCCATCAAACCTGGGTTGACTCATCTGGGTGTCTAGCTTGCTATGATCGAGCCAGGAGCAAGTGGAAATTTTATGGATATCTCCTTTGTTTCTGAAACGGGGGATACATTCAGTGAAGAAGGCTACTCCAGTACGTGGAAAATGTGGAGGGGCTTTACTGACTTCTGGACCAGGGATCAAAAAACAGAGCCTTTGAGGGGCCTTATGGGTAAAAAATAAGGAGAAAATTTTCTTTTATGCTTATCTTTTTCCCTCCCCACTTTCCCATTATTCTAGGGCAACCATGGCTGCAGGCGCAGAATCCAACGATTAACTGGGAACCAAGGAATAACACTTTCCGGAGAAAACAGATGAGTAAAAGGTTTCAGCTTGTCGTTCCTAAAGGAACCATGTCATCCCTAAAATTCCAGCTGAACCAGGACTATGTGGATTTAGTGCCCAAGAAGAAACGTGATCAGCTTCCCCTCACCGTCCATATGATTGTCCAATTGAATTATTGCCTGACCGAGATCCTTTGGTAAGATCTCCCCCTAGCGGGGCCCGAGCAAAAGCTTTGAAGGATTTATATAGGGCAAAATTTAGCCAAGGGCTTCAAAACGCCCCTCTTCATCTCCCAGGTGCACCCACTTCTTTTGTTTAAGAAGAAAGATGGATCTTGGCCCTGATAGACTATAGGGGAACTCAAAAAAGGTTCTATTAGAAACCGTTATCCATTGCCCTTTAATCCCTGGTTTTGGGAGAGTGCGGCATGCCAAGATTTTTTTTCTAAACTGGATCTCCGTGGGGCCTAAACTTGGTCCAATTAGACCTGGGGATGAATGGAAGACTGCTTTCAGTCACGCTATGGACACTTTAATTATCTAGTTATGCCTTTTGGTCTGGTACCCGCCCCAACCCTTTCCCAACACTTCGTAATGATATCTTCGGATCTCCTGATACATTTGTGGTGTTTTTCTGGATGATATTCAATTTTTTTTTTAACTCCAAGAGGAAAACAGGACATGTGAGAATGGCTTAGAACGTCTAAGACAAAACCATCTCTACTTCAAACTTGAAAAAATGTGAATTCCTAGGACCGAAATTCAATTTCTGGGGTATGTACTTTCTACGCAAAGGGTTAGTTGGATGGAAGCAAGACCCAAACACAGGGATTGGCCATTCCTAGAAATGTGAAGGAGGTGCAGCGTTTCATCGGGTTTTTCCAACTTCTATAGAGTTTCATTAAATTTTTTCTGAGGTTGTGTCACCTATCACCCAACTACCCGGGGGAAAAAGTCTGGTTCTCCTGGACCCCCCGCAAGCTCAGGAAGCATTTTTCCTTTAAAGGATAAATTTACCACCGCACCCTTTTCTTAGTACACCCAACCCCGAGTTTGCCTTCATATTGAGGTGGATGCTTCAGACTGTGCCGTTGGAAACTTTACTCTCTCAGAGAACAGGTGAAAGAATGTTTGCATCCCTGTGCCTTCTTTTCCCAGCAGTTGTCTTTCGGTGAGAGGAACTAACGATGTGGGCAATAGGAATTGTTGGCCATTTTGCCGCCTTCAAGGAATGGGGAAAACCTTCTTCAGGGAGCTGCACAGCAAAAAAGTCGTCCCCGAAAAGCCATCGTAACCTTGAATTTATCAGGTCGGCTAAAGTGCCTGACTCCGCGGGCCCGGCTCGCTGGAATCTTTTCCAAAACAATTTAATTTTTTCATTTCTTATGACCCGGATCGGGTAATGGAAAGGCTGATGCACTCTTGGGGTTCATTCCAAACAGAGGGCACGCAAATTACTCCTCCTAAGGACTATTCTTCCTGAATCTAAAATTCCTGGGAGTGATTCATAATCAAGACCTACTTAAGGACATCAAGGAAGCATACCTTGCGGATTTTTTTTGTTGGCTCAACCCCCCCAAGGGGGGTAATTTTTTGTCTTAAGAATGGTGTGTGGATTCAGGGAAACATCTGTATATCCTGAAACAGTCAGATTGAGAGTATTGCAACTCATCACGATTCCAAGATAGCCGGGAATAGGGGAATTCTAAAGCACAAGAATTTCTTTCTCGTTTCTTTTGGTGGCCCACTTACAGGAAAGATGCCCTTAAACTATGTAAACTTCATGTGAAGTCTGTGCAAATGCAAAAACCTCCCCTCATCACCAACCGGTCTGTTGCAACCTCTTCCCCCCCCGTCCCCCGTGGGGGACCTTTCTATGGACTTCATTGTGGAGTTACCAACCTCTCAAGGGAATCTGTGATGGTTTTGGACCTCTAACAAAGCAGCTCATTTTACCCCCTTGTGTCAGCTTACCCCTCCCAAAACAGAAATCAGACTTGATGATTAAGAATGTGTTTTCGCTTACATGGAGTACCGGATGGGGGTCATTTCGGATCGGGGGGCAATTCACTTAAAGGGTTTTGGAAAAAATTTCTGTGCAGCATTGGACATTAAGTAAACCTTTCCTCTGCTTTTCATCCCCCGACAAGGGAAACAGACAGAACGAACCAATCGACCGGAGCAGTTTCTCCGCTGTTTTTATTGCCACCTACAGGATGTTGGGTGGATCTACTTCCCTGGCTGGTTTTTTATTAACAACTGTCAGAGCGCCTCCAAAGCATCTCCTTTTTACTCCAATCTAGGTTATATCCTAACATTCTTCCTCGATTTCCCATAGATACGCCCTTGCCGGCAGTGGCTGAAAGAATCACTTCTTTACAAAAAAGAATATGGATCTTCTAAAGGAAAATCTAGAATTGGCTCAGGAAAGGTACAAGAAAGCAGCAGTATAAATTTCGTAAACCTGCACCAGCTTTCAAGTAGGAGATTTTGGTCTGGCTGTCAACCAGAATCTTAAATTAAAGATTCCATCGTCTAAAATTGGGACATAAGTACATTGGACCATATAAGATCAATAAGAATATAAGTGCTGTTGCTTGTCGTTTCAACTGCCCAGAACTATGAGAATCCACCCTGTCTTTCATGTATCCCTACTATAAGGCTGCAACACCCAATACGTTTCCTGACGTTCTTCTCCTTGCCCGACCCAGTGCTGGTCGATGGTCAGGAAGAATTTATGGTGGAAAGGATTCTAGATTCCAGGTTGTACAGAAATCAGTTGCAATATTTGATTAAATGGCAGGGCTACCCAGTGGAGGACAACATCATGGGGAACCAGTCAATAATGTTAAATGCTCCTCGCCTGCTCCGCCAGTTTCATCAGAGGTTACCCTGACAAGCCTGGTCTGAGGTCATCCGGAGGTTGTCCCTAAGGGGGGAGTAATGTAAGGTTTCTTTGTCTCGGTTGACATGTTCCTTGAAACTCAGTTTTCCGTCGGCCATTTTGCTTTCTGTCCTTTCTGCAGCTCTTGCCCTCAGTTAATATGGAGTTTTCCAGTTTTCATGTTCCCGCCCTGATTCTTCCTCTTGCTTCTTAAGCGCTCAGCTGAACAATCAGTGCTCCTGAATCAAGCCTCAGTCAGTCTGTGACCTGACTCCTGAAACCTTGGACTTGTACTCAGCTATTCCCTACTGAGGAACCTTGGAACACTTTTGGACTCTGGAAACCTGCTGTTTGGTGAATCCATGTTTGCAGAGGAATTATGGTACAGAGAAGAAATCCTGAACCTGCTTTGGAGTTTATTGTAGTGCTTGAAGTTACTCTGGCCTGCTGTGTTCCTGTCGCTGTTCCTGCAAACTGTGTGAACTTTTTTAGCATGCTTGTATGAAGTAATACAAGTCATTTCATTTCAACCTATGTCTCCTGTGTTTTCCTCGCACCCAGCACAAGACGCTATAGGAACTGTACACTATACATGACACCGGCGCCATGTGAGGAGCCCCTCCGGGGACCCTCCGGCAAGGGTCGCACACCGCAGGCCGAGGGCGCGTGAATCAAGAGCCGAGAGGAATCCTGCTTCTGGCGGGACCTACAGAGGGGGAGGAGTCTGCCTCCCCCTTGACCAGCGCGGCGGTAGCAGAGAGTGATCTGGGATCAGGTGCCGCTGGTGCCCAGCCGGCAAACAGGCCTAGCTCAGCAATGGCGGGGAACGTGCCGGGGGGCCTGCGAGTCAGGCGCCTTCATCCAGTACCCAGGCAGCTAGGTGAGAGAGAATCAATGGCTTACTTTCAACCGTCACTAGTTTCCATTGTAAATATGAGGGGGTGTTGTCTGCGGGGGGGACTAGTGTCGGCATGGGGGTCATATTGCAGGGGCTGAAGGAGTTGGGTTTAAGCTGTGGGAATCTGGGAATGGTCAGGGTGAGTCGTCGGCCGCTGTCAGCAGGGGTCGGGGTTTTTGGTTATGTAACGGGGCACAGGTTCACCTAGACGGTGCCGGAGCACTGTGAGGGGGGGGTTAAGCAAATGTTAAGGAATGGAGGGCTGAAGACTAGGTAATGGGACAGGGATCTTCAGGGCAGTGGGGAAAAAAGACAAAGATTAGACCGTACGACTGGAATGATGCCGCTAAAGGGGAAGTTTACGTCTGCTTTGAGGGGCGTTGGGGGCACATTTGAAACAGGAGGCGAGAGAAAGGAATATGGAAAGGGGGTTATGTGGAAATTTTTTTCTTGCTCCCGCTGGAACGTTTTAATTTAGTTAGGGTAAGAAAGGATGAGTCTAAGAAGGAGAACGAGGATTGAGGAGGTTTAGACTAATTCCCCGCACGTTTCTCCAATTGGTTTGCAAGCATTTGCCATATTAGCTGGTGTTATCGGGGAAAAGTCACCAGAGAATTGTTCCCCCCTTTATTGTTATATGGATACGATTGGTAAGGCATATAGAGTTTATGGGGGACAGGGATGGCTCAGATATGATGAACAATTTCGCCAACAGAAGGCGGTCAGACCTAGTCTCCGTTGGTACCATAAAGACATTGCACTATGGATGAGAGTAACTGCTTCGGGCAGATCAGGACAGGGATCTCAGCCTTTTCCTGGGGGTCTGGGAGTGTCAGATCACTCGGTGGCGGTACTAAAGGGACTGTGCTTCTCATTTAACGAAGGAGTATGCAGATTTGGAGCCAAGTGCAAATTTAAACATGAATATCTTCCTGTGGAGGTAGTCCCGGGGCTTCAAAATATTTTGTGGCAGGAAAACAAAAAGGGTCAGAGGGAGTTGAAAAAAGGAGTGACACCAGTGCATCTGGCAGAGATGTAGCGTTTTCTAAATAGGTACCCAGATAGGGAGGCGGCGGCGCTACTACGCGATGGTTTTAGGGATGGGTTTAAAATTCCTTTTGTTGATGTCGAGGTGAAGCTATCAACCAAAAATTTTTAAGTCAGCCAGAGAGTTTCCAGAAGTGGTCACGGATAAATTGAACAAAGAAGTGACCTTGGCAGGATAGTTTGACTCTGCTCCTATTTATAATTTAAGGGTTTCACCATTGGGTGTAGTGCCAAAAAAGGAGCCTAACAAATTCAGGTTGATACATCACCTCTTATTTCCAAAAGGTTTTATCAGTTAATGATGGGATTGAGCCCCAATTGTGTTCGATCTTGTCTTTTGATGCGGCCATGTAGTTAGGGAATGAGACAGGGGGCTCGGTTGGCTAAGACAGACATTGAGGCGGCTTTTCGCTTATTACCAGTTCACCCTGACAGCATGCATTTGTTAGGTTGTTTTTGGGATGGGTGTTTTTTCGTGGATCGTTGTTTGCCGATGGGGTGTTCGCTGTCATGTGCGTACTTTGAAACGTTCAGCACATTTCTGGAATAGACGGTCAAGGAGGTGTCTGGGCTCAGTTCATGTATTCATTACTTGGACGATTTCTTGTTTGTTGGTGCGGCGCAGTCTCCTGATTGTTCCGTTTTACTTCACACAATGGAGAGTGTGGCTAAAAAATTCGGAGTCCCATTGGCAGCTGAAAAAAACCATGGGTCCAGTGACTTCATTGAGTTTTTGGGTATCGAAATTGATACGGTCGCAATGGAGTGTAGAATTCCAGAGTACAAATTGCTGGATATGAGATCCGAAGTGAATCGGGTTTGCGGTTTGAAGAAGGTAACGTTGCGGGAGGTACAGTCGCTACTGGGCAAATTGAATTTCGCGTGTCGAATTATGCCGATAGGTAAAGCATTTTGTCGGAGGCTTTCTTTGGCTACAGTGGAGATTAAGGCCCCGTAACATTTCATTAGGCTTAAGAAGGAGTTAGATGATTTAAAGGTTTGGGCGCTTTTTCTGGATTCCTATAACGGGAAGTCGACATGGATTGCACCAGTGGTGTCGGCTGAGTCCCTAGTCATTTTAGTGGGTTCAGCTGGTGAGCAGGGTTTCAGTTTGTTTTTTCGAGGCAGGTGGTTGGTGGAGCAGTGGCCACAAATATGGGACGAAAGGGGCCTATCGGCCAATCAGGCACTGTTTGAGGTGTTCCCATTGTTGCAGCACTTTCACTGTGGGGAGGAAATGTTCAGAATAAAAAAATTTGTTTCGGTTGCGAGTCAGTAGGGGCGATGAGGGCCATTGTTTCGTTATCATCAACTGATCAAGCTTTGGTAAAAGTTCTACAGTGTTTGGTGTGGGAGGGTTTGAGTTTCAACTTGTGGCTTATGGCGGAAGTTAGGCCTAAGGTAGATTACCCCATTCTTGAAGCTCTTTCTTGTTCTCAGTGGGAACACGTTCGGGAGTTGGCACCTCAAGCGGAATCCACAAGGCTGGTGTGTCCAGAGGAATTATGGAACCTTCCGTTGGGGCAGTAAGAGATTTGTTATCCATATCTTTGGCAGCTGGAACGTGGTCACATTATGAGAAGGCATGGGATATTTGGGTGGATTAGAAGGCAAAGTTGGGGGTGGGTTTGGTAGACGAGAGCAAGTTATTATTGTTAATGGGACACAATTGGGAATCGGTTGGTCGATTCCAAAAATCAATAATTTTTTGTCAGGTTTGGCTTTTGGTTTTAAGATCAGGGGGTTGCGGGATTTAACAAAGACGTTTTTGGTTCGTCAGGTGGTTAAGGGTTGGCGAAAAGGCTGGAAGGTGTCAGACGGGAGATGCCCGGTGTCCTATGAGGTGCTACTTGATTTTGGGCGAGCAATTGAAGAATGTCAGTTCTTCTCAAAGGGAGGTAGTTGTATTCAAATTGGCCTTTTCTCTGGCGTTCTTTGCGGCTTTTCGGTTGGGGGAACTAGTTAGCCCTTCCAGATCTCGGAAAGGGGGTTTTCTCAGACAGGACGTGGATATGTATGGGGACAGGTGAGTGATATTTCTGCGGTCTTCTAAGATGGATATAGAAGGAAGAGGTTGTAGGGTGGTACTTTTTGAAGTAAAGGGTTCCCTCTATGCCTTTGAGTTGCATGAAGAATTTTTTGAGGGGTGGGGGAATGGGAAATGATTCGCTGTTAGTACATGAGCACGGATCATTTTTATCACGCTTTCAGTTCGTAACGATATTTAAGCGATGTTTGGAAAGAGGGTGCATTTCGGCAAAAATCTACCATGGGCACTCGTTCCGTATTGGGGCGGCTACGGAGGCAGCCAATAGGGGTTTAGGGGAGGAGGTGGTAAAGAGGATTGAGCGATGGGAGTCCGTGAGATTTCGTTCGTATGTTCGCCTATCTTTGGTATAAGTTTGTTGAATATGTATGCGCTTGTTGAATTTATTTGGTTGTGGTGTTTTGTTTTCTGTTTCAGGTCCGGGGCAGCTGCTCACTTGAATTATGGGTCACTCCTTTGTCTTTTGGGTGGCTATGAGGGCAGATGTTCGTCCGGATGGGAGGCAGCTGGGTGTGTCGAGGACTTAAGCGATCTTGAGGTGGATTGGTAAACGGGGGATGGTGTGGAAACAATTGTTGCCTGAATTCCATAGATTTGTTCATTTCGACCGGGCGCCTGACGTGTTGGTGATACATTTAGGTGGGAATGACTTGGGTAAGCGTCCGTGCAGGGAATTAATTAAGGATATTAAGTTGAGGCTGTGGTCCATGTTTCCCAGATTGTTGGTGGTGTGGTCGGAAATCATTCCTAGGAAGGTGTGGTATGGGGCTAGGTCGGTTCAAGGTGTAAATAGAGCTAGGATCAAAGTAAATAGAGCAGTGTCCCGCTTTATGGTGAGGAATGGAGCAATTGTCGTGCGTCATACAGATTTGGAAGCGGGCGAAGGGGAATTTTGAAGGAGAGACGGTATTCATCTGAATGCGATTAGATTGGATTTGTGGTGTTTGGCAATACAAGAGGGCATTAAAAAAAAGTTTACAGGTGTGGAGGGACATAAATGTTTGAGGGTCAGAACATTTGTGTTGGTGGCGTGGGGGGGGTCCTCGAGATTGGTGGTGCTAGTAAATGGTGGCTTGGAGGGGGGATCTCAAAGGTCCTGGACTCCCCTTGGGTGGATCAGGTGGAATGGAACGTAATGGGTACATCGAGGAGATAATATGGGATCCGTGGGTATTTCTGGCAGATATAGACCGGGCGAGTCTCTTAGGGTCTCTGAGCTGGTGCTTAACGGCTGGAGGCAAGACTCAACCTGGGGGCCAAGTTTCTGGGACATTGATCTGAGGCTGTTACAGTTTGGGGCTTCGAGAACCGTCCCCCCCTCCTTTTTTGTAGATATTGTTAAAATTGTTATGTTAAATGTTAATAAAAGGCTGCTGTGGCCAATTTATCCAAATGAAAGAGTGGTGAGTCCTTATTTTATGGGTTATGGTATTAGGGTTGGTGGGCTGATTGGGATGTGTAGTTTTAGATGGGGGGGTTGAAGCTCTAGGAATCACGAATACCCAATTGTCATGAGGTTTTGAATAAGCTGAGGTGTGTATTATGTACAATGTATAGTATATTTTGTGGTATGGTGTGGATTTCAAAATCACTGACTGTTCCATTTATGACACATAGGGAAATCAACAGCAGCGAATCTTTACCACAATAGCTATACGACTCTGCGTAGATTTAATTTACAGATTTCCTTGTAAGTTGTTGGTCAAAATTGTGTAATTATCTGCAACAATTCCAACTAGTGGTAAGCTATGCTTATTATTAAAGGGATTATTCAGGATTCAGATGGCTGATTTCTTCCAAAACAGCACCATATCTAACCAGAAGTTGTGTATTGCACCTGAGCCCTGTTCAGGTTAAAAAGATGAGAGACAATACCACATATAACCCATAAACGGTTGTGGTGCTGTGTATGACGGAAATTAGACATGTAGTTCTAAGTTTGTACAATCCCTTTCAACATCCACATCAGAAGCATAGCTACAAGGGGCAGAGAGGTCGGTCGCCCCAAGCCACGGGCTCTGAGGGGCCAACACAGAGCTAAGCTACTGTATCGGCGTGCTGAGCGCACCCATACAGTTACACTCTGTGTCAGTGCAGGGAGATTCGATCTCTCTGCACTGCCATCCAGCCGCTATGGGACCATTGAGCCGGAGGGGGGGTCCAGTGCCAGTACCGTGCCCCTAGCCCATCATCGCAAGATGTCAATACAGTTGAAAGCAATGATGAGACAGAGCGCGAAACGCTCCCTCTCATCATTCCCCCTCTGTATCTGATGTCAATGACGCAGACACTGACATCGGGTCGATGACCTCAGTACATGGCAGCCGCTGTGCTGAGATGAGCTGGCACTCGGAACAGCATAGGAACTAGAGAAGAGATGAGTATTGTATTTTTTTATGGGGAGTTCATTCTACTATATAGAGGCATTTGCGGAGTGCATTCTACTATATAGCGGCCTATGAGGAGTGCATTATACTGTATCGAGGCCTATGGTGAGTGCATTATACTATATGGAGGCCTATGGGGAGTGCATTATACTATATGGAGGCCTATGGATAGTGCATTGCACTATATGGAGGTCTATAGCAGGGAATTATACTATATGGAGTCTTATGGGGAGTGCATTATACTATATGGAGGCCTATGGGGAGTGCATTTTGCTATATGAAGGCCTTTGGGGAGTGCCTTATACTATATGGATGCCTATGGGGAGTGCCTTACACTATATGGAGTCTTATGGGGAGTGCATTATGCTATATGGATTCCTATGGGGAGCACAATCTACTATATAGAGGCCTATGGCAAGAGCATTATACTGTATAGAGGTCTATGGGGAGTGCATTATACTATATGGATGCCTATGAGGAATGCATTATACTATATTGAGGCCTATGGGGAGTGCATTATGCTATATGAAGGACTATGGGATGCATTATACTTTTTGGAGGCCTATGGGGAGTGCATTATTCTATATGGAGGCCTTTGGGGAGTGCATTACACTATATGGAGGACTATGAGATGCATTATATTATATGGTGGTTTATGGGAAGTGCATCATACTATATGGAGGCCTATGGGGAGTGCATTATACTGTATGGATGACTATGAGATGCATTATACTATATGGAGTCCTATGGGGAGTGTATTATACTATATGGAGGCCTATGGGGAGTGCATTATACTATATGGAGGCCTATGGGATGCATTACACTTTATGGAGGCCTATGAGGAGTGCATTATTCTATATGGAGGCCTATGGGGAGTGCATTATACTATATGGAGGACTATGACGATGCATTATATTATATGAAGGCCTATGGGGAGAGAATCATACTATATGGAGGCCTATGGGGAGTGCAGTATACTACATGGAGGACTATGGGATGCATTATACTTTGTAAGCTATTTAGGGGTCCATAATACAGTGAGGGGACCATCATACAGTTTGGGGATTACAGTGAGGGGGCCATCATACAGTGTAGGAGCTAATGTGGGGTCTTTGTACAGTGTGGGGACCATCCTACAGTGCTGGAGCCATCAAAAAGTTTGGGGCTACTAAGAGGTCAGTATACTGTGGGGGGGCATTATACTGTGTTTAGGGGAGCATCATACTGTGTAGATGGAAGCTCTGCAGGGGGAGACTCAAAACATTATTAAATGTTAAGTGGGCACTTAATGTTATAGGGGCTCTCTAGTTATTGTGACTGTCAAAGTGGTACACAGAGGGCATTATTACTTTCTAGGGGCAAAATGTGGGCACTGTTTTCTAGTGCACTTGCACAGGACATTAATATATTCTAGAGGTTTGTTTTACCATATAGAGGGCACACAGCACCACACAGTAGGTGCAGTAATAGTAACACATACGGTAGCAGTGGTTCAGTGTTGAGGTATTAGCAGGATAAGGAGTTTATGCAGTTTGGGGATAGATTGGGACGGTTCCTGAAATGTGAGAAGTCAGATGTGTCTTTGTTGTAATATCTGCAGCTGATTCATGTCAGTTTGGGCCAGATGGAAAAGACAGCAAATGTGAACGATTCCATCAGAAATAACTTCAGCTGTAAGCCACTATCTGTAATCTCCTATGTGTTCTGCAGCACTGGTATCCACCACTAAATGATCACAATATGTCAGTAATACCAGTGTTGGTCTTTGAATATAGATTGTTTTCAGTAACAGTCCGGTTATCTGATGAGGTTCTCCTACATCCACTATTAAGGTGCACCACTGTAAGCAGGTGCTGAGAAGCAGTACGCAGGGATTGCAGAGCAATACAGTATAACAATATTATTTATTATAACAGTAAAAGTGAATGTAATCTTCTCGCAGGGCGTTAATAAACAGTGGAAAAAGTTAATAGAACAACAAGACATAACTGGAATAAGCAGAATGAGTGCGACAGTCTGAGTTTCAAACAACACATATTGTAGCTCCGGCTGGTGCTCCTTAGTCCACAGTCCGATTGGGGTAGTAATACCGGCAACTGCCCACTGTAGGGTCCGCCGATGGGGTCCAAGATTAGCGATCTGTCTTCTGGAGGCAGCAGGCGGTCTCCTGTTTTACCCGCTGAGCCCTTAGTCCATAAGCCAGCGCAATCAAAGCAGGAAAAGAAGCAGAAGTCTCCGTACCAAGCGTGGGCTGATGCGCACTAGCTAACAAAGGGAACCGCATCTCAGTGTCCTGTAACCGGCCCACGCTTCTCTGCATGAGCGTGGTCCTGCATTTGTCCGAGCACACGGCGCTTCCCACACTGAATGTCCCGCTGGAACGTTCAGGAGATGTCGGCTGCATTACGTCACAGCGCTGCCCCGGGCGCAGAGCACGCTGCTCACTGTCCTGCGCTCTCCCTGACGACAGGAAACTGCTGCTCGCTTTGTGCACTTTCTGCTCTGTTACCCTTAAACATGCCCCCTCTTCCCGGGACATGGGGTTTGTCCTGTCCCCTATTCCTTCCCTAGAGCAACATGGGACGCAGCCTCAACAGTTCCCGGCTCAGCGCAGGCACCCGTAGCCTAGTCTTCCTCCTTACACCACTGTAGCTCTAAAAAGGGTTACTTGGTTAGGGGCCCACTCAGAAGTTTAGCCCCCCCCCGAATCAAAACACTAGATATGCCTCTAAGCCACATTATTTCCTGCTGGGGGAATGGGACATTTTGACGTAGCTCCCAGCCATTCCATGTCCCAGCTTCTGATACTTACCTCTCTCTGATGTTTTTAGTACCTCCTGCTAAGGGGCCAGAATAACATTTCCCAGAACAAGTGTATACCTTAAATTATATATGCGAGCCTTATTTGTTGTGTGCGCTTTGCCAAAAATATTACTCTAATCAGAGTCCAGTCCTGGCATCAGAAACACCACCACTTTTTCATGAATTTGACGTGTGGATGTAATCTTGTCCAATCCCGCGTTTTCTCAGATGCGCCCATTTCAGTAGAGCCATACCTCCCAACCGTCCCGAATTGAGTGGGACAGTCCCGATTAAGACCCTCCCACCCGCTGTGCAACAGTGAGAAAAGCCGCCATGCACCCCATCCTCGCCCTCCCATACAGATCCACCTCAGCCGTTCACATCCAGCAATAAATCACTGTGCTGTCTTCTGTGTGCACAGGACCTGTCATGAAGTCACAGGAAGGGAGGAGTTAGGTGTCACATGGTCAGGCTCCTCATATGTGTGCAGGACTCTGCTGTGCTGGTTGTCATGGTGCTGGATGAGGGTAAGTTTATGTGTGGGGTCAGGAGCGGTTTACAGTGTGGATGTAGCAGTGCTGTAGTGTGTACGAGTTGCATGTAGCAGAGTCGTGTGTGTACGAGGTGTATGGAGCGGAGCTGTGTGTATACAAGGTGGACGTAGCAGTGCTGTAGTGTGTACGAGGTGTACGGAGCGGAGCCTTGTGTGTACGAGTTGGATGTAGCAGAGCCGTGTGCGTATGAGGTGTACGGAGCCGAGCCGAGCCGCGCGTGTCCAAGGTGTACGGAGCCGAGCCGCGCGTGTCCGAGGTGTACGGAGCGGAGCCGCGCATGTCCAAGGTGTACGGAGCCGAGCCGCTCGTGTCTGAGGTGTACGGAGCTGAGCCGCGCGTGTACGAGGTGGACGTAGTGTGTACGAGGTGTACGGAGCGGAGCCTTGTGTGTATGAGGTGTACGGAGCGGAGCCGTGTGTCTGTATGAGGTGTACAGAGCTGAGCCGCGCGTGTCCGAGGTGTATTTAGCCGAGTCGCGTATGTCCGAGGTGTACGGAGCCGAGGCGCGTGTGTACAAGGTTTATAGAGTGGAGCCGTGTGTACGAGGTGGATGTAGCAGTGCTATGTGTGTATGAAATGGAGCCCTGTGCGTACGAAGTGTATGGAGCTGAGCCGCTCAGCTCCGTACACACAGTGCTCCGTGCTTGAGCCGTGTGTGTACGGAGCGGAGCAGAGCCGTGTGTGTACGGGGTGGAGCCGCGTGTGTATGAGGTGTATGGTGCAAAGCCGCATGTGTACAAGGTTTATGGAGTGGAGTCGTGTGTGTACAAGGTGTACAGAGCGTGGCTGCGTGTGTACAAGGTGTACGGAGTGGAGCCATGTGTGTACTGAGTGGAGCCATATGTGCGCGAGGTGGACAGAGCGGAGCCGTGTGTGTACGAGGCATACAAAGCGGAACTGTGTGTGTATGAGGTGTGCAGAGGCGTGCATGTACAAGGTATATGGTGGGGAGCATTCATACCTCCCAACCGTCCCGGATTCAGTGGGACACTCCCGATTTTGAGAGTCTGCCCCGCTGTCCCGGCCGGGAGCTTACTTTTCCCGCAGACACAGGAGTACACCGCCGAGCCCTGAGGAGCACTTTAAAACTTGCAGATGACGTTCCACCGGATGTGATGTACTAGAAGCTGACCGGAAATGAGGTAATTTTGGGAGGAGATTGAGACGGAACCATGGAGGCACTTCAGGGAATGCTTCAGATCCATCACCGTGTCCTCCTCCGACAGCGCGGACAGCAGGATCGCCTTGGAAACGGGGATGTCGGCCATGTGAGCAGATCATGATATGTCCTGCATCGGGAGGCTCAGGTGGGCACTACAATGGGAGTCGAGCTGCAGTATCTTTACAGAATATTTCTCTCTCTGTTTCTTTCTCTCTCTCTGTTCTTTCTTTCTTTCTCTCTGTTCTTTCTTTCTCTGTCTCTCTCTGTTCTTTCTTTCCCATCTTTCTTTCTCTCTGTTCTTTTTCTTTCTTTCTCTCTGTTCTTTCTATCTCTCGATTCTTTCTTTCCCTTTCTTTCTTTCTTTCTTTCTTTTTCTTTCTCTTTCTCTCTGTTCTTTCGCTCTGTTCTTTCTTTCTTCTCTTTCTTTGTCTCTCTAATCTTTCTTTGTCTCTCTAATCTTTCTTTCTCTCTGTTCTTCCTTTTTCTCTCTGTTCTTTCTTTCCCTCTTTCTTTCTCTCTCTCTCTGTTCTTTCTTTCTTTCTCTCTTTCCGTTCTTTCTTTCCCATCTTTCTTTCTCTCTATCTCTCTGTTCTTTCTTTCTTTACCCTCTTTCTTTTTTTCTCTCTCTGTTCTTTTTTTCTGTCCCTCTTTCTTTCTCTCTGTTCTTTCTTTCTCTCTGTGTTCTTTCTTTCCCATCTTTCTTTCTCTCTCTGTTCTTTCTTTCCCGTCTTTCTTTCTCTCTCTCTGTTCTTTCTTTCCCCTCTTTCTTTCTCCCTCCCTCTCTGTTCTTTCTTTCCCCTCTTTCTTTCTCCGTCTGTTCTTTCTTTCCCCTCTTTCTTTTTTTTCTCTCTCTCTGTTCTTTTTTTCTGTCCCCTCTTTCTCTCTCTCTGTTCTTTCTTTCTTTCCCCTTTCTTTCTTTGTTTCTTTTTTTCTCTCGCTCTCTGTCTGTTCTTTCTTGCTTTCCCTTCTTTTTTCTCTCTGTTCTTTCTCTCTCTCCTTTCTCTGTTTTCTTTTTTCTCTCTCTGTTCTTTCTTTTACTCAGTACCAGTGTGCCCACAGTACCAGCCACTGTGCCTCAGTACCAGTCAGTGTGATCAGCAGTGCTAAATGGGTGTGGTTGGGGCGTGGACATGGGTGTGCCTAGTTGTGAAATGGGTGTGGTCAGGACATGGCCTAAAGTTTGCCCCTCTTTCCCGTCTTCAAAAGTTGGGAGGTATGGAAGAGATGCTTGAAACTGATGTACTAATGTCAAAAATTGCAATTTTTTTGCACAATTCTGCATTTTTAAAATATTTAGTGACTACTCAAAGTGTTTTACAACAGTTTTCAGATGTAAACACTTTGATGTATCAGTCTGTAAGTGTGACAAAAGTCTAAATCAATGTTCCTAGGATGCAGAAGAACATTCAGCTTCAGACCAGCCCTGAATGCTAGTTCTACAAGCGACCCTTGACACCACGTAGTCACAGTCAGTGACTGAAGGAAGCTTGTAGTTGGCAGAGGAGTTTATTGTGCTGTTACTACTGGTTAATAATAAATGATGTTGTGTATATAATAAATGTAATTCCTTATCTACAACTCTTGTTATGTGTAATTATTTCCAGATGAATGGACAAACTTAATGGTAATTGTCCTATGACCCTTGTTCAGGTGGGAGCTGAATAGGCCAGCATTTTTGACACTTTAGTCTATGTGCACACGTTGCAGATTTTTTGCGGATCCGCAGCATTTTTTCCAAGCGGAATTGCACCAAAATTTGCAAAGGAGTGCATTTTATTTCCGCAGCTTGTCAATTCTTTTTGCGGATCTGCAGCGTTTCTGCACCCATTGACTTGCATTGAGTCAGTCAAATCCGCAACTAAACCGCAGGTGTAAAAAGGTTTGTGAATTTGCTGCGGATTTGCATGCCAAAAACGCTGCAGAAAGGAAGGAGGAAGCATGTGTGGGTGGAGACTATGTGTGAGCGGAGAATATGTGCGTGTCTGTGTGCGGGTGTCTGCACATGTCTGTGCGTGTGGGTGTCTGTGGGTGTAGCCAGGCATCGTCTGATGGGACTACTACCCATCAACCGGTCACTGTGTTCAATTGTTAAACAAAAAAAAAATTCATACTCACCAAACACCTACCGTATTTTTCGGACTATAAGACGCACCGGACTATAAGATGCACCCAGGTTTTAGAGGTGGAAAATAGGGAAAAATATATTTGAAGCAAAAAATGTGGTAAAATATTTAATAACATAGATAACATACTATTATATGTGGTGTTATTATATATAATAGTATGTTATTATGTTGGAAGCTACGGGTAGGAGATGGTGCTGCGGGACCAGTGTGGTGTCTGTAAAGTACTATGTGAAGACGCTGGAGGGTACATATAAGGCCGGGGTCACACATGCGAGAAACTTGCACGATTCGTGTGAGTCTCTCGCATGAACACCCAGCACTGCCGCCGCACTCAGACTGGAGCGTGCAGCTGCATAGAAATACATGCACCGCACGGTCCGGTCCGAGTGATGGCTGCAGTGCTGGGTGTTCATGCGAGAGACTCACACAAAATCGTGCAAATTTCTCGCATGTGTGACCCCAGCCTGTGAATGGGGGCATAGGGCTTATATTTAAAGCCACACTCCAGCACTGATAACACTGGAGTGCTGCTTTAAGATCCTATGGGAGAACTATAACTCTCAGCATGTCCTGCAGATCCTATGGCATGCTGGGAGTTATAGTCCACCACAGGATGGCAGAGTGCTTTTTTATGTTCTGTCATTACTAACCTTTTAATTAATTCTCTGTTGTACAGTGTGTCTGAAGGACCTGTGATGACATCATGAAGAGGCAGGGTTTTGTGTGGTCATGTGATGCTCCAGCCCGCCCTCTTCATGACCTCATCACAGGTCCTCCACAGGAGCATTCAGCATGACATCAGCACAGCCCCTGTGCTGTCAGGTATGCGATGCCTCCTGCTGCACTCTGCTCCTGTCGCCTCCTTCTACTTCCCACACATCTCCCCAGCTGCTGCAGGAATCAGGCGCTGGGGAACCATGTGGGTCTGTCATTTGCTGCTCCCCGCTCAATGCTCAGCTGATAGGTGGGCGGGGAAGCGGCTAATGAATATTCACTGCACTTAAGTATCGGGACCAGTGGTTTCCCCAGTGCTGGATTCCTGCAGCGGAGAGGATATTTTCATGCCTCCTGCGATCTCACTCCACCGCTGCACCCTGCCCCCCTCCCCACGTTACATTCCGACCATAAGACGCACCCACACTTTCCTCCCAAATTTGCAGGAAAAAAAGTGCGTCTTATGGTCCGAAAAATACGGTAATCCCCGATGCCCGCGTCTCCTGCAACAAAAATAAAATAATAAACCAACATACACTTCCTGTCTGCCGTAGTCCATTTAATAACGAGTGTGCCACGACAATCTGTTTTCCCCAGCCTCCGGTGATACATTGACAGGAGGCAATCCTCACGCAGTGTATCACGGCGCTGCCGTGAGAGAGGTCACCGGAGTTCGTGCTGTCACTTGCTGCACCGCTGCATGAGAAAATTCTCACACAGCGGAGCCATGAGAGCACGAACTCCTTTGAACTCTCAGTGATACACTGCGTGAGCTATTAGCTTCTGTCAGTGTATCACCAGTCCCGATGTGACTGTTCTACACGTGAGATCGTCGTGGGACACTTGGTAATAGGACTACATCAGACAGGGAGTATTTATGTTGGTTTATTATTTTAATTTTTGTTGCAGGAGATCGAGGAATTCGGGGATTAGGCATTCAGTAAGTATGGCAAATAAAGATTCAATAAAGGAGTGTGTGATTATTTCAATTAAAGGACTTTATTCTGGCTGTGTATTTACCATATAACTATAGGATTAGTAATGGATAGGTGTGTTCTCATTAGCAGCAGCATGATGTTAGCAGATGCAGAGCTTAACAGCACAGCATCAACTGTGTAGTGCCCTGCTGCCACGTATTGCAGGTCCGCCACTATTCATTAAAAGGATAGTTTATCGAGATAAAAGTAGTGCAACAACCCTTCAATACTTAGATTACTACTACTTAAAGGGTTATCCAGGATTATTTTTTTTGATCAGGGGGCTAAGTCAGATAGCTGCTTTTCTGTTTTGCGCAGTGACTGCTCAGAGCGATCACAGACCCCTCCTGTCAGCGATTTTGCTTCTTTAAGCCCACAGAGTAGCTTCTCCCCATCCAGGCTGCTCTGTCGACATGGCGTGGCTGCCAATTTGATGCTCATTGAGCTGGCTATCAATAAGCATGTAATTGGCAATGACACTGTCAATAGAGCAGAAGAGAAGCATCGGCCTTGTCAGCATGACGTCACAGTAAGCCGCAGAATTGCATGCAGGAGCGGTCCGTGACCCCTCTGAGCCAGCAGAGATCAGCATAGGGCATAACAGGCAGGTAGTTAACAACTACCACCCTAGAAATTCTTTGAACCATGAAATAAATAATAAAATAGCCAGGGATAACCTCTTTTACATAGCTAGCCATGGCCACAATGTAAGGATAGTGGACAATTGCTGTCATATTCTTTTCCCTGAAGAAACCAATCGTGTTGTGTGTGTATTATGTCATGAATCTTTTGTAACTACTGTGTAGTAATGTATGAGTAATATATAGGTAATGCCTAGTGTTAGTAGTGAAGAAACCAGAGTATATCTTAATTACCCAGATGACTATGTTTTTGCAAACCAAGAAGAATTGACTTTTTATCTGTATATTGGCTTGTGGATTTAAGTGTTTATTTCTGGTGGGTCAAGAAGACAGACTGCAAACTGATAAACCATGTAACATACTGTGTAAGTCTGTAATAGTGACTTGTACGTCGTGTGTGTTTATCTTTTTTTATTGATGTGTGCTGATATGCTAATTGTGTATTGTAGTCTGGAACCAGTTTGTTAACTTTGAAAGTAAAGAGGGAAAAGAATGTGAGGGTGGACTGAAAGACACTGTGTAATTCTAAAAAGAGCTCACATGCCTTGGGTATAAAAAGACTCAGAAATCTCGTCACTCCAACTGAAGTAACAGAGAGTTACCAGTGGGACATTCTGCTCAATGGACGAGAGACAGGGCTGCAGCCAATTCATCATGGCACCATCACAAGGGACATGGATCTATGATTCTATAGGAAACAACCTAGGGGTTTTTGACTCCGGTTAGGATACAGATCTGATCCAGTGACCATTGCTGAACCATGGAAACGTTTGGAGAAAGCCAGGTTTGGGACCCGCTGGTCGCCTGGTTCCATGGAGATGGTCGGATAAGCCAGGTGGTGACTCTCGTGTCAACTGGCTTTGGACCTTGTACGGACTCTATGGACTGTTCTCTGTCATCTCCCTACGCTTGTCGTTACCTCTTCTCTGTGTGGGTATCACAGGTTAAATAGCAACCACTGGGAGTTCTGACATCGTGTCAACTGGCTTTGGACCTTGTACGGACTCTATGGACTGTTCTCAGTCATCTCCCTACACTTGTCAATATCTCTTCTCTTTGTGTGTATCACAGGTGGAATAGCGACCCTGGGAGCTCTGACGTAACATCTACAATTATCCCGGTGAGCCAGCAGAAGGGTGCGACTATCTTGGGGTAATTGCTGGGATTGTTCTGTTTCCTATTGGGATTTGTGGGTCAATAAAGTATTGCCACACATGTTTTACTATAACCCTGTGTTGTCTGTGTGGTGTATTGCCCACCGGGAGCTGGAGCGGGCGTTCAGTGGTATGAGCCCTGGTCCATGCAGTCTTGCTAAAGGCAGTCGGGCCAGCGGACGAGAGCACCCACTGACTCCGTTTCTCCACAGTAGTGTACAGCATAGGGAAAGATATAGGTTAGGACTTAGGACATAAAATAGGTACGATAAGATAGTGACTGTAGTTAGGTAACTACTTTAGGGTAGGTAAGTGCTAATGTTCTGGACTAGCCTTAGTGTTACTGCAAGTGACTGCTTCCTGTAGATAGAGAGGGACAAGTTCAAGTTGAAGTAAGAAGTGTCTGTGAGCAGTGCTGCCGTTTGGATAAACTACAAACTAAGAAAAAGAGACTAAGGGATAAGAGAGTGACTGAAGAGACAGAGTGGCTTTCCACCTTATGGGGGTCCTTGAATAGGACATTTCAAGAGAAACCCTGAGCTTGTTGAATGCTAAAGATAAACAGGACTGAGTTCGTGGAACTAGTGGATGGTCCTGAGCGGTAGATCCAGGACACCTGTAGTGGAAGAAATAGAACACTGAGCTGCTGAGTAAGTAAAGGACTGCCTCTATATATAACTTTATCCAGGATGATCTCTTACAACCCAAAATAAAAACAACAACTTCATGTTGGGTGGAAAATGGTCACAACTTTAATTTATTATTTTTTTATTACAAACACCATAATCACTTGACCCAAATTTTAACTCCTGTAACAACTCCCAACATGCCTGTCACTGTACCCAGTGAGCATGTATTACAATGGGCCAAAATTTACCGCCAAGGGAGGAGGTCAAAAAACCTCTTCGACCCTCCGACCACCGCCACCCAACAAGGATAAGGCATATTCCTCATCTTCCTGCAGCTGTTTAACAGTATGTTGTAACCTATTGCTTTCAAATGAATGCCAACGGCCATCAGAAGATCTCCATTATCACCTTCCAACATACGGTGTCGAAAGGCCACCCCTCCTGTAAAACGCACAAAACGAGATACTCTCATATTCAGCAATCTCCGTGCCCTCTCCAAAGCCTCCAAGTCACGTGCTCACCTCCAACATTTGCGAGGCACCACTTTAGACCAAACTAAAACGTATTTTTGAGGAAACAATCTCCTAAATTGTGTAAAATCAGACTTTATGATCCCAATGGAATTCAGCCAACTTTATTTTACCCAAATCATTACCCCCCGCATGTATGACTAAGACAGTGGGATTCACGCATAACTTGCTAATCGCTTCAATCCTACCGAGCATCTGAAACCACCTTAACCTGCGATAACCTTCCCAATGAAAAACGGCTCCATCTTGACCTAAGTTCAGGCCCAAAGGGTGCACACTCGCCCGTTTCTCTGCCCAATATATGAATGAATGGCCGATAATCCATACATGAGGCAGTGATGTATCTGCAAAATAAACCAAAAACAAACCTCACTATCACCACCTTACAACAAATCAGGTCACACATATGTCCGAAAACACAAAGATTTCCACCTCCCCAATTGTTTTATTGCTTCCTCCTTCCTGCTTTTCTCCATCAAACAGCAGAAAACGTGCAACAGATAAGCACAAGTGTTATAGTTGCCCGAATCAATCAAAAGAAAGTCGTCTAAATAATGTATAACTGGTGGCATGGCCGACTCAAAACGCACCATCCACTCCAAGAATGAAGAAAAAACCTCAAAATAGTAGCATGAAATCGAGCATCCCATAGGCAAACACATGTCCACAAAATAGCTTTCATCCAGCATGCAACCCAACATATGGTAGTGTAAGGAGGTGGTGGGTACACTCGGTTGCTCCCTCTCTCCTTTCCTGTATGTGGTCTCCCCATTCGGTGCCCCGACTGTGGGTTATGCATAAATAGGTATTGCCTTGCAATGCTCACTCTATGTGTTGTGGTTATACTGTGCTGTGTTTGTATCATCTTGGTGTCTTACCATTGTGTACTGTAATATGTGCCTATGTGCAGATTAGGGACAGAAATGATTAATGAGAGGAGGCTGGACTAGCAGTCTCAAAGAACCAAGAAGCTTCCGCTTCTAGAGGAGAGCCCGGGCAGGATTGCCCTTGGCAAGACATGCTCCCTGTTTGGAGCATGTTGTAACCCCTGGAAGTAACAGAGCTGCCAGTGGACTGTCGGGCAGCAGGCTCAAGGACTGTGTCTGTTTCTCACAAGAGATTTTTTGCTCCTGGAAGCAGAATGGGAGCCATTGCCTCTGTTGCTGCAGCCATTGCTGTGAATAGGGACAGTTCAGGAATTGTTATCTTTTCTTCTCTACCTCACCTTCATTAAACAAGTTGTCACTGTTGGGCCCTAAAGAGTGTGATGTGTGGTGCATCCATTCCAGCATGGAGAGCAGCCATATATCTGAGGTAACCTACTGTGACTCGGGGCTGGGACTAGAACTGTCTATTCTTGTGCAAGGGGCCGGGGTGCTCACTGACTGTGCCTTAGCGGACTCACCCACGACGACCACCCCATGCCACCTTGTTACATTTGGCATAGTCGGCAGAATCATGCCCAGCAGCCCTGAAATCCTAAGACTGACAGAGAAGGATCCCGGGTCTACGACCGGGGCGGGAGCAGCTGAGATGGTGTTCCCAGCACTTTTCCCAATTGGAATTGGACGAGGGACTAACAGTGACTTTGAAATGCTGATGGAGAAGACTCCCGAGCTTTGTGAATTGTTGACCGCAGTGAAAGAGTTAAAGATGGCGGTTACAGTGATTTTGAGATGCTGACCGCCATGAAAGAGTTAAAGATGGCAGCTGACAGTGACTTTAAGATGGCGCCGAACACTGGCAAGGAGACAGCCAGTGGCACGAAAATGAAGGAAGGTGCCGCCTTTTGTGTCATGAAAAAAATTTGGTGCCGGAGGAAAGAAGGCCGCAACCCCATGTGATGGATGGCCGCCCGAAATGGGTGCGGGCGAAGAGAGAGCTCTCGCCCCTACAGCAGAAATTGGAGAAACAGGTGGAGCAGCAGGAAGTGACTCCATCCACGTATGGGAGGAGTTCGACAATGACAGACTACCTGTTGATGGACGAGACGCCATTGCTGGACACGATGGAAAGGAGCAGCACATCTTTCTGTGGCAGCATCGGCCGCCATGACTGGAGGCGATCCGTGGCCCGAGCAGAGATGGGCCTGCGCTTCGAGGCCTGGTGGTTGGAAGAGCTGGAAGAATGGCATCCTTTTCGGTGGCCGGACAAGCGGCCGGTGGAGAACGAGGAACCCATGAGACTGGAGGAGCCGAAACCAGAATGAGCTCGGAGGACATTGTGCATTTTAATTAAGTGGATCATTGCAGCCACCATCACTGGCTTCCGTGGCCGCGCAAGAGGACTGTCACCGGACACAGCAGCGTTGAGTAGGAAGTTCCCGACCGTTGCTTCTTCACCTCTTTTGGCCCCACCGCCATCTCCAGTCTTGCCCATCTCTCGACTCTACCGTCGTCTCCGGCATCAGTGGCACCTGCGTCTTCCTGGCCCGTGCCTGTATTGTCCGGCGCCAGCGGTGCATATGTGTAGGAACCCCGGGCGCCTGTTGCAAAAGAGGCTCAGTGGATCCGGATTGTGATCTAGGAAAAGAAGCTGCGGGAGCGCCGCATTATCCGAGAACTACAGTGGAGGAGCTATGGCCGATCGAATGACCAGTGGCATGGTCCGGCACCTTGACCTGGCGAGGAGATGCGGCTTCATCCAGTAGACCAGTACTGGAGCCAAGGTCTACGTCAATGCCAGGTCCCTTACTTTGAACGGTCCTCTGCGGCTGGTGGGCCGTGTTGCCTTCATCAAGGAGCAAGGGCCCCGAAGGCCATTTGCGGTGGCCATGAAGATGGCCTTCGACTGGGAGGAAAGACCACTGCAGGAGTTTCAGCATCATGAGCGGCCGACCGCAATGGCTGCAGTTCCTGCTGCTGTACAGGAGGAAGCGGCACTCGGACACAGTGTGGCGGCCACAAGTGAGTCACCGGAGCCGGCAGCTCTGGGAGCAGTGGGACCGCTGCTGGAGGGGGTGCGGAGCAGAAGAAACAGTGGAGACTCCTCCTCCAGCAGATCCTCGTCCCACACAAATAGTGTAGTGCAGGGTCCGAAAGACAAGGTGGACAGCAATGTGAGCAGCTCCTTCTTCACTCAGAATCCCTGGTAGTTCCAATATTAGATCAGAAAGACAGGATGGACAGCACTGTGAGCAGCTGTGTCTTACCTCAGAACCACAGGTATCTCCAGTATTAGATGAGATACACAGTATGGACAGCAGTGTGACCAGCCTGTTATTATCTCAGTAGTCAAGGCGTCTCTAGTATTAAATCTGAAAAACAGGGTGGACAGCAGTGTGAGTGGCTGCTTCTTACCCCTGCACTCATAGTATCTCCAGTATTAGATCAAAAATGCAGGGTGGATAGCAGTATGAGTTTGATTAGCAGTCCAAGATAGTTTATTTCACCGTTCAGCGAGCAGTAATCTCGTCCAACAATCCCTTATACAAGACTGCTCGCTTGGCCATGCATTCTGTGTTCTCTATGAAAGAACTGTAAGGGGGCCAGGGTGGTAGCCATGGCGAGGGGCTGTTGTGTTCCCACCCCCTGGCAACCCACAAGAAAAACACGATGTCCCGTCTGTTGTGTGATGTGTGTGCAGTGCCAATCACTCACTTTTGAGTTAGAGTCCTCCTCAGGTTGCAGCGTCCCAGTGTTCTTCGCATCACACAATGATTATCAGAGTCCAAGTTCATTTTTAACAAAACAACTTTACTCAGCTCGTCCAATTTAGTCACAGACACCACACAGTAATCTTCATAAAGTATAAACATTCCTTTCTCTGTGCTATCCCTTGCTCTTCTTGAAATATCTCGTTCCCGTACCATATCCTCCGGTATTGCAGCTCCCAGACTAGCCAAACTATCTTGTACCTATAGTTCCCCATCCATTTTCCCGACCGTGGGCAAAACTAAAGGATGCCGCTGCCAATTCTTCTCAGACCGTAAGTCTTGGACGTTCTGGGATTTCCCATTAAGCCTGGCCACTGTCACTCTCATGCTGCCCTGGTCCTCTCGTGCTCATGTGACTTTCAGACCCGAAGGCCCTGTACTGCTGGGTTCCTTCCCTTGAACTATTACTGCCACAACCTCACTGTCCTTGCTCCTCTCTCTAACTAACTCACCCCAAGGAAGTGCCCCAACCCCTATTCCTCTGGCCCCTCCTACTCAGGGATGTACTCTGACATGTGAAATTGACTTATCTCCATAATTTAGCTAAACCTTACTCTAATACTGTATTTCCCTATCTCTACCCCTAGCCCTTAGAGATATATATCTTACACAGGACACAAACTTCATTACATTGTTTACCATATTAATACACAATAAAACAATACCACAAACACACCATTTTACACGTAAAACGTACCCGCTTTATTAGGAAGACATGCAAAGGGATGCAGGGCATAAGTTAACTCGCAGTACAGCCCTTACATACCTCCATCCTAAACTATAGTCGTCTCCAACCATACGGTATCGGTAGAATATAACACCAATATAAAACATTCTTTTAAAACATATTTAACCATAAAAATTATTATACTCTACATAAGAGTCCGTTTCTCTTTTCTCTTCCGTCCACCTCTAAGGCCTCTTTCACACATCCGTTTTGCGCCTGACGGCGCCCTCCGGCATTTTTTTGTCCAACCGCATCCGGCGTAATGTAATGCCGGATGCGTTTTTTTTCCATTGACTTACATTAGTGCCGGATGGCGCCGCATGTCCCTGCGGCGCGTCCGGTTTGTGCCGGATGCGGTGTCTGGTCGCCGTCCGGTGTCTGGAAAAATCGTTGCATGTCGCATCCAGCTTTTTTTACAATGAAAGTCTATGGACGCCGCAATGCGCCGCATCCGGCAAGAGCCGGATCCGGTAGCCGCATCCAGTTTTTTAATTGAGATACCAGCCCACAGCAAACAGATACCAGCCCTCAGCAAACATATAAAAAAGCATTTTGTGGGACATCAGACACATCCACATGAACAAGACCCAGAGCCACAACCACCGAGAGACGCAGCCACTGACGCAGCCACCGACGCAGCCATCGAGAGACGCAGCCACCGACGCAGCCACCGACGCAGCCACCTGAGAGACTCGCAGCCAGGATCCGCAGCATGGAGCGCCAGGAAAACAGACGGTAAATATGACCCCCCCAATCCAAAATTTACAATGCATATGTCACCAATGCTGTGTGAGCTACTGGTTTTTTTTTGCACCCTTGTACATTTTAAAATTAATGTCTTTTCTGTGATGGGGATTGGTTCCCCTGGTACTGTACGAAATTAAATTTCCGCTGATGGGGTGGGTCCTCCTGGTAGTGTTTAAAATACGTATGTTTGGGAACTTATTGTGTATCCCCTGCTACTGTTGTGAATGTGTTTAATTGATAATGTCGATCTACTGGTACTGTTTTTTTGCAGTGATGTGCTTGGTCTCCCTGCGACAATATGAAATGTGGATGTATTTGTGTATCATAATGTTGATTTTTTATTTTTTTTTTGGGCCTGTGATGTGGTTGCTTGTCCTGCTACTATCTGAAATGTGCATGTTTTTAGTATCATAATGTTGATGTAGTGTTTCATTGTTTTTAAATATTTTTTTGGTGGCCTGTGACGGTTTATTATCTACTCATGAAGCTATGTGAAATGTGCATTTTTTTGTTATCAGAATGCTGTTTTTTTAAAAAAAATTTAAAACATTTTCTTGGCCCTGTGATGCTTTTGCTACTCATCATGCTATCTGAAATGTGCATGTGTTTAGCATCCTAATGTTGATCTTGTGTATTTTTGTTTTTAATTTTTTTTTGGTGGCCTGTGACGGTTTATTATCTACTCATGATGCTATGTGAAATGTGCATATTTTTGGTTATCAGAATGTTTTTTTATATTTTTTAAAACATTTTCTTGGCCCTGTGATGCTTTTGCTACTCATCATGCTATCTGAAATGTGCATGTGTTTAGTATACTAATGTTGATCTTGTGTATTTTTGTTTTTAATTTTTTTTTTGGGGCCTGTGACGGTTTATTATCTACTCATGATGCTATGTGAAATGTGCATTTTTTTGTTATCAGAATGTTTTTTTTAAATATTTTTTTAAAACATTTTCTTGGCCCTGTGATGCTTTTGCTACTCATCATGCTATCTGAAATGTGCATGTGTTTAGTATCCTAATGTTGATCTTGTGTATTTTTGTTTTTAATTTTTTTTTTTGGTGGCCTGTGACGGTTTATTATCTACTCATGATGCTATGTGAAATGTGCATATTTTTGGTTATCAGAATGTTTTTTTTTTATATTTTTTTAAAACATTTTCTTGGCCCTGTGATGCTTTGCTACTCATCATGCTATCTGAAATGTGCATGTGTTTAGTATCCTAATGTTGATCTTGTGTACTTTTGTTTTTAATTTTTTTTTTTTGGGGCCTGTGACGATTTATCTACTCATGCTGCTATCTTACATTTGCATGTGTTTAGTATCCTAATGTTGATCTATTTTTTTTTTTTTTTTTCAAGTTATTTTTTTTGCCTGTGACAGTTATCTACTCATGCTGCTATCTTACATTTGCATGTGTTTAGTATCCTAATGTTGATCTACTTTTATTTTTTTTGCAATGTTTTTTTTTTTGGGGCCTGTGACGGTTTATCTACTCATGCTGCTATCTTACATTTGCATGTGTTTAGTATCCTAATGTTGATCTATTTTTTTTTTTCAAGTTATTTTTTTTGCCTGTGACGGTTATCTACTCATGCTGCTATCTTACATTTGCATGTGTTTAGTATCCTAATGTTGATCTACTTTTATTTTTTTTGCAATGTTTTTTTTTTGGGGCCTGTGACGGTTTTTCTACTCATGCTACTATCTGAAATGTGCATGTTTTTAGTATCATAATGTTGATCTACTGTTTTTTTTTTATTTGTGGATCGGGTGGTTCCCCCTGGTACTGTATTTTTTTTTATTTTTTTTTTCCAGGGATACGGTTTCCCCTGGTACTGTTTATGGCTACAATTAATGATTGCATGTTGTGTTCGGTAAAACATAAAGCTGAATAATGTCCATGTTCGAATGTTATATTTTAAAACAGGGACAATCAATACATATAAACACAATTCCTTTTTGTCTGTTAATTCCACAGCAGAAGAATTGATGCTGGAGATGCAAGGGCGCAGGAGATCCTGGATGCAAGGAGGCAAGCCCGTAGAAAGTAAATATGACATCCCCCATGTCCCTAAAAATTACATGTTTGTTTTTCTCTTTCAGTCAGGGACAAGGAATCCACATATATTCACTGTCCCTTTTTGTGTCCTTACTCAACAGCAGAAGACGTCAACGAGAGGCGGCGGCGGCGGCTGAAGTAGAGCAGGGGGAGGAGAGGACCTCCAAGCGCGGAGGATAGCCAGCAGAAAGTAACTATGACATCCCGCATTTTGCTCAAAATTACATGTTTGTTTTTCTTTCAGCCATGGACAAGGAATAGTAAATTCACAGTCCCTTTTTACTCAACAGCAGAAGTCGGCAACAACAGGCGGCGGCGGAGGCGTCACAGAGACGAGAGGAGGAGAGGCGGGCTAGGAGGGAAGCCAGCAGAAAGTAAATATTACATCCCCCATTTCCCTAAAAAATTACATGTTTTTCTCTTTCAGCCAGGGACAAGGAATATAGAAATATATTCACTGTCCCTTTTTGTTTCTTTCTTCCACAGCAGAGACCGTCAAACAGCTGCTGCAGCTGCCGCAATGGCGGCCTTGGCGGAAGAGGCGGCGGCGGAAGCAGCAGCGGCGGCGGCAGCACAAGCCGCATCGCCATCTCCTCCCTCCCAGCCAGAGCCAGAACGGGACACATCTTCTTCTGGGAGCCCTCCTACCCATCGTCAGCAATTGGCGGTAAAAATATCTATTTATTTTTTTCTATCCACAATCCATCTGTGGGCTATATGTCTTGATTGTCTTTTTTTAATAACAGGAATCGCAAGATGACGAGGAGCTCCCAGAGGAAAAAGGACAGGGTGGAGAGATACCCGGAGTGGGCTCACAATTCGTAAGTATCCTGCATCAATCGCAGAAACACAACATCACACTACACACAACACATAGAAAACCATTTATTACATACTTCACACAGCGGCCAACACCTGCCAATATCCTAATTTTTATTTTCATTTTTAGTCTCCCGGATCTGGCAGCCAGAGGGTTTCTCCCAGCGCCTCCCAGAGTCGTCGTCGTGAGACTGTCGGCTGTTCTCAACGTGTAAGTTTTTTTTTTTTTTTTTAGTTTTTATTTTTTAAACGTAAATTTTTTTTTTGGGGTTGTTTTCTGAAAATGTTTACAAAACGGGTTATCTCTAAATTTTTGGTGCAGTAATTTTTCCATTTTAACATGTATAATTTTGACATTTTCAAACAATGTGTCTGATCATTTTCTTTTTTTTCTTTTTTAATTTCACAGGCTTCACAGCGTGCTCCCGACTCGGACACGGAGGAGGGACTGGATGTCGAGTTAATGATTGATCTGGTCCGAGAAAGGGAGCCGCTGTGGAACATGGGGGACCGCCGGCATTCTGATCAAATTGTAACACGACGGCTCTGGGAGGAAGTGGCAGCGGGAATGGTGCAACGCTGGGAGGACCTCAATCCTAGGTCCCAGACTAAATTCCGTAAGTATAGTTCATGTTGCTGACTGTAAAGGTGTGTTTACAAAACTTCTGTCCTCGTGTCACCCACGCTTCATGTTTTCATGATTTCCTTTTGTGAAACACTATGGAAATAATGAAAACATGAACTCTGGGGGACACGAGGACTGAAGTTTGGGAAACCCTGATGTTGTATATTAACCAATGTGTGCTTTCTCGTTTCAGGGGAGAGAATTGTGAAGCGGTGGCGGTCTGTGAGGGATCGCTTTAAGAAGGAATTCAACAAGGAGATGCGGGCCCCGAGTGGTTCTTCAGGACGCCAGAGCAAATACAAATATGCACGAGCTCTGGCGTTCCTGCGTGAAACCATGGTCACCAGAAGGTAAATATTACCATCAAATGTTAACCTTTTTTTTTTTTTGCAGCCAGGGCCATTCCACATCTGTATATTAATTTTATGTTTTTGTTTCTTCCACAGCACGGTGACCAGCACTCGGGCGCCCGCAGAGTTGGCGCCTTCTAGAGCGATCCCTCAGGAGACCGACACCGAGGGACACTTCGACCAACCCTCCACATCTGCACCTTCCCACACACTTGATCCCGCTATCCCCTCCACCAGCGCTGGAGCAGCGTGGCCGGCTGCATTACATGAATCTGCTGGTCAGGATATAGCATTCCCTTTACCCCACCCTTCTGACCCTGCCACCTCTAGTACAGCTGCGGGTACTGGGCGGCAGCGTCAGAGGGGTCAGGAAAAGAACTATGCGCCCGAGTTCTTACATATGAACGCATCTTTCCAGAACTGTCTTAAGGTGCTATCTGAACAAGTTGCCGCAGGCGTTAGTCAGATAACCTCCCTAGTTGGTGAGGTGAAAACACTTCTGGAAACTGTGCGTTCAGAGGTAAGAGGATCCCCGAACCACAGTTTTTTTCGGTCGGTTGCGGAGCGCATAGATCCGCTATCTTCTGACCAGCAGATGTATGTGATGCACACGTGCCACGCTGCTCTAGTGCAGGTTCTCTCCCATCCTCAATCCACCCCAGTCGTTCCTCCACCTCCCCCCCCTACAGCCGCCGTACATCTTCCCCCCCCCTCCACCTGCCATCCCTCCTCCCCCTCCTATTCAATACCACCCACCTTCCCAGGTCCATCAACCTCCCCAATTCCAACAACCTTCCCAGTACCAACCACCTCCCCAACTGCAGTCACCTACCCAGTACCAGCATCCTACCCACTACCAGCCACCTCCCACGTACCACACTCCTTCCCCCTTCCAATTGTCTACCATGTCACCTGCTCCTCCTGCCCAACCCTCCACTCCACCACCACCCACCTGTTCTGCCTTGTCTTCCCATTTTAGTCTTTCCACCCCTTCACCTCTTCCTGTTCCTTCCACACCACCATCCCGGTCGTCCCTCCACACTCCCACGGTCGAAGTGTCCCGCAGCCCCTCCAGCAGTATTTCCACCCCACACTACACTGACCTGTAGTTTAATTTTTTTTTTTTTTAATAATCTTGTTTCTAAAAATAAAGTTGAGAAAAATAAAAATTTATTTCAAAAAATATATTTGACAAAAAAAAAAGTTTACTAAAAAATAACGTTTACTTCAATGCAAAATTGGGCCACAAGGCCTACTTTTATAAAAATTATATTAAAATATTTTTTTTTTTAATAAATCGTTCATTGGTTTAACATTGTTGTCTGTCTTTTATTTATAGGATGTTAAGTTTTAAATTTGGTATACAGGTACACCTAACTTTGGCTAAAAGGTTCATAAATGTAACCTTTTTGCCAAAGTTGTGTCCCGGGTTGTGTAGTATGCAAAGTATATTATCTTTTTCCAAAATTTTTGTGTACTTTGTTAGGTTATCCCCTACAACAGGGTTCCCAAACTCCAGTCCTCAAGGCCCACCAACATATCAGGTTTTCAGGATTTCATTTGTATTGCACAGGTGAGGCAATTATCACCTGAGCAATACAAAGGAAATCCTGAAAACATGACCTGTTGGTGGGCCTTGAGGACTGGAGTTGGGGAACCCTGGCCTACAATGTACACTTTTTTGGACAAAAGGTGAAATACTTTTGTTAAAACAAATTCACCTTTTGTCCAAAAAAGTGTACATTGTAGGCCTGGGTTTACCATCTCCAGTCCTCAAGGCCCACCAACATATCAGGTTTTCAGGATTTCATTTGTATTGCACAGGTGAGGCAATTATCACCTGAGCAATACAAAGGAAATCCTGAAAACATGACCTGTTGGTGGGCCTTGAGGACTGGAGTTGGGGAACCCTGGCCTACAATGTACACTTTTTTGGACAAAAGGTGAAATACTTTTGTTAAAACAAATTCACCTTTTGTCCAAAAAAGTGTACATTGTAGGCCTGGGTTTACCAACTCCAGTCCTCAAGGCCCACCAACATATCAGGTTTTCAGGATTTCATTTGTATTGCACAGGTGAGGCAATTATCACCTGAGCAATACAAAGGAAATCCTGAAAACATGACCTGTTGGTGGGCCTTGAGGACTGGATTTGGGGAACCACGGCCTACGATGTACACTTTTTTGGGAGAAAATGTGAAATACTTTTGTTAAAACAAACAGCCATGGACACAACTATGGCAAAAAGGTTACTGTAGAAAACACACAAGAAGGTAGACAAGTAAACTATTAAAGGTTTATTGTGGGTAAAGAAAATTTTTAAAAGAAACAAGAAAGATGTATATCTTCGTACCGTGTTAGCCAGTAGATAGAAAAATATTTAGACTTGAGAGTCCTCAGTGGTTGATACCTTTTAATGGCTAACTGAAAAGATGGTAACAAATTGCAAGCTTTCGAGACTACTCAGGTCTCTTAAGAGACCATTTTGCTGTCATAATGCCAAAGGCACACTCCACCATCCGTCTGGCTCTTGTGAGGCGGTAGTTAAATATCCGCTTTGTATGGGTTAATCCTCTGCTGGCGTACGGCTTCAATAGGTGTTCGGACAGCTGGAATGCCTCATCACCTACACAAACAAATGGCATCGGTGGGCCTGAGGTTTGAGGCAGTGGCCTAGGGGGGGAAACTGAAAACTGTTTCCATACAGTTTACGGCCCATGGCAGATAGTTTAAAGACTTGGGAGTCATTTGACCGTCCATAAGACCCAATGTCCACCGCGATAAACTTGTAGTGCGCATCTGCAATAGCCATCAGGATGACTGAGAAATATTTTTATAGTTAAAGAATTCTGATCCGGTTCCTTTAGGCTTTTGAATGCGGATGTGCTTTCCATCAACGGCGCCCAGGCAATTGGGGAACTGGCAGATACAGAGAAACTGGTCCGCTATTTGAAGCCACCGCTCTGTTGTTGGCTCAGGAAGGAATTCTCCAACCAAACTATCCCACAGAGCACGACAAGTGTACTTTATTATCCCGGATAGTGTGGAGATTCCCAGTCGATACTGAAAATGGAGCGATGACAGAGTTTCGCCAGTTGCCAGAAATCTGAAAACAAAATAGAAAATACAAATTATTTCAGAAACACAGCATTACATACCAGAACTCAGCTATAACTATTGGAGATACCAAAAATAATAACATCAATGAGAAACACTGTTTTATAACTAAATTTTGGCTACTGATATGGTTTCCTAGTTGTCCTGTGATGTTAAATGAATGATAAAATTACAAGTGTGCTCAAGCAAACAGATCCAATACATATAGCTTACCTTATAGCAGGGGTGGGCAATTAATTTTGCCAGGGGGCCGCATGAGAAATTGGGATGGTTTTAGAGGGCCGGACTAATATAATTAACTCCGTTCTACCCAATACTGTATATATATACATACCTGCCCATTATCATCATCTTCTCCCCATCATCATCAATGCCTCCCCATTATCAGCAATGCCTGCCCATCATCATCTTCTCCCCATCATCAATGCCTGCCCATTATCATCAATGCCTGCCCATTATCATCATCTTCTCCCCATCATCATCAATGCCTCCCCATTATCATCAATGCCTGCCCATCATCATCTTATCCCCATCATCAATGCCTGCCCATTATCATCTTCTCCCCATCATCATCAATGCCTCCCCATTATCAGCAATGCCTGCCCATCATCATCTTCTCCCCATCATCAATGCCTGCCCATTATCATCAATACCTGCCCATTATCATCATCTTCTCCCCATCATCATCAATGCCTGCCCATCATCATCATCATCTTCTCCCCATCATCAATGCCTGCCCATTATCATCAATACCTGCCCATTATCATCATCTTCTCCCCATCATCATCAATGCCTGCCCATCATCATCATCATCATCTTCTCCCCATCATCAATGCTGCCCATTATCATCAATACCTGCCCATTATCATCATCTTCTCCCCATTCATCATCCATATAAGCCTCCCCAATTATCATCAATGCGCTTCCTCCCATCATCATCATGCTCCCCATTATCAGCAATGCCTGCCCATCATCACACACAGACAGCACATAAGCACTCTCTCACAAACACAACACACACACACACACACACAAAGCACTGCACTACATGACACAGACACACACAGAGACAGTCTTACCTGTCCAGCGTCCCCGCTCTCTGACACAGCCGGCCGCTGAATGATGACGTCATTCAGCGGCCGGCTGTGAGAGGAAGCGCCGGTGGAGCCCGGAGCTGCAGCAGCGGAGGCACGGGAGAGGTAAGTATTGTGCCAGCTGATGCCGGGGCCCTGAGACTGCCGGAGCGCCTCCGCGGGCCGGTCACTGACAGCCGGCGGGCCGGATGCGGCCCGCGGGCCGCCCCTTGCCCGGGTCTGCCTTATAGTCACCATGAGACGCTCAGCCGGAGATATCGAGAACCGACAGTAGGTGTCCGATTTTTTAATTTGGTCTCCAACACGCTCCAGCAAACCATCAAAGTTTTCTTTGTTCATCCGCAGATAGGCAAAAAACTTCTCTGGATTTTGTCGAAGCTCCATGTTCAGTGTTGAATAGACACCACGAGTTAATCTCTGTGCCGTGATGGGGTGGATCCACATACGTCGTCGTCTTCGCAGGCGCTGACGCCTAATGCGCTGCTGAGTCGCACGTACCAGGGCTTATGGGGTACTCGGCACCGAGCCCCTTCACTTCAATGGGGGAGAGGTCACGGGTAGCGCAGCTCGGTCCGTTGCCCTGGGCGCTCATTCAAGGGGGATATTTACAGGGGATTTAGAAATTGTTTGTGACACCACCTGTGGTTTCTGATCAGGGTGACCAGCGCTGCAGGGTGAATCCTCTGAGGGGTTGTTACTGGGCAGCAAGGTGTTAAGTCTTCCACAGGTAAGACTGATCCCTCGATGTATATGGCGGTGCAGGGGGTGCAAGCAATAAGGCAGACACACACAATGAGTCTCTTTCGTACCTTTACTGGTGATATTTGCAGGCACGTCCCGGGAAGCTGCTCAGGGTGGAGGATGCACGTCCAGTAATCACTGAGTAGGTGTAAGGCCTCCTTACTTCTTGATGTGTGTGAGTTTCTAACTTGCATAAAACAATGTTTAACTCCTTCTCCTTGCTACGCCCGGCTGATCTTGTGATGAGGTCTTCTTGTGGACAGAACAGTGTCTCTATGGCGGTACCTGCCAGACCCCCATCTTCCTAACCTCAGTAACGTATCAGCACTGCTGGGCCCCTGCGACTTGAAGTCCAGGGTCTCCGGTTTTTCCCACTAGCTGTGAAGATACTAGCAAGCTCGGACCCGGTGTCCGGTAGTGCAGAGTGGAGGTTAGCTATCAATGCTGGTTGACCTCTGTCACTCTCTCTTTTCCTTTCTCCACTTGCCTGTCGTCCTGCTCGCACACTTAGCATAAGCACAGGCAGCAGTAGATGTCAGCTTCTCGCTCAAACTTCCTCAGCCCTCAGGCTAATCTGACAGGAGTCTCTCCCCGGTGTTCTGAGGAGTTCTTATCTCTCCCTCACAGCTCGTCTGAGGTAACTGCCGTTCTGAGATGTTCTGCTGTACTGAGGTAACACCAACGACTAGCTAACTCGCAGCTAGACTGCCTTCATCTCACTACTGACTCAAGGGCTCCCTCTGGTGGAACCAGGAAAAATGTCAAGTGTTGTGTGCTTATCAGGTGATTGTGAATTACCTTTCTGTGCATCCTCCTGGGTACATGTGGCACCAAGCGCAGCTGGGCTACACACTGCTCCTCAAACTTTCGCTCCTTCTCCAGAACGATAAACCTCAATCGATTCATCTCCGCAGTAAAATCAACAAGATTCCTGAAGATATTGCCGATAATGACATCCATGTTCGCCAATCACTTGCTACTTGCTCTTCTCTCCAACCTGCACTTGCTCCTCTACAACCTGTCAAAGATGGGATGTAGGAGCAGTGTATATATAGGATTACAGTAGCCAATCATGTTTGGAACCCCAAAAATGGGCGTTTTTAAAAACCGGATCCGGCGCATTACGGCGTCAACGGATGCCAAACCGGATACACCGGATGAGACGGATCCGGTTTTTGAACGGAGCACAGAACCGGATCCGGCAAAAAACCGGATGTGGCGCATCCGGTTTTCATACTGGATGCCGGATGCGGCGCAGCGGCAAAATGCCGGGGCCGCCGTCAGGCGCAAAACGGATGTGTGAAAGAGGCCTAACCCTGTCCCTGGTCAGGACTGTCCCACTTGGTTGGGACTCTGGAACATAAGATTCAAGTCTCTTGAATACCCTGTCCCTTTGGCCAACAATGCACATTTGCCCGCAAGCATATGGGCACAGTCGTCTATAACCTGGCATGATCCTTGGGTTGTCCAGTTAGTACTACGGGTCCATTTGACCCTGATCCTCTCATTCCTAGGACCCGGACACGCAACCCGTTAACTTTAGGACACATCAGGCCCATTGGCCAGTCCTTTTCTTGTTTCTGGATGTCCAAAAAAGCATAATGGCCCAGTGGCCCACTCACCACAGCTCAGACAGTCCAGAAGCATTTACAGTCCATGTGATCCTGCTTAAGTTTTCCCGCTCCCTCCTTTTCACAGAGTACAACCCTTTAAGACATGTGTGCTGCTCTTAAACCCCTGGGGATAAAATTCAAGTTAAGCAAAGACAGTACATAGTTAATTAAAGCACCGTCCTAGGAGCAGCCACATACAGGGTTGTCGTCCTGAAATCCAGCAGAAGAGGCACAAACGTGCACAACAAAACTTGGAGAGGGGGAAAACAGCACACTAAACAAATTTTTCAACTGTGGCTACACTGACCACACCGTAGCCTTGCTACAACTTTGACCTGCACCAGCTTCAGGCTATGCAGGGGCTCCTGACCTCAGGGATGCGAAACAGTCCCATGTTTCTCTCTCGGGTGCAACTAGTATAACTTTTCTTGAAGGAGCAGACTTTAAGCATTGTCTCTGCGGCTGGCGTTTTGTGCCGCACCGTGCCCCTGCACATAACAAAGGTGTTTCCTGCGGAGGACCTACTGCCTGCAGATTCTCCACTTTCCCTCCAGACCCGTCTTTCCAACATTGGGCTCAATGCCCGTGCTTCACTAGCCAGTAGTGGCTCAGACACTGCTTCCGGTGTGACGTCTCCCAGCGCTGAGGACTGAGAAGAAGGATAGTAGTTCTGCTGTTCATCGAGAATCGGTCATGGGTCAGTCTGTGCTCGCTCTTGCTCTCGACACTTATACAGCTTGGGATCATCTTGAGGGAGCAGCAGGGTGACCGCCACCGCATTATAGCCCGGGGTCCTCTCTCCTTGATGAATGTCACCTGGTCACCCTCCCGCAGGGGTCGCTGATATTTGACGGAACCCGCGTTAACATACACTTTATTGCCGGTATTCGACTCCCGTATGAACCCATTGAGCAAGATGGGTTCGTATGCACTAGCAGGCCGCTTGTCCATCGACCAGCCATCATTCCTCCTCCCGGACGACGCAGCTCCGTCCAAATTTCTCTCTCCCGCAATTTCTTCTCCTCCACTACACCGTTATCCACACCGCCTGCCCGGGAGATGGAAAGGGGCCCGCTCTCTCTTGATATTGGGGTGGGGGACCAGGAGATGAGACAGCTGTGAATACGGGCCTGCATTCCTGGGACCGAGGTTCACTCACCCCATGAGTCTAGATACCTCGTTCCCGTTGTTTCGGGATCACCACCGCAATCGTTCCTCAACCGCAAGATTCCATCGGTGCAGCTACCGACTCATCTGGCTCAGGGTTGTCCAGCTCAGATTCCTCCAGCTCAGGATCTTCTGGGTCAGCGTCTTCCGGCTCGGGCTCTTCCACCGCCAGGACACAAGGTTCCACGTTTTCTTCAACCTCTGCCTTCTGATCGCCGACCTCTTCCGGTTCGCTGTTACGTCTAAGCTCCGGCAGCCGCCAATCCTGCTCTCCAGCACTCATAGTCGGACAGTCCCTACAGCCTCCCAGGATGAGCCTTTTCCTCTGCCAGCTGCCACTTCCATTCTATGTGGCTGACACCGAAGCAGCATCTAACACACGAGTGCTCCATTGGTGTCGGTGCCGTGCCTCGTAATGGTGCAGTGCAGATGCATACGAGGTTTTCTTCTTCTGGACTCCACACGTTCGTGGGTGGAGCCACTTCTTTTTGCTCCGCACGCTCAGCATTGGACTCCTCCCGTTCTTCAGGAATCTGCTGCAGTGGGCATGGTTTCTTTTTCCTTCGCCACGCCCACCATGGGCAGGCACTGCTCACTAGGGGATGTGACCTGGCCTTAGGCCATTGTCTCTGCCCAGCAGATTTTCTTGCCTCTTCCAGTTTATGACGCCCACAATGTGCGGAACTTTCGGCAGTTTTCGCGTCACCATCCGCCATTTTTGTCGCTCTGGGGGTTTCTCTGCTTTCCATATGTGAGGAATCTGAATCCTGCCGACTACGCCACTTTCGTAAGGGGGCCAGGGTAGTCATGGCGAAGGGCTATTGTGTTCCCACCCAATGGCACCCCACAAAAAAAAACACAATGTCCCATCTGTTGTGCGATGTGTGTGCAGTGCCAATCACTCAATTTTGAGCTAGAGTCCTCCTCAGGTTGCAGCATCCCGGTGTTCTTCAGCATCACACAATGAATATCAGAGTCCAATTCCATTTTTATCAAAACGACTTTACTCATCTCTTCCAGTTTAGTCACAGGCACTGCACAGTAATCTTCGAAAAGTATAAACATTAATTTCTCTGTGCTGTCCCTTGTTCTTCCTGAAATCTCTCGTTTCCGTACCGTATCCTCTGGTACCGCACCTCCACGACTATGTGAACTAGCTTGTGCCTGGAGTTCCCCGTCCATTTTCCTGTCTGTGGGCGAAACTAAAGGATGCCGCTGCCAATTCTTCTCAGACCATAGGTGTTGGATGTTCTGGAATTTCCCATTAAGCCTAGCCACTGTCACTCTCATGCTGCCCTGGTCCTCTCGTGCTCGTGTGACTTTCTGCCCCGAAGGCCCTGGACTGCTGGGTTCCTTTCCTTGAACTGTTACTGCCACGACCTCACTGTCTTTGCTCCACTCTCTAACTAACTCACCCCAAGGAAGTGCCCCAACCCCTATTCCTCTGGCCCCTCCTACTCAGGGATGTACTCTGACATGTGAAATTGACTTAATCCCTTAATTTTGCTAAACTTTAATACTGTATTTCCCTATCTCTACCCCTAGCCCTTAGAGATATATAACTTACACAGTACACAAACTTCATTACATTGTTTACCATATTAATACACAATAAAACAGTACCACATAACACACAATTTTACACGTAAAACGTACCCGCTTTATTAGGAAGGCATACAAAGTGATGTAGGGCGTAAGTTAGCCCCTGGTACACCCCTTACAGAGCCACTGATAGAAATGTAGCAGGCGGTTCATCAAAGTGAGAAAAAAAGTATCAGCAGTCTGAATTCAGACGTGCAGCATCACTAAAAGCCCCAACAATTAATTGTCCAAGACTCTCATACACATTGGACTTTTGCCAAAACTCATCCTTATTTGCAGGTTTGGCCAACATTAGTCTAATGTGTATATATATGTGGGACTTAATACAGCTTGCTCTTCTTATCAAGTACCACAAGAAACCTCCATTTACATACAAAATTGAGACAGAGTGGAGCCTGCTCATCAAATCTGCTCTAATTACATATTTAGGGCTCATTCAGATGTCTGATTTTCTCGCCTACAAGAAAAATGGACCAATTATTTTAAACAGACTTTGATCAATTTGATTTGAGTGCAGTCTGAGGGTCATCCATTTTTCTCATATGTAGAAAAGATTTTCCTCATATGTAGAAAAGTTTATCCACCTTCTGCTATGTGACTATTTGTGGAAATCAGACCACACTCATATGTCATCTGAGTGTGGTACAATTTTTTCATGGACCCACTTACATTAGATCAAAGTCGGATATTTCACTTCAATTTTAACTTTATTCTACTCGGCAGTATCGAGCTTTCAGTACTGAGGCGCGGGCGGCGTGGCTTGAGTCACCGATAAATACATAGTGAGCGTCAGCTGTAGTCAAGTCCCTGACACTGACTGACAGCCTGTTTCTCAGTGCATCAATGCTGAGCCAGCTGTCAGTCAGAACTATCTGGGTCTCCTATGATCCAGCAGCTTCTACCCCACTCCTCACTTGGAGGACACGCTGCATCACACAATCAGTCTCAGAGGATCTGCACTGCAGCGCTGGTTGCCTCTGACCAGAAACCACAGGTGGCGTCACGAACACTTTATTACAAACTCTATCATCCCCTGTAAATATTCCCCTTTTATTGGATGCCCAGGGCCACGGACCAGGTCACTGCTGCCGTGACACATCCCTTTAAGACACCGGCCCAGTACCAAGTATCCCACTGCCCTGGCGGGCATTCCAACTTGGCATCACGAACAGGATGATCCGACCCTTGAACAAGGGTCCTGTGTGCCTAATGGAATGTGCAGTGGATTAGAACCGTTGGCTTGTGATTTGGACTGTAAAGATGGCGGATATGGCCGCTCCACGAGGTGTGCAGTGAGGCGTGCCATCGTGGGCGGTACACAAGAAAGAGCACAAAAAGGAATGAACTTCCCCTGTCAGTATTTCTATGCAACATCATCGTGGCCGACCACTAGGGGAGTTCGTGTCCTAGCGTGGTATGGCGGCAAAGGAAAAAGACACCGCCCCTCGGGGGTGGAGAGACACTCAGCGGCGGGAAAGCGAGCCAAGAAGAAGGCAGTTGTCCAGGCAGCCATCATGGAGAGTGGACGGAGGCCTGAAGAGCGCGGAAGCAGGAGAAGATATGCCCCGGCTCTGAAGCAACAGGCTCCAGCTCTCAGGAGGAGGTTGCCCTGGCCGGCAAGTAGCAGGAGATTCAGGAGCTGGCTCGTTGTTTGGAGGAGAAACGGACACTGCTAGAACGGAGTAGGCAGGCCGCCAAGCGAGAAGCTGAAGATACTCGGGCACCCACACCACCGGTACCCAAAGCTCCAGGGTCGACGACATCGGAACCCGCTGCCACCGAACCCATCTCACCGGTACCTTCATCACCGGTACCGTCGGACCTAGCCACCCCGTCACCGGAGGTGACTACGGAGGACAGTGATCCCAGGAGTACAGGCAAGGGACTGTATATAGTTTACCCCAGAATGGGATTTTGAAAAAAGAAAAATGTTTTAATAACTGTTCCAGTTCCTGCACTTTGTTCCACAACAAACTGAGAGATCATAAACTGTGAGTGATCCGGAACTCTCCTTGTATATAGTTCAGCACCTCCTTAGGTGCTTCCTCTTGGTTTTACATGCACTTTTAAGTAAGATAAGTCCCATCATTGCAACTACAGATCTGAAGAAAAACCCGTTAGGTGTGGCTGAAGATGAGGTCTTTTGGGGGAGACCAGTTACGTCTTGCAGCGCCACCCAAGACCAACATTGGAGGATAAGAGCGGGTCCTCCACAAGCACAAGGACACTTGAAGATACCCCGGCTGGGATAGTATCTGCCACCTACCTCATATGATGACAGCTTGTGATTGTGTATTAATAAAAATGTTATTATACTTGTATATTATGCTTAGAGTGAAAGTAAGAATTGTTTTATAGTGCAGAGTCTTAGAAGAGCACTTCTAGATAATGTGTATAATAGTTGTTGGTAGCAGGTACCATTTGATATAGATATGTACAGATAGTTACTAGAGAACTAAAAGCACTTTTTGTAAATATGTTATAAGAATAATAGGAAGTATTGTTGCAGTATTGTTGTGTCCAAATTAGGTAGCGAACCTAGTAGCAACGGTTGCTACCCAGAGGACACCCCGGATGGGGATTGCACTAGAAGAAGAGAATAAGTGTTAATGTAGTGATAGTACTTTTATAGAGAAAGAAGTAAATGTAAATAGTAATTATGCTCTATCCTGGTAGCGAACTTGAAAGTTTTAACGGTTGCTGCCAAAAGTACTTTTAGAGTGAATAATGTAAGTTAGTGTTATTATGCAACATTTAAGAACAAGTGCCTCCCATACAGGGAAGTTGCGTTTACCTGTTGAGATCTCAGCATAAACATTTTGTATGTTTCCTGTAACATCAATTATTCTGTTTCAGCCCGCAGACGTGCTGCGTTTAACAGGGCGGGTATGTGGCGCCCCTGAGGGTCCAGTCGCCACAAAGGTACTGCATCTCAGCCAGAGATGTGGTATCCCATCTTTCAGGTAAGGTGGAGACACTACACCTGGCTCTGGCAACACTGCATCCATCACACACACTAGCTGAGTTTCAATAGCATGTCTGCAGCTAGAAAAGGGTGTTAGGTGGTGGGTGGAGCTTGTGGGTCAGAGCAGGAGTTAGAGGAAGTTAGAGAGGAGTCTTCCCTTCCGGGACGGAGAAGACAGACGTGTTACACAGCTCTCCCATAGTGGATAGGGGAAAGAGATACAACCGTGCAGCAGGCTCCAAGTCCTGAGGAGCTGCTCACAGAGAGAAAGAAAGAAGGAAGGTTCCCTGGAAGGGAAAAGGGATTTCGCAGAGACACGGCTGAGCAGAAGGCTACCCGTGGGGCTCGTTCTAGGACTGGCGGACGCCAGCTGGGAGAATCCAGGTCGCAGAAGGGACTCGGCCCCTAGCCTAGTGGAGAACTTTTTAAGACTCAGCTAGCAAGCCGACAGCTGTGATAACTTTAGGGATCACAGCCACAACCACAAGTATCTTCTCCAGGCAGGAAAGCTATATAGGATCAAGGAAACGCCTGGGTCACATTGTTAAACAGGATCCGCAGCTTCCAGACTGGGACACTGCTTAGTGACGTGCTGGGAAGGAAGAAGGAGTGGGAATCAGCACAGTGAGATGGCCAGGGAAGGCATATACTGACAGGGAGCTTTGGACTGGGATTTGGCTGGACTCCTCACCTGGAGGACGCGGCACCAATCGGGCACCTGTGTGCACCAGAACTGTGAGTAAAGCCTTGGAAACTGCAACTGACTGACTCCTCAAGTTCTTCATGCAACGCACACTCCACTCTGCTACATCTCCCAGCACCATTACCATCTCCATTGCTTTCTACTACATCTTTCTGCCCTGAGACAACCAGATTCACCTGTGGGAAGCTATTCCAACTCTGCTGCATCACACTATCAGTCTCAGAGGATCTTCACTGCAGCGCTGGTTGCCTCTGACCAGAAACCACAGGTGGCGTCATGAACACTTTATTACAAACTCTATCATCCCCTGTAAATATTCCCCTTTTATTGGACGCCCAGGGCGATGGACCGGGTCACTGCTGCCATGACACATCCCTTTAAGACACCGGCCCGGTACCGAGTATCCCACTGCCTTGCAGGCGTTCCAACTGCGCTATACTGTAAAATCACGCTGACATGTTTAATAAAGAATGGAAAGAATAGATATATACACATATATATATATATATATACACACAGTACAGACCAAAAGTTTGGACACACCTTCTCATTTAAAGATTTTTCTGCATTTTCATGGCTATGAAAATTGTAGAATCACACTGAAGGCATCAAAACTATGAATTAACACATGTGGAATTATACATTACACTTTACAAAAAAGTGTGAAACAACTGAAAATATGTCTTATATTCTAGGTTCTTCAAAGTAGCCACCTTTTGCTTTGATTACTGCTTTGCACACAGAAAAGGTGAACGGATGGACTCTACATGCCTGGTTCCCACCGTGAAGCATGGAGGAGGTGGTGTGATGGTGTGGGGGTGCTTTGCTGGTGACACTGTTGCTTTGATTACTGCTTTGCACACTCTTGGCATTCTCTTGATGAGCTTCAAGAGGTAATCACCGGAAATGGTTTTCACTTCACAGGTGTGCCCTGTCAGGTTTAATAAATGTGATTTCTTGCCTTATAAATGGGGTTGGGACCATCAGTTGTGTTGTGCAGAAGTCTGGTGGATACACAGCTGATAGTCCTACTGAATAGACTGTTAAAATTTGTATTATGGCAAGAAAAAAGCAGCTAAGTAAAGAAAATATGAGTGGCCATCATTACTTTAAGAAATGAAGGTCAGTCAGTCCGAAAAATTGGGAAAGCTTTGAAAGTGTCCCCAAGTGCAGTTGCAAAAACCATCAAGCGCTACAAAGAAACTGGCTCACATGAGGACCGCCCCAGGAAAGGAAGACCAAGAGTCACCTCTGCTTCTGAGGATAAGTTTATCCGAGTCACCAGCCTCAGAAATCACAGGTTTACAGCAACTCAGATTAGAGACCAGGTCAATGCCACACAGAGTTCTAGCAGCAGACACATCTCTACAACAACTGTTAAGAGGAGACTTTGTGCAGCAGGCCTTCATGGTAAAATAGCTGCTAGGAAACCTGTGCTAAGGACAGGCAACAAGCAGAAGAGACTTATTTAGGCTAAAGAACACAAGGAATGGACATTAGACCAGTGGAAATCTGTGCTTTGGTCTGGTGAGTCCAAATTTGAGATCTTTGGTTCCAACCACCGTGTCTTTGTGCGACGCAGAAAAGGTGAACAGATGGACTCTACATGCTTGGCTCCCACCGTGAAGCATGGAGGAGGTGTGATGGTGTGGTGGTGCTTTGCTGGTGACACTGTTGGGGATTTATTCAAAATTGAAGGCATACTGAACCAGCATGGCTACCACAGCATCTTGCAGCAGCATGCTATTACATCCGGTTTGCGTTTAGTTGGACCATCATTTATTTTTCAACAGTACAATGACCCCAAAAACACCTCCAGGCTGTGTAAGGGCTATTTGACCAAGAAGGAGATTGATGGGGTGCTACGCCAGATGACCTGGCCTCCACAGTCACCAGACCTGAACCCTGTCGAGATGGTTTGGGGTGAGCTGGATCGCAGAGTGAAGGCAAAAGGGCCAACAAGTGCTAAGCATCTCTGGGAACTCCTTCAAGATTGTTGGAAGACCATTTCTGGTGACTACCTCTTGAAGCTCATCAAGAGAATTCCAAGAGTGTGCAAAGCAGTCACCAAAGCAAAAGGTGGCTACTTTGAAGAACCTAGAATATAAGACAAAATTTCAGTTGTTACACACTTTTTTGTTAAGTATATAATTCCACATGTGTTAATTCATAGTTTTGATGCCTTCAGTGTGAATGTACAATTTTCATAGTCATGAAAATACAGAAAAATCTTTAAATGAGAAGGTGTGTCCAAACCTTTGGTCTGTACTGTATATATGTGTCATAATGACATGTATATATATATGTATTCTATGTGTTTATACCTATTCTTCACATTCTTTATTAAACATGTCAGTGTGATTTTACAGTATATATTCAGTACAGTATATACTGAATTGCCGGCTTTTCTAAAGAACACCGGTGCGTATTTCTCTCAAGTCACACGTGTGGTCCGTGTGTAATCCATTTTTTTCTCGCCCTCATAGGCTTGCATTGGAGTACTACGGGCGTAATACGCTGACAATTGCAGCATGCTGCGATTTTCTCGGCCTGTAAAATACGGGCGAGAATTATACGGATGATGGGAGCTGCCCCATAGAGAAACATTGGTCCGAGTGTAATGCGCTTTTTAACGCCTATCACTCGTCCATATTCCCATCTAGTGTGACGCCGGCCTAAGGCTGTGTGCACACTTTGCAGATTTAGCTGCGGATCTGCAGCGTTTTTGGAAGCGCGGATTCGCATCAAATCCGCAGTGTAATACACTGGCAATGTTAATGAATGGGAAATTCGGGTTTGTTGTGTACATGCTGCGGAAAAATCCGCTCAGATTTGCAGCGTTTTTTTTCCACAGCATGTCAATTCTTTTTGCGGATCTGCAGCGTTTCTGCACCCATTGACTTCCATTGAGTCAGGCACATCCGCAGCAAAACCACAGGTATAAAAAAGATCTGTGGATTTTCTGCGGATGTGAGTGCGAGAAAAGCTACAGATCGGGAGGAGGGAAGTGTGTGGGCAGAGTGTGGGCGGAGACTGTGTGCGTGGGACTGCGTGTATGTATGTTTGCGGGTCTGTGTGTGTGCGTGTGTCCCTGTGTGTGTGAGTGTCTGTGTAAGCAGCCATTGTCTGATGGGACTACTGCTCCCATTTGGCTATGAATGCTCACAGTTATAGCATTGCCGATGGTGGGAAAGTAGTCCCATCAGACAATGCATGTGTTCAGTAGTAAAAGAAATAAATAAAACATACAGTACATACATATAACATACATTACAGACAGTACTGTCAGGCACACCGCACTGCATTTGCTCATTGAGCCAGTGCGTGTGTCCAGAGTGAACAAACTGTGCACAATGATACCTGTATAGTAGAACCGCAGCAGAGGAGATGTGTGCTTCTGAGGACACAGGACCTTCCGCACCATGTGACTGCCAAGGGGCGGAGCCAGCACACTCTCTCAGAGGCAGCAGTATCAGGTAGAGAATGTTTCAGGCCGAAGGACCTGCAGGCACGTGACTGCCTAGGGGCGTGGCCTAAGCTCCAGAGATCTAGGAGGTAAAGGAAAACTCCTAGAAGGGTAACTTCGAAATAAAGTTACCAAGGGGCATAGACAGAATGGATAGTCAGGATAGCCAGGTCATACACATAGAGGGCGACGAAGTACAAAAGGAGCAGGCAGAGAATAACCAGAACACAGCCAAGGGGTCATACACAGACAGAGCAACGCAGTACAAAAGGGACAGGCAAAACTCGTAACAGGGACACAGCCAAATCAGAACCAAGCAAGCATAAAATGTAGCACAGGCACAAAGCACTGGCACAAGCACAGGGTCAGACACACTCAGCCAAAGGTCAGAGTATAAACGACAAAGGCTGGCTTCACAGTGAGGCTATAAAAAGCCTCCCAGGACCCAGAAAGAGGCCAACCAAGTTAACCCCGTGACTACCTGATCCAAGAACCCAGTAAACCATGACAAGTACATACAACATATAACATAGAGTACATTCTCACCAATCACCTAATCCCCAAAACCCTCAATCTCCTGTAAAAAACTAAAATAATAAACACAACCGTATACTCCCTGTTCTGACGTAATCCATATAAAAACGACTGTCCCACGACGATCTCCCGTGGAGATGTGTCACATCAGGAGATGTGACTGCTCTCTAGGGGCCTCCGGTGATACAATGAGGAAGGTATCCTTTCGCACTGTATCATTCCGCCGTCAGGTCGCAGGAGTTCATTCTGTCACTTGTGGCCCTGCTGCGTGGGAAAATTCTCATGCAGCATTGCCGTCAAGTGAGAAGATGAATTCAAGTGACCCCTCAGTGATAACACTGCAGGAGCCATTGTCTCCTGTCAGTGAGTCACTGGAGGCCCTATAGAGCGGTCACATCTCATGATGTGACCGCTCTATAGAGGAGATCGTCATGGGACACTCGTTATTACATGGATTAAATCAGAACAGGGAGTATACGGTTGTGTTTATTATTTTATTTTTTTTTACAGGGGATCGAGGGTGTCGCAGGAATTAGGCCTACAATAAAGATGGAAAACCGTGTGGTGTTTTATTTAATTAAAATACTTTATTCTGGCTGTGTCTTATTGATGTCTTTTCATTACTAACTGAGCTTGATGTCACCTTACAATACAAAGGTGACATCAACCTCTTATTACCCCATATGCCACCACTACAGGGCAGTGGGAAGAGAGAGGCTAAATGCCGGAATTGGCACATCTTAGAGATGCACCATTTCTGGGGTGGCTGAGACCTGGTGTTATAGCCGGGGGGGGGGGGGGCTAATATCCATGGCCCCTTCCTAGGCTATGACTATCAGCCCGCAGTTGTCTGTATAGCCTTTCTGGCTAATAATTGTAGGGGGACCCCATGTCATTTTTTTGGGGTCCCCCTATTTAGTAGCCAGTAAAGGCTAAATATACAGTTCTGCCCATTTTAGCTGAGCTAGGAGAAACTGGTGTGAGAATGCCTAAAAGCTCTATGACCAATCAGTGGCCGCTTCACTCATCCCTCCCTTGGACAAATTAGTCATCAGGAGAAAGTTAAAGATCAGCTGGAGCTCAGACTTTTTCTAGATGTCCATTACTAGGATAACCAGTACCAACACAGCTGGAATGGCGCCATCACTGGAGGGTAGTATATGTGTTATTATTTAACTTAGGGAAAACATTGTGATTGAGAAGGGGTTGGCAGAGTCGTGGACAACCCCTTTAAGATGTACTGGATAACCCCGTTAAGACCCATTAAAGAAATAAAAAAGATTCCTCCCAGTCTGATATATTTTAAGAATAAGAATGTGTTCAAAATAGAAAGAAATGTTGTCATGATCCAGACCAAGTTTTGAGTCCTGTCTTTCCCTTTTCCCGGTCTGGTCATGTCAGGAGTTAACTTTCTCGTCCTCAGTCTGGTTTCAGGTTTGCTATTTATCTTCGCTGCATCCTGCAGGCGGTGTCTGTTATAGTTTCTGCCTACAGCGTGTGTAGCTGACTCCGTTTGCCATGATTTGTCCTGCTGCTTGCTGACTGAGCCCGTGTCTGTTTATCCTCGCTTCCCGTCCCGTCTCTGTGTTCTCCTTTTGTGTATTTACTCCCTGGTTTTAACTTAACTTGGACCCTGACCTGCTGTTCTGTCTTTTATCTTTGGCATATATGCTCCTGACTGGTACTGACCCATTTGGCTTGTTTTTGACTCTGTGCTTGTCTATTCCTTTTGTACTGCACTAAAGACTATATCAAATTGGCTTGCTGACTATTCCGCTGCCACCTGGTGGTGGCCTCGCTGCTGCGTTGCTGTGTGCCGTCCTCCCTCCACTCTATTGCCATCTAGTGGAGCTTGCATCTACCTGCATTGTAGCGTGACAAATGTTAAGTTGACAATACTGCTTTAAATGCTGGCTCGAATAATCAGACATACAGGTAGGGAGTTTAGATTGTGAGCCCCACTGGGGACAGCAATGATGTCGGTAAAGCGCTGCAGAATAAGATAGAGCTATATGAGCAAAGCATAATAAATAAATAATCATAAATAAAACCATTATACTGATCAACTAATGTCATGAAATTCAGATTATCAAAAGAGAAAAAACAAATGACACTGGATTTACTTCCCATTTCTGATACAACATACATTAAAATATTGGTATTAATTAATTTGTCTCTAGTTCATTGTAATATGTGTCCTATTGTGTGGAGGAGCTGGTAACAAGCTGCAGAGTAAGGTGCTGGGGTTCTCCAGGAACGCTATGCATCCTAACCTAGCACCTAAAATAAGTTAAACTAAGGTTATAAAAAGGATATATGTGAAATATATTTTAGAAAGATACACAGTTTGTGCAACAGAAATTTATTTACATGAAAGTCAAAAATACATGTCATGCCCAGCTTTGTCACTAGAGTGCGCTAGAGTATTTTTACACAACAGCAAAGCTTCACTTAGAACTAACATAACTGATGATTTACTTGTAGGTAATATTAGTAAATGACTGATCCTTTGAATAACACAATTTAATGTAAAATGAATACTATTAGGCTAAGTGCACACGATCAGGAATAATTGCGTTTTTTTCGCGGTTTTTCCGCGGTTTTCCGCGGTAAAAACGCGATAAAAACGCAAGCATTAAGCATCCTATACATGTTAATTGATTCCGCATGTTTTGGCCACATGTTGCGTTTTTTTCCGCGAAAAAAACGCTTTGCGGAAAAAATAGCAACATGTTCATTAATTTTGCGGAATGTAAGCGGTTCATGTGCGGTGGTACCCAGGGTCTGGAGGAGAGGAGACTCTCCTCCAGGCCCTGGGTACCATATCCCTGGTAAAACAATAATTAAAATAAAAAATAATGATATTCTCACCTTCCGGCGGCCCCCGCAGCCTTCCCGCGGCCCCCGCAGCCTTCCCGCCTTCAGCGACGCTCCCGGCAACTTCCGGTCCCAAGAGTCCTTTGCGAGAATCACCCAGATGGCATAGCGGTCTCGCGAGATGCTACGTCATCGGTGTGATTTGTCGCAAAGCACTCCTGGGACCGGAGTTGCCGGGAGCATCGCTGAAGGCGGGAAGGCTGCGGGGGCCGCCGGAAGGTGAGAATATCATTATTTATTATTTTTTTTATTATTTTTTACATTAGATCTTTTTACTATTGATGCGACATAGGCGGCATCAATAGTAAAAAGTTGGTCACACTTGTCAAACACTATGTTTGACTCGTGTGACCAACCTGTCAATCAGTTTTCCAAGCGATGCTACAGATCGCTAGGAAAACGCTAGCATTCTGCAAGCTAATTACGCTTGCAAAACGCTATTATTCTGGCGGGAATCAGCATACAAAAAACGTGCGTATTTCCTGCGGGAGAAGTGCGGGATTGCCGCGGAAATTTCCGCGGCAATTCCGCAACGTGTGAACTTAGCCTCAAAGAAAACATAAACTAATAAAGAAATTGACCACTATGCAGCATCATGGCTCTTTTCACATCAGATTTCTGGCTTCCATCTATAGCAAAAGATTATTGCCAGATTTGTTATATGTCAAATACCACTGGTACCTGATGTTCTCCATTCATTTACATGTAAGGGTGTGATAGGAGACATCATACCCCTCTCCCCCTAAAGACAGCATCTGCAAGAAGTTTATTTAAATATGTGTTGTGATGTGGTTTTATTTGTATTTTGTGAGTAATATGATTTGTGAATCTGAATCGAGTTCTATAGGCACTAATGCTAGGTTCACATTAGCGTTTGTGTGTGCAGCGTATCATTTGCATGTGCAAACGCATGCAAACACAGTGTTTTTTATCCATATCAGCTTACACATCATGCCAAAAAAATCCGCTGCGTGTGCATGCGTTTGTGTTGTTTATGTGCATGCATTCGATATTTCCAGGTGCTGTAATCAGTTCCTGGACATACGCAGCATGAAGTCTGCATTCGCATCGAACAAATCCATGCGCATGTCCTTGCGTACCAATGTGTTCCTATAGACAGTAATGCGCTGTTTTGACGCACTCATCCGCATGCGCATGACTGCGTATATTTGACGGATTTTTGACGCTTCAAAAAATGCAACATGTTGCGTTCGCCGAACACCGCGAAACGATGCACGCGTACGCAAACGCATGCGAACACATGCAAACGCATGTCCCTGCGTACACCACTGCCAATATATATTATAATAACTATGTTGAACACATCTGTACTACCAAAGTGCCCTTATGTGGCACCTTCATCAAGATTTCTGGTATAATCCTATGTACTATCTATGGCAGTATAAATGTGAAAAAGTTTGAAATATATATAATTACCCAAACAAAATGGCAGGGGCTGGCTCCAAAGGGATTGTGGGGTCGGGGTCCAGGAGGGTGCCAGCACCTGCCATTTTGTTTGGGTAATTATATATATTTCAAACTTTTTCACATTTATACTGCCATAGATAGTACATAGGATTATACCAGAAATCTTGATGATGGTGCCACATAAGAACACTTTGGTAGTACAGATGTGTTCATCATAGTTATTATAATATATATTGGCAGTGGCATATATCTACACGCTATACTATTTTGCTCCTCATGGTTGAGTGTGTGTGAGGGGGATGATCTAGGGGGATGGGGCGCCTACTTCATCAATACAGTGTCTCCATTTGTCTCAACAGCATAATAATTGCCTTTCATATGTTCTGTTCTCTGTTGTCTAATTGTGTGATATATCTGTTTTAATATATGTATATCAATAAAATTGTTACTTATTTAAAATTTATGGACTAGTACACATTTCTTCTGTCTTCTGGCTGTAGTGTTTGCTCTGATCTGATTTTTGTGTGTCCAGTGACATTTTCCTACACACATTTGCACATTACAATGCGATATACTACATGTGTGTGGTTGTGGAATAGTATTTTGCATGCGGATCTATGCGGATCAAACGCTGCGCACCAATATGCAAATGTGAGGCCAGCCTAAGTGATACAGTTACTGTAATGCAAAGCGATTAATGTGTAATGTGAACTATCAATAATATATCGGTAAAGCCGAGGGTTAGGGTTAGATTATAAGGCATTGCATAGGACTTAGGGATTAAGTGGGGAAGGGGAAAGATTCAGTTGAGGGCATACTAGATATAGGAAGTAAAGTGTACAGGCTAAGTTTTCCCAGCAACCTACTGCTGGGGCAGACAGAGTAAAGAGACAGTTAATGATTGGTCCATCCCAACATGGGAGGGGTAAGGGCCAGTAAAAGGCAACCACTTCCTGGTTTAGTCAATTTGTGAAATAGTTCATTGGTAACAGTTGCTATCAAGAGTTCAAAGTTCAGTGCTGGGTGGTATGAGGCCTTACCAAACTCCATGCAGATATTCCTGCAATGACAGGGGCTCAAGGCTTGAGTCTGAGGCTATGGAGAGCACAGACACCCCCTCCATACAGAAGATGTTGGACGTGGAACCACGTGAGGAACAGTTATGGATCTCTGCAATACTGTGGGGCCTGTTGGCAAATCTCTACGGCTGACAGGAACTGTTAAAGCAGGGATAGTTCAGGCGGAAACTAAAGTAAAGCTGGAAATGTACTGTGCTTCTGACAGAAGAAACGGAGGGTGATGTGCCCGAGACTGCGTGATACAATCTGATGTACTGCAACTGTCAAGTAAACTGTTAAATATTGAAACGAACCGGGTGTCTCCTGAGTATGCAGAACTGAAGACAGCGGAGGACTACAGCCGGCAAGTGGGTGTATTGCACCCTACTCGAGTTGCCATGTTTGACACCGCACCACAATTGTGGGTTACCAGGGCTATGGGGTACTCGGAGCCGAGCCTGTAGATTTCTATAGGGAATGTCACTGGTAGCGTGGCTCGGTCCGTGACCCTGGCGGTCAGGCGTTAGAGGGTTTATTTACAGGGATTTGGTAGATAACAGTTCGTGACGCCACCTGTAGTTTTCTAGTCACTAAACACCAGCGCTGCTGAATAGAACTCTGAGGGGATGTTGTGGCAGCTAGGTGTTGGGTCCCCCACAGGTGGGACTGTCCCTCTGAGTCTATGGTTATAATGATGTAGGGTGCAGATAAATGAATCAGTCTCACACCATCCAGCGTCTTTCCATACCTTTTACTTCAAGATGTTAGGCAGGTCCCGGGGAGCTGGTCGGGGTGGAGACTGCACGTCCAGGTAACAGCGGAGCAGGTTAGAGGCCTCCTTTACTTTCAATATGATGAGTCCAACTAGCATGGAGCTAAGTTAACTCCGAATACTCCAGCTAACTCTATAGCTGTACTGCCCGGCCAATATTGTGGTGGAGCCTTCTATGTGGTGAGAACAGAATCCTTCTATGCTTGGCCTAGCTAAAAGTCCTTGTTCCTCCTGACTCCAATTACGTATTGACACTTCAAGGGCTGCTTTCTGCAACCTAAGGTCCAGTAAGACTCTGGTTGTTCCGTTACTATGCGTGAAGCGATAGTGTGTAGCCCTGGTATTTAAGGTACACAATACCAGGAGGATGAGTGGAGAGGTAACGGTTAAGGGCTCTACATGACATCACATATACTTCGGACACACCCAGCAGGGGTGTAGAGGGGTGTGGTTTTTAGCACAAGAGAGTCTAGTAGTGTCTCCTGAGGTGAAGGGAGAGAGAAGGAGTGCCTGTCTGGAGCACCAAGATTCCTGTCGATTCAGAGAGACAGTACAGTAGTGGAGGCTAGTACAGGTGAGCCAGTTCACCTTAGCCTAGTCAGTGCTGAGATTGAGAGTTTGAGCAAGTCGAAAGGCACAGTGGAAGGAAATCAGAAGTGCTTTAGGATTGAAGTATCCTGCACATTGTCACCGGTCACTGGAGACCGAAGCATCACTATAGCTTCACGCATAGTGGTAATAGAACCAGAGGCTTACTGGACCTTAGGTAACAGAAAGCAGCCCTTGAAGTGTCAGTACGTAACAGGGGTCAGGTGGAATAGGAACTTTGAGCTAGGCCAAGCATAGAAGAACCTAGTTTCATCACTGGAAGGCTCCACCACAAAACTGACCGGGCAGTACAGCTTTGAAATAGCTGAAGTTTCAGGAGTGAACTACGCTTTATGCTGGTTGGACTCATCATCATTGGAAAGTAAAGGAGGCCCCTGCCTTGCTCAGCCGTTGCCTCAAAACTCATCCTCCATCAACCCCATCAGCCTCCCTGGGACCTGCCTTACCATCTTACAAGTAAAAGGTATGGAAAGACGCTGACGGTGTGAGACTGAGTTATTTAATTGCATGCCTGCACAACCCCACCATAACCATCGACCTGAGGGAAGAGTCCCACCTGTAGGGGACCCGACATCTAGCTGCCTCACCATCCCCTCAGAGATCTACAGCGCTGGTACAAATTACCAGAGACTACAGGTGGCGTCACGAACTGTAAATATATCTATCCCCTGTAAATATTCCCCCAACATACGCCAGACCGCCAGGGCCACAGACCGAGCCACCACTACCTGTGACAAACCCCATAGACTTCCATGGGCTCGGCTCTGAGTACCCCATTGCCCTGGTAATCCACAATTGTGGTGGCGGGTCGACACAAAAACTTTGGCGTCACGAACAGGATACGAAACTTGCAGCATTGCGAGCCCTGTGTGCCTGTGGAATCGTTTTTGTGAAAAAGGACTGTCTGTGCTTTTGGCGCCAAATACCGCCATATTGGTCGCCATATTCGCGCCCTGAGGCGCTGGAGAAGAAGGTGGGCGTACCTGAAAGAGCGCGCAAAGTCTTGGACACGCCCCCGGCTCTGACTCAGCGGCAGGTCCTGCAACAGGAAGTGAACGCTCTGACATCAGAGCGCCTGCGACGAAGGCCCTGTTCCCACTGCTGTGCCTGTGAAGTAGCAGCATCTGAAACCGGTAGGCTCCGTTTAACCAAGGGGGCGCTAAGATGTCACAACAACCGGCTGACAGTGCGGCCCCGGCCGGAGGCCCCAATCCCGCACCGCCTGGTATTGTAGCGCCAGATGGGGTGCAGGTCCAGCACCCAGTCCGGTAGTCCCGATCATGCCACTAACGCTCCCATATATGCCTGGGGCGAAATGGCTTCCCCAGTACAGCGGTGAGCCAGGCACATTAGCAGGCTTCAAGCGGAAGTTATGCAGCATCCTAGAAATGTACTCCATGCCTGAGAGACAAAAAGCTGCTGTGCTAATAGGGCAGCTAACTGGCGCTGCTGAGAGGGAAGTGGAGACTTGGGATACCGTTGATCAGGAGTCGGTACCTGCGATCTTCCTTAAGCTGCATGCCATATTTGAAGACCGCACAGAAACGGATCTCCGGATGGCCTTCTATCACTGTTCACAACAGCCAGGTGACAGCATCCGGGACTACGCTTGCCGACTACAAGGAGCCCTGAGAGCTCTTAAGCAGATTAATAATTTAAATGCTATCGATGAGAATAAAATGCTGAAAGAACAATTTATCCAGGGATTGAGATCCCAAGAGGAACGCAGAACTGTAAACTGGTGGTCCTTAGATCATCCGGATGCTACCTTTGATGCCCTAAAAGACATGGCAATAAAAGGGCTGCGGCCCCTGGGCAAACCTGAGGTGGCAACCCAACATCATCAGGGTGAAGTCACTCTGGAACCGGCAGTAACCCCCTGTTCCCCGTTAGTGGCCGAAACCAAAACGCAGGTGACACCTCCCAGTGAATTGGATTGTCTGCGCTCAGAGGTGCGCCAGCTGACTAAAAATCTGGCTGCTGTAATGAGTGCCCTGCAGCTGCGGAAAGAGGAGGAAGGGAAGATCTTGTTAGCTGACTGCCCAGAAGACGTCCCGTGGATGCACCGGAGAAGAAAGAAGACGTCGCCCCCCCGGAGGAGGACAACGCCACCCCCAGGAGCGACCTCTGATCAACACCCTCCTCGTCGAGAGATCATCTGTTATCGATGCAACCGGAAAGGTCATATGTCTCCACAGTGTCCTTTAAACGGGCAGAACCTGGGTCCAAGGGCCAACACCCAGGAGAATACCCGTCAGGCCCCTTAGACTGGAACCGCAGGTATGTGGGTGGGCGACCCTACCTGTCCATCATCTTAGATGGTATTGCAGTTCCGGCATTGTTAGACACTGGGTCCCAAGTGACCCTAATACCTGATGCCCTATATACTAAGTACTGGTCAATGGACAGTCTTAAACCCCCGAGCCCTGACTTTACCGTATATGCTTCTAATGGTCTTCCTGTAGAAGTACTCGGGACAAAATGTGTAGATGTAAAGGTGGGCAGAGAGGAGTTGAAAGACCAGGGGCTTCTGGTAGTAAAGACTGCAAATGAGGAGAACGGTTTAAATATAATTTTGGGCACTAACATTATCGGTAATTGTTTGGGAGAAGTTGTGTTCTTGCTCCAACAGCTCGCTGAGATTGCCCGACCAAGGCAGAAAGGAGTAATCCAAAGAGAGATCCGGGCCCTGGTGTGTCAGCAGCAAGCGAAGCTTACAGACGGTGAAATTGGTAATGTACGGGTCACTGACTCGGATCCTATTGTGATACCCCCAATGAGTGATCAAGTAGAGAAAAACAGCCGCACTCAATATTGATCTTGAAGTGAAATTGGTTCCATTTTATTATAGCAAAAAAATATATACATGAGCCACGACTAGTGTGGTGTGAACGGACAAGAGAAGATGGGGTTAACGTTTCGACCGTATGTGGTCTTTCTCAAAACCTCACTGTGAAACACAAAAACATAGATATGAATATCAAATAGAACACATACATGACTCACAGAACAAATACCAAAAAACAAAATATATACAAGTATATACAGATATATACAGAATTATCTAAAAAATGTAGATATATAGTCCCAAAGTCAGAGATTTAAACTAATAATGTTGTACAGGGCATAAGCATATGTATACAGAGAGTATCAAATAGGGGTTAATTAACCATGGAACTAAAATACAAATACATTATAAGGGTGCATAAGAGGCAATATCAGTAACGCTCCGGTTAGCCGGTGTGCACATATGTTAAACTGGAACAAGGAATAAGACCTGAAATAAAAGGTCTGTAACCATGTGGTAGTCCATAGTCCTATAGTTATGTGTAGTAGACAATGCTATAAGGCATAAAATAAAGGGAGTATATACCTATCCAAGAATATCAACTTCTACAAGGCTCATGGGAGACATATGCACATTTAATCCTGGAAAACTGATCTGGTAGGTACAGAAATGACTAACCTGAAAATGCAGGGTATAGAAGAGAAGGGTTGAAGAGGGACAATGTCCCGTCTAGGCTATATATAGGAAGAGAGATAAAGAGGAGGAAAATGTTATTAATTCAATTTCAAGTTCCATGGGGAGGGTATGGTAACGATATAGAAACCGAAAGTAAAGTTGTGACCTGATAAAGAAGTGAAAGTCCAGCGCACAAACCTGTAGTGAGAAGCAGATAGGAGCGATCCGTTCAGTGGCTGCAGTGTGTGTGGTGCAGGACAGAATGGCGCTTTAAGTCAAGCGCTTCTGTTCAATATCCGGTCACCGCCCCACATGTCGGCAATGAGAGGGAGGCCAGACACGCAGGAGCGTGTCAGAGTGGATTGCGCATGCGCCTTGTCCTTCCTGACGTCATGGCTATAGAAATGTATGGGAAGAAGGAATGAGGCGTGTCATAGCAAGGGGCGCATGCGCACTGTGTTGTATATGGTCGCCGTGGTGACCGGGAGGAAAGGAAATGTTAATATGTTAATATGAAGCGCATGAGAGATGTAAAGAAAGAAAGAGGAGACGAAAAAAAAGGGGGGAAGAGACGAAACACAAGGAGGGGAAGAGGGGAATGGAGGGATTTAAAAGAGGGGAGGTGATGGAGGTAAGTCAAGGAGAAGGGATGGGGAATATGGAGGACTGATTACCAGAAAAGAGCTAAGGCAATAATGAGATGCTTAACGAAAGTAATAAAATAAAAAATAAAAAACTGTAATACAAGATTATTGAAAGAAGTGAAAAATCCAAATAAAGTAAAATAAAAATAAAAATAAAAATAAAAATCAAAATAAAATAAAAAGAGAAGATAATAATGAAGAAATGGGAAACGTAGAAATAAAAAATAATAAAAATAAAAAAAAATAAAAAAAAATAAAAATGAAAAAATGAGAAAAAAATGAAAAAAATTAAAACTGAAAAAATTGCAAAAAGAAATAAGAGAAAAAAGAAATAAGAAAAATAAAAATAAAAATAAAAATAAGAATAAGAATTCTAAGAAAAACTTACCGCCGGATGAAGGTGGAAAAGAGAATATATATAGCCTTTCGTGAATCAATGTTATGAGATACCCCTGTTAAGAAATCTGGAGACAAATGAGGAAGGTTAAGGTACCCACAAGAAACAGTTAACCTGGAAATAAAGTGTTACAAGGTCATAAACAGTGTAATGGACAAATCAGTAAAAGGTAAAATCTATTTCCCTATTCAGGCCTTTTGGAGCCAAGGTCTGTAATGTGTGGATCCAATAGGATTCCCGTTGCTTGAGGAGTTTAATATGGTTGCCCCCTCGTCTTGGTCTGTTGACCTGCTCTATTACCTGGAAACGTAGCTGTGACACAGCATGGTTTGCTGTGGAGAAGTGATAAGGAACAGGAAGCCATGTTTTTTGTAACCTGATCGTTGATTTGTGATTCGTGATTCTTTCTCTAATGTGTTGCGTGGTCTCACCAATATAAAGGAGGCCACATGGGCATTTAATGAGGTAGACTACGAAATTGGAGTCACATGTAAAGAAACCATTGATTTTGTATCTCCTTCCCGTATGAGGGTGGACAATGTCTTCCGACTTAATTACATTGGCACAACAAGCACAGCCTAGACATGGAAATGTTCCTTTTCTTTGTGACCTAAGGAATGTTTGTTTAGGTAATTTAGTGTCACTACCAATGTCAGCACGGACTAGTTGATCTTTGAAATTCCTTGGTCTCCTTTTACACATAAGAGCAGGTGTCTGAAAGGATGGAATTTGTGGATATGCTTCTGTTAGGCGAGGCCAATGTTTATTAATGGTTTTGTAGATTAGGTTCATTAGAGGGTGGTGTGTATGAATAAAGGGGATCCGTTCAGGTCTAGGAGGTACATAGGTTGGGGGATCCCATGAGGAGATTCTATGTTTTTCCCTGGAAAGGATATTCTCGGGGTAACCCCTTTCCCTGAATCTATTGGCCATCTCGTCTAGTCGTGTGTCAACCAAAAGGGGGTTGGAGACAATCTTTTTCACCCTGTGGAATTGGGAGCGAGGGAGGCTCTCACGTGTGGATCTCGGATGGCAGCTCGTGAATAGTAGAAGGTTATTAGAATCAGTGGGCTTGGCGTATAGGTCTGTAGATAGGCCCCCGTTGTCATTTTTAGAAACCATAGTGTCGAGGAAGGGAATTTTTTGTAGGTCCCAATTAATTACAAATTGAAGTTCAGGTCTGATACCGTTGATCTGTGTTGTAAATGTGAGGATGGTATCAGGGCTGCCCTCCCATATGCAAAAAATGTCGTCTATATAACGAAGCCAACATTTGGAATGTAGAATAAACAGGTCGTTGTTATAGACATGTGCATTTTCAAAGTTGTCCATATACAGATTGGCATAGGCCGGTGCCATGTTGGATCCCATGGCTGTTCCACAGGACTGGTAATAGAACTGGTCACCAAACAGAAAGTAGTTCTCATTGAGGACCACGGTTAACAAATCTAGAATAAACTGCTGTGAGTTTGTACTCAACTGTGATGAATGGAGGGAAGCTCTCACTGCCTCAATGCCGCGATCATGGTTGATTGAGGTGTAAAGGCTTTTGACATCTAAGGTGACTAGAAGGCATCCTGGTGAAATGTTTGACAAATGTTTGATTATATTAATGAAATGTCCGGTATCGAGTATAAAGGATCTGGTTTCCTTGACTAGTGGTGTCAAGGTTTTCTCAAGAAAGATTGATAACGGTGCCAAAACGGAATCGGTTGATGCCACAATAGGGCGTCCTGGAGGGTTAGTCAGTGATTTATGGATCTTAGGGAGAGTATAGATGACTGGTGTTATTGGATAGAGGTTGGTCAAGTAGGTAGCTGTTTTCTTATCTATACAGTTCATGGATAGATATTTGTTGAGAAGATTCTCAATTTTCTTTTTGATATTCGGTAAAGGGTCAGAGGTGATTTTCTTGTATGTGGATACATCAGATAATTGACTTTCAATTTCTTTCATGTAATCAATTCGATTCATCACCACAATTGCCCCGCCCTTATCTGCTGGTTTGATAGTAATGTGTTTATTGGTCTTTAAAGACTCGATAGCCTGCCTTTCGAGTGGTGTGATATTGCTTTTGGTGGGAAGGTGGCCCTTCTGTTGTTTTTTGAGTGTCTCATGTATTTCTCTATCAATTAGGTCAATACATGCTTCTGCAGCGTGGTAAGTGCGAGGTGGATGGAAAGAACTCTTATTATACAGTCCTAAGGAGGTAATAGACATTTCAGATGAAGCAGCAGAGGTACCCTCATTGAGGGATGTCACATTCAGATTTGACCCCTTTTGAAGGCCAAAATGGGTTTTGAGACGAATGGAGCGGTAGAAATATTGGAGATCTTGTTCCAATTTAAAACTGTCCCAGGCAGGGGTAGGACAAAAGGATAGTCCATGTTGTAGCACCGACAGTTCTGTTGGATTAAGTGTGTATGAGGAAATGTTAATCACAGACCTGAGGTTCCTACCTGTGATCTCGTTACCATCCGGTCGGTTATATTTACGGGTTGACCTCCTTGTCTTTCTCCTCCTGTTTGGCGGTTGTAGCCCCTCCTGGGTTGTCTTCTTCCTAAAAAATGACTTTGGTTCTGGTTGTATGAAGAACCACTGCTGTCTGAGCTGAATGAGCCAGGTCGTCTTGAGGTGTAATTGCCTCGCCATTGTGTTGAATTCGTGTTGTCGCTCCACCTATAGACTCTCTCGAGTCTATAGTCCTCTTCGTCTCTATGGAATTTGTTTCTCTTTTTCTCTTGTAGAGACTTGCGGTTTTCTTCAATTGTTTTGTCAACCTTACTTTTTAGGTTGTGCCACTCCTGTGTGGAGAACGTAGAGCAAAGTTGTTCCTCAATAGATTTTACCTTTGCCTCAGTTTCCGAAATTGCTGATTGTAGTGTCTCAATCGTTAGAAGTATGATATCCAATGAGCACTTGTTGAGAATTTTTTTATATTTCTCGCAGTAGTCGGGTCTGTCAGAGAAAAGCGTGGGACGGAGGTTACAGCGTAGACCTCTCGGGATGCGATTAACCTTGTAGTATTCAGCTAAGGTAACTGAATGAAGGTCATAGGACATCAGCCTCCTGCGTTCCCGTTCGTAGTCTCTGCTTCTAATCTCTTGCGCTGGAGTATGTAGAAAATCACTAGGATTAGTGATTTTAGATAGGATACTTGATGCTGTAGATTCATCAAATGCAAACGTATGCGTAGACATCAGGGAACAGGTGCATACATCAACAAAAAACTTAGATGGTATTGCAGTTCCGGCATTGTTAGACACTGGGTCCCAAGTGACCCTAATACCTGATGCCCTATATACTAAGTTCTGGTCTATGGACAGTCTTAAACCCCCGAGCCCTGACTTTACCGTGTATGCTTCTAATGGTCTTCCTGTAGAAGTACTCGGGACAAAATGTGTAGATGTAAAGGTGGGCAGAGAGGAGTTGAAAGACCAGGGGCTTCTGGTAGTAAAGACTGCAAATGAGGAGAACGGTTTAAATATAATTTTGGGCACTAACATTATCGGTAATTGTTTGGGAGAAGTTGTGTTCTTGCTCCAACAGCTCGCTGAGATTGCCCGACCAAGGCAGAAGGGAGTAATCCAAAGAGAGATCCGAGCCCTGGTGTGTCAGCAGCAAGCGAAGCTTACAGACGGCGAAATTGGTAATGTACGGGTCACTGACTCGGATCCTATTGTGATACCCCCAATGAGTGAAATGATTATCTGGTGCAGGGCAGCCATAGGTCTGAGAGGACAGAATTACCAAGCTGTAGTAGAACCCCACCATTTAGAACATAGACCTACACTTATGACTGCTAGGGGAGTAGTAGAAGTGGTGAATGGAAGAGTACCGGTACGGCTTCTCAATTGGGGAGATGATGAGGTAAACTTACCCCGTTATGCAACCATTGCTAAACTACATGCTGTCGACAATAATTCTATTCTTCCGGCTGAGTCCTTAGACTCCTGTCAAATAGCGGAGGACAATGACCCAGCAACTCAGGTGGCGGAATGGTGTCAGCAACTCCATGTTGGGACGGACACCACTCCCGCTCACCAGAAGCAAGGGGTATTACGGGTGGTGCAAGAGTATGCCCAAGTGTTTAGCAAGCACCCACTTGATTTTGGGGTAATTAAGGGAGTCCAACATCATATCCCTACAGGCAGTCATCCTCCCATCAAGGAGCGGTATAGGCCTATACCCCCAGCCCATTATCAGAAGGCTAAAGAAATGTTGCATGATATGAAGAAGGCCGGGGTGATAAGGGATAGTTGTAGCCCCTGGGCAGCCCCTCTAGTTCTGGTTAAAAAGAAAGATGGTAGTATGAGAATGTGTGTGGATTACAGGCAGGTGAACCGCATAACACACAAGGATGCATACCCGTTACCACGCATAGAGGAATCATTAGCTGCTCTGAAAACGGCTAACTACTTTTCTACCCTTGATCTGACTAGTGGTTACTGGCAAGTGGCTGTGGCTGAGGAGGATCGTGAGAAAACGGCTTTCACCACCCCAATGGGGCTCTGTGAGTTCGACAGAATGCCGTTTGGGCTCAGTAGTGCCCCAGGAACATTTCAGAGAGTGATGGAGAACTGCCTGGGACATCTCAATTTTGAAACCGTGCTGCTATACCTAGACGACGTCATCGTGTATTCCAAGACTTATGAGGATCATCTGAAGCACCTGGCAGAAGTATTCGAGTCCCTGTCCAGGTACGGGATGAAATTAAAACCCTCAAAATGCCATCTACTCAAACAGAAGGTACAATACTTGGGGCACATCGTCAGTTCGGAAGGAGTAGCGCCGGACCCAGAGAAAGTCACTGCCATCCAGAAGTGGCCGGAGCCGAAGAACCTTAAGGAAGTGCGACAGTTCCTGGGACTAACGGGTTACTACAGGAGATTCGTGAAAGATTACACGAAGAAGGCAGCTCCTTTACAGGACCTCCTAGTAGGACAATCCCTAAAGAGCAGAAACCCTCCCTTTAATTGGGGTAAGGAACAGGCTGAAGCATTCCAAAAGATGAAAGAGATCCTTACAGGTGATGAGATCTTAACCTATCCTGATTACAGCCAACCGTTCTTGTTGTACACCGACGCCAGTAATGAAGGGTTGGGAGCAGTTCTCAGTCAGAAGCAGAATGGCCAAGAAAAAGTCATCGCATATGCCAGCAGAAAACTCAGGCCAACTGAAAGGAATCCGGAAAATTATAGCAGCTTCAAGCTGGAGTTTCTGGCGCTGGTCTGGGCCATTACTGAAAGATTTAAGCATTATCTGGCCTCCAATCGGTTCACTGCGTTTACAGATAACAACCCCTTAACGCACCTGGAAACCGCCAAGCTGGGTGCCATGGAGCAGCGATGGATGGCTCGGTTGTCCAATTACCAGTTTACTATCAAGTACCGGGCAGGTCGAAAGAATGCTAATGCTGACGCATTGTCCCGAATGCCGCATGACTCTGATACGGAAGAAGAATCGGACGACCTGGAAGAAATTGAGCTACCTGCGTTCCATCGAAATGGGGTAGTCCATGAGCATCGAGTCAACAGAAAGCAGTATGGTGCAACATTAAATCCTTTACCCCATCACAGCTGGAAAGAGACTCAGGACAGTGATCCAGTGGTCAGCCGCATCAAGGAGTTGTTAAGACAGGAAGGCTCCTCTTTGGAAAAGGATGCACCTATGTCAGCCAAGCTCCTGTGGAACGAGAAAAGCAGGTTGTTCCTATACCGTGAGAAGTTGTGCAGGAGATACGTCAACCCCAGAACCCATGAGATGGTCTGGCAAATCGTGGTCCCCAAGGCAGACGTCCCAATGGTGTTGGAAGCATACCACGATCAAGCAGGACACTTTGGCTGGAGAAAGCTGGAGATCTTGTTGAGATGCCGGTTCTACTGGGTAGGGATGCGCAGCTCCATTGAGAGGTGGTGTCGGAACTGTGGACCCTGTGGTCTCAGAAGGAAGGACTACGGTAGTCAGAAGGCACCCCTGCAACCTATCCGGACGACTCGTCCCCTGGAGATTGTGGCCCTGGACCACGTCAAACTGTCGCCAAGTAGATCTGGATACTCATACGCCTTGACCATGGTGGACCATTACTCTAGATTTCTGGTGGTTGTTCCAGTTAAGGACCAGACCGCAGTGACGGCCGCGAAAACCTTTCAAGCAAGCTTCTGCAGACCGCATGGGTATCCGGAGCAAGTATTAACCGATCAAGGACCTGCTTTCGAAGCTGATTTATTCAAGGAATTCTGTCACATGTACGGGTGTAAGAAAATTAGAACAACGCCATACCACCCTCAAACCAACGGTCTTTGCGAAAAAATGAACCATATTGTCCTTGATTTGTTGAGATCCATACCGTTGGAAGACAGAAATCGATGGCCGGACTTACTACCTGATTTGGTTGATTTGTATAACCATATACCTGTAAGATCCACTAACTGCACTCCAGCCTATCTTATGAGAGCAAGGCCCGGAAGACTACCAATGGATTTAGAACTTGGAGTGGTAGAACCGGAGGCAGACGACGCTATTGAAAACTGGGACATCAATCGGCAAGAGCAGTACAGACGAGTGCAAATCTGTGTAGAAGAAAGTCTCAACAAGGCACGGGAGAAACAGGAAGATATTTACAACAGAAATGCTCCTGCCAAGCCTTTGATGCCTGGAGAAGTGGTATTAAAAAGAAAAAGGAAAATGCACAAATTGGATAACCAGTGGAACAAGAACCCTACGTTGTACAAGATTCTAAATATGACAACAGAAAAGTTTGTATCATCAGTAAGGACGGAGGAAGAACAATAACCACTGTGTCCAGAGACCATTTGAAATTGTGTCCAGAACCCTTAAAGCTTTGTGAAAAGAACCCTGTCATCAATCAAGAAGAAGGAAAGGAAGAGGTCATACACACGGATCTGGGAGATTTTCCTGCGGATTGGCCCCGACTGGGAGATGCTGTAATAATTCCTGTGTTGCAGTTTTATCAGCCACAAGAGGAAGTTCTACCTCCAGTTATGCCCGTGGTGCCAGTTGAGCCAGTTCAGGAGTTACCCATTCCAGCAACACCTCAACCTACGGAATCTCAAGAAGGATCATCAGAAGCAGCGCCCCATACTATGGGATCCCCTGGTGAAGCTGACTCACACCGCCCAGCCATCAGTACGCTTGCCAGATCCATAGAAAGATTGAGGCAGTTCTATAGTTTGCCGTTACGCAGTGCAGACAGATCACAACTTAATATATCTGAAGCTACTCCACGTAGATCAGAGCGAATCACAAAAGGGAAGATACCCATTCGATACCAGCAATAATTATAACAAATTAATGTGAATATTGTAAAAAGTATATATACATATGTGTCTTTTCCTTATGGTGTCTTATAATGGACTCAGAGGCTGAGGACTGAGCCAGCCCAAAAACTGTATCTTGTAAATAGTTGCACTAAGGTGCCTTATAATGGTTTCACACGAAGCCTTGACTTACCTCTGAACATAAAACCCGTGTGGTGAGGCACTGAGTGAGGTCTGCATCCAGATGTCCTGCAGCCCACCCAGGACCCACGTTGAAGGTTTGGTGCGGGTCCTTCACAAGAATATTGCCGTTTATTATATGAACATGTCTATTTAATAGTTTGTATTTTTCTATATTTAATGTTTTGTTTGCAACGTTCAAGAAATCCTTACCTCCCGGATGGGACGAGTTAATGTTAATGTTTAATGCATAAACAAAATTGTCTCTTTGTATTTCACAGCCCGGGAGTGCTGTCGTTTACCATGGGGGAATGTGTAGCCCTGGTATTTAAGGTACACAATACCAGGAGGATGAGTGGAGAGGTAACGGTTAAGGGCTCTACATGACATCACATATACTTCGGACACACCCAGCAGGGGTGTAGAGGGGTGTGGTTTTTAGCACAAGAGAGTCTAGTAGTGTCTCCTGAGGTGAAGGGAGAGAGAAGGAGTGCCTGTCTGGAGCACCAAGATTCCTGTCGATTCAGAGAGACAGTACAGTAGTGGAGGCTAGTACAGGTGAGCCAGTTCACCTTAGCCTAGTCAGTGCTGAGATTGAGAGTTTGAGCAAGTCGAAAGGCACAGTGGAAGGAAATCAGAAGTGCTTTAGGATTGAAGTATCCTGCACATTGTCACCGGTCACTGGAGACCGAAGCATCACTATAGCTTCACGCATAGTGGTAAAAGAACCAGAGGCTTACTGGACCTTAGGTAACAGAAAGCAGCCCTTGAAGTGTCAGTACGTAACAGGGGTCAGGTGGAATAGGAACTTTGAGCTAGGCAAAGCATAGAAGAACCTAGTTTCATCACTGGAAGGCTCCACCACAAAACTGACCGGGCAGTACAGCTTTGAAATAGCTGAAGTTTCAGGAGTGAACTACGCTTTATGCTGGTTGGACTCATCATCATTGGAAAGTAAAGGAGGCCCCTGCCTTGCTCAGCCGTTGCCTCAAAACTCATCCTCCATCAACCCCATCAGCCTCCCTGGGACCTGCCTTACCATCTTACAAGTAAAAGGTATGGAAAGACGCTGACGGTGTGAGACTGAGTTATTTAATTGCATGCCTGCACAACCCCACCATAACCATCGACCTGAGGGAAGAGTCCCACCTGTAGGGGACCCGACATCTAGCTGCCTCACCATCCCCTCAGAGATCTACAGCAGCGCTGGTACAAATTACCAGAGACTACAGGTGGCGTCACGAACTGTAAATATATCTATCCCCTGTAAATATTCCCCCAACATACGCCAGACCGCCAGGGCCACAGACCGAGCCACCGCTACCTGTGACAAACCCCATAGACTTCCATGGGCTCGGCTCTGAGTACCCCATTGCCCTGGTAATCCACAATTGTGGTGGCGGGTCGACACAATAGCAACCCTTCGGTCCCCAGTGACCGGTTAATGAGTGCAGACAATCCAATAAATAAGCACTTCTCTGTTTCTTTCCACTGCGCCCTTCGCCCTGCTTTCCACTCTTAACATAAGCACTCCACACTTCCTATGGTAGTACAAGTCAATCCTTTCTTACTTCTTCCTTGGAGCTCGCTGACAGATTCTCAGTATTCTCCTAGTTCAGGAACACATCAACTGAACTTCACTGTCCTTGGGACAGGCGACTGAAGTTTCTGCTGCAAACTTCCCTTTCTCCAAAGCTGTCTCTGTCTTCAGGTTAAGGAACAGCTCTGACTAGGCTAGGATGAACTGGCTCACCCATACTAGCCTCCACTTTCTGAACTGCTGACAGGAACTAACTGAGTGACTGTCTTTCACTTCACTTCCTGGAAGACTCAGCACAACTCAACCACACCCCTCTCTGCTGCATGTCACTAGCTTTTATACCCTGAGGGTATGTCTACAGTGTGAATGGATGATGTAAGCTTTAACTGTTACCTTTCTGTGCAGACTCCAGGATTTTTATGTGTGCCTTACATACCAGGGCTACACATCCCCCCTTGGTAAAATACAGCACTCCCGGGCTGTGAAATAGACAAAGAAAGAATTTTGTTTTGCATTTAAACATTTAACATCAAACTCTTCCCAGCAGGGAGGTGAGAAATTCTTAAAACGTTGCATTGTATACAATGGTCATTAGCAAAATACAAAAGTATCAAATCATCAAGACATTCAATAAATACACAGTATTCTTGTGAAGGACCCGCACCAAACCTTCAATGTGGGTCCTGGGTGGGCTGCAGGACATTTGACTGCAGACCTCGCTCAGTGCCACACCATACGGGTTTTATGTTCAGAGGTAAGTCAAGGCTTCGTGTGAAACCAAGACAAGGCACCGTAGTGCAACTATTTACAGGATACAGTTTTTGGGCTGGCTCAGTCCTCAGCCACGCAGTCCATTATAAGACATTTTCAAGTAATTCACATTCTATCACAATACTCTAAATTCCTTCAAGTGCAATAAACTTCTTTATACAACTTTATACAATTGGTCATAAATAATAACCCTTTTCTGAGTCATAATAAAACTAGTTTGTTAGGACTACTGTTGATAACGAATAGGTAGCTTCCCTTTCGTTGTTCGTTCCGATCTACGTGGAGTAGCATCAGGTATATTGGTCTCTGATCTATCTGTTCTGCGTAACGACAAACTATAATACTGCCTCAATCTTTCTATGGATCTGGCAAGCGTACTGAGGGCTGGGCGGTGTGAGTCAGCTTCACCAGGGGATCCCATAGCATGGGGCACTGCTTCTGGTGATTCTACTTCTTGAGGTTCTGCAGGCTGGGGTTCTGCTGGAATAGGTACCTCTAGAACTGGCTCTGTTGGCACAATGGGCATGACTGGAGGTGGAGTTTCCTCTTGTGGCTGATAAAACTGCAACACAGGAATGATTACCGCATCTCCCAGTCTGGGCCAATCCGCAGGTAAATCTCCCAGATCCGTGTGTATGACCGCTTCAACACTCTCTTCTTGATTCACAATAGGGTTATCTTCCCGAAGCTTTAATGGCTCTGGACACAACTTTAAATGGTCTCTAGACACAGTGGCGGTCGTTCTTCCTCCATCCTTACTGATGATACAGACTTTTCTGTTATCATATTTGGAATCTTGTACGACATATGGTTCTTGTTCCCACTGGTTGTCCAACTTGTGCAGCTTCCTTTTCCTTTTTAACACCATTTCTCCAGGCATCAAAGGCTTAGCGGGAGCATTCTTGTTGTAAATATTCTCCTGCTTTTCCCGAGCTTTATTAAGACTTTCTTCTACGCAGGCTTGCACTCTTCTGTATTGCTCTTGCCGATTTGTGTCCCAATTTCCAACGGTGTCATCTGCCTCTGGTTCCACCACACCAAGTTCCAAGTCCATTGGCAGTCTTCCAGGCCTTGCTCTCATAAGGTAAGCTGGCGTGCAGTTGGTAGAACTCACTGGCATGTGGTTGTACAAGTCAACCAGGTCAGGTAACAATTCTGGCCACCGATTTCTTTCTTCCAGCGGTATGGATTTTAGCAAGTCAACGACAATGTGGTTCATTTTCTCGCAAAGGCCGTTGGTTTGGGGGTGGTATGGCGTCGTTCTAATTTTCTTACACCCATACAAGTGACAAAATTCCTTAAACAGATCCGCTTCAAAAGCAGGGCCTTGATCAGTCAGTACCTGCTCTGGATACCCATGCGGTCTGCAGAAGCTTGCTTGGAAGGTCCTTGCTGCCGTCACTGCTGTCTGATCCTTGACGGGGATGACCACCAAAAATCTCGAATAATGATCCACCATGGTCAGGGCATATGAGTATCCAGACCTGCTTGGCGACAATTTGACGTGGTCCAAGGCCACGATCTCCAAGGGACGAGTCGTCCGGATAGGCTGCAGGGGTGCCTTCTGACTACCGTAGTCCTTTCGTCTGAGACCACAGGGTCCACAGTTCCGACACCACCTCTCGATGGAGCTGCGCATTCCTACCCAGTAGAACCGGCACCTCAACAGGGTCTGCAGCTTTCTCCAGCCAAAGTGTCCTGCTTGATCGTGGTACGCTTCCAACACCATTTGGACGTCTGCCTTGGGGACCACTATCTGCCATACCATCTCATGGGTCCTGGGGTTGACGTATCTCCTGCACAACTTCTCACGGTATAGGAACAACCGGCTTCTCTCATTCCACAGGAGCTTTGCTGACATAGGTGCATCTTTTTCCAAGGAGGAACCTTCCTGTCTTAACAACTCCTTGATACGGCTGACCACTGGATCGCTGTCCTGAGTCTCTTTCCAGCTGTGATGGGGTAAGGGATTTAATGTTGCGCCATACTGCTTTCTGTAGACACACTGCTCATGGATTATCCCATTTCGATGGAACGCAGGTAGCTCAATTTCTTCCAGGTCGTCCGATTCTTCTTCCGTGTCAGATTCATGTGGCATTCGGGACAATGCGTCGGCGTTAGCATTCTTACGGCCTGCCCGGTACTTGATGGTAAACTGGTAATTTGACAACCGAGCCATCCAACGCTGCTCCATGGCTCCCAGCTTGGCTGTTTCCAGGTGCGTTAACGGGTTGTTGTCTGTGTACGCCGTGAACTTGTTGGAGGCAAGGTAGTGCTTAAATCTTTCAGTAATGGCCCAGACCAGCGCCAGAAACTCCAGCTTGAAGCTGCTATAATTTTCCGGATTCCTCTCAGTTGGCCTGAGTTTTCTGCTGGCGTAAGCGATGACTTTTTCTTGGCCATTCTGCTTCTGACTGAGAACTGCTCCCAAACCTTCATTACTGGCATCGGTGTACAGCAGGAACGGTTGGCTGTAATCAGGATAGGTCAAGATTTCATCACCTGTAAGGATCTCTTTCATCTTTTGGAATGCTTCAGCCTGTTCCTTACCCCAATTAAAGGGAGGGTTTCTGCTCTTTAGGGATTGTCCTACTAGGAGGTCCTGTAGAGGCGCTGCCTTCTTCGTGTAATCTTTCACGAACCTCCTGTAGTAACCCGTTAGTCCCAGGAACTGTCGCACTTCCTTGAGGTTCTTCGGCTCCGGCCATTTCTGGATGGCGGTGACTTTCTCTGGGTCCGGCGCTACTCCCTCTAACTGACGATGTGCCCCAAGTATTGTACCTTCTGTTTGAGTAGATGGCATTTTGAGGGTTTCAACTTCATCCCGTACCTGGACAGGGACTCGAATACTTCTGCCAGGTGCTTCAGATGGTCCTCATATGTCTTGGAGTATACGATGACATCATCTAGGTATAGCAGCACGGTTTCAAAATTGAGATGTCCCAGGCAGTTCTCTATCACTCTCTGAAATGTTCCCGGGGCACTGCTGAGCCCAAACGGCATTCTGTCGAACTCACAGAGCCCCATTGGGGTGGTGAAAGCCGTTTTCTCACGATCCTCCTCAGCCACAGCCACTTGCCAGTACCCACTAGTCAGATCAAGGGTAGAAAAGTAGTTAGCCGTTTTCAGAGCAGCTAAGGACTCCTCAATTCGTGGTAATGGGTAAGCATCTTTATGTGTTATGCGATTCACTTGCCTGTAATCCACACACATCTCATACTACCATCTTTCTTTTTAACCAGAACTAGAGGTGCTGCCCAGGGGCTACAACTATCCCTTATCACCCCGGCTTCCTTCATATCATGTAACATTTCCTTAGCTTTCTGATAATGGGCTGGAGGTATAGGCCTGTACCGCTCTTTGATGGGAGGATGACCACCTGTAGGGATATGATGCTGTACTCCCTTAATGGCCCCAAAGTCGAGGGGGTGTTTACTAAACACTTGTGTGTACTCTTGTACCACCCGTAATACCCCTTGTTTCTGGTGGGCGGGAGTGGTGTCTGTCCCGACATGGAGTTGCTGACACCAATCCGCCACCTGAGTTGCCGGGTCATTATCCTCCGCTAGTTGGCGGGAGTCTAAGGACTCAGTCGGGAGAATAGAATTATTATCAACGGCATGTAATTTAGCAACTGTTGCATAACGGGGTAAATTTACTTCGTCATCTCCCCAGTTGAGAAGCCGTACCGGTACTCTCCCATTTATCACTTCCACTACCCCCCTCGCTGTCATGAGTGTGGGTCTATGTTCTGAGCAATGGGGTTCTACTACTGCTTGGTAGTTTTGTCCTCTCAGACCTATGGCTGCCCTACACCATATTATCATTTCACTCATTGGGGGTATCCCCGCACAGGTTCGAATCCTGTCTTTTTCACCAAAACACTCCACAGGCACACAGGGCTCGCAATGCTGCAAGTTTCGGATCCTGTTCGTGACGCCAAGTTTTTGTTTGACACCGCACCACAATTGTGGGTTACCAGGGCTATGGGGTACTCGGAGCCGAGCCTGTAGATTTCTATAGGGAATGTCACTGGTAGCGTGGCTCGGTCCGTGACCCTGGCGGTCAGGCGTTAGAGGGTTTATTTACAGGGGATTTGGTAGATAACAGTTCGTGACGCCACCTGTAGTTTTCTAGTCACTAAAGACCAGCGCTGCTGAATAGAACTCTGAGGGGATGTTGTGGCAGCTAGGTGTTGGGTCCCCCACAGGTGGGACTGTCCCTCTGAGTCTATGGTTAAATGATGTAGGGTGCAGATAAATGAATCAGTCTCACACCATCCAGCGTCTTTCCATACCTTTTACTTCAAGATGTTAGGCAGGTCCCGGGGAGCTGGTCGGGGTGGAGACTGCACTCCAGGTAACAGCGGAGCAGGTTAGAGGCCTCCTTTACTTTCAATATGATGAGTCCAACTAGCATGGAGCTAAGTTAACTCCGAATACTCCAGCTAACTCTATAGCTGTACTGCCCGGCCAATATTGTGGTGGAGCCTTCTATGTGGTGAGAACAGAATCCTTCTATGCTTGGCCTAGCTAAAAGTCCTTGTTCCTCCTGACTCCAATTACGTATTGACACTTCAAGGGCTGCTTTCTGCGACCTAAGGTCCAGTAAGACTCTGGTTGTTCCGTTACTATGCGTGAAGCGATAGCAACCCTTCGGTCCCCAGTGACCGGTTAATGAGTGCAGACAATCCAATATCTAAGGCACTTCTCTGTTTCTTTCCACTGCGCCCTTCGCCCTGCTTTCCACTCTTAACATAAGCACTCCACACTTCCTATGGTAGTACAAGTCAATTCTTTCTTACTTCTTCCTTGGAGCTCGCTGACAGATTCTCAGTATTCTCCTAGTTCAGGAACACATCAACTGAACTTCACTGTCCTTGGGACAGGCGACTGAAGTTTCTGCTGCAAACTTCCCTTTCTCCAAAGCTGTCTCTGTCTTCAGGTTAAGGAACAGCTCTGACTAGGCTAGGATGAACTGGCTCACCCATACTAGCCTCCACTTTCTGAACTGCTGACAGGAACTAACTGAGTGACTGTCTTTCACTTCACTTCCTGGAAGACTCAGCACAACTCAACCACACCCCCTCTCTGCTGCATGTCACTAGCTTTTATACCCTGAGGGTGTGTCTACAGTGTGAATGGATGATGTAAGCTTTAACTGTTACCTTTCTGTGCAGACTCCAGGATTTTTATGTGTGCCTTACATACAGGGCTACACAGCCACACTGGAACCCGATTTATCTGTGGGTTGCCAAGGCGTGGGAACGTAGACCCTCACCTATGACTACCGCCCTGCACACCTTATTTACACAAGGGCCCATCGTGGTCATTTTGATGAGAAGATCAGCAGTGCAATGCCGCTTTAATCAACGTCTTACAGACGTTGCACTAGGGGACACAAATACATACTAAGCCTAAAAAATATCTATTACAGCAGATCCTGCAGGCCTGTAAGGTACAGAATTCTATTGGATGCTAATGAGATGCCTGTCAGAATTAATTACATAATGGTACAAGAGACATCATACACTTCTATGCAAATTTTGGCCACATTCCAATCCACATCAAATTACCATTTCTTCTCCCCTGACAGGAGGAGATGTCAGAGGGACGTGGCGGTGAGGGACATTCAGCAGACACTCGAGACTGCAGGACGTAGATCCAAATCCGGGACTATCCGCTGTATGAATGATGGTTGAGTCTAGAGATGATATGATCGAATCACGAGACTCCGGTCCAGTGTCCAGATCAGTGCTACCTGGTGGCTGGACAGGAGGCTGCAAATCACTTATCTTACGGCGTCTCTGGCGCGGCTTTTGTTAAGTATGGGAAGCGCGACATCATCTCTGCATTCTGCTCATCTCTAGTTGGGACTTGTGGATTTATTTATTGTTCTTTCATTCACAGTTGGAGCCACCAGAACTTTCTCATCGTGATGTAGCTTCATTACGTGACATCTGGCTTTTTGGTGTCTGTAAGGCTGCGTTCACACAAAGCAGAATACTATGCTGTTTGTTTTCTGCAGGAATCACACCAAACTACACAATAAAAATCTACTCTGTTTATTGCTGTATATTTTTAGACCTTCATCTCACTGATGTCATCACGAGCAACATGGGAAAAGTTATAACGGCGCTCGTGCTGATGTCAGTAAGTTGAACTGAGTTCATTGGCTGTGAACTCCCAGGTCCTTTCTGACGGTAGCGCGAGCGTGATGCCAGTCAGATCATAGGAGTTCACCGTGAGACACTGAGCAGTGGTAGCAGACACTGCTCAGTGTCTCTGCTGGATGAAAGGCTGTATGGTCGCATCATGCCACAATGCAGCCTGCCATCTAGATGTAGCAGAGCTAGACCCCTCGTGGGACAAATGGATTATTATCTTCACAGGTAAGTAATATTATGTAATGATAAAAAGAATTTGCGCTGAAAACATCTTGTTTGTGAGATGGGGTAGTGATAATACTAAAAACATCAGCAAAAACTCATCCATAAACAACAAACGCTAAATAAATAAAGATGAATACATTAGTACCATTATACAATAAAAAATGAACAAGTGTTAGTCCAAATAGAAAAATATTTAGTCCTAATTATTCCAGGTGGAACATTAGTGGTTACTGATGTTAAAGTTTTAGTTCAATAAAGCGCTGAGAAAATGTCAATGAGTCAAATAGGCCCTTTGACTCACACATATGGTATCAACATACTCAGGACAAATTGGACAAGAACTTTTGGGGTCCAACTTCTCCTGTTACTCTTGGGAAAATAAAAAATTGGAGACTAAAAGATAATTTTTGTGGAAAAAATATGATTTTTGAATTTTATGGCTCTAGGTTATAAACTTCTGGAATGCCCTTGGGGGTTCAAAGTGCTCACCACACATCTAGATAAGTTCCTTGAGGGGTCTAGTTTCCAAAATGGTGTCATTTGTGGGGGGATTTCCACTGTTTAGGCACATCAGGGGCTCTCCAAACGTGACATGGCGTCCAATCTCATTTCCAGCCAATTTTGGTTTGAAAAAAGCCAAACGGCGCTCCTTCCCTTCCGAGCTCTGCCATGTACCCAAATAGTGGTTTACCCCCACATATACAGTATAAGCGTACTCAAGACAAATTGCACAACAACTTTTGGGGTCACATTTCTCCTGTTACCCTTTGGAAAATAAAAAAATTGGGGGCGAGAAGATAATTTTTGTGGAAAAATTATGATTTTTTATTTTTACGGCTATACGTTATAAACTTCTGTGAAGCACTTTGAGGTTCAAAGTGCTCACCACACATCTAGATAAGTTCCTTAGGGGGTCTATTTTCCAAAATAATGTAATTTATGGGGGGTTTCCACTGTTTAGGAGCATCAGGGGCTCTTCAAACGCAACATGGCGTCCGATCTCAATTCCAGCCAATTTTGTATTGAAAAGTCAAACGGCGCTCCTTCCCTTCCGAGCTCTGCTGTGCGCCCAAACAGTGGTCCCCCCCCACATTTGGGGTCAGCGCACTCAGGACAAATTGCACAACAACTTTTGGGGTCTAATTTCTCCTGTTACCCTTGGTAAAATAAAAAAAATTGGATCTGAAATAAGTATTTTGTGAAAAAAAGTTAAATTTTAATTTTTTTTAAACATTCCAAAAATTCCTGTGAAGCACCTGAAGGGTTAATAAGCTTATTGAATGTGGTTTTGAGCACCTCGAGGGGTGTAGTTTTTGAATGGTGTAACTTTTTGGTATTTTCTATCATACAGATCCCTCAAAGTGACTTCAAATGTGAGGTGGACCCTAAAAAAATATGGTGTTGTAAAAATGAGAAATCGCTGGTCAAATTTTAGCCCTTATAACTTCGTAACAAAAAAAAATTTTGTTTCCAAAATTGTGCTGATGTAAAGTAGACATGTGGGAAATGTTATTTAGTAACTATTTTGTGTTACATATTTCTCTGTTTTACTGACATTACAGCAGGGTATCATAGAGGATTCATTTTGTGAGGTAAAATATTTCACTAACTGTTTTTAAACAATATTTTACCTAACAAAATGTATCCTCTGCGATCTCCTGCTGTAATGTCAGAGAGAGAAAGAGCAGACAAGGGTGAGAGCACATGAGAGGAGAAGACAGGAGACGGAGGAGAGAGAAAGCGCACAGGGGGGAGACAGCTCAAACGGGATAGAACATGAGGGGAGAACACAGCACAGAGATACAGCAGACAAGGGGGATAGCACATGGGGTAGACAGGTCAAAGAAGAGAGCACAGACAGGAGAAGTCAGCACATGGGGAAAGAGTGAGTGGATAGGTGGGTGAGCACATGGGGGGAGAGATTATCAACTCTGCAAAGCCTGCCCACATCGTCACATTACCGCCCTCCCGATGCGATAGCATTGGGCCTCCATCTAGTCTAATATATAATTACCTTGTAATGTCTTCACATCCTGTTCCGTCCAGATGTGTCCGGATTCCAGAATTCCAAGCAGCGGAAGTTCACCCAAGTGATGGGTGTCTCAATATGGAAACTGCTGGTGGTACCAGCCTCTTGTGCGGTACCATCAGCGGAACACCGTCACACCACACACACATACTGTATATGCCGTACGCACCACACACACAAACATTAGAAGAACAGCCAGTAGACACAGTCAGCAAAAAATAATAAATATTAATATTTAAATACATTGCTGAAATATAATATTCATGGAAAAATAAGGGCAGTCGCACAAACATGCGCAAAAACAATTGAGTCACCTCAAGAAAACGACTATTAAGCCCAAATATAAGAAATTACAAATCTTTATTTAGACACATATGAAAAAATCACAGACAGTAAGTAACAGAAAATAGGAGGAGAAATGGAAGTGCAACCAAAGCACATCAGAAACATGTCATAAAAAATTGACCACGGTACTGCCCAGTAACAATCAACCATAGGAAAAATATTTTATGGCATAGCCAAAAGTGGACATATACAATGATTTAAATATAAATGTAAACCCAACCAGGAACATGCATAATGGATGCAAATAGAGCTATATAGAACAATCCCCTAACGGTATATGTGCTGGAATATGTGCTGGAATATGTGGTAGCCGTTTAATAGTGGAGGCAATAGCATGTCTGAGTGGCATATAGTAAAGGCATAATAGCAAAAAAGCCACAACCTAGACAAAATCGACCATAGCTGAAACGGCCATAGTTACCTGGAGGGGGTGACTGACTGGGGCAGTAAGCGGGTCAGAAGAGAGGCCCGACGCGTGTTTCGGATACACGATCTGTGGAGCCCAGCTGTGACTGAATCCATATCTCCCAGAAGGGTGCACTGAAAGAAGATCCCACTAAAGGTCATTATACACACACACACGTACAGCTATCCCAGAGACCACCAGAGGGAGCTGTGTAAGACATATAAAAAGACAGTTACACAGGAAACATCTAGTTTCAGTTCAGTCAGAGAGCTCAGAGAGAGAGCAGAGCAGCCATTGCTAGGGAGTCTGCTCAGAGAGCTCAGTCTGCTTAGAGAGCTCAGTCTGCAAGTGGAGTCTAGTAAGAGTGACACAGAGACATCACTCCAGCCTAGTCAGAGCTGAATTTAGAAGTGTAGCTCAGTGGAAAGCGTGCCGACGCTAAAAGAGCGGCGAAGAGGCAGCCCACCAACTGCCAGCGTGTGTGATCGTGTGAAGATCTAGGTAGGCTGAAGGCAAGTGGAAAAGTTTATGAGACAGTGGAGCCTTAATAGCTCATCTCAGCAAGTATCACCGGACACCGGGGTCCGAGCCTATAGGGATCTCCACGACCCATTAGGAGAACACCGGAGTTCCTGGAGGACTACAAGTCCCAGGAGTACCACAGAGCTGATACGTAGCTGGATCAGAAGAACGGAGTCTAGCAGGGCCCTGCAAATAAAGACTGTGTGCTTCAGGAGAAGGTCCAAACAAGATCAGCCAGGTGCAAGACGGAGACCAAGTTAGACCTAGCTACAGGCAGGTCAGGACTTTATCACATAAAGGCAGAAGATAGGAGGCCATACACCTACCAGTGGAGGAATCTCGATGTGCATCCTTCACCCTACAGAGCTCCGGGGAGTACCTGCAACACCTACAGTAAAGGTACCAAAGTGACTTATGTGTGTGTCTCCCTTATTATCCCCGACTGCCGGGTCCCCGTCTGTCCTGCACCTTTGCATATCTATCTGCCCTGGAGGATCACTCAGCCTTACTTGTGGAAGGCTTAACATCTAGCTGCCCAATATTAACCCTCCAGTGGATCTGCATAGCAGCGCTGGTCATCTTGACCAGGCACCACAAGTGGCGTCACGAATCCCCATATCATTATTCAAGTCACCTGTAAATATCCCACATTACAGTGAGCGCCCAGGGCAACAGACCGAGCTGTGCTACCCGTGACATTCCCCATAGACTTCAACGGGCTCGGTGCCGAGTACCCCATAACCCTGGTGTTGTGCGACTCAGATCCTTCATCGGGGGCATGTGAAAGCATGATGCACACGGACTTAAGAATCGTAAAGCCGGAAGTAGTTCAGCGGTCGACCCGGAAGTGATGCATCAGTAACCACAGAGACGGCGACGCTAGATGGCGGCGGCGTCAGAGACCCGAGGATCGCATAGCAACCCAAAGGTATCTAGAGACGCCGCCACACCATAGAGCGCAGCAGCATGTGGCACGGATGCGTCACGGGCAGACACTGAACCACCAATGAATGTAATAACAAAACGGGGTTATGACTGTATAGCGATTACATCTAGGTATGCATATACAACCCAGTCGTAAAATAGAATATATATAAACATATACATATAAACATAGGCGTGATATGCCACAAAGGGTCACAAAATACATATCAATTAACAATAGAAATGTAGACATAGAATACATATATATGTCCAGATAAGAAATAATGACAACCAAGTTTGTATAAACATAACCAAACAATTCCATAACAATAGATATACAGCAATTACAAAAAATGTATACATAAAAATACATAATAATAATAAACAAAAAAATAAATAAAAATAAATGTAAAAATAAATCACAATACAAATAAAAAAATAATAAAAATAAAAATAAAATAAAACAAATAAAGAATACACACAGAAAATACCCTCAAAAAATATAAATACAGAAGAAATAATAAGAAAAAGTACTAGAAGAAAAATAATAATCAAAGTAAATGTGAAAATAAAAATAAAAATAAAAAATAATAATAATGATAATGAAGAAATATAAAAAATAAAAAACAAAAAACAAAAAACGTGCAGCAGCTTCATCATCCATATAGAGTAAGGTGAAACATGAAACGGGAAAACGATAAACCTAGAAAATAAAAACAATATAAAATCAATGACATGTGAATGAAATGTCATTAGGAGCACAGATGCAGAAAAAGCCGGCGATCACAGAAAGGGCACGAAACTCAAATTTTCATTGAGGCCCTTGGGCTGCACAGTGTCAAGCATCCAAATCCAACGACTCTCAGTTTGGGCTAAAATTTGCGAGGTTTTGCCACCTCTAATGCCCAAGTCGAGAGCATCAATGCCCCTGACTCTCAGTCCAGAACTATCACATTGGTGGTATAATTTAAAATGACGCGGGAGTGTCTTAAGTGACGCTATATCCTCATGTGTGGCTGCTGCTTGAATTCCTAGCACATGTTCTCTAACTCTAACCTTGAGTTGGCGCATGGTAAGGCCAACGTAAATAAGAGAGCATGGGCACTTAGCGAAATAAATGACATTTCTAGTTTCACACGTGATGAATTTACGGATCTGAAATTATCGAGTGCCTGAGGAATTAGAGAAAGTTGTAGTAGTATCAATATTCGTGCATGCCACATAATGGCCACATGGACTGAAACCCCGTCTAGCAGGGCAAGAGTTAGAAAAAATAGGACGAGAATCAGGGGCATGATGGCTCCGAACTAAGTGATCACGAAGATTACGGCTCCTACGGTAAGTAACAAGTGGCCTATTTGGTAGAATTTTAGCTAGAATAGGATCGGTCATGAGGATTGGCCAAGCTTTTGTAAGAGCAGATCGTATCCGATTGGTTTGAGAGTGAAATTCGGTTATGAACCTCATGGGTTGAGTGCTATCAATGGTATTAGCTTCCTTATATAGCAAATCACTCCGGGTAGTATATTTAGCTTTTTGATAGGCTCTTTTTATGGCTCTATTACTATATCCTCGAGCGCGTAAACGGCCCATAAGCTCACTGGCCTGTCTTTCAAAGTCAAGATCAGAAGAACAAATCCGACGGATACGGGTGAATTGACCCACTGCTACCGCGCGAACCATATGGTTAGGATGAGACGAGGACGCGTGTAAGAGAATGTTAGTAGAAGTGGGCTTCCTATACACATCGGTATGTATAACTCCAGAGGGGTCCTTCTTCAATAACACATCAAGGAATTCAATTTGGGAGTTATCAGACTTAAAGGTTAAATGAATATTGCTAGTATTATTGTTTAAATGAACAAAAAAATCATTAAGGGATGAGTGAGTGTCCTGCCAGATCAGCAAAATATCATCGATGTAGCGTGTCCAAAGGAGGACACGCTCCATCGACTCATGCTGATCTGACAGGAAGAGGTCCCTCTCCCACAGCCCCAGGAACAGATTAGCATAGGCGGGCGCGAAGGCCGCGCCCATTGCTGTCCCCTGGAGCTGCAGGTAGAAGGACCCCTTAAAAACAAAAAAATTATGCGTGAGTGTAAATTCCAACAGATCGAGAACAAACGACCTCATGCCAGGGCTAAGATTGGAAGAATTTAGGAAAAATTGTGTCGCCCTGAGTCCATCATTATGACGAATGCTAGTGTAAAGCGACTCGACATCAGCGGTGACAAAAAGATTCCCAGAGTCAAGAGATAACCCATCCATTTTACGTAGCAGTTGATTGGTGTCTTTTAGGAAGGAGGGCAATGTCTCCACCATAGGTTGAAGCATGGAATCAATCCATCGGCTTACGCACTCCAAGTAGTTCCCCCCACCAGAAATAATTGGACGACCAGGAGGTTTTATAATACTCTTATGAATTTTAGGTAGTAAATATAATGTTGGTATCCTTGGTTCATCAACTATCAAAGCTTTGGCCAATTCCTTCGTGATGGTGGCATCAGCGGACGCCTTATTAATTATTTTCTTCAATTCCAAAGAGAAGGCAGATAAAGGGTTATAAGTTAATCGTTTATAACATATCCTATCATTTAACTGGCGAAAAGCCTCCTGTTCATACATTGTCCTTGGCCAGAGGACAATGTTACCCCCTTTATCCGCTGGCTTAAAGATGACATCAGGGAGATTACGCAACTGATTTAATCTAACGCGTTCATCGGGGGTAAGATTATCATGGTGGATATGTTTCTCAATGCGTCCAAAATCATGTGATACCACTTTAACAAAAGTGTCAATACTACTACAATTAGTAAGTGGGGGGAACCGCTTGGAGCGCTGGCGGATGGACGGGGGTATCTTACCTCCTTCCATAGCAACATGCTCGCTAGATAGTTCCTCAAGAACTCTCAGTGCCGCTTGTTCCTGATCTGTTGGAAATAATTTGGTTAATTTATCATCAAAATAAAACTGTTTAAATAAAAGGGAACGTGCAAAAATGTGAAGATCCTTGATGGCAGTGAAGGTGTCAAAAGTAGAAGCAGGTGAGAAGGACAGAACCCTCTGGAGTAAAGTCAGATCAGACTGCGTAAGGGAATACCCGCTTAGGTTGATTACCTTATTATCCTTATGGCCAGACACAGGCGATTTGTTACGCCGACGATAGGGGTGGTAGCCATGATTTCTAAGTCTTCGATCAACATCGGAGTGGGCAGGATTAGCCAAGGAGGAATTGGAATTGTCAGATTGGGTACTCAATGAAGAAATAGAGGCATTAGAGTTTGCACGTTGAAAATGCTGACCTCTGGTTTTGGGTTTTCGCCAATAGTACACATTTTTGGATTCGAAGTCTCGAACATCCCTAGAGATTTTTGCTGCTTGGGAATCATGAATCTTTTTTACAGTAGAATCAAGAATTTTGTCTAATTGGGCCTCAAATTTGAGCATAGTGTCAGCTGGACAACTCCCCTTAAGTTCGGCCTGTATATTATCAATTGATTTATCCAAATCAGTAATTGATATGGTATTCAGTCCAATTAGTAATTCCAGAAATTTAGCAGAGCAATTATTACAGGTCTCCTCCCAGTTGGCTATAAAATCAGCATCATCAACTGGGAAGGCAGGAATAACGCAAACTCTTAATCCCCTAGGAATAATTTTACGGAGTACATATTTTTCTAATAGGGCCCGATTCCACCATAATTTAGTTCGTTTAATTAACAATCCCTGCATGGAATCAAAGAGATCGTCCCATCTGTGATCGCCAGCTGATCGTGCATTGGCCACATCTCCCCCATAAATCTGATCTACCTGTCCAAGCCAGGTTATTTCTCTGGCTTTATAATCCATGATGTCTGAAGCAAAGCCTGTGCAAAACACAGAGAAAGTAGCATAAGAAGAACAGCCAGTAGACACAGTCAGCAAAAAATAATAAATATTAATATTTAAATACATTGCTGAAATATAATATTCATGGAAAAATAAGGGCAGTCGCACAAACATGCGCAAAAACAATTGAGTCACCTCAAGAAAACGACTATTAAGCCCAAATATAAGAAATTACAAATCTTTATTTAGACACATATGAAAAAATCACAGACAGTAAGTAACAGAAAATAGGAGGAGAAATGGAAGTGCAACCAAAGCACATCAGAAACATGTCATAAAAAACTGACCACGGTACTGCCCAGTAACAATCAACCATAGGAAAAATATTTTATGCATAGCCAAAAGTGGACATATACAATGGTTTAAATATAAATATAAACCCAACCAGGAACATGCATAATGGATGCAAATAGGCTATATAGAACAATCCCCTAACGGTATATGTGCTGGAATATGTGGTAGCCGTTTAATAGTGGAGGCAATAGCATGTCTGAGTGGCATATAGTAAAGGCATAATAGCAAAAAAGCCACAACCTAGACAAAATCGACCATAGCTGTAACAGCCATAGTTACCTGGAGGGGGGTGACTGACTGGGGCAGTAAGCGGGTCAGGAGAGAGGCCCGACGCGCGTTTCGGATACATTATCCTTCATCGGGGCATGTGAAAGCATGATGCACATGGACTTAAGAATCGTAAAACGGAAGTAGTTCAGCGGTCGACCCGGAAGTGACGCATCAGTAACCACAGAGACGGCGACGCTAGATGGCGGCGGCGTCAGAGACCCGAGGATCGCATAGCAACCCAAAGGTATCTAGAGACGCCGCCACACCATAAAGCGCAGCAGCATGTGGCACGGATGCGTCACGGGCAGACACTGAACCACCAATGAATGTAATAACAAAACGGGGTTATGACTGTATAGCGATTACATCTAGGTATGCATATACAACCCAATCGTAAAATAGAATATACATAAACATATATATATAAACATAGGCGTGATATGCCACAAAGGGCCACAAAATACATATCAATTAACAATAGAAATGTAGACATAGAATACATATATATGTCCAGATAAGAAATAATGACAACCAAGTTTGTATAAACATAACCAATTATTATTTCTTCTGTATTTATATTTTTTGAGGGTATTTTCTGTGTGTATTCTTTATTTATTTTATTTTATTTTTATTTTTATTATTTTTTTATTTGTATTGTGATTTATTTTTACATTTATTTTTATTTTTATTTATTTTTTGTTTATTATTATTATGTATTTTTATGTATACATTTTTTGTAATTGCTGTATATCTATTGTTATGGAATTGTTTGGTTATGTTTATACAAACTTGGTTGTCATTATTTTCTTATCTTATTCTTATTTTGCTATTATGCCTTTACTATATGCCACTCAGACATGCTATTGCCTCCACTATTAAACGGCTACGGCTGGAGTCACACTGGCGACTAAATCGTACCACTAGAAAGCGATGAAATATCGCTTTGCAGTCGACCCAATATTAATCAATGGAACAGCTCCCAGCATCCGATTTTTTGTGGTCCGATTTAAACGTGCGAGTGCAATCGCAGCATGCTGCGATTGTCACCGATTGTGGGTCGACTATCGCCAATGCAAGTCTATGGGTGCGATGAAAAGTGGGATTACAAACGGACCGCACGTGTGAGTTGCGATGAAATTGCACAACTTTTCCAGGTGACAGGAAACTGCCTTTGAAATTCTCAGGAAGCCTTTACATGCTAATTAGCTAAGCGCATCTTAAAAAAAAACAGGAAGAACGCCTACACGGAGTCCAGAAACATGGCATCCAGCCACATCAATGTGGAACTCCTCATTGTATTGGTGCAGGAGAGGCCTGAATTGTGGGACCAGCGCGATCCCAATTACAGCAATCGGACGCGCAAAGAGGCTGCATGGCAAACGATATGTGAACACATTTTTCCAGACTATCATCAGAAATCCAGGGAGGACCAAGAGCGTCTTAGTAAGTACCACATGTAACGGTTTTTTTTTTTGTAAAAAAATGTTATTAAGAAAATAATAATGTATGCTTATGTGTTTAAATGATATTGAAAAAGCAGCATTATCGAACTCTGCCTATTTATAACAACACATTGATGTGTGTGTTCACCAACAATATCCATGTCTTTTTAACATATCATCGATGCTTTGTCATTTATTGACTATAACATTTTGTACTCCCCTTGACCTCAGATGTAGTTTGTAGGTACTAAAATGCTAAATGATTGAGGCGTTTTGTTAAGGGCCAAGCATTTTTTGAAATGTATGTTACAGCTTATAACATGTATACTTCTGGTTGTATGTTTATGTGTTTTAATATTGTAAATCACATCACACATGAACACTATTTAAATGTTCATTGTTGCATAATGTAATTTTTTGATGAATAAATAGATATCAGTCATTATAACCGTTATGGTGTTCTTACATTTGTAGTGACTGATGTGACAAGGCGGTGGCGCAGCTGTCGGGACTGCTACCGGAGGGAGAGGCAGATTAGGGATCGGAGTGGGGCTTCAGCCTCTAAGAAGAGGAAGTACCTCTATTTTGATAGACTTAACTTCCTTGCGCCAGTGATGGATGTGCGACCGTAAGTGCATGTGTGTTCAAACACTTTCATGTCAAACTTTGTAATTTTCTGGGTTTTAATTGTCAAAAATTATTTCATTTCTAGGACGGAGTCAAACCTAACTGAGAGGAGACGGGGTCTGACTCAGAAGTGCTTATCGACCCCGTTGGTGATGAGGAGGCAGGCCCTTCCTCTGCAGCATGTGGGTCCACCCAAGCAGCACCAACAGCAGCTGCACGAGCTGAGGATTCACAAAGCCAGCATCAGGAACATGAGGACCTACCTCAGAGCAGCAGCCCTAATAGGGGTCAGGATGTGTCTCCTCCTCATTCCCAACGCACAAAGCGAGGTAGGCGGCGACGAGAAGGAGTGGGTTCTGTGACAAGGAGGCAGGTGGACCGAGGAGTTCTGGACTATTTGTCCAGTGTAGCTAATGATGATGGTGAGGAGGGATTTTGCCGCAGTCTGGCCCGTTACCTCCGGGCTATTCCAAGACAGCACAGACTGCGGATCAGAAGCGGACTGCAGATTGTTTTGGATGCTGGAACACCGCCTAATGATCCAAGCAACCTACTAGATTATCTAGATAGATGGGTGGTTGGTCCTGAAAATGTGTTAAGGTTGTTTGGACCAAATCCATCACAATCTGCTTCTGCCTTTGATCCTCCTCCTCCTCATCATCATCCTCCTCCTCCACCTCCTCCTTGTGTCCAACAGAACCCAACTCCTCCTCCTCCTCATCCTACTGCAGCTCCTTCTTTCTTTGGAGCTACCCAGCTCCAAGCCATGGGACAGAGTGGCCATGCACAATATGCCCACTCTAACATACCCAATGTTGTTGACTGGCCACAACATGGATATGTTAGACATGGGCATATTGGGGGTCATTCTGCTAGTGCTCAGTCATATCAATATGACTATGAGCATCAATTCCCTATGTACCCCTACACACAAGCCCTTCAGGATGCAGCCAGTAACCCAGCTGCTACGTTAGTTTCTGCAGCACCTCAGGCTCAATCACAGGTTGCAGATAGTGGAAGGCCTAATACACAACCTGGCCATCCATCACCACCACCACCAAGCTACCATCAATTGTAGCTGAAAGTATTTTTTGGTTGTATGGAAGTTATATATATTTATTTTTGCATATTCAGAATGTTATACATATTTTTTATTTATGTTTGGACATGTTGGTCCTGTTTTCTAAATATATCAGCCTCTAAAAGGCTTTCAAACTAAATACACTAATCATTAAAATTAGTGAAGTGCCATTGGTTGTCTGTGATTCTTCTTATATGTTCTGACCTGTGTTAAGTAGGAAAAAGTGTACATAAAATAATTACAGTCTTCCATTAATTGATGAATGTAAAGTAAGTTTATGGTATCATATCACATAAAACACACTACATAGCTATGGCCTCATCTTGCCAAGGAATAGCACCCGCAGGAGAAACAAAATAATTGGTCAATAAGTCACGGACTTTGAGTCCAGAAGGGGGACGACGAGGATGGATGACTGGTCTCATAGGCCTCGTCATATTATCAGACTGAAGGTCAGGCATATCAGCTGATGAGCATTCATGCATTCTGGTAAAATTATGTAGTACCACACATGCTTGCACTACAAGATTTACATTTGATTCACTTAGCTGAATGGCTGATTGTAGGACACGCCATTTGGCTGTAAGAATACCAAATGTGCACTCCACCAGGCGTCGTGCACGAGAAAGGCGATAATTAAATATGCGTCTCTGATGGTTCAGATTGCGGCGAGGATATGGCCTCATAACATGACGAGTTAATTGGAAGGCCTCATCCGCTACTACAACATATGGCACTGCATCCATATTTGACTGTGGAAGTTGACATGCTGGTGGTAAGTCCAATTGGTTATTGCGTAGCCGCCGACCCATAATGGAAGAATTGAAGACTCTGGAGTCTCCAGTCCTTCCATAGGCCCCAATGTCTACAATTATGAAGCGGTAGTTACTGTCGACCAAGCCCAACAAAACTATAGAAAAATATTGCTTATAATTGTAGAATTGGGTCCCTGAGTTCGGCGGCTTACGCACACGTATGTGCTTCCCGTCCAGGGCTCCAATACAGTGTGGAAAATTACAGCTTTCTTGAAATCCACGTGCAATCCTCAACCAATCTTCCATTTTGGGCTCTGGCATCACCTCTTTATTTAGTCTGGACCAAATTTGTCCACAAGTAGAGCTGACTATTCCGGAAATGGTGGATTTCCCTATCAAAAACTCTAAATGCAGAGCAGCGTATGAGAGCCCAGTGGAAAGGAACCTGCAATACACAAACAACAACAAACATGTACACATCAGACAAAAAATACAAAAACACTGCATTAACCAAATGTAAACAGTGGACATTTGATTACTCACCCATTCACTTAATGTAATGACTTATAAACCCTTCTGACTGCTACACACAACCATATAGGACAAACTTAAACATTTTATAATGACATGGGGTACAGTATGTTAAGATTTACAAAGTAAGAAGAATGTGAAAGTTGTTACATTATGCAAAACATCATCAACATATCGTTGACACACATACCTTAATGTTAGAAGAAGCCTTTCCTCAGCAGAAATTGAAGGACGCATCCTGGTGTTCTGAAAGGTGATTCCAGGGCGCAATATGTCCAGCAAAATATCAAAGGTGGCAACACTCATGCGACAATAGGCAAAAAACTTGTCAGGATTCCTACGCAGTGTGGAATACAGGCGCTCAAAATGGCCTTTGCTGATCCTTCGCATCACAAGGGGATGCACCCACATCCTTCTGCGTATTCTGTGCGAAACAACTACAGTGTATGGCTCCCCAAAAGTTCTGGATATCAGCCAATAGTACAGCAGACGCTCAGTTCTATTAAACCTTAGTCTGTCACTCATAATTTTCACTTTGCAGCAACACAACAGGAACCACTAAGAAGGCAAACACTCCACGGCAACGTTGGGAGGGTAATAACAGTCAAACAACGCTTAAATATGGCTCTGGCTCATTATTCAAATGATTTGCAGGCCTCAAAACCGTTAAATGTCCATTTTGCTATGATGCCACTAAAAAACGGTAGTCGCTGGTAATCGGATGTGAAACGTAAGCGTACATGCTACAAAATCGCATCAACTACTAAAAATCGGATGCCAGTCGCAGCAATGTTCATGAAATTTTAATCCGATTATCGACCGACTAAAACGGTCCGATTTTTTAGACGTTGTGTGTGACTCCAGCCTTCCACATATTCCAGCACATATACCGTTAGGGGATTGTTCTATATAGCTCTATTTGCATCCATTATGCATGTTCCTGGTTGGGTTTATATTTATATTTAAACCATTGTATATGTCCACTTTTGGCTATGCCATAAAATATTTTTCCTATGGTTGATTGTTACTGGGCAGTACCGTGGTCAGTTTTTTATGACATGTTTCTGATGTGCTTTGGTTGCACTTCCATTTCTCCTCCTATTTTCTGTTACTTACTGTCTGTGATTTTTTCATATGTGTCTAAATAAAGATTTGTAATTTCTTATATTTGGGCTTAATAGTCGTTTTCTTGAGGTGACTCAATTGTTTTTACACACAAACATTGTATACACCGTACGCACCACACACACAACGCCGTACGCACCACACACACACTGTATACGTCGTACACATCACACACTGTATACGCCATATACACCACACACACACTGTATACGCCGTATGCACCTCACACACACACTGTATACGCCGTGCGCACCACACACTGTATACACCGTACGCACCACACACACTGTATACGCCATACACACCACACACACACTGTATATGCCGTAGGCACCACACACACACACTATATACGCTGTACGCACCACACACACACACTGTATACGCCATACGCACCACACACACATTGTATACGCTGTATGTACCACACACACACAAACACACACACTATATATGCCGTATGCACTACACACACACACTGTATACGCCATATGCACCACACACACACTGTATATGCCGTACGCACCACACACACACACACACTCTGTATATGCTGTATGCACTACACACACACTCTATATATGCCATACGTTACACACACACACACACACTATACGCCGTACGCAGCCTTTTGCGAGTTACCACCAGCGGAACATCGTCGCGAACAAGCCGAATGATTCACTGACTGCCGCCATCTTTGTACAGGAGGAGCACATGTGCAGTTTTAATGTGACCGCCGCTATCTGTCTGCACAAAGATGGCGGCGGTCTGATTTACTGTGCCTGCGCAAATTCCGTGCAGGCGCAGTGAATCATCAGTGATCCCGGTGGCAGATGCGTGATGTGTCTACAGGCAGAGGAAGCCGGTCACATTAAAGGGGTTTTCCCACAAACAAAAGTTCATTTTAAAAATTGTCTGTGTCTGACTTTCAGGTTGCCAGAGTTGAAAGCCATAGGGTCTCATGGCAGCTTTGAGGCCCGGAAACCTCATCTGAAACTTTGAGGGGCATTTTAACCCCTTTCCAACATTGGACGTAATATTCCCCTTGTTTGGTGCGGGCTTCAGCACTCTCTACTTACTTTCTGACAATGAAACAAAATATACAGGAAATATATAATACACAGAATAAAAATATGTATAAAAATATGTAAATATAAATTATATTATAAAATAACTATGTGCCTATATAACCTGTAAATAAATATAAGGATGGTAGACCATCCGAAATAGAGATAGAAGAACACCCAGGATGTGGTCCTGGGTGTTCTTCTATCTCTTACTTTCTGACAGCAGCATTTAACTCGCTCTTACCGGTAGCGTGTTGCTAATACCGCCCATCGGTGACCCTGTCACATGATCACGGGTCACCGATGGGTAGGCATGACAACCAGAGGTCTGCAGCAGACCTGTATGATTATCATTGCCAGATTGCTATGAGCCCCACCCTGTGGTCGGCACTCATAGCAAGTGAACTTTTCTTTTACACACAGGCAGTTTGATCATTGCCTGTGTGCAGGGCCAGACTGGCCATCTGACAATTCTGGCAAGTGCCAGAAGGGCCTGTCTGGTCGTGGGCCGCCTTGTCTGCTACGTTGTTAACAGAAACAGTGTTCTCAAGACACCCATATTGTTGAGAGTTGTGACAAAGGACAAAGTCTCAGACTCCGTCACTTACCCCAGTAGGCCACGGGGGTCATTAGAAATATTGGTGTTGTAGTAAATCTTCCTTTCCTCTATCCAGGTTAATATTAGTAATATATCCCATCTGGTGCCTGGGGACAGTGACATCATGGGCCTGTGTGACTTGAGATGCTAGGGCTGAATTTCAGTCCCAGTCCGTACCTGCCTGTGTGTAGCAGAAGCGATAAAAGTACTGCAGCTTCTAGTCTCGCATGGAGACTATTGAAGCATGCAAAAAGTAAAAAAAAAGTTTTTAAAAATCTTTAAAAAATTAAAAAATATAAAAGTTCAAAACACCCCCCTTTCACCCATTCAAACTAAAACAATAAAAAAAATCAAATACACACATATTTAGTATTGCCATGTTCAAAATAGACCGAACTATCAATGTAAAAAAAGAATGAACTCAATCGCTAAATGGCATAGCGAGAAAAAAATTAAAAGCTCCAGAATTACGTTTATTTGGTCGCCACTACATTGCAATAAAATGCAATAATGGGCGAACACCAAAATGGTATCAATAAATATGTCAGCTTGGCACGTAAAAATATAAGCCCTCACCCAACCCAAGATAACGAAAAATGGAGACGCTACAAGTTCTAGGAAAATGGCGCCATTTTTTTTAACCAAATTTTGGATTTTTTTAACCACTTAAACATAAAAGAACTTAGACATGTTTGGTGTCTATGAACTGGTAATGACCTGGAGAATCATAATGGCAGTCAGTTTCAGCATTTAGTGAACATGGTAAAAAAAAAAACAACTGAGGAATTGCAATTTTTTATCCCGTTTTCCAGTACACGATATGTTAAAACCATGGTGTCGTTCAAAAGTACAACTTGTTCTGCAAAAAACAAGTCCTCATATGGGCATTTTGAAAGCAAAAATAAAAATTTTATGGCTCTGGGAAGAAGGGAAGCAAAAAAAAGGAAATTCAAAAACTGAAATACCCCTGGTCTTTAAGGGGTTAAGGTTACTAAGTTTCCAGCTGCTGGAACATCTGAAGGCTAAAACTAATGTTACTTTGGGTGTGTATTTTACAAACTTGTTAATAAATAAAAAAAAATAAAAAAAACGGAGTGAGGTCTCCCATAATTTTCATAAACAGCTAAGGGAAAGCCGACGGCTGGGGCTAATGTTAATATTTTGCGAAAGAGACAATATTCATAAAGGTTCCCAAGCTATTAATATCAGCTTACAGCTGTATACTTACCCTTTCCTGGTTATTAAAATGAGGGACCCCCCAAAAAATGATGTGGGGTTCCACTGTATTTTTGATAACCAGCCAGGCAAAACTGACAGCTGCAGGCTGCAACCCTCAGCTGTCAGCTTCAGAGAGCAGCAGGCAGCCCAATAAGTTATACATTGTTGGGATCAGGGTCTGTGCCCCTACAGTATGCTGTTCTCAGATCAGGTAACAAAAAACGTGACTTCGGTTATTAAGAATAGACGGGTCCCCGCAGCCTAAAAATAGCAGCCCGCAGCCGTCCCAGAAAAGGCGCATCTATTAGATGCGCCAATTCTGGTGCTTTGCCCGGCCTCTTCCCACTTTCCCTATAGCGTGGCAAGTGGGGTTCATATTTATGGGGTTGATGTCACCTTTATATTGTCCGGTGACATCAAGCCCACAGGTTAGTAATGGAGAGGTGTCTATAAGACATGTTGCGTTGTCTGTGCGTTTGGTTTTGCCTCCCATTGAAGTCAATGAGGTTCGGGTATGTTCATCAATGAACTGTTCGGCAAACAAGTTCGTGAAACATTATAACGTTCGCCGATCCAAACCGAATTTTTTATGAATTTATGGATACTATCAAAGAAAAGAATTAAATACACATTATAGATGCGATCATGCTGCAGTGCCTGCCTGCAGAAGGGGATTTTTTCTTTCAATATGTATATATATATATGTATATTGTGGTACACCAAAGGGGTCTTGCTGGATGGGAGATATATTTCTCCCAGCAGGCTAAAGTTTGGCTGGGATTTTCCCTGAAGACAATGACCTGTGATGAGGTCATAGTCACGTGAGCTGCTCAGGTGATGTGTAATGCACCTATGGGTGTGGTTGAGGGATATTTAATGGAACCTGTGTGTTTGGTAAGGGGAATCAGTACTGGCTAGGTTGAGCCAGTGGAAGGAGGTCTGGGAAGACACCTCCGGAGCGTATTGCAAGGAAGAGAAGGAGCTTGACTGGAGCCAGCCTGTAGCCATGGTTTTTGGTACAGTGTGTCAGCAAGATCAAGCAAGCAGATTCTAGACCACCCGGGTAATGGCACCTGGCGGTCACTGCTGACCTGCAGCCGCTTAGTCAAGCCCGTCCCATGCAAGGGTGAGTCTGGGAACAGTGGTTCTCCAAGCTGGAGTGTATTTACGTTCTGTTATGTTTCTGTTGCCTGGTGTTTAAAGTGACAGTAAACCAGTAATTTTTGGACTTAAAGCTTGTGTGCTGCCTCGTTACTGCGGCCCGGCCACTGCCTACCAGAGCGTATCCCTACATTATATAATATTCCTTATGTAAACTAGGAGGAAAGGTCACTGAGGGATCAGTGCCCAATCATAAGCCATACAGATGAATACCTAATCAGAGGACCACATGAAGACCCCCCACAGGCCGCCCCAAAGCACGAGTATATCATTAAGGCTGGAGTCACACTAGCGAGAAATACGAACGAGTGCTATGCGAGAAAAAATCGCGTAGCACTCGGACCAATGTTAATCTATGTGGCAGCTCCCATCATCCGATTTTTTTTGTTCTCGGCCGGTTTATACGTGCGAGTGAAATTGCAGCATGCTGCGATTTGCACCGTATATCGGCCGAGAATCACCAATGCAAGTCTATGGGTGTGAGAAAAACTCGTACATCACACGGACCATGAGTGTGACTTGCGAGAAATACGCACCCGTGTCCTTTAGAAAAGCTGGCAATTCAGTGCGCTATACAGTCATGGTCAAAAGTTTTGAGAATGACACAAATATTATATTTTCACATGATCTGCTGCCCTCTGGTTTTTATGTGTGTTTGACAGATGTTTTTATCACAGACAGAAATATAATAATTGCAAACATATGAGTAACAAAAGCTTATATTGACAGTTAGAATGAGTTAATGCAGCAAGTCAATATTTGCAGTGTTGACCTTTCTTCTTCAGGACCTCTGCAATTCTCCCTGGCATGCTCTCAATCAACTTCTGGACCAAATCCTGACTGATAGCAGTCCATTCTTGCACAATCAATGCTTTCATTTTGTCAGAATTTTTAGGTTTTTGTTTGTCCACCCGTCTCTTGATGATTGATCACAAGTTCTCAATGGGATTAAGATCTGGGGAGTTTCCAGGCCATGGACCCAAAATCTCTATGTTTTGTTCCCTGAGCCATTTAGTTATCACCTTTGCTTTATGGCAAGGTGCTCTATCATGCTGGAAAAGGCATTGTTGATCGCCAAACTGCTCTTGGAGGGTTGGGAGAAGTTGCTCTTGGAGGACATTCTGGTACCATTCTTTATTCATGGCTGTGTTTTTAGGCAAGACTGTGAGAGAGCCGATTCCCTTGGCTGAGAAGCAACCCCACACATGAATGGTTTCAGGATGCTTAACAGTTGGCATGAGACAAGACTGGTGGTAGCGCTCACCTTGTCTTCTCCGAATGAGGCGTTTTCCTGATGTCCCAAACAATCGAAAAGGGGATTCATCAGAGAAAATAACTTTACCCCAGTCCTCAGCAGTCCACTGCCTGTACCTTTTGCAGAATATCAGTCTGTCCATGATGTTTTTTCTGGAGAGAAGTGGCTTCTTTGCTGCCCTCCTTGAGACCAGGCCTTGCTCCAAGAGTCTCCGCCTCACAGTGCGTGCAGATGCACTCACACCTGCCTGCTGCCATTCCTGAGCAAGCTCTGCACTGCTGGTAGCCCGATCCCGCAGCTGAAACACTTTTAAGAGATGGTCCTGGCGCTTCCTGGTCTTTCTTGGGCGCCCTGAAGCCTTTTTGGCAACAATGGAACCTCTCTCCTTGAAGTTCTTGATGATGCAATAGATTGTTGACTGAGGTGCAATCTTTCTAGCTGCGATACTCTTCCCTGTTAGGCCATTTTTGTGCATTGCAATGATGACTGCACGTGTTTCTTTAGAGATAACCATGGTTAACAGAAGAGAAACAATGATGCCAAGCACCAGCCTCCTTTTAAAGTGTCCAGTGGTGTCATTCTTACTTAATCATGACAGATTGATCTCCAGCCATGTCCTCATCAACACCCACACCTGTGTTAATGGAGCAATCACTGAAAAGAGGTTAGCTGGTCCTTTTAAGGCAGGGCTGCAATGATGTTGAAATGTGTTTTGGGGGATAAAGTTAATTTTCTAGCCAAATATTGACTTTGCAAGTAATTGCTGTTAAGCTGATCACTCTTTATAACATTCTGGAGTATATGCAAATTGCCATTAGAAAAAGTGAAGCAGTAGACTTTGTAAAAATTAATATTTGTGTCATTCTCAAAACTTTTGTCCATGACTGTACTGTAAAATCACACTGACAAGTTAAAATATAATCGATAGAATACATGTATACTCATAGTATTGACATATATATATTTATATTTCATAGAGATATGGATAGCAGAATAGGTGATGATTCAATTGTCGGCATCTGTAAAATCATTTCAGAACCCGACAGGAAATAAGACATGGTTTACATACAGTAAACCATTGCATATCCGTTAGATTTATATATGTCCCTCACTAATAATGTTAGTAGTGTATGTGTGTAAAATTTTGGAGCTGTAGGTGTTAAATTAAAGGATTAATTCACGGAAAAAACTTGCTCCCATGCAATTTTCTCAGCCATAGAGGGCAAGCCAGTGACTGAGGGCAGAAATTAATAGCCTAGAGAGGGACCATTGTTTTTGGCCCCCCCTGGCTAAAAAAATCTGCTCCCTGCCACCCCAGAAAAGGAGTATCTGTAAGATGCGCCAATTCTGGCACTTACTCTCTCTCTCTTCCCATTGCCCTGTAGCGGGTGGCTTATGGGGTTAATGTCACCTTGCTATCCACTAGTCTGAAAGGGTTAAAAAACACACACATTAAGAATAAAGAGTTTTAATGAAATAAATAAACACACATTTTTTACATCTTTATTACACTCCCAATCCATACTGAAGCTATCGATCTCCTAGAAAAACTCCAAAATAAAAAACCAACAATATACCCATACCTGTCCGCCGTACAGTCAAGTCCCAAGCTGCAATCCATCTGAAGGGGTTAAATAGTTTACAACTGGGTGCGGTGCTAATGCGACCAGCCCGGCTGTAAACCATGGAGGAATGAAGGAAAAGCTGCCTGCACAGCCTCCCCGTCTGACCGGAGATGAACTGATTAGCGTGGGAAAGTTTCTGAACATTTTCCCATGCTGTCAGTTCACCGCAGGTCAGGCGGGGAGTCAGCGCTGCCTAAGTGACATCAGCGCTAGTCACTGAGGCTGCGCATATTCCCTGCATGGATATCTAACCATGTCTCATATCCTGTCGGGTTCTGTAATGATTTACAGATGCCGACAATTGAATTATCGGCTATTCTGCTATTTACCTCTGTATGAAACATAAATATATATATATATTGTGTCTCACTGACATAAATATATATATAGACTGTATATATATTTTCACGAATTTTTGAGGCCATGGATCCATTATATGTCCATTTTGCAAGCCGATTGCATTGCAAACGGATGACATACGGATCACTGTTCAGGGAACATTTATGCGATTCTTGTCCGTGAAAAATAGACCGATTTTTTGTATTGTGAGCCAGTTTTGTATACTGCACCAGTCAGCATGTGGTTTGCTCCAGTTCTGCTCTGTGCATGAGTCTGGGTTCACACATGCTAGTTTTGCTTTTGCTTCAAGTAGAGGGATATCACATAGGACTCAATTAATTAAGACTGGCATTATTCATGCCGGTCTTAATTGACGGGACCACTGGAGTAAAATGCACCTAATTCATTAAGAGGCACACGGCATTTAAAGGGAATCTGTCCCTAGATTTTAGCTACCTAATCAGAGAGCAGCATAATGTAGGGACGGAGACCCTGATTCCAGTGATGTGTCACATACTGGGCTGCTTTCTGCAGTTTTGGCAAGATCACTGTTTTATCAGCAGGAGGTTTTTACTAAAAAACTAATAAATCTGCTGCCATTTTGTCTTCCATATTCATAAGCTCTGTATAACCCTGCCCACCACTGATATAGACAGTGTACACAGAAAGCTGCCAATCAGAGGTGTGGGTGGGGTTTACAGAGCTCAGCATTCAGAGAACTGCTAGATTGGCAGCAGATAAAACAGTGATTTTACCATAAGTGCCGCAGGCAGCCCAATAAGTGATACATTGTTGGAATCAGGGTCTGTGCCCCTACATTATGCTGCCCTCAGATGAGGGAACAAAAAACGTGACTTCAGTACAATTGTGCTGTCCATGTTTTCAATGAACAGCACATAGACTCATAGAGTTTCATAAATTAATACACACATATGTTTTAAGAATGCGTCAGTGTGTCCGCTCCATGAGTCTCGGAGCATGTCCAGTTGTCTTGACCCGCACCACAATTGTGGTTTACCAGAGCAATGGGGTACTCAGAGCCGAGCCCATGCAAGTCTATGGGGTTGTCACTGGTAGCGCTGGCTCGGTCTGTGGCCCTGGCGGTCAGGCGTATGTTGGGGGGAATATTTACAGGGGATAGGTATATATACAGTTCGTGACGCCACCTGTAGTTCTCTGATCACTAAGACCAGCGCTGCTGTAGATCTCTGAGGGGATGGTGTGGCAGCTAGTTGTCGGGTCCCCTACAGGTGGGACTCTTCCCTCAGGTCGATAGTTATGGTGGGGTTGTGCAGGGATGCAATCAAATAACTCAGTCTCACACATAGAAGCTTCTTTCCATACCTTTTACTTCAAGTTGTTCAGGCAGGTCCCAGGGAGGCTGTTCGGGGTGGATGAATGCACGTAGCGGTAACAGTTGAGCAGGTTACAGGCCTCCTTCTCTTTCCAAATGATGAGTGAGTCCAAGCTTGCCTGTAGCTAAGTTAACTCTATAGTTTTCAGCTTTTCCCACTAGCTGTACTGCCCGGCCGGTTTTGTGATAGAGCCTTATAAGTGGTGAACTAAGTACTTTCTTTTGCCGCGCGCCGGACTCAGAAGTCTTGTTCTCCTGACTCGGTTACGTACTGGCACTCTAAGGGCGGCTTTCTGCAACCTAAGGTCCAGTAAGACTCTGGCTTTTCTATCACTATGCCTGGAGCTATAGTGACGCTTCGGTCCCCAGTGACCGGTGACAATGTGCAGGATAATCCGATCCTTAAGGCACTTCTGAATCCTTCCCACTATGCCCTTCGCCCTGCTTCTGCTTTCAATGTAGCACTGAAGCGTGAAGATAGAAAGTCAGTTTTCTTCCTTGGTCTCACTGAGTAACTCTCAGTTTCCTCAAAGTTCAGACTGAGTAAAAGGTAACTCTGACTAGACTCGGGATGATAACTAGTCATCCGTTACTAGACTCCACTTCGTTGAATTGGCAGGAACTAATCTTCTGCTCACCCAGAGCTCTGACAGGAATCCTCACTGTCTAAGAAGAACTAGCCCTGACTGCTCTGTACGATGACAGGAAGCTAGACTCACTCTCCTGTGCTACACGTCACTCCCCTATACACCCCTGTGGGTGTGTCTGAAGTGTAAGTGAGTGTCAAGCTTTAACTGTTACCTTACTGTGCATTCTCCAGATCCTGTGTGCCTTACATACCAGGGCTACACATTCCCCCTTGGTAAAATACAGCACTCCCGGGCTGTGAAATATAAGAAGACATTTTGTTTTTCATTAACAATAAACATTAACTCTTCCCATCCGGGAGGTACGGATTTCTTGAACGTTGCATTATAACAATAGGCATAGAAAAATACAAAATACTAAATAGACATTTTCATATAAATAGATGACGATATTCTTGTGAAGGACCCGCACCAAACCTTCAACGTGGGTCCTGGGTGGGCTGCAGGACATCTGAATGCAGACCTCACTCAGTGCCTCACCATACGGGTTTTATGTTCAGAGGTAGGTGTGCTGGTAGAGAATGCACAAAGTGCAACTATATACAAGATCAGTTCTTGGGCTGGCTCAGTCCTCAGCCTCAGAGTCCATCATGAAACATTTTCAAGTAATTTACATATCATAACAATACTTTATACAATTATCCATACTTAGTAAACTAGTTTGCTAGGACTACTTTTGATAACGAATAGGTATCTTCCCTTTCGTTGTACGTTCTGATCTACGTGGAGTAGCTTCAGGTATATTAATCTCTAACCCAACTGTTCTACGTAACGGCAAACTATAGAACTGCCTCAATCTTTCTATGGATCTGGCAAGCGTACTGATGGCTGGGCGGTGTGAGTCAGCTTCACCAGGGGTTCCCATAGCATGGGGCGCTGCTTCCGATGATTCTTCCTCTTGAGGTTCCGCAGGTTGGGGTGCTGCTGGAGTAGGTAACTCCTGAACTGGCTCAACTGGCACCATGGGCACAACTGGAGGTAGAACTTCCTCTTGTGGCTGATAAAATTGCAACACCGGAATTATTACAGCATCTCCCAGTCTCGGCCAATCTGCAGGGAAATCTCCCAGATCCGTGTGTATGACCTCTTCTTTTCTTTCTTCTTGATTGATGACAGAGTTCTCTTCACGAAACTTTAAGGGTTCTGGACACAATTTCAAATGGTCTCTGGACACAGTGGATATTGTTCTTCCTCCGTCCTTACTGATGATACAAACTTTTCTATTGTCATATTTGGAATCTTGTACGACGTAGGGTTCTTGCTCCCACTGGTTATCCAATTTGTGCATTTTCCTTTTCCTTTTCAATACCACTTCTCCAGGCATCAAAGGCTTGGCAGGAGCATTCCTGTTGTAAATATCTTCCTGTTTTTCCCGTACCTTATTGAGACTTTCTTCTACACAGACTTGCACTCTTCTGTATTGCTCTTGCCGATTGATGTCCCAGTTTTCAATAGCGTCATCTACCTCTGGTTCTACCACTCCAAGTTCTAAATCCATTGGTAGTCTTCCGGGCCTTGCTCTCATAAGATAGGCTGGAGTGCAGTTAGTGGAACTTACAGGTATATGGTTATACAAGTCAACCAAATCAGGTAGTAAGTCCGGCCATCGATTTCTGTCTTCCAACGGTATGGATTTCAACAAATCAAGGACAATGTGGTTCATCTTCTCGCAAAGACCGTTGGTTTGAGGGTGGTATGGTGTTGTTCTAATTTTCTTGCACCCATACATGTGACAGAATTCCTTGAATAGATCAGCTTCGAAAGCAGGTCCTTGATCGGTTAATATTTGCTCCGGATACCCATGCGGTCTGCAGAAGCTTGCTTGAAAGGTTTTTGCTGCCGTCACTGCTGTCTGATCCTTAACTGGTACAACCACCAGAAATCTAGAGTAATGGTCCACCATGGTCAAGGCGTATGAGTATCCAGATCTACTTGGCGACAGTTTGACGTGGTCCAGGGCCACAATCTCCAAGGGACGAGTCGTCAGAATAGGCTGCAGGGGTGCCCTCTGACTACCGTAGTCCTTTCTTCTGAGACCACAGGGTCCACAGTTCCGACACCACCTCTCGATGGAGCTGCGCATCCCTACCCAGTAGAACCGGCACCTCAACAGGGTCTCCAGCTTTCTCCAGCCAAAGTGTCCTGCTTGATCATGGTATGCTTCCAACACCATTTGGACGTCTGCCTTGGGGACCACTATTTGCCAGACCATCTCGTGGGTCCTGGGATTGACGTATCTCCTGCACAACTTCTCACGGTATAGGAATAACCTGCTTCTCTCGTTCCACAGGAGCTTTGCTGACATAGGTGCATCTTTTTCCAATAGAGGAACCTTCCTGTCTTAACAACTCCTTGATACGGCTGACCACTGGATCGCTGTCCTGAGTCTCTTTCCAGCTGTGATGGGGTAAAGGATTTAACGTTGCACCATACTGCTTTCTGTAGACTCGATGCTCGTGGACTACCCCATTTCGATGGAACGCAGGTAGCTCAATTTCTTCCAGGTCGTCCGATTCTTCCTCCGTGTCAGAGTCATGCGGCATTCGGGACATCAGCATTAGCATTCTTTCGGCCTGCCCGGTCCTTGATAGTAAACTGGTAATTAGACAACCGAGCCATCCAACGCTGCTCCATGGCGCCCAACTTGGCCGTTTCCAGGTGCGTTAGCGGGTTGTTGTCTGTGTACGCCGTGAACTTGTTGGAGGCCAGATAGTGCTTAAATCTTTCAGTAATGGCCCAGACCAGCGCCAGAAACTCCAGCTTGAAGCTGCTATAATTTTCCGGATTCCTTTCAGTTGGCCTGAGTTTTCTGCTGGCATAAGCGATGACTTTTTCTTGGCCATTCTGCTTCTGACTGAGAACTGCTCCTAAACCTTCATTACTAGCATCGGTGTACAGCAGGAACGGTTGGCTGTAATCAGGATACGTCAAGATCTCATCGCCTGTAAGGATCTCTTTCATCTTTTGGAATGCTTCAGCCTGTTCCTTACCCCAATTGAAGGGAGGATTTCTGCTCTTTAGGGATTGGCCTACTAGGAGGTCCTGTAGAGGCGCTGCCTTCTTCGTGTAATCTTTCACGAACCTTCTGTAGTAACCCGTTAGTCCCAGGAACTGTCGCACTTCCTTGAGGTTCTTCGGCTCCGGCCACTTCTGGATGGCAGTGACTTTCTCTGGGTCCGGCGCTACTCCTTCCGAACTGACGATGTGCCCCAAATATTGTACCTTCTGTTTGAGTAGATGGCATTTTGAGGGTTTCAACTTCATCCCGTACCTGGACAGGGACTCAAATACTTCTGCCAGGTGCTTCAGATGGTCCTCATATGTCTTGGAGTACACGATGACGTCGTCTAAGTATAGCAGCACGGTTTCAAAATTGAGATGTCCCAGGCAGTTCTCCATCACTCTCTGAAAGGTTCCTGGGGCACTGCTGAGCCCAAACGGCATTCTGTCGAACTCACAGAGCCCCATTGGGGTGGTGAAAGCCGTTTTCTCACGATCCTCCTCAGCCACAGCCACTTGCCAGTATCCACTAGTCAGATCAAGGGTAGAAAAGTAGTTAGCCGTTTTCAGAGCAGCTAATGACTCCTCTATACGTGGTAACGGGTATGCATCCTTGTGTGTTATGCGGTTCACCTGCCTGTAATCCACACACATTCTCAAGCTACCATCTTTCTTTCTAACCAGGACTAGAGGTGCTGCCCAGGGACTACAACTATCCCTGATTACTCCGGCTTCTTTCATATCTCGCAACATTTCCTTAGCCTTCTGATAATGGGCTGGGGGTATAGGCCTATACCGCTCTTTGATGGGAGGATGACTGCCTGTAGGGATATGATGTTGTACTCCCTTAATTATCCCAAAATCAAGTGGATTCTTGCTAAATACTTGGGCGTACTCTTGCACCACCCGTAATACCCCTTGCTTCTGGTGAGCGGGAGTGGTGTCCGTCCCAACATGGAGTTGCTGACACCATTCCGCCACCTGGGTTGCCGGGTCATTGTCCTCCACTATTTGGCGGGAGTCTAAGGACTCAGCCGGGAGAATAGAATTATTGTCAACAGCATGTAGTTTAGCAATGGTTGCATAACGGGGTAAGTTTACCTCATCATCTCCCCAGTTGAGAAGCCGTACCGGTACTCTTCCATTCACCACTTCCACTACTCCCCTAGCAGTCATAAGTGTAGGTCTATGTTCTGAATGGTGGGGTTCTACTACAGCTTGGTAATTCTGTCCTCTCAGACCTATGGCTGCCCTGCACCAGATTATCATTTCACTCATTGGGGGTATCACAATGGGATTCGAGTCAGTGACCCGTACATTACCAATTTCGCCGTCTGTAAGCTTCGCTTGCTGCTGACACACCAGGGCCCGGATCTCTCTTTGGATTACTCCTTTCTGCCTTGGTCGGGCAATCTCAGCGAGCTGTTGGAGTAAGAACACAACTTCTCCCAAACAATTACTGATAATGTTAGTACCCAAAATTATATTTAAACCGTTCTCCTCATTTACAGTCTTTACTACCAGAAGCCCCTGGTCTTTCAACTCCTCTCTGCCCACTTTCACATCTACACATTTTGTCCCGAGTACTTCTACAGGAAGACCATTAGAAGCATACACGGTAAAGTCAGGGCTCGGAGGTTTAAGACTGTCCATTGACCAGAACTTAGTATATAGGGCATCAGGTATTAGGGTCACCTGAGACCCAGTGTCTAACAATGCCGGAACAGCAATACCATCTAGAATGATAGACAGGTAGGGTCGTCCACCCACATACCTGCGGTTCCAGTCTAGGGGGCCTGACGGGTCTCCTCCTGGGTGTTGGCCCTCGGACCCAGGTTCTGCCCGTTTAAAGGACACTGTGGAGACATATGACCTTTCCGGTTGCATCGGTAACAGGTGATCTCCCGACGAGGAGGGTGTTGATCAGAGGTCGCTCCTGGGGGTGGCGTTGTCCTCCTCCGGGGGGCGACGTCTTCCTTCTTCTCCGGTTCATCCACGGGACGTCTTCTGGGCAATCAGCTAATAAGATCTTCCCTTCTTCCTCTTTCCGCAGCTGCAGGGCACTCATCACAGCAGCCAGATTTTTAGTCAGCTGGCGCACCTCTGAGCGCAGACAGTCCAATTCACTAGGGGGTGTCACCTGCGTTTTGGTTTCGGCCACTAGCGAGGAAAAGGGGGTTGCCGCCGGCTCCAGAGTGACTTCACCCTGACGATGTTGGGTTGCCACCTCAGGTTTGCCCAGGGGCCGCAGCCCTTTTATTGCCATGTCCTTTAGGGCATCAAAGGTAGCATCAGGGTGATCTAAAGACCACCAATTCACAGTTCTGCGTTCCGCTTGGGACCTCAGTCCCTGCACAAATTGTTCTTTCAGCATCTTATTTTCATCAATGACACTTATGGTATTAACCTGCTTGAGGGCTCTCAGGGCCCCTTGTAGTCGGCAGGCATAGTCCCTTATGCTGTCACTTGGTTGCTGTGAACAGTTATAGAATGCCATCCGGAGATCTGTTTCGGTGCGATCTTCAAAAATGGCCTGTAACTTTAAGAGGATTGCAGGCACCAACTCCTGGTCCGTGGTAGCCCAAGTCTCCACTTCTCTCTCAGCAGCGCCAGTTAGCTGCCCTATTAATACTGCAGCTTTTTGCCTCTCAGACATAGAGTACATTTCCAGGACACTGCATATCTTCCGTTTGAATCCTGCTAAAGTGCCTGGCTCGCCGCTGTACTGGGAAGCCATTTCGCCCCAGGCATATATGGAAGCGTTAGTGGCATGAGCGGGACCACCGGACTGAGTGCTGGGCCTGCGCCCCCATCTGGCGCTACAACGCCACGCGGTGCGGAGTCGGGTCCTCCGGCTGGGGCCGCACTGTCGGCCGGTTGTTGCAACATATTAGCGCCCCCTTGGTTAAACGGAGCCTACCGGTTTCAGAAGCTGCTATTTCCCAGGCACAGCAGTAGGAACAGGACCTTCGTCGCAGGCGCTCTGATGTCAGAGCGTCCACTTCCTGTCGCAGGACCTGCCGCTGAGTCAGAGCCGGGGGCGTGTCCAAGACTTTGCGCGCTCCTTCAGGTACGCCCACCTTCTTCTCCAGCGCCTCAGGGCGCGAATATGGCGGCAAATATGGCGGTATTTGGCGCCAAACAATAGCAACAGTCTTTTTCACCAAAACACTCCACAGGCACACAGGGCTCGCAATTCTGCAAGTTTCGGATCCTGTTCGTGACGCCAAGTTGTCTTGACCCGCACCACAATTGTGGTTTACCAGAGCAATGGGGTACTCAGAGCCGAGCCCATGGAAGTCTATGGGGTTGTCACAGGTAGCGCTGGCTCGGTCTGTGGCCCTGGCGGTCAGGCGTATGTTGGGGGGAATATTTACAGGGGATAGGTATATATACAGTTCGTGACGCCACCTGTAGTTCTCTGATCACTAAGACCAGCGCTGCTGTAGATCTCTGAGGGGATGGTGTGGCAGCTAGTTGTCGGGTCCCCTACAGGTGGGACTCTTCCCTCAGGTCGATAGTTATGGTGGGGTTGTGCAGGGATGCAATCAAATAACTCAGTCTCACACATAGAAGCTTCTTTCCATACCTTTTACTTCAAGTTGTTCAGGCAGGTCCCAGGGAGGCTGTTCGGGGTGGATGAATGCACGTAGCGGTAACAGTTGAGCAGGTTACAGGCCTCCTTCTCTTTCCAAATGATGAGTGAGTCCAAGCTTGCCTGTAGCTAAGTTAACTCTATAGTTTTCAGCTTTTCCCACTAGCTGTACTGCCCGGCCGGTTTTGTGATAGAGCCTTATAAGTGGTGAACTAAGTACTTTCTTTTGCCGCGCGCCGGACTCAGAAGTCTTGTTCTCCTGACTCGGTTACGTACTGGCACTCTAAGGGCGGCTTTCTGCAACCTAAGGTCCAGTAAGACTCTGGCTTTTCTATCACTATGCCTGGAGCTATAGTGACGCTTCGGTCCCCAGTGACCGGTGACAATGTGCAGGATAATCCGATCCTTAAGGCACTTCTGAATCCTTCCCACTATGCCCTTCGCCCTGCTTCTGCTTTCAATGTAGCACTGAAGCGTGAAGATAGAAAGTCAGTTTTCTTCCTTGGTCTCACTGAGTAACTCTCAGTTTCCTCAAAGTTCAGACTGAGTAAAAGGTAACTCTGACTAGACTCGGGATGATAACTAGTCATCCGTTACTAGACTCCACTTCATTGAATTGGCAGGAACTAATCTTCTGCTCACCCAGAGCTCTGACAGGAATCCTCACTGTCTAAGAAGAACTAGCCCTGACTGCTCTGTACGATGACAGGAAGCTAGACTCACTCTCCTGTGCTACACGTCACTCCCCTATACACCCCTGTGGGTGTGTCTGAAGTGTAAGTGAGTGTCAAGCTTTAACTGTTACCTTACTGTGCATTCTCCAGATCCTGTGTGCCTTACATACCAGGGCTACACATTATTCTCATCCATTTTGCGGATTAGTTTCAAACATTAAGACTATTGGGGATCCATGTAAAATAGATGAAATATAGAAGACATGGGCCCTGATTTATTATGACTGGCGTTTTGTACGACTTTTTTATTGAGGATTGTGCAGGAATAAGATGATCTGAATTAATTAGGAGGTGCACGCCACTTAATGAATTCAGTGCTCACCAAGTGACATGTGCCTCGCCAGAAATTAAGCATTTTCGATGAATTTGAAGGGCGGGTGTAACCATGCCCCGTCACCTCCCCAGCTCTGCCCATTTTGTTGAAGCTGCCCAAAACATTTTTACGCAAATTTTGCAACTTTACAAAATGTTCTACGCAAGTTGTCTGGTGTAAACACTTTGATGAATCAGGGCCATACTTTTACATCAGTTCCATCTGAGGATTCATCCGCTTTTCACTGATCCATTGTTAAGAGTCAATGGACAAAGAAGTTCAGACGATCTACCTGCGTCAGTTTCTAAACACAGATGACAAAAGACGGATGCGACACGATTGAAAATGGTGGTAAATGGGAGCCACAAGATATTTTTACGAAGATGTTAAAATAGTAACAGATGTGTAAAGGTATTCAAAAGCACGAAGTGGTGTGTCACTTGGTTTACTGCTGTGCAGCACACGACTGCTCCACCGCCATAGCATGGGAACCCGACATAAGAGTTCAACATTTAGGGCTCGTACTCATCTGCCTATAAATCGGATGAGTGCAATCCCATAAAAAATCGTATTATACTCTGACTAATATTATTAACTGATCTAGTGCTCATTTGTGATTTTTTTTCTCAGCTGGAATCTGGATGAGAAAACTTTTCAGCATGCTGCGAATGGCCGCATACTGTATATCGGACGAGACTCACCAATGTAAATCAATGGGTGCGAGAGAAAAAAAACAGACTGCACACAGACCATGCATATGCTGTCTGATTTTTACGGATATATTACCGCTCTGTAGCATAGAACTCTGTAAATTGTACAGTAAATGATTGTAGAATAATAGTTACAGAGAAAGCCACGCATTGCATACGGATGCTGTGTGAGAAAAATCATATTGTACTCGCATGACACATCTTACTTTTCTGGATCAACATCGGAGCAA